>LR738710.1:209802260-210106051 GCA_902687465.1 Secale cereale
TTAGCTCTAATATGCTTAGTTACCTATGTTAGCTCTAATATGCTAAGTTATCTCTACTATGCCTAGTTTCCTATATGTTAGCTCCAAAATTACTTATGTTAGCACAAAATGACCAAGTTTACATAATAAGCTTATAGTCTTCTTCTTCTTCTTCTTCTTCTTCTTCTTCTTCTTCTTCTTCTTCTTCTTCTTATTATTATTATTATTATTATTATTATTATTATTATTATTATTATTATTATTATTATTATTATTATTATTATTATTATTATTATTCTTCTAGTCTTCTTCTAGTATTCTTCTAGTCTTCTTCTTCTTCTTCTTCTTCTTCTTCTTCATTTTCTTCTAGGTGAGCTCCATTTTACTTAAGTGTGCTTACTTCTTATAGTCTTCTTCTTCTTCTTCATTTTATTCTTCTTCTTCTAACATCTTGTTTATCATTTTGCAGATTTGATTTAATTCGCGGAAGCTTGCATGGATGGAGTGTTGGGAAACGTAGTATTTTCAAAATTTTCCTACGATCACGCAAGATCTATCTACTAGATGCATAGCAACAAGGGGGAGAGTGTCTACGTACCCTCGTAGACCGGGAGCGGAAGCGTCAAGTGACGCGGTTGATGTAGTCGAACTTCTTCGCGATCCAACCGATCAAGCACCGAACGTACGGCACCTCCACGTTCAGCACACATTCAGCTTGATGACGTCCCACGAGCTCTAGATCCAGTTGAGCTTCACGGGAGAGTTTTGCCAGCACGACAACGTGGTGACAGATATGATGTATCCACCGGCGCAGGGCTTCGCCTAACCACTGCAACGGTATGACCGAGGTGTGTTTCTGTGAAGAGGGGCACTGCACACGGCTAAAATAATTCAACTTGTGTGTCCTAGGGTGCCCCCTGCCCTTGTATATAAAGGAGCAAGGAAGAGGCCGGCCCTAGAGGGGGCGCGCCAAGTGTGGGGAGTCCTACTAGGACTCCCAAGTCCTAGTAGGATTCCCATTTCCTTTCAGGAGTAGGATAGAAGGAAAGAGGTGGAGAGGGAGAAGTAAAAGGGGGCTGCACCCCTTGTCCAATTCGGACCAGAGGGGGGCGCGCGCCTACTTCCTTTTGGCCTTTCTCCTCTATTCCCGTATGGCCCAATAAGGCCTTTATACTCCGAAAAATACCCGTATCACTCGGAACCTTTTCAATGTCCGAATATAGTCGTCCAATATATTGATCTTTACGTCTCGACCATTTCGAGACTCCTCGTCATGTCCCCGGTCTCATCCGGGACAACGAACTCCTTCAGTACATCAAAACTCATAAACTCATAATACCGATCGTCATCAAACGTTAAGCGTGCGGACCCTACGGGTTCGAGAACTATGTAGACATGACCGAGACTCATCTCCGGTCAATAACCAATAGCGGAACCTGGATGCTCATATTGTCTCCTACATATTCTACGAAGATCTTTATCGGTCAAACCGCATAACAACATACGTTGTTCCTTTTGTCATTGGTATGTTACTTGCCCGAGATTCAATCGTCAGTATCTCTATACCTAGTTCAATCTCATTACCGACAAGTCGCTTTACTCGTTCCGTAATACATCATCTCGTGACTGACTCATTAGTCTTTTGCTTGCAAGGCTTATTATGATGTGCATTACCGAGAGGGCCCAGAGATACCTCTCCGACACTCGGAGTGACAATTCCTAGTCTTGATCTATGCCAACACCACGAACACTTTTGGAGACACCTGTAGAGCATCTTTATGATCACCCAGTTACGTTGTGACGTTTGATAGCACATAAGGTGTTCCTACGGTATTCGGGAGTTGCATAATCTCATAGTCATAGGAACATGTATAAGTCATGAACAAAGCAATAGCAGTAAAACTAAACGATCATAGTGCTAAGCTAACGGTTGGGTCTTGTACATCACATCATTCTCCTAATGATGTGATCCCGTTGATCAAATGACAACTCATGTCTATGGTTAGGCAACATAACCATCTTTGATCAATGAGCTAGTCTAGTAGGCATAAGTCTATGTATTCACACATGTACTAAGTTTCCGGTTAATACAATTCTAGCATGAATAATAAACATGTATCATGATATAAGGAAATATAAATAACAACTTTATTATTGCCTCTAGGGCATATTTCCTTCAGTCTCCCACTTGCACTAGAATCAATAATCTAGCTCACATCGCCATGTGATTTAATACCAATAGTTCACATCGTTATGTGAATAACACCCATAGTTCACATCGCCATGTGACCAACACCCAAAGGGTTTACTAGAGTCAATAATCTAGTTCACATCGCTATGTGATTAATACCCAAGAGTAATAAGGTGTGATCATGTTTTGCTTGTGAGAGAAGTTTAGTCAATGGGTCTGTCATATTCAAATCCGTATGTATTTTGCAAATTTCTATGTCTACAATGCTCTGCATAGAGCTACTCTAACTAATTGCTCCCACTTTCAATATGCATCCAGATTGATACTTAGAGTCATCTGGATTTAGTGTCAAAGCTTGCATCGGCGTAACCCTTTACGACGAACTCTTTATCACCTCCATAATCGAGAAACATTTCCTTAGTCATCCAGTTACTAAGGATAATTTTGACCGCTGTACAGTGATCTACTCCTGGATCACTATTGTACCCCCTTGACAAACTCATGGCAAGTTACAAAACATGTTTGGTACACAGCATGCCATACTTTATAGAACCTATGGCTGAGGCATAGGGAATGACTTTCATTCTCTCCATATTTTTCTGCCGTGGTCTGGCTTTGAGTCTTACTCAACTTCACACCTTACAAGTCAGGCAAGAACTCCTTCTTTGACTGATCCATTTTGAACTACTTCAAAATCTTATCAAGGTATGTACTCATCGAAAGTCTTATCAAACGTCTTGATCTATCTCTATAGATCTTGATGCCCAATATGTAAGCAGCTTCACCAAGGTCTTTCTTTGAAAAACTCCTTTCAAACACTCCTTTATACTTTCCAGAAAATTCTACATCATTTCCGATCGACAATATGTCATTCACATATACTTATTAGAAAGGTTGTAGTGCTCCCACTCACTTCTTGTAAATACAGGCTTCACCGCAAGTCTGTATAAATATATATGCTTTGATCAACTTATCAAAGCGTATATTCCAACTCCGAGATGCTTGCACCAGTCCATAGATGGATCGCTGGAGCTTGCACATTTTGTTAGCACCTTTAGGATTGACAAAACCTTTTGGTTGCATCATATACAAGTATTCTTTAATAAATCCATTAAAGAATGCAGTTTTGTTATCCATTTGCCAGATTTCATAAAATGCGGCAATTGCTAACATGATTCGGGCAGACTTAAGCATCGCTACGGGTGAGAAAGTCTCATCGTAGTCAACTCCTTGAACTTGTTGAAAAACTTTCGCAACAAGTCGAGCTTTGTAAACAGTAACATTACCGTCAGCGTCAGTCTTCCTCTTGAAGATCCATTTATTTTTGATGGCTTGTCGATCATCGGGCAAGTCAACCAAAGTCCACACTCCGTTCTCATACATGGATCCCATCTCAGATTTCATGGCCTCAAGCCATTTTGCGGAATCTGGGCTCATCATCGCTTCCTCATAGTTCGTAGGTTCATCATGGTCCAGTAACATGACTTCTAGAACCGGGTTGCCGTACCACTCTGATGCGGAACGAACTCTGGTTGATCTACGAAGTTCAGTAGAAACTTGATCTGAAGTTTCATGATCATCATCATTAGCTTCCTCACTAATTGGTGTAGGAATCACTGGAACTAGTTTCTGTGATGTTCCACTTTCCAATTCGGGAGAAGGTACAATTACCTCATCAAGTTCTACTTTCCTCCCACTCACTTCTTCCGAGAGAAACTCGTTCTCTAGAAAGGATCGACTCTTAGCAACAAAGACCTTGCCTTCGGATCTGTGATAGAAGGTGTACCCAACAGTTTCTTTTGGGTATCCTATGAAGATTTACTTCTCCGATTTGGGTTCGAGCATATCATGTTGAAATTTTTTCACATAATCATCGCAGTCCCAAACTTAAAAAAATGACAGCTTAGGTTTCTCGTCAAACCACAGTTCATACGGTGTCATCTCCATGGATTTAGATGGTGCCCTATTTAACGTGAATGTAGCTGTCTCTAATGCATAACCCAAAAAGTGATAGTGGTAGATCGGTAAGAGACATCATCGATCGCACCATATCTAATAAAGTACGGTTATGACGTTCGGACACACCATTACACTGTGGTGTTCCAGGTGGCGTGAGTAGTGAAACTATTTCACATTGTTTTTACTGAAGGCCAAACTCGCTAACTCAAATATTTTACCTCTACGATCATATCGTGGAAACTCTTATTTTCTTGTTACGATGATTCTCCACTTCACTCTCAAATTCTTTGAACTTTTCAAATGTTTCAGACTTGTGCTTCAGTAAGTAGATATACCCATATCTTCTCAAATCATCAGTGAAGGTTGGAAAAATAACGATACCCGCCGCGAGCTTCAACACTCATTGGTCCACATACATATGTATGTGTGATCTCCAACAAATCTGTTGCTCGCTCCATTGTTCTGAAGAACGGAGTTTTAGTCATCTTGCCCAAGAGGCATGGTTCGCAAGCACCATGTGATTCATAATCAAGTGATTCCAAAAGTCCATCACTATGGAGTTTCTTCATGCGCTTTACACCATTATGGCCTAAACGGCAATGCCACAAATAAGTTGCACTATCATTATTAACCTTGCATCTTTTGGCTTCAATATTATGAATATGTGTATCACCACGATCGAGATCCAACAAACTATTTTCATTGGGTGTATGACCATCGAAGGTTTTATTCATGTAAACAGAATAACAATTATTCTATGACTTTAAATGAATAACCATATTGCAACAAATATGATCAAATCATATTCATGCTCAACGCAAATGCCAAATAACATTTATTTAGGTTTTACACTAATCCCGAAAGTATAGGGAGTGTGCGATGATGATCATATCAATCTTGGAACCACTTCCAACACACATCGTCACTTCACCTTTAACTAGTCTCTGTTCATTCTGCAATTCTCGTTTTGAGTTACTAATTTTAGCAACTGAACCGGTATCAAATACCCAGGGGTTGCTATGAATACTAGTAAAGTACACATCAATAATCTGTATATCAAAATATACCTTTGTTCACTTTGCCATCCTTCTTACCCGCCAAGTATTTAGGGCAGTTCCACTTCTAGTGACCATTTCCTTTGCTGTAGAAGCACTTAGTTTCAGGCTTGAGTTTTAGCTTTGGGTTTCTTCACGGGAGTGGCAACTTGCTGGTCATTCTTCTTGAAGTTCCCCTTCTATCCCTTTGCCCTTTACTTGAAACAATTGGTCTTGTTAACCATCAACACTTGATGCTTTTTCATGATTTCTACCTTCGCCGACTTCAGCATCGCGAAGAGCTCGGGAATTCCTTTCGTCATCCATTGCATATTATAGTTTCTCATGAAGTTCTACTAACTTGGTGAGAGTGACTAGAGAACTTTGTCAATTACTATATTATCTGGAAGATTAACTCCCACTTGATTGAAGTAATTGTAGTACCCAGACAATCTGAGCACATGCTCACTGGTTGAGCTATTCTCCTCCATCTTGTAGGCAAAGTACTGTCAGAAGTCTTATAACTCTCGGCACGGGCATGAGTATGAAATACTAATTTCAACTCTTGGAACATCTTATATGCTCCGTGGCGTTCAAAACGTTTTTGAAGTTCCGGTTCTAAGCCGTAAAGCATGGTGCACTTAAACTATCAAGTATACATCATACCGAGCTTTTGTCACAACGTTCATAATGTCTGCATCTGCTCCTGCAATAAGTCTGTCACCTAGTGGTGCATCAAGGACATAATTATCTGTACATCAATGAGGATAATCCTCATATCACGGAACAATTCCGCATCATTGCTACTAACATCTTTAAACTTAGTTTTCTCTAGGAACATATAAAAAATAAATGGGGAGCAACATCGTGAGCTATTGATCTACAACATAGATATGCTAATACTACGAGGACTAAGTTCATGATAAATTAAAGTTCAATTTAATCATATTACTTAAGAACTCCCACTTAGATAGACATCCCTCTAGTCATCTAAATGAACACGTGATCCAAATCAACTAAACCATGTCCGATCATCACGTGAGATGGAGTAGTTTCAATGGTGAACATCTTATGTTGATCATATCTACTATATGATTCACGCTCGACCTTTCGGTCTCCAGTGTTCCGAGGCCATATCTGCATATGCTAGGCTCGTCAAGTTTAACCCGACTATTCTACGTGTGCAAAACTAGCTTACACCCGTTGTATTTGAACATAGAGCTTATCACACCCGATCATCACGTGGTGTCTCGGCACGAAGAACTTTCGCAACGGTGCATACTCAGGGAGAACACTTATACCTTGAAATTTAGTAAGGGGTCATCTTATAATGCTACCGTCGAACTAAGAAAAATAAGAAGCATAATAAGATAAACATCACATGCAATAAAAATATGTGACATGATATGGCCATCATCATCTTGTGCTTTTGATCTCCATCTCCGAAGCACCGTCATGATCACCTTCGTCACCGGCGCGACACCTTGATCTCCATCGTAGCATTGTTGTCATCTCGCCAACTATTGCTTCTACGACTATCGCTACCGCTTAGTGATAAATTAAAGCAATTACATGGCGATTGCATTTCATACAATAAAGCGACAACCATATGGCTCCTGCCAGTTGCCGATAACTTTAGAAAACATGGTCATCTCATACAAAACCGTATATCTCATCATGTCTTGACCATATCACATCACAACATGCCCTGCAAAAACAAGTTAAACGTCATCTACTTTGTTGTTGTAAGTTTTACATGGCTGCTATGGGCTAAGCAAGAACCGTTCTTACCTACGCATACAAAACCACAACGATGTTTCGTCAAGTATGTGTTGTTTTAACCTTCACAAGGACCGGGCGTAGCCACACTTGATTCAGCTAAAGTGAAAGAGACAGACACCCGCCAGTCACCTTTAAGCAACAAGTGCTCATAACGGTGAAACCAATCTCGCGTAAGCGTACGCGTAATGTCGGTCCGGGCCGCTTCATCTCACAATACCGCCGAAGCAAAGTATGACATGCTGGTAAGCAGTATGACTAGTATCGCCCACAACTCATTGTGTTCTACTCGTGCATATCATCTACGCATAGACCTGGCTCTGATACCACTGTTGGGAAACGTAGTATTTTCAAAAATTTCCTACTATCACGCAAGATCTATCTACTAGATGCATACCAACGAGGGGGAGAGTGTGTCTACGTACCCTCGTAGACCGGGAGCGGAAGCGTCAAGTGACGCGGTTGATGTAGTCGAACTTCTTCGCGATCCAACTGATCAAGCACCGAACGTACGGCACCTCCGCGTTCAGCACACGTTCAGCTTGATGACATCCCACGAGCTCTTGATCCAGTTGAGCTTCACGGGAGAGTTTCGCCATTACGACGGCGTGGTGACAGATATGATGTATCTACCAGCGTAGGGCTTCGCCTAAGCACTGCAACGGTATGACCGAGGTGTGTTTCTGTGGAGAGGGGCACCGCACACGGCTAAAACAATTCAACTTGTGTGTCCTAGGGTGCCTCCCTGCCCCCGTATATAAAGGAGCAAGGGAGAGGCCGGCCCTAGAGGGGGCGCTAAGTGTGGGGAGTCCTACTAGGACTCCCAAGTCCTAGTAGGATTCCCCTTTCCTTTCCGTAGTTGGAGAGAAGGAAAGAGGTGGAGAGGGAGAAGGAAAAGGGGGCTGCACCCCTTGTCCAATTCGGACCAGAGGGGGGGGGGCGCGCCTCCTTCCTTTTGGCCTTTCTCCTCGATTCCCGTATGGCCCAATAAGGCCCATATACTCCGAAAAATACCCGAATCACTCGGAACCTTTGCGATGTCCGAATATAGTCATCCAATATATCGATCTTTATGTCTTGACCATTTCGAGACTCCTCGTCATGTCCCCGGTCTCATCCGGGACTCCGAACTCCTTCGGTACATCAAAACTCATAAACTCATAATACCGATCGTCATCAAACGTTAAGCGTGCTGACCCTATGAGTTCGAGAACTATGTAGACATGACCGAGACTCATATCCGGTCAATAACCAATAGTGGAACCTGGATGCTCATATTGGCTCCTACATATTCTACGAAGATCTTTATCGGTCAAACCACATAACAACATATGTTGTTCCTTTTGTCATTGGTATGTTACTTGCCCGAGATTCGATCGTCCGTATCTCTATACCTAATTCAATCTCGTTACCGGAAAGTCTCTTTACTCGTTCCGTAATACATCATCTCGTGACTAACTCATTAGTTTTTTGCTTGCAAGGCTTATTATGATGTGCATTACCGAGAGGGCCCAGAGATACCTCTCCGACACTCAGAGTGACAAATCCTAGTCTTGATCTATGCCAACACCACGAACACTTTCAGAGACACCTGTAGAGCATCTTTATGATCACCCAGTTACGTTGTGACGTTTGATAGCACGCAAGGTGTTCCTATGGTATTCGGGAGTTGCATAATCTCATAGTCATAGGAACATGTAAAAGTCATGAAGAAAGCAATAGCTGTAAAACTAAATGATCATAGTGCTAAGCTAACGGTTGGGTATTGTCCATCACATCATTCTCCTAATGATGTGATCCCGTTGATCAAATGACAACTCATGTCTATGGTTAGGAAACATAACCATCTTTAATCAATGAGCTAGTCTAGTAGAGGCATACTAGGGACACTATGTTTAGTCTATGTATTCACACATGTACAAAGTTTCCGTTTAATACAATTCTAGCATGAATAATAAACATTTATCATGATATAAGGAAATATAAATAACAACTTTATTATTGCCTCTAGGGCATATTTCCTTCATGGAGTGCTTCTTTTCCATTTGTGCTTTTATTTTGTATCAATGAACTAGCATGGTTGGAACTTGTTATATGGATGGATGGATAACTTGGATGAACAAATGTGAAACTTTTGTAATATGTAAGTATGGAACTATATATGTGTTGGTTATGTATGTATATATGATGAAACTTGTGTGTTGGATATGTTTGTTGTATATCTGTTTATATATGTGAATTGCTGTCGAATTGAATGAATTAAATTAAAAACAGGGCTGTACAGGCACTTTGCCGTTAGCCAGCTGATGACAAAGTTCTTTGCCGTCCTCTAGCTGACGGCAAAAGCCTGCAGTTAACCACCTAACGGAGCAACAACACATTTATTGTCGTCTGATTTCTTTGCCGACCGCTGCTGATGGCAAAGGCCCCTTTGCCGTCAGCCGTCCGAAGCAGACGGCACAGTAGCTGTTTGCAGGACCTTACTTTGCCGGGGCCTTTTGTCGTCCGTGGCGGACGGCAAAGACCTTTGCCGTATGCCGTTCATGCCTTTGCCGTCCGCCGTGGCAGACGACAAATTACCTGTTTCCTGTAGTGGTGGACCCAGCTGTCAGCCTCTCCACGTACAATACTCTTTCGATGGAAGTCGGTTGTTGACCACATTGACCATGCCGCGCCGAGAGCACCAAGGAGGTGGAAGATGGCGAGGCCTAGGAAGGGGATGACACGGAGCCGGGGAAGATGCGGCAGTGGATGCCCATGTGGAGAGGAGTACGAGGGTTCACTGGTTCGGCTGCGGTGTGAGGTTGCCGTCGCCGCAAAATAACAAGGGGTGTGGGTGAGTATAGGGATGGTCTGGCCAGCGGTGGGAGTAGCAGGGGCAGTGAGGCCTACGCGGCATCCCAGCCGGCCGCGGGAGGCAGGAGCACGCGGCGCGACAAGCGCTAGTTTGGGCGGCTGGAGCAAGAAGACCAGAGGTTGAAGAAGCACTACGGCCATTGGATGAACATCGTACGGTCACTGGAGCTAGAATCGTTCATATTGACTAGGTTGACAATGCCCTCCATCCCCGTCAATCTTAGTAGGCCCACAAGTGAGCCTCCCACCAAGGAGGGTCCCAGCTAGCAGGGGGGGTATTCATTTTTTCTGTGTAATATGGAGGCACTTTCGGTGGGTCCGAGCTGACAGCGGGGGGAACGTTTTTTCGCAAAATACGGTGACCCATCAGGTGGGTCCCAGCAGTCAAGGGGAACATTTTTTCACAAAATACGGTGGCCCGTCCGATGGGTCCCTGATGTTAGGTGGAGGAATCATTATTTTCAGAGTAATAAGGAGGCACTTCCTTGCTGCGGCTCTGGACCCAGCTATAAGCCTCTCCACGTATAGTACACTTCCGATGGAAGTCATTCCTTGACAACGTTGACCACGCCGCGTTCCGTTGCATGCATGCGTCCATGGGCGTGGTGCATCCCCACTGTCAGCCTCTCACGTACAGTCATCTTCTGACGAATCTCGGTTGTTGACCACGTTGACCACACCGTGCCGAGCGCACCAAAGGCCGGTGGACGATGGCGAGGCCCCAGACTGGAACGACCCGTAGATGGGGAAGGCGGGGTAGTGAAGTTGCAGATGGAGAGGAGTGGGAAACTTGACTGGTTCGGGTGTGCGGCAGCACCGCCGCAGTGCCGCCCACGGGACACACGAGCAATAAAAGAGGTTGAAGAAGGAGCACGGCTGTTGGATTAACATCCAAGGTTCCAGCTGCTAGAATCATTTGTTGATTAAGTTGACAAAGCCCTGCGTAGACGTCCTCTTAGTAGGCCCACAAGTCAGCCACCAAATCTGACGGGTCCCAGCTGTCAACGGGAGGAATAATTTTTTGGCATAACAAGGAAGCACTTCCTTCCATACGAAGATACAACAGGTGGGTCCCAGCTGTCAGGTGGAGGAAATATTTTTTCCAGCTTAATAAGGAGGAACTTTCCTTACGTGCGACCATGGACCTCGTGGGTCCTACCCGTTGGGATCTCCACGCACAGTCCTCTTTCGATGACTCTCGTTTGTTGGCCACGCCGCACCGACCGCAGCGAGGCGGTGGACGATGGCGAGGCCCCGGATGGGAACAACTCGAAGATGGGAAGACGCGGCAGTGGAGTCGCGGATTGAGTGGAGGAGAGGGGTTATAACTAGTTCTGGTGAGGCGTGGGGCTGCTGTCGGTGGAGAATAACAGGAGGTGTGGAGGGGTGGAGGGATAGCCTGGCCGGCAGTGGGGTAGCGCTTCGCAACGATGCGTGCTATGTAGAGACGCTAGCCGCCGGAGGTCGGACAAGGCGGTCCCGGCGACGCTGGAGGAAGAAGACGAGAGATTGAAGGTGCATGCCGACCAAGTTGACAACGCCCTGCGTAGGCTTCAACCTATTGGCCCATGTTTTCTAGAATGTACAGTCCATTTGCTGGGCTGGTTGAACAAATAATTCCGCGTCAATGCGGCCCATTTGTATTATCTAAGAAATCCTAGCCCATTTGCACTTCCTTCAAATACACGAATTAGCTGGGCTCGTTATATATATAATGTTATGTTAGAAGGAGCAATTAATATCAAAATAAACCGGAGAGGCATTTTTTATATACATAATTAACAAATTATCGAGTTATTGCTCAAAATAAAAATTACCGAGTTATTATTACATTGGTCCTTAGAATCTTTGCAAGCTTTTGTACGCCATCACCAGGATTTTCCTTGCCAACTTCTGTTAAACATTTATTTTTATAAGTTAATAACACGTGGGATGTTTTTATAATGTATATATAAGTCTCTATAAAATATACGATAATAGTAAGAATATAAATTTATATAATGTGGTTAAAAATTACATTGGGCTGCCGATCTTTAAGAAAAAAGCCCAGAGGCCGGTATGGACCTCAAAAAATAAGTTGAAACCACTGTCACCATATGTCGTGGGCTATGCATGTTAAAATACAAAACCTACGCCTAGCTGATACTTGTTCGCCCTCTGGAAAAAATGATACCAGATCCCCGAGCGAACTGGATTATAGAGGGGGCCGGTGGCACGACTGAAGAAGCACATCAGGAGCGTTTTTTTTCTTTAGTTGACGGATCTCGATGGCGTTTTTTTACCTGCCTCTGCACCATACAACTTGTATTTTTAGCCTCCAAGTCCGTGGTGCACCAGCAGCTCATTTGCTGGGCGGGCCAACCTACAGAAACCAGCACTCGATTTTTCATCAAGCCCTATAAACAACGCAGTACTATGTTTGTTTTGAGGCCAAAAACATTACGGCACGGGTTGAGCGGGGGAGGGGGCAAGACAGAGCAAAAAGATTAAAAAGAGCTAATGTGCCGTTTCTACCCTAACAAAGCAGGTGCAATTCTTCTCGGGAAGAAGGTGTGCCGTTGACACTCACATGTCACATACCCCACAGCAGGCATACTAACAAGTTCACACAAAAGCACAACAGAAAAGGTAAACATTCGTATCAAACTCAGGTTCACAGGACACTGTCGGATTTAGGGCTCCACAAAACCCAAGAAGTTCGAACACAGGGGGGCGAACGAAGATCTCTCCCGCTCGCGTCTACCTAGCGCCTCGCCCTCGTCGGTGGAGAGAATCAAGCAAACAATAGATATAACACACAAGAGTTTACCCAGGTTCGGGCCACCGTGTGGTGTAAGACCCAACTTCCTGCTTTCGTGGATTAGCCTCGGGCGGGCTGGAATATGAGCTACTACAGCGGTTCCTGAGCTCAGGAGGTGAGCTCAGGAGGGTCAGGAGGCAAGTGTTCTTGCTCCTTATGTGGTGGCAGAGTGTATCGATCGATCCCCCTCACAGTGGGAATCCTTGCTACTTATATAGGCGGCCATGGTCCTCTTCCCCCGAAATGTTTAGGCGGGAAGGGATCCCACAATGGCCATTTTTTAGCGGGAACACAAGGACGTTTCTACCCTGACAAAAGAAGTCTTCGCCTGCAAAGGACCAGGCGGTGACGCGGTGGTGGGCTCGACGGTGACATCCTCCTTATCGTCCTTGCGGTCTTCGGTCTTGTTGCACTAATGAGTAAACCTTTGCCCAGCTCCTCGGGAACCGGCGGTTGCGCTGTCCCCCTTACACCGAAATGGTAACTGCGCCGCTGGCGAGCGCTGACACCCGTTGGCGCGGTGCATCACTACTGACATCACTGCCTCCTCCTGAGGCAGGCTTGACCTTTGATTCTCTGCCCCTCCGGAGCGCCTTGCTGAGGCCGCTCCTGAGGAGGTTTTGACGTCATTCTCCTCGCGAGGTTTAGCTCCCTCGCGAGGGTCTTGGGGACTAGGTTGATCAGCTGGGCTGTACCAGGCCGTAGTCGGAGCATGTCGCGGCCTGCAGACAGGCAATTCTTGTTACCTTGGTTCCTAGTACGCCGAAAGTAGCCCCCGGGCCCAAGGCGTGCGCAGAGTTGGCTTCGGGGCGAAGCCTTAGTCAAGGACGAAGCGCCGCAGCACCCAAAGGATGCGGGCCAGGCTTGCGTGCGATGGTTGGATGGGACGTGGGCGGCCCCGGCTCCAACGCAGTATTGGTAGTCGTGTGCCTTGCCAATCGCACGACCGGTATGGATTCTTGTTGCCGCCTCTGCTTTCTGCCTTCCGATCGCTCCCTTTCTTCACTTGCCTTCTCTGCCCCTTCCTCCTTGCCGTCATGCTGCACAGGGCGAAGAAGAGGGAGGACGGCGAGCCTTGGCCAATGCATCTAACGAGTGGGGGCCGACCCGGGTTTGGCTTGCTTCCCGGCCGGTGGCGGAGCTTGGCGCCAATGACATCCAGCTTCGTTACCACGCCATCTTCGGGGGTCTCCTTCCCCCTTTCTCCGCCTTCTTCTATGTAGTGCTCACGCATTACCAGATTCGGGTGTTACACCCGGACCCTAGGTCCATCATCCCTCTTTCCGGCTTCGTGTTCCTGTGTGAAGCTTCCGTTGGCATTTCCCCGTCTATGGCCTTGCTTCGCCACTTCTTCGCTCTCTCCTTGGTTGACGGGAGGCAGTGCTCGGGGTGCGTGTCGTTGCGCGCGGTGGAAGCAGCTGCTGCCTCCGGAATCGACTTCTTGCTTCACCCAACTACAGAACGGTTTCGCTGGCAATGTGTGTTCGTTGATGCCGCTGCGTACATCCCCCAATTCCATCTTCCCGATGCACCGACAGTGCCGAACTTGGGCTGGTGGCACGAGGTCCTTTTAGATCCACGGGCAGAGCGAGTGATGCACCGACTGGCCAACCTGAGGAGAAGCAGATTGACCTTGGCGATGGTGGTGAGAGACTTCCTTGTCCTCCGTGTCGCCACGTTCCAGCGCCATTCTAGCCCAATGTGGGTTCTTGATGATCGCGCCCGTCTCCAGTGGAAGCAGCTCCCTCCTGATATGCTCCAGGGCTGCTGCGGCTGCTCGTGGGTGGAGTGCGTGAAGCCCGCCCGGGCTTTGCGACTCGCTTGTACATGGATCCTGTAGCCGGAAGGGCTCTTGCTGAAAGGATGCCCCATTTCGATGTGTGGGGACTATTGCCGGGGGGGTACCCCTGATCCTCACGACGATCCCTTGGCTGTGGGATCAGGGCTTGCGAGCCCGTCCTTCCCTTCCGAGGCGGACGCACCTGGCGGAGCCCCAGGCCTGGGGTCGACCGCGAGTTCCTGTCGCGACCTTGCCCAGGGTCTAGGCACATCTGCCTCAAGCGGCCTCCTACCATCCTTCACGGCGCTAGGAAAGAGGCGGAGGCTGAGGAGCATCTACGGCCCTGCCTCGAGGGATCTAAAGAGGATGAAGCTGGCTATACCAAGCAGGTGCATGTTCTTCGGCTCTTCCCGTCTTTCCCAATATGGTTCTACTAACCCCTTGCTCCGCAGGGTCTCTTCCGATTTGTCCTCGAGCCGCTCGATGAGGCCCGCAGGAGCCTCTTCCTGCATCCCTCCTCCGGACCATGCCGGGCCTTCGGGCAGCCTCACACGGGCTCTTGAAGCCACGTCCGGGTCTTATTGCACAGTTCGTGCTCCCAGTCCCCGAGCGCTTCTGGGGCAAGGCAGCTCTTGGTACATCGGGAGCCCGCCCCGTGCCCCGGGTCTTGCCTTCACTGTGGGTCAGCAAGCTCTTGAGGCGACCCGAGCAACCGTCCTCCCATCAGGACCACGCCTGCTCCTCGCGCCTGAAGCACCACGCTCCCTCGGAGCTAGCCCCGAGGCATACGCTGAACGTGAGGGAGAGGGGAAGCCCCCTTTGGTTGGCGACAATGTCGGGGATGAGCCCGGTCGTCTTCTGGAACTTGCACTGCGCAGGAGTGCGGTCTGTCATGATCTTGTGAGGGAGGCGTCGGACGCCCTGAAGCGTCTCGAAGTCGAGGTTGTTGAAGTGGATGGGCGTGTTGAGGCTGAGGGTCTCCTTCTGGCAAAGGGTTGGCGCCAGCTGAGGACCGCCGTCAACCTGAGCCAGGTGCAGCACGAAACAACCCGAAGGAAGGCAGAAGCATCGGCTGCCGCGGCTGAGGAGGCATGCGACCGTGCCCAGGAGGAGGCCTGAGACGTCGAGCGCCACCGCGCGGCCACCGAGGAGCGTGAGCGCGGACTTGAAGCCTCGAATGCCACGCTCGAGCGTCAGGTTCGTGCTCGAAGGGCTGCCCTTGCTACACCTGTGGTTGATGATGATAGCCCAGCGGCCTCTCGGTGTGGGAGGAGGCGCTGGCACTCGAGGCGATGGAGCTGAACATGGAGCGCGAACGCCTGGAGACGATGGAGTGCCAGATAGCCGAAGCCAAGGGCAACCTTGATGATCGCGAGGTTGTCGCGAAGAAGGCTGCCGAGGAGGAGGAGCGTCTCTAGAAGGATTACCGCGAGAAGTTGGGGCTTCATGAGACTCGCTTCACTGACAAGCGCAAGGAGCTTCAGAAGGAGGTCAAGGCTCTTAAGAGCAAACTGTCGGATGTCGAGCGTCGTCAGCAGGTGTCGGAGAAGGCTCGCGTTGCAGCCCAGCGTCGTGAACGGGCGTCGAAGAAGGCCTGTGCCGCGGTGGAACGCCGCGAGTGGGCGTCGCAGGAGGCTCGCGCCACTGCCAGGGCGGAACTGTCCTTCTTTCACAAGCAAGTGGATCACATTTCCGCCCTCGCGGCTCAAAATTCTGAGGAGGCCGCACGACTCCGTGGGATGCAGCACACCCGCTCGGAGATGTTTGAGGCCCTGCGGCACCGGGCCGACTTGGCCCTAGGAGAACTTCTTGGCTCGAGGGTCGCGGGCCCTTTGGTTAATTATTACGCTGGATATCTCGGGTTCTTTACCAGGGTGGTGGAGTGTCTTGAAGGCGGGGTCAGGAAGGCTCGGCAGCTCGTCGAGGAGCAAAGCCGCAGCGTCCTGAGGATCGCGGTCTCCCGCATCTTCGGCAACTTGCATTGTCTTGACCGTCATACGGACTTCAAGGCCCTGCTAGAGACTGTGTCTGAGGTGGTCGCCGGCCCCTCGGAGAATTGGGTGAGTGACCACGTGGACACGTTGGTGACGGGGCTCGTTCCAGCCATTGATGACGCGCCGGTGCTTGAGGGGAGCGACACCGACAGTTCCAGCGAAGGCTTCGATGCTTAGTCCAGTTCCTCCTGTAAATCTGTCTTTGGTTCTGGCTCCAGAGCCGGGTGAGATGGGTGTCACAAGGCTTAAACTCTTGATGATGTAATTGAACACCTCAAGGCTAGGTTTTTAGGCACTCCCTTGCTTATCCCTGAGGTTGTGGCCTCAAGCCCTTGTTGCGTGTCAGGAAGGAGCGTCTATCGACCTCGTCCGGGCGCACCTCGCGAGTACCTGCTGTGAGCGCAAGAGTGGTTGGCGGTCCGGCCGCGGATCAGACAGAACGTGCGCCCACCCGTCGGCCCCTGCTAGCGAGGAGCGCCATGGCAGGGTTGCGGACGTAGCCCAGCTCGGCCGAGCAAGACGAAAAATGGACTGGCGAAGGAAACACGGTGAAAATAGCAAAACATAGACAAAAATTCTCCCATTTATTCAAGAAACGAGTCGAACGGTTGCGGGATCGGCTTGAAAAGGAAGATACAGAGGGGGCAAATGCGAATGGCAAAAAGGAGGGGCCGCGTCCACCCCCTGAGCAGGTCTTCGGTCTTCTCCCCAACGCGGAGCATAGGGCTACCACCGGCGGGTGTGGGCATAGCCATTGGAGGGCAGTGTCGACGGCCAGCGTGGATCATGGTGCATCCACTTAGCGTGGGAGGGAGCCCCCGAGGTCCTAGGGCGATGCTCCGGAGACTACGGGGCGTGTATCGCCCCACTCATTATTACATGAGAGTTCACGAGCGGAGATCTTCTGACGTGCTCGCCCCTTCGCTTTGAGGGCCCTACCCCGCACTAGTCTGCTCCCTCGTGAACTCACCCGAAGGCGGCATTCATGAGGATGGAAAATGCGCATGATGGGGGGATGAGACCTTGGCCATAGGCCCCCCTGCCGAGCACCAGGCGCGCCGCTCACGCGATCTCCGACCGCGCTTCACCCCTCGGGGCTAACGTCATCCAGAGACGCGGCGTCATGAAGTGCGAGGGGGACCCCGCCCTACCCATGCTCCTAATGGCCCCTGAGCCCTTCCTGATCAGGGTTGCGCCCAGCGGGTACGGGATTTCGTGAGCAGGGGGACAGAGTCGCGGTCTTGGGTCCTCCTAGTGCCCGTAGGACGGGCTGCCGTACCGCCTCCAGACGCACCCTTCGCAGCCCGGGGGATGGTACGCCGGCTGTGGGGACCCCGACTTAGAAGTTGAGATCACTGAATGCACGTGTACAGTGATCCCAGAGATCAATGCTCACTGAACACACAGAAGCTGAATAACAAGAGTCTTACATCCATACATACCGTCTTACACAAACTAAGGCCATTATGGCCAAGTCTTACATAGATAAAGCCTCAATGGCTGAATGGCAAATAACTCAAATAGCGGAAGTCTTCGATGATAAGTAGAACCCATGCCATCTGCCTTAACCCTACAAGCATTCTGACTGGGATAGCGTCCTAGTTCGCATGTTCGTCTCCATAGTACTCTTCTTCATATTCCTGTTCCTCCATGCCTGGCCAATTAAATAACTAGTGGCAAGCCAATGAGTACTTTGAATGTACTCACAAGCAACCCATGATTTGGTTCAAAGTAACAATGCAATTGAACAATAATGAGCAATCTAGCAATGAGCTAGAATAAATATTCTACCATCAAGTATATGCATCAATAACTTTACGTAACCTCGAGGACATGTTACCGATATCAACATGAATATGTTTCAACTCATCGAGTCAAGTCACCACCTTGACTCATCACACACACATACTTCCTCCGATGTGGTAAAATTTTGGACATAGTTTAAGTAGCACCACCCAACTGTCCATGACCGTGGACACGGCTATTCGAATAATTTTACACTCTGCAGAGGTTGCGCACTTTACCCAAAATATCCGGGAAGCTTTCGTGTCACCCACGATCCCGTAGTACCTCAAGTACTCGGGGGAAGCACCCGGTCATTATCTTTCCTTAGACGACACTAACATAGAGTCCACTCGTTGGTACACGGCCCTCGAGTACAAACAATAGATCATGGGACTTGCCCTAATTTCGATGTCACGCGTACCCGAAGGGACCAATGGTGTGTCCGGTGCCCTGTAAAAACTGTCATGGTCGTCTATCCAAGCACGACCCCGTCCCGGGAAAGACCACAAGTCTTCCCGTCACTAGTAATGCGGGCACCATGCTAGTATCGGCCTAAGTAATCAATAAAGCCCCGTCCCATAAGGGGTAGAGTGGTTGCACATGTTTGGTTGGGACGGTAGTCACACATAAATCTAATCCATCATTTCACCCAATCACAAGATCTTTACCGGCACATCACTTCTTCCTCAAGTGATGACCTAACTCAACATCACCCTCGGGCATTAGGGGCACCCGATGGGGTTTATGAAAAGATTTCAACCACAAAGGTTTCATGACACACATGCATCAGTAAGCATCACTACTAACCATTTGCATGACATCTAGCACATGGCAAGATCATGAGTAAGCATGCATCATGTGGTGGTTCATAACTAGGTCACCATTATAACTCTTATCGTCATGCATTCAGAAACAAACGGGTTCCGAAGAACACAAGTGTATCATGGTCAAAGGGCTGCTTGCCTGGATTGGCTTGGTCTTCAAAGTCTTCAAATCCTTCTCCACCTTCTTCTTCAGCAACTTCGTCAAATACGGGATCTAATCGTCGCAAAATAACAACGGGAAAATAAGACCACAATGAAAACAGAAAAATCAAATTGCTCAGAAAAATGTCAACTTATTTTTGTTAAATGGTAGAGGGAAAACTAAGATGGCAAAAATTCTTAGTTGGAGTTTTGGAGTGACAGAATGGAATCTAAGGATTTTTGAACAGGAGTTTTAATGCTCAACATTGAATTTAAATTTGAACATGACAGAAAAGTTTCATGGATATGTGTGAAAGTGACGTCATTAAATAGGTTGGAATTTTACAATATTTTAGGAGTTGGAATTAATCCATTTGGACATATATTAATTTCTGTGAAATTATTTGAAACATCACTTAAAAGAATAAAAGGAAATGGCCCTATGCCACTGGGCCGGAACGGCCACAGTGCACGGCCCAGGGCAAGCAGCCCAACCGCACGAGAGCCAGCGCGTGCGCGCCAGGTTTTCAAACCTGACGGACGGGGCCCGGCGGTCAGTGGCTGCGAGGGGAGAGAGAGAGTGGTGAGGATGACAGGCGGGGCCCGTCTATCATCTTCAACCTCACGGCCAAAGTGACGGCGAGCTCACCAGCGGCGATTCCGTGCACGACGGGGCAAACGGAGGGCAGGAACGGGCTCAGCGAGGAGTCGCCGTTCCAGTGGTGGTGGTGCGGCCCGCCGGAGAGGCCTGGTTCGCCGGCGGCGAGGTGGGACGGCGGAGGAGCGTTGGGAGGTCGCTGCTCCGGTCGATTCCGGCAGCTGCAGAGGGGGAAAAGAAAGGGGAATGCATCAGTGAGGTACGGCGGTGCTAGATCGAGCAAAAGTTGGGGCTGAGAGGGGCTGTACTGCGAGATCTCCGGTTGCCCGACGCGGCGGAGCTCCGGTCGATCCTGAGCACTGAGGCTCTCTGGGGATGAACGGGTGGTGCAGGAGTGCTACTGGGGGTGCGAGGAGGAGCTGAGTGCTGTTGGAGGGGCTCGGGGCGTGCTATTTATAGGGGAACGGCGAGGTCCCGTGGACCTTTGCACCGGCGAGCTCACGGGCGAGGCCAGAGGCCGTGCAGGCGCTCGCATTCGAGTCGGGGAGGATCATGGACGAGGTCCACGCCTAGTAGAGGGGAGAGGAGGAGCGGGGAAGGCTCCAGAGAGCGTGCGCGTGTGAGGCCGACGTGTGGAGGTTGCGGGCGGCTAGCGCTCGTGCGAGGGCGGCCACTGGAGGGAGGAGGAGGAGGTGGGACAGCGCCGGGGAGAGTCGCAGACGTCGAGGCGCATCGATAGGCGCGAGGGAGGTGCACGAGGTGGTCGGGGGCATGCGATTGGGCGAAGCTACAGTGCGGGTGCGCACTGTAGCGCGCTCTGGAGCGAGCTTATCGCATGCCATGGCATGCCATTGGCTCTCTGGGCGTGTCCGCCGTGTCTGGGGGGTCCAGGACGACGTAATCAACCCAGTTTTTGCCTTGGATGCTCTGGATGATCAGTGAGAAAGGAGAGAAGCTGGTAACTAGGTAGAATTTGGCTGTCCAGCAAGGTGAATTGGGGTTTTCACCCCTCAATCATGGAGCTGTGGACATTGGGGAGTTACTGGAGGTAGAATATGACCAGATGAGGCTGTGGTAGAAAGTTGAGGCAAAAGTAAATAGTAAAAGAGGCCAAGATGATGGTTTTGGTAAAATGGCAGAAGGTGTTTGATCAAGTTTTGGTCAAGCAAATGATCGCCACTAGCCATGGCACTTAACAGGATTGAATGTCATATGGAAATAGGGTGTTTCACCAAATTTGGGCTCATTTGAAGAAACTAGCCAATGTAACTTTGGTGAACCCTAGAAATCATCAGAAATGGCTTCATCTTGTTTGAGTCAAGCTAATCATCTCCCCTTGATGCACCACTTGGTGTAGTTTCATCATTTGGGGTATTGATCATGCCCACAAAGTTTGAAGTTCCAGATAAAAAGTTGGTAATGTAAAGTTGTTCAAATTTGAATTTGAACAGAAATGGTTTTGGGGTATTCTGATCAAGTCGCCCTACTCCAAATCTTGTGCCATTTGGTCTAGATGCCTTATTAGGCCTTTATAGCATGTGCACAAAGTTTGAGAGCATTTGGATAAGTTTGGCAATGTAAAGTTGCTCAAACTTCAGATATGGACAGAATGGTTTTGAGGGGTTTTGAGGATGCTATCTTGCTTCCCAAGGCATGGGATTTGGCAAGATCATCAAATATGTCATATATGACATGATAGAATTTCCCTGCAATTTTTGGAGAATATTTCCTTTGTAAATATTTCAAAGGCTTGGAATATCCAGAAAGGGTTTTAGAGGGATTAGCCCATTATTTTGAACATGACCAAGTGTTGAAACTCTTATATATGGACAATATATGTCCTATGAGTCTCCCTGAATTTTGGTAAATATTTTTGAAACACTTAAATAATTTTCCCCTATTAAAGACCATTTCTGGCCTTAAGAAAAAGCTTTTAAATAAAATAGGAAAATAACTTTTAAAATAATACTTTTGTGGTTTCTGGGAGTCCTATGACTACTAGGTCTCAAATATACTTTTTGAAATAATTTTCTCACCCTAAATCAAGCACTTGCAGTGCAAACCTCAATTCAGGAGTTTTTGGAATACTAAATTTATAAAATACATTTTGGCCAAATTATTTTTATAAGAAAATACTATACTTCTATATAGCACTTGGCATGATCATTGGGCAGAAGTTTTGGGTATGGAGATGAATTCCTCAAGAGGTAATAGTTGACTTTAATGAGCACATGAAAAGCATAGGAAGAAAAACTCAATTCCAAATAAAAGCCAAATGATGCCAAAAAAATTTGCTATTCCAAATTTTCATGCTTCATTGATGCAAATAACATGTTACAAAATGCAGGGTGTGACAGACCTACCCCCCTTACAAGAATCTCGGCCCCGAGATTCCTAAACTAGGTCTTAAAAGAGATCGGGAAACTCGGATCTAAGATAGTCTTCACGTTCCCAGGTTGCTTCGGCTTCAGTGTGGTTGCTCCACTGGACCTTGAAGTACTTGATGGTGCGGCTTCGCGTCCGTCGTTCTGCTTCATCCAGAATGTGAATGGGCTTCTCGCGGTAGGTCAAATCAGGCTGGAGATTAATGGCTTGGTGATCAATATCCTTGTAAAGATCAAGCTTGTTCGGAACTTGGAGACATTTTCGGAGTTGTGACACGTGGAATACGTTGTGCACATCGGATAGCTCAGGTTGTAGTTCCAGCTGGTAAGCCACTTCTCCTCGTCGTGCAGTGGTCTCAAAGGGTCCAATGAACCTTGGTGCGAGCTTCCCCTTGACGTGGAAACGCTTGGTTCCCTTTAGAGGAGTTACCCGCAGGTACACATGGTCCCCGACATGGAAACTCATGTCCCGACGGTGAGTGTCAGCATAGCTCTTCTGCCTTGACTTGGCTGCCTTTAAACGTTCTCTGACTAGTTGGACTTGCTCTCCTGCTGCGCGGAGATTATCCGGTCCAAAGACTAGCCCTTCTCCAGTCTCTGACCAGTTGAGGGGTGTGCGACATCTGTGTCCGTACAACACCTCAAATGGTGCCATCTGAAGGCTCGACTGATAACTGTTGTTATAGGAGAACTCGGCAAAAGGGAGACAATCTTCCCACTTGGCTCCATATGCCAAGAGACAGGCTCGGAGCATGTCTTCGAGAATTTGATTTACTCGTTCTGTCTGACCTCCGGTCTGTGGGTGGAAAGCTGTGCTGAAAGACAATTTGGTTCCCAAGGCTTCTTGGAACTTCTTCCAGAACCTTGAGGTGAACTGGGTTCCTCGATCTGACACAATCTCCTTGGGAATGTCGTGAAGGCTTACGATTATGTCAATGTAGAGAGCTGCCAGCCGGTTGACATCATAAGTAGTCTTGACAGGAATGAAATGGGCCACCTTGGTCAAATGGTCGACTACGACCCAGATGGAGTCATGTCCTCTATTCGACCTTGGTAATCCAGTGATGAAGTCCATTCCGACTTTATCCCACTTCCACTCGGGAACCTTGAGTGGTTGGAGCAATCCAGCGGGTCGCTGATATTCAGCCTTGACCCTTTGGCACACAGCACACTTTGCAACATAGGTTGCAATCTCTCTTTTCATCACATGCCACCAGAATCTTTCCTTCCAGTCTTGATACATCTTGGTTCCTCTAGGGTGGATGGAATACGGAGTGTCGTGGGCTTCTTGCAAGATCAGGTTCTTCATCTCCATCTTGTTTGGTACGCAGATGCGGCCTTTGTACCAAACAATCCCGTGCTCGTCTTCAGAGAATCCTGGGGCCTTGCCTAGCTTCATCTTCTTCTTGATGCCTTCGATGCTCGCGTGTCCATCTTGTGCCTTCTTGACTTCATCCATCAGGGTCGGTCTAACTTCCAAATGATCCAGAAATCCAGGGGTGACCAATTCCAAACTGAATTGTTCGAGTTCCTTAAACAAGGCTGGCTGCCTCTCTTGAATAATGGCATTCAAAGAGCAAGCCTTCCTGCTTAAGGCATCGGCCACCATGTTAGCCTTCCTGGGGTGATATTGAACACTGAGGTCATAGTCTTTGATGAGTTCCAACCATCTTCGCTGCCTCATGTTCAATTCCTTTTGGGTGAAAATGTACTTCAGACTTTTGTGGTCCGTGTATATCTCACACTGTTTCCCTAGGAGGTAATGCCGCCATGTCTTCAAGGCATGAACCACTGCCGCTAACTCAAGATCGTGACTAGCGTAGTTCTCTTCATGAGGTCGTAGCTGCCTGGAGAGGTATGCTATAACTCGGCCTTCTTGCATCAGAATGCTTCCCAATCCGGTTCGAGAGGCATCCTAATATATCACGAACTCCTTGTGAATATCAGGTGTTGCCAGAACTGGGGCGGTGGTCAACCTCTTCTTAAGCTCTTGGAAGCTCTCATCGCATTTTGGCGTCCACTCGAACTTCTTGTCCTTCTTGAGGAGCTGAGTCATTGGCCGGGCAATGCTAGAGAATCCTTCCACGAATTTGCGGTAATAGCCCGCAAATCCGAGGAAGCTTCTGACTTCCTTGACGGTCGTTGGAGATTGCCATTGGGTCACAGCTTCGATCTTCGTGGGATCAACTGATAATCCTTCTTCGGTCAAGACATGACCTAAGAATCCAACTTTATGCAGCCAGAACTCACACTTGCTGAATTTGGCATATAGTTGGTGCTCCCGAAGCTTTTCTAGGACCATCCTCAAATGTTGCTCTTGTTCTTCCTCCGTCTTCGAGAAGACAAGAATGTCATCGATGAAGACAACAACGAACTTGTCCAAATATTCCATGAAGACTTTATTCATGAGATACATGAAGTAAGCTGGGGCATTGGTTAACCAAGGACATGACCGTGCACTTGTACAGGCCATATCTGGTTACGAATGTCGTCTTCGGAATATCTTAGGGTCTGATCTTCAGTTGGTAGTACCCAGATCTGAGGTCGATCTTGGAGAACACCTTGGCTCCGCTGAGCTGATCAAACAAATCTTCAATCTTGGGAAGTGGATATTTGTTCTTGATTGTAACTTCATTGAGGGAACGATAGTCAATGCATAAGCGGATTGTACCGTCCCTCTTTGCCACAAACAGAACAGGTGATCCCCAAGGGGAGGCACTTGGGCGGATAAATCCCTTCCTCAGCTGCTCTTCCAGTTGCTTCTTCAACTCAGCGAATTCTTCCGTCCCCATTCTATAAGGCTTCTTATAGATGGGTCCTGCTCCGTGCACGAGCTCGATGATGAACTCAATGTCATGGTCAGGGGGCATTCCCAGTAGTTCATCCGGAAAAACATCAGGATACTCGCATACCACCGGTACTTGCTCTAGCCAACTTCAGACAGACAATTGACTTGAATGGCTTGAGCGGAAGAGGAGTTGGGAGCAAACTTGACTTCGACTCCTTGGTCATTGGTCACGGTGACAGTCCGATTGGCACAGTCTAACAAGCCTTGGTGCTTGCTGAGCCAATTCATGCCTAGGATCACATCCAAGCCTTGTGATCTCAGGACGATAAGGTCTGCTAGGAAATCTACACCGTTAATGGTAATACTGACTCCCTTATAGCCTATCTTGGCTCTCATCTCTGCTTCGGGGTTTTGTACCACCATGGGGTTATTCAGGGGTGTAGGGGTCATGCCACTTTTTAATGCAAATCTTTGAGTGATAAATGAATGCGTTGCTCCAGAATCAAACAAGACAGTTGCAGGTGCTGAGTTGACAAGGAACATACCCAACACGACGTACGGGTCTTCCTGGGCTTCTTCAGTAGTGACGTGATTCACACACCCCTTCCCATGGTAAGGCGGGTTGCGAGGAGCTGGGTTCCTTGGTGGCATCCCGCGGCCTTGTCCTGGGTTCTGCGCATTGGGGCGCGGGGCATCAGGCTTCTTGTCGGGGCACACCCTTGAGATGTGTCCTGACTGACCACATCCAAAGCAAGTGACTAGGTTTGGATTGTTGATCTTGTTGCCACCACTGTTATTGGGGTTGAAAGCTGGCCTTGGGTTGGCATACTGCTGAGGCTGATAATTGGTGCGAGGTGCAGGAGCTCTTGGTTGCTGATAGGTTGGCTTGACCGGGGCTGACTGCCATGGATGAGGCTTCTGGTTGCTGGAACTTCCCTTGCTGACCATCTTGCGCTTGCGAGTGTCTTCTAGAGCACGCCGCTTGTCTTCAAGCATGAGTGCTTTGTTCACCAGGTCAGGGAAGGTCGGGCAGTCGCACACGACAAGCGAGTACTGCAGAGTCTGATTGAGGCCTTCCATGAAGCGCTCCCTTTTTGCAGCATCAGTGCTGACATCTTCAGGGGCATACCTTGACAGAACACTGAACTTCTGCATGTACTCCTTGACAGTGCCACTTCCTTGCTTCAGAGCTCGGAATTCACGCTTTTTGATAGCCATGATTCCTGAAGGAATGTGGGCCTTGCGGAATTCTGCCTTGAAGTTGTCCCAATTGATGTCTTGGTTAGCATGCATGACCTTGAATCCATCCCACCAAGCTCTAGCAGTCCCCCCGAGGCAGTGGGCTGCATAAGCCACCTTCTCGTGGTCTTCGGTGCATCCGACTAGTTTCAGCAAGTCCTCAATGGTGCGGACCCAGTCGTCTGCATCCAGGGGTTCAGCAGTCTCGATGAAAGTTGGCGGTGCATGCTTCTTGAACTCTGCCAACATGGAACGTCCATTGACATTCCCCGTCGGCTGGTGGTTGTTGGTGACAGCTTGAGCAATCAACTGGAGGGCTGCGGTGTTGGCTTGGCGTTCCTCTCGGAAAGCTTGGAGAAGCTGAGCCATGTCCATGTTTGGAGGAGGTGGTGGTGGTGGAGCTTGGTCGTTAGTTTGGTCGTGGCCGGCCTCTGACTGAGCGGATGCTCCGACGTCAGGCTGCTGGGTAGAGGTACCAGTACGAGTTACAACAGGCATCCTGTTGGAGCGGCAAAAGGTCTCATGACTTGGAAGAGGGAAAGCAATATAGATGGGTGCCTAGTAAGGGGGTGGGTGTGACACTAATCAAATCATGCAAGGGCCGAAAGGCCAAACACATTCATTAAAATCCAAATGGGTGATGCAGTCGTTTACATATTCCCGAAGGGAGAATACGACATACATCCAAACACAGCAAAAGCAAACACTAGATGGTTTCATATGAACCATACAAGGACTCGACTGCGCATAGGGGTTACACGACCTATCCTACCGTAGAGGTCACGAACTGGCATATCCGAGTAGCGAATAATGCCTAAGCGGCGGAATGCTCGGTCACGTATTCTGGCTCTTCTGGGTCTTCCTCCTTGTCTTCATCTGGGCCCCCTTGTCATTTGAGGGTGTGGGGGAGTGGAGGAGTTGGATACGACGGTGCTTTGTCGGTGGTGCAGGGAAAAGCTTCCGATATTCCTTTGCCTTCATCTGGCGTCGCCGAGGTGGTTCTTCATTCTTGGAAGATACATCTTCGGAGGGCCTTCTGCCTCGGTATGCGATAGTGGACTGTCCGGAAGGCGCTCCTTCTTTCTTGATCCTATTTGTCTTCTCTTGAGCGCGACGAAGATGTGCCTTTGTCTTGTGAAGTTCTTCTCGGAGCTTCATTGATTCCGCGGCCAAATCTTGTGCCAAGCTGTCGGCACATAGACTGAAGTAGTTCTGGAATCGAAGCGAGAGTCCTTCCTTCAGTGGAGGGGCTAGTGCGCTGCTTTCATCTTCACCTTCCTTCCGGTAAGGCAAGAAGCGGGTAGTCATCTTGGCTGCCATCTCCGGAAGAAGCCCGCGGAGATGGGTTAGTGCCTTGAGTGCAGCCGCTTCCACAGCGAGAGGTAGTGTTGCCATCTGGGGTCCCTCGAAGAACCAACTTGTGGGAGGATCGTTTGCCTTCACGATCCCTTCCACGTGGTATTCCACCTTAGTGTCGCTAACCCAATGCTCAAGGTAGGTGAGGATGGGTGCACGGTGGAACTGGCACTCCTGGAGGCTATCCTCGAGAAGCAAGGGAAACCCAGTGGTCAGCTGCTCTTCGGTTACAGCGGCCATCTACAAAGGTGGAATAGGAGAGGTTAATAAGCTGATGAAAACTCAGGTTGGTAAGGTTTAGAAAAGAGGAGAGGTTCAGAAGGTTTTTGAAAAGGGGTCTCATCTAACTAACGCCCATGCTAACTAAGGCTTCCTACAGTCAGGATGGCTCTGATACCAGCTCTGTGGGGACCCCGACTTAGAAGTCAAGATCACCGAATGCACGTGTACAGTGATCCCAGAGATCAATGCTCAGTGAACACACAGAAGCTGAATAACAAGAGTCTTACATCCATACATACCGTCTTACACAAATTAAGGCCATTATGGCCAAGTCTTACATAGATAAAGCCTCAAGGGCTGAATGGCAAATAACTCAAATAGCGGAAGTCTTCGATGATAAGAAGACCCATGCCATCTGCCTTAACCCTACAGGCATTCTGACTGGGATAGCATCCTAGTTCGCATGTTCGTCTCCATAGTACTCTTCTTCATATTCCTGTTCCTCCATGCCTGGCCAATTAAATAACCAGTGGCAAGCCAATGAGTACTTTGAATGTACTCGCAAGCAACCCATGATTTGGTTCAAAGTAACAATGCAATTGAACAATAATGAGCAATCTAGCTATGGGCTAGAATAAATATTCTACCATCAAGTATATGCATCAATAAGTTTACGTAACCTCGACGACAGGTTACCGGTATCAACATGAATATGTTTCAACTCATCGAGTCAAGTCACCACCTTGACTCATCACACACACATACTTCCTCCGATGCGGTAAAATTCTGGACATAGTTTAAGTAGCACCACCCAACTGTCCATGACCATGGACACGGCTATTCGAATAGTTTTACACTCTGCAGAGGTTGCGCACTTTACACACAAGATCCGGGAAGCTTTCGTGTCACCCACGACCCCGCAGTACCTCAAGTACTCGGGGGAAGCACCCGGTCATTATCTTTCCTTAGACGACAGTAACATAGAGTCCACTCGTTGGTACACGGCCCTCGAGTACAAACAATAGATCATGGGACATGCCCTAATTTCGATGTCACGCGTACCCGAAGGGACCAACAGTGTGTCCGGTGCCCTGTAAAAACAGTCATGGTCGTCTATCCAAGCACGACCCCGTCCCGGGAAAGACCTCAAGTCTTCCTGTCACTAGTAATGCGGGCACCATGCTAGTATCGGCCTAAGTAATCAATAAAGCCCCGTCCCATAAGGGGTAGAGTGGTTGCACATGTTTGGCTGGGACGGTAGTCACACATAAATCTAATCCATCATTTCACCCACGCACAAGATCTTTACCGGCACATCACTTCTTCCTCAAGTGATGACCTAACTCAGCATCACCCTCGGGCATTAGGGGCACCCGATGGGGTTTATGAAACGATTTCAACCACGAAGGTTTCATGACACACATGCATCACTAAGCATCACTACTAACCATTTGCATGACATCTAGCACATAGCAAGATCATGAGTAAGCATGCATCATGTGGTGGTTCATAACTAGGTCACCATTATAACTCTTATCATCATGCATTCGGAAACAAACGGGTTCCGAAGAAGACAAGTGTATCATAGTCAAAGGGCTGCTTGCCTGGATTGGCTCGGTCTTCAAAGTCTTCAAATCCTTCTCCACCTTCTTCTTTAGCAACTTCGTCAAATACGGGATCTAATCGTCGCAAAATAACAACAGGAAAATAAGACCACAATGAAAACAGAAAAATCAAAGTGCTCACAAAAATGTCAAGTTATTTTTGTTAAATGCTAGAGGGAAAACTAAGATGGCAAAAATTCTTAGTTGGAGTTTTGGAGTGACAGAATGGAATCTAAGGATTTTTGAACAGGAGTTTTAATGCTCAAATTTGAATTTAAATTTGAACAGGATAGAAAAGTTTCATGGATATGTGTGAAAGTGGCATCATTAAATAGGTTGGAATTTTACAAGATTTTAGGAGTTGGAATTAAGTCATTTGGACATACATTTATTTGTGTGAAATTATTTGAAACATCACAGAAAATAATAAAAGGAAATGGCCCTGTGCCACTGGGCCAGAACGGCCACAGTGCACGGCCCAGGGCAAACAGCCCAACCACACGGGAGCCAGTGAGCGCGCCAGGATTTCAAACCAGACGGGCGGGGCCCGACGGTCAGTGGCTGCGAGGGAAGAGAGAGAGCGGTGAGGATGACAGGCGCGGCCCGCCTGTCATCGTCAACCTCACGACCAAAGCGATGGCGAGCTCACCGGCGGCGAGCTCACGACCAAAGAGTCTCCGTTCCAGTGGTGGTGGTGCGGCCCGCCGGAGAGGCCTGGTTCACCGGCGGCAAAGTGGGACGGCGGAGGAGCGTCGGGAGGTCGCTGCTCCGGTCTATTCTGGCAGCTGCAGAGGGGGAAAAGAGAGGGGAATACATCAGTGAGGTACGGCGGTGCTAGATCGAGCAAAAGTTGGGGCTGAGAGGGGCTGTACTGCGAGATCTCCGGTTGCCCGACGCGGCGGAGCTCCGGTCGATCCCGAGCACTGAGGCTCTCTGGGGATGAGTGGGTGGTGCTGGGGTGCTACTGGGGGTGCGAGGAGGAGCTGAGTGCTGTTGGAGGGGCTCGGGGTGTGCTATTTATAGGAGAACGGCGAGGTCCCATGGACCTGTGCGCCGGCGAGCTCACGGGCGAGGCCGGAGGCCGTGCAGGCGCTCGCATTCGAGGTCTACGCCGAGTAGAGGGGAAAGGAGGAGCGGGGAAGGCTCCAGAGAGCGTGCGCGTGTGAGGCCGACGAGTGGAGGTTGCGGGCGACAGTGCGCGTGCGAGGGCGGCCACTGGAGGGAGGAGGAGGAGGGGGACAGCGCCGGGGAGAGTCGCAGACGTCGAGGCGCATCGGTAGGCGCGAGGGAGGAGCACGAGGTGGTCGGGGGCATGCGATTGGGCGAAGCTACAGTGCAGGTGCGCACTGTAGCGCACTCTGGAGCGAGCTTATCGCATGCCATGGCATGCCATTGGCTCTCTGGGCGTGTCCGCCGTGTCTGGGGGGTCCAGGACGACGTAATCAATCCAGCTGTAGCCTTGGATGCTCTGGATGATCAGTGAGAGAGGAGAGAAGCTGGTAACTAGGTAGAATTTGGCTGTCCAGCAAGGTGAATCGGGGTTTTCACCCCTCAATCATGGAGTTGTGGACATGGGGGAGTTATTGGAGGTAGAATATGACCAGATGAGGCTATGGTAGAAAGTTGAGGCAAAAGTAAATAGTAAAAGAGGCCAAGATGATGGTTTTGGTAAAATGGCAGAAGGTGTTTGATCAAGTTTTGGTCAAGCAAATGATCTCCAGTAGCCATGGCACTTAACAGGATTGAATGTCATATGGAAATAGGGTGTTTCACCAAATTTGGGCTCATTTGAAGAAACTAGCCAATGTAACTTTGGTGAACCCTAGAAATCAACAGAAATGGCTTCATCTTGTTTGAGTCAAGCTAATCATCTCCCCTTGATGCACCACTTGGTGTAGTTTCATCATTTTGGGTATTGATCATGCCCACAAAGTTTGAAGCTCCAGATAAAAAGTTGGTAATGTAAAGTTGTTCAAATTTGAATTTGAACAGAAATGGTTTTGGGGTATTCTGATCAAGTTTCCCTACTCCAAATCTTGTGCCATTTGGTCTAGATGCCTTATTAGGCCTTTCTAGCATGTTCACCAAGTTTGAGAGCATTTGGATAAGTTTGGCAAAGTAAAGTTGCTCAAACTTCAGATATGGACAGAATGGTTTTGAGGGGTTTTGAGGATGCTATCTTGCTTCCCAAGGCATGGGATTTGGCAAGATCATCAAATATGTCATATATGACATGATAGAATTTCCCTGCAATTTTTGGATAATATTTCCTTTGTAAATATTTCAAAAGCTTGAAATATCCAGAAAGGGTTTTAGAGGGATTAGCCCATTATTTTGAACATGACCAAGTGTTGAAACTCTTATATATGGACAATATATGTCCTATGAGTCTCCCTGAATTTTGGTAAATATTTTTGAAACACTTAAATAATTTTCCCCTATTAAAGACCATTTTTGGCCTTAAGAAAAAGCTTTTAAATAAAATAGGAAAATAACTTCTAAAATTATACTTTTGTGGTTTCTAGGAGTCCTATGACTACTAGGTCTCAAATATACTTTTTGAAATAATTTTCTCACCCTAAATCAAGCACTTGCAGTGCAAACCTCAATTCAGGGGTTTTTGGAATACTAAATTTATAAAATACATTTTTGCCAAATTATTTCTATAAGAAAATACTATACTGCTATATAGCACTTGGCATGATCATTGGGCAGAAGTTTTGGGTATGGAGATGAATTCCTCAAGAGGTAATAGTTGACTTTAATGAGCACATGAAAAGCATAGGAAGAAAAACTCAATTCCAAATAAAAGACAAATGATGCCAAAAAAATTTGCTAGTACAAAATTTCATGCTTCATTGATGCAAATAATATGTTACAAAATGCAGGGTGTGACACCGGCAGGCGCGGCGTTTTGAGGCTGAACGGAGGGGGAGAAGGCCCTTCCCCGCACGCATCATACCCGCCGCCAGCGAGCCCCAGGTGAATCCAGGGCGGGCTCATGCGCGACGTGTCACGCGTAGGGGGATGAGGGCTTGACCCGGGCCTTCCCTTCCCTTTCTGTCTTGACGCGACAGCCAGAGTACTTCCATGGCCTGCTGAGGCTCGTGGCTAGAGATACCGTTGGCCCGAGGCCTACGGCTAGCGCCGCGATTGCCGACCTCCGCAGGCACCAGCGTGCATTTCATTCATGCTCCATGGCCGTCGGCGATGAGGACAAAGGGTTGAGGGCTAACAGCAAGGGATCTGCCTCCCGACCTTCCGCTCCTGAGCCCCCCGGTCCGGCGCCTGATGGCACCCGGCGTTTGGTGTGGTCCTGGGGTCGCCTCCAGATGGCTCCTCGACGGGAGCGGTACCTGAGTACAAAGGGCTTCGAGGCAAAGTGGCACCGTCATACGCAGGGTTCAGCGGATCATACCCCATGTCGCCCTTGTAGGTCGCTGCGGGTCTTGACCATATGGGCGATCGGGTGTGGCTGGGGCGGCACCCAGTCCCCGACGTCATCGTGTGGAAGCAGAATGGCTCGGCTCCGGTGCTGGCCATGTCGAGGAGCTCGGCCACCCTCAGGAGTAGCGCGTCATTGCCGCAATTGAGCAACCGGCACATTAGTAGTTCCCTTGCACCAGCAGTGCGGCCCTCATGTTCGCCATTTCGCGCCGGTCCCATGAGCTTGTTATTGCGTGCTCGGTGGCCCGCGCCGCCGCGCAGCCTTGGCGTCGAGTGGGCGGTGGGTGCTGCCGGTCCCCCGGCGGCGGGTCGGTGACGCTCATCGTGCCGTCGGCCCCGAACAAGGCCGGGTGGCGGCGAGTCCCGCGGCCGAAGGGCGATGCCTGAGCGGCGCGGACGCCACGGGCTTCCGCACGCGTCTGATGCGCCTCTGCCATCGTGGTCGCGGTTTGTTGGAGCTGGGCTACGCGGGGTCGATGGACGAGAGTGGGACGAGGTCGTCGGAGAGGCGAGATCTCAACACGCCACCTACCTGGCGCGCCAAATGTCGGATTTAGGGCTCCGCAAAACCCAAGAAGTGCGAACACAGGGGCGCGAACGAAGATCTCTCCCGCTCGCGTCTACCTAGCGCCTCGCCCTTGTCGGTGGAGATATTCAAGCAAACAACAGATATAACACACAAGAGTTTACCTAGGTTCGGGCCATCGTGTGGTGTAAGACCCTACTTCCTGCTTTGGTGGATTAGCCTCGGGCGGGCTGGAATATGAGCTAGTACAGCGGTTCCTGAGCTCGGGAGGTGAGCTCAGGAGGGTCAGTAGGCAAGTGTTATTTCTCCTAATGTGGTGCCAGAGTGTATCGATCGATCCCCCTCACAGTGGGCAAGCTTGCTACTTATATAGGCGGCCACGGTACTCTTCCCCCGATATGTTTAGGCGGAAAGGGATCCCACAATGGCCATTTTTGAGCAGGAACACAAGGACATTCCTACCCTGAAAAAAGCAGTCTTCGCCTGCAAATGACCAGGTGGTGACGTGGTGGCGGGCTCGACAGTGAGATCCTCCTTGTCGTCCTTGCGGTCTACAGTCTTGTTGCACCAATGAGGAAACCTTTGCCCCGCTCCTCGGGAACCTGCGGCTGCGCTGTCCCCCTTGCCCCGCAATGGTAACTGCGACGCTGGCGTGCGCTGGCACACGCTGGCGCGGTGCATCACTGTTGACATCACTGCCTCCTCCTGAGGCACGCTTGACCTTGGATTCTCCGCCCCTCCGGAGCGCCTCGCTGAGGTCGCTCCTGAGGGGGTTTTGACGTCATTCTCCTCGCGAGGTTTAGCTCCCTCGCGAGGGTCTTGGGGAGCTGGTTGATCAGCTAGGCCGTACCAGGCCGTAGTAGGAGCACGTCGCGGCCCGCAGACATGCAAGTCTGGGTACCCTGGTTCCTAGTACGCTGACAGACACATTCATATTCATAGCCAACATTCACTATCAACAACTCAAAAGTTCAGCATGTCTATGGATCCAAATGATTGATAGTTCACACAACAATATTCATAGATAATTCAAAAAAAGATTTAGATATACACATGTTCAATATGTTTATGCATCCAAATGATTGAGATCATAGCCAATATGATCCATGGACGAACTTTAATTACCTAGGGTACAGACTGGTAAATGGTGTTCAGTCGGAGGTACTTCTTGCTAAAATTAATGCTTGTACGAGTAACCTTTCGAGTACATTAGAGGCAACACAAACAATCTGAACTTTTCTTGTAGGTTTATCCTCCAATAATGGCCTCGTGCCGAGGGAGGTTTGAGCAACTTGGCCACTACTTTCATACAACTAGTTCACGGGCTCATCTTGGTTCTGTAGCTCGCCAAAATTCTACATTGCAGACAGTTAAATGGTGTTCAGTCGGAGGTACTTCTTGCTAAAATAAATGCTTGTACGAGTAAACTTTCGAGTACATAAGAGGCAGCACAGACAATCTGAACTTTGCTTGTAGGTTTATCCTCAAATAGTTGCATCATGCCGAGGGAGGTTTGAGCAACTTGGCCACTACTTTCATCCAACTAGTTTACTGCCTCATCTTGGTCATGTAGCTCGCCAAAATTCTACACTGCAGACGAGAAAGGAGGTGGTTGAGAAAATGAACCACCCAAATTTTTTGTGTAGTTCAACTGAAATGGAGCTTCCCTGGCGTGCAGACTGATTAAGTGCCAGATGAATATACGCGTCAACCAACTTTTCTGGAATCTTTAGAATCCATGCCATACAGTTCGCTACCATATCTGTCGATAACCAAAAGGCACAAGTTGGGACCAAAGATTGGACTGTGTTTTTCTGGGCTATGTGTGAAGCAATATTTTTAGCGTTCACTCTCCTAATACTTGGAGTTTGACAACTGGTTGACGCCGGTTGATACTCGAATGAATATAGGCACTTCTTGTCAACATCAATGCTTGTCCGAGTGAACTTTGGAGTACATACCATCAGCATAAGTATTTGTCCGTCTGATCTTTTTGTGCAGTTACTCCTTTATAAAATCGGCAAACAGTAGCACAATACCAAATTACCAATACATGACAAGCACAATAATCAGTATAAAGACCAGTACCAACCTGTGTGAGGTAGCATATCAATTACTTTTTCCTTTGACTGGAAGTCGAGATAAGCGAAGCGACTGACAGCAAAGGAACAAAGCAGGCCCAGATTAGCGACAGACAGGAAAGGACGGAAGCTGCCGAGGCAATGAAGCACCAAATTTTTTTGTGCAGTTCCACCAAAATCGAGCATCCCTGTTGGCACATATATTGACACAGTGAGATTAATGTAATAGTGTAATGCCCGGGATGGGACTATACCTCCTACGTGTCGAGGCACGACTTAAAGGTATAAGCCCATCCTAGAATGATCTCAAGTTTGGTATCTTTGCACGACTCATGTAAAAGAGGGATTAAATTGCAAAAGGAGATAGTTGGCTTACACTCGCCACTTCACACAATACATTACATAAGCAAAACATCATTCAAAACATCACAACCCGACTACGGGCGAAGATCCAAAAGAAAAGATACCAAAACATAAAGCCACAGGTCCGGATCGAATCCTAGTAGAAACCACTACTGATCGTCGAAAACGTAACAAGCATACGGCCACACTCTTCAACGAGCTCTCAGTGTAGAACTTGAACCAGCTCCTGCTTCATTCTCGGCTGAACCTGCATCTGGTGTTGTAGTATCTGTGAGCCACGAGGACTCAGCAATCCCATAACCATGGGTAACAAGACTGGCAAAGCTTTGTGGGTAGGAAGAGGTAAAGTGGTGAGGTTGTAGCAGCGGCTAAGCATAATATGGTGGCTAGCTTACGAGTACCAGAATAAGATGAGCATCTACGCAAACGGTCGCAAAAGTAGTGATCGCTAAAGATCCTGAACTACATACGAATCAAACATAACCCCACCGTGTTCTCTTCTCAAAGTGAAAAGAGACAGTCACGGTTACTCACACAGTTGTGTGTTTTACTTCGGATCCTCTGTCAAGTTTTCTACAACCGGACATTAACAAATTCCAATCTGCCACATAACCGCGGGCACGGCTTTCGAAAGATCATAACCCTGCAGGGGTGTCCCAACTTAGCCCATCACAAGCTCTCACGATTAGCTGAAGTGATAAATATAATATCATCACCTCTTATCTTAGGGAAATCAAGTCCAGCAAGACCTCCCGGCGTGCCGACACCCTGATAGTAGCCGCGCATATCTCGTCTCAGGCCACAACCGGATGGGCGATGCTACGGGAGCCAATCCTCGAGTTTCCCCGTGGTGGCCCCGCAGGACCCCCGTTTGGGACCAACACCATCAGCACTGCCCCCCCTGCTATGTAGAAAGAATCCTCGGGTAGCGCTAACTCCCATGCAATTTAATTAATTAATTAAGTTGTTATTATGAGCAAATTAAAACCAATGTTGGGCCTTGCTGGAGGAGTTTTATTCAAAGTCGAACTGTCAGGGGGGTCCCCATCCACCCATCGTGTAAGGAACGCAAAATCAAGGAACATAATGCCGGTTTATCGGTGCCTAAGGTGGCATGAGTGGAACAAAACACCGAGCAAAAGGCCAAGCCTTCCACCCATGCCCAGTATATAGGTGTGTTAATAATATTTATAGATATTGTGATATCCAACAACAAGTTCCCTCCTGGAACGAACTTCATCTTCACCTGCAACTAACAACGCTATAAGAGGGGCTGAGCAAGCGGGTAACATAGCCAAACAGTGGTTTTGCTAGGAAGGTTTCAAAAGGTTAGAGGTTTCATGGCAACAAGGAGAGGCTGACATAAAAGATGGGTAGCGCGACATGTAACGATAGCATCGAGACAACTAAGCATGGCAATGGTAGTAAAGGTATCCAAGGGTATGATCATCTTGCCTGGGATTCCGCAAAGGAAGAAGAACGGGTCCACAAAGTAGACGGAGCAACAAAGTCGAGCGAAATCCTCACAACTCCGGAACGAAACCGAAGCTAACAAGAGAAGCAACCGGAAAGAAGCAAACAACACGGTAAACACACAATCATATTCATGGCATACGATGCACATCCAAGTATGATGCATGTCCGGTTTAATTATGCATGGCATGGCATAGTGCACAAACAAGTACTACAAGTTAAGTGGAGCTCAATATGCAACGAGTTGCATATTGACGAAACACCACATTTATTTATTTATTTGATTTGTTTAATTACAAGGCAAGATTAAATGTTTGTTAACATGGCAAGAGGTGAAGCATAATAAAACTACACTATTTAGACATTTTAAATGAGGCCGGAAATAACAACAACAACAAATTCCGGAAAAACCCCATGAGCATGTTTAGCAATTATTAAAGCAACAACAATTAAACATTCAAAGGTTGTTAACATGATGCGGATGACATGATCAAGTTTTATGCAATTTTATTGAAAGTTGACATGAAGAAGATAAGAAGCATTTGTCACCGTGGTGGAAGGAAAGGGTGCCACGACAATGATCCGAAAATGATGCCACGGCAACATATCGGTTCCGATAACTCGTTGAGAGTCCGGTGCACAAGGAAAGATGGCGTGAGCGAGTCAAACGAGATGAAAGGTGGGGCGATCCCGTCACCGGGTTCCCACGAGTCGGCGACGAGGCAACCGAGGAACATGATAAAGATGATACGGGCACGATGCACACAAGGGCAAACATTTCATACAACACAACATTCATCCACGGGTCATCGCGGTATACCTTCGGACCAATCGTTCTCGGAGGGGTTCGAGTCGTCGAGGGACGTAGTGGAAGTAGTGGTACTCGCGGTCGTAGAGGAAGTAGTGGTTCACGTCTCCGAAGAGGAAGTAGTTGTTCCGTAGAGGTACACGTGTAGTCGTTCACATCCCGTTCGGAGAGGTACTTGTCGTTCACGTGGCGGTAGTGGAAGTAGTTGATCACGGGGTCTTCGATGGTCGACGGTAGTGGTACACATGTTGTCGGGGTACTTGTCGTTCTCGAGTGCTTCGGGCGTCGCGGTACTTGACGATTCCGAAGACCGCGGTCGTTGGGGTACTTGGTCGTGGTACTTGTTCACGTAGTCGTTCACGGGTCTCGGTCTCACGTCGAACTTGCCTGTCTTGGTCACACCGTAAGGAACACTTGGCGAAAACAACAGCAGTAACAAAAACATGGCAACAGGGCAGAGTAGCTGCGGACAAGGGCGGCTCCAGGAACTCGAAGGTGCGGCGGAGCTGCAGGCCTCGGTGGTCTAGCAGCAGCAGGGGCGTCAGGGCTCAAGGCGCAGAACCCCGACGCTAGGAGGTGCTCGAGGACATGGGCGCTCTGGCAGATTGGAGGCAGGTCGTGGCGGCGCTGGACGAGGCCTCGCGACGAGGTGAAGAGGAGGCAGGTGAGGAGGCAGACCCATCGCTGGCGGCCACCCGCGGGCACCATGGCGAGGACGCGGCGCAGGGGCGCTCGGCCTGCTGGAGGCGGGAGGCCGGGGTGCGTCGGGCTCCTGGCGTGGCGGGCGCTCGTGGCCACGGGGCCAGAGGCGAGGCAACCTAGCGCGGTGAGGGGGAGGCGAGCCCAGGTAACGCGAGGAGGAGAAGGGCCTGAGGCCGGGGCGGCCGCTCAGGGGCGCCAGGCGCTGGAGCTGTCGGGAGATGGACGAGGGGAACGGGAGATCGAAGGGGAATCGATGGGACGAGCTGGCAGCGAGGGGGAAGAGGGAAACGGGATCGGGCGAGAGAAGGAGTGCGAGCGAGGGGTCGAGGGGTGCGGCGGCACGAGGGAAGGAGAGGGAGGAGCGATGCGGGAGGCTCGCTGGCTCGGGCTAGGGTTGCGCTCGCGTTGGTTGGGCCAGGGAGGAGAAGTGGGCCGGCTGGGAGGAGAAGGAAATGGGCCAAGGGCGGCTAGAGAGGTGGCTGTGGCCTATGGGCCAGGAGGAGGGAAGGCCTGGCTGTGAGCTGGGCCTGCTTTATTTAACTGCTGCTATTTTCCCAAAAAAAACCGAAAACAGCAAGGAGAAAGAAAAGGAAGGAGGAGTTAGGGCAAAAGTTAGCACAAGAGGTTATTTTTCTCGGCCATCATAAAATGAGCACGGTGCGAGAAAAATAAAAAAGACAAGATCGAGATATAATTCAAACATATTTGAATTTAATTCAAATGGGTTTGAACTAAGACTTGATTATAGAAGTGTCCAAAAATGTTGAGGATTTTTGGTGGAGTCTCGATAAAAGGAAAAAGAAAATAGGGAAGGTTTTTGACGGTGAAACTTGAATTAAGAGGCATGGAGAATATTTGCAAGTGTCTAGCGGTTAATTCCAAACAAATGGAATATTTAATATAGCTCCATAATAATATTGGGAGGATTTCATATGTTATAAAGAGAAGTCACCTTCCCTCGATTTAAATGGACCGAAGGTCCACACAATTTATTTAGGTTGAGATGCAAAATAAATATGACATGATGGCATGATGACATGATGCAATGCAAAAATAAATAACACAAGCACAAAGAACACACGGGAGAATCCGGAACATCTGGAATCTTCTGGAATCTTCTGGGACGTCGGTCTTCGGGCGTCACAACTCTCCCACACTAACAGAGGATCTCGACCCGAGATCCTAGAGATAGCACCGGGTAAAACGAAAAAGAAGAGGTAAAACAAAGTTGCTTCTTTGACAGACGAGTGAAAACCCAAGAACCTTGAGAGGTTGAACAAAAAGAAAGAAGAATACAACGGAGATGAACGAATATGAAAACTTCGTTAGAAAAAGAGGAACAAGGAACATTACGAGAACCTTGTAGGTTGAAAGACATGAAACAAGAGCTTACGAACCAAACGAATATGAAACTGCAATGGTATAGCCAAGGAATAAGAATGACATAATTTGGACAGCACTCCGTCTGAAAATGGAAGGAATTAACAAGAACTTGCCAAGTTGGGAAGATACTTGATGAAATGAACAACATATTGCCTCCGAAACAATTGAAAGAATGGCACAAGGGGTAAGAAAGACTCAGACATCACTCCGGTTGAAAAGAGAGGCAAACTTGATAAAATGACGGAACTTGAATGAAGAATACAACACTCTGGTTAATGATAAGCAAGGGAAAGAACATGATCTTGATAAAACGAGATGATGGTCAAAGAGAGATCATCACAAAGCCTCCGGAATGAAAGAATAGCATATAATCAAAGAAAGACTTGAACGGAGAAGAAAATGACAACTTCTCCCACGAATGAATTAAAAAGTCCTCCTTACGGAGAAGGGTTGAACAGAGTTGTTGGAAACTCAACAACGAAACGAATAAGCTTGATGTGGGCTTATGGAAAACATCTCAAAATTATGAGGTGACAACCAGCCACTAACGGAAATATTTGATTGGATTGAGATTAATGACAAGATGAAAACTTATTTCACCGGATGATAAATGAAGAACTTGGGTCATTTATAAGCACCATAATAGCGACAATCCTTAGGGAAAGCTTTAGGTGAAATACAACCCAAAATAACTCCAACGAATAAATTGAATGGTTGGAAAGATCTCCTTAACAAGGAAAATGATGGGTTTAAATATCTCATTTTTGATAACTCGTGAATCATGAAACATGAAGGAATTAACAAGAATGACATAACACCATCTGAAAAGATAAGGTAGAAAGAATTGCAATTGGAATGCATGATGAAGAATGCTTGAGCTCCAACAAGAATCTTGATGAAGACTTCTAGGATGAATTAAAACATGATGAACCACCATGAAAACTCCGGTAATGAAAGCATGAGAAGTGAAAGATGAAAAGAATAAGAATCAGGGCCTGCGATGAATTAGATAGCTTTGAAATGATATAATTGAAATAACTTGAAGCTCCGGAAAACAAGATGAACAACTTGAAGCCTAGAATTTATTCCTCATGAATAAACTCTAAACAAACGAATTAATCCACTTGGATGAAATAAGAATAAGAATTATGTTATGCATCTCCTTCACCAATTTAAATTGATGACAACCAAAGGATTTGGCATACTACTTATTCTCGTTGGAAAGAATTAAAGAGAGATCTCGCACAAACTTGGGTAAATCTTCAACGAACCACCGGTAGGACTATGAAAAGAACAAATGAATTAAAACGATAACAACGGAAAGGTAAACTTGAATGAACCACTGGTAGAATTGGAGACGAACGAAGAGGCATCAATGAAGAATATATGGAGAATGAAGTTGAAAACTGAGAACGAAGAAATATTCTGAAATGATGGCCTTCGGAGGATCACAAAGAAAAGAATTCATGAAATGCTTCGGATGGTATAAAAAATAATTCCTCACAATCGAAACAATAATGAGGATGGCATGAAGCAAGAACCACGAATCTTCCAGAGAACGGGCCAAGATTTAAGAGAAACACTTCTCCGATCCCCAAATGTTGAGAATGAAGACGAGAAATGCCATGAAGAATTTCGAGATACTCCGGACGAATGACAAGAGGAAGGTGGAGCTAAAGTTGGAAATAATTGAAAACAAGCTTGGAGAAGGCATGTGACTGATGGAAATCATTCTTACGTCACACTTTGAAAGGAATTTGAGTATAACTCCAGAAAAATTAGAAGAGTCAGGTAAGATCCTGGGAAAAGACCTGTGGGTTAGGGCCCACTAAAGAAATCACCGTTGGAAAAAATTGCTTAAGAGATATAGCACCGGTTGAATTAAATGGCTTGAATAAGATAACAATCTCAAAATAGCTTGAACGGATTAAGAATGGAATTATGAATCTTCAGCACTCCGAATATGAATACCAAGAGGAGAATGATTAATTGGTGCACCGGAATAAGAAAGCATTGTGAAATGAGGAAAAATGATGAGATCAACACCGAAATCTTGAATTACATCCACCGGCAGAATTTGAGAACAAAAGAATGATGAACTTGAAGCTCTCGAGCATCTTCACGATAAATCACCGGATAAGAACATTAAAGGAAAAGAATGAAGAAATATCACATGAATAAAATGGATACTTCATTTAGAATTCTGGCTCCAAGAAGAAGAAGGGTGGGAGGGTGGGGAAACAATGACAACTTGGGATGAATGAAACAGACACCGTCAGATTTCTCAACGACGTCCGTAAGGAATAACTTGAAAAGAAGGCACACCGGTTGAAAAGGATTAACATGAAAATATCGATGATCAAGAAGGATTAGCACTCCCATAGAAATATGAGAACACCGATTAGGAAAGGTATGGAATCAACATTTGACATCGAAGCAACTCGAATACCAGAATCAAAACAAGAACAAAGGATAGATATGTTTATGAAGAAGATTATTTTGCAACATATCTATCCGAACAGAGAATTGAACGAATGAATTACGCAGGTACATCAACTAGTCGAGAAGCCACTAGGGAGAAGAAAAGATAAATAAAAAAAAGGAGCAAGGATCAGATAGAACAAATACAAGATAGAAGTTTCGTCCGACATATTCGTGCTGAAAGCTCATGGAACGTGTTACAAAAGGGTTTTGCAATCCCCGGATCAGCATAGCCAAGGACCCTTTAAGATGCAACTCCCGATCGGAACAAGCCCATAAAACCACTTCACTCAATGTAGAACCCCGAACTTCATATCGTGCATCCGTTGGAAGAATGCCTAGAACTACTAGATGAACCCACCTATTAATTTCCGAAAGTTCCCAGTTATGCAATCAGGTGTTGGGGATACAGGGGAAGCACCGCGCAATCAACTCTAAACCTACATCCAGCTGTATCCATCCTTCAACACATAACCAGTTGTTCTCGGAAACCGTTTACCTCGGACCTTCGAAACGCATCTACTATACAAGCTATGGCAATACTCCCGAACTACCTCCCCAGTACTGGGTGATGTCGGGGTTATCTTGCCACTAACCGCATAGGAGACTTTTCGATGTCGGCCGTCTTAAGTATTCTAGTACTGCCGCGATGGATTTGTGACGACAACACCTCGGAGCTCAACTCCCCGGGACACTGCCACAACCCCTAATGACAGGAGGCATCGAGAACAATGTTCTCATCACAAAGACATCGAAAAAATCCAAACAATACTCGCGAGATCCTAAAAAAAAAAATTGGTGCAATTTTTGAAAGTAGAAGAGGCAAGAGTAGTCGTCAGGAGTCCTCACCAGAATGAAAAGAGATGAGGAGCAAAAGAAATCCTACTCTCCGATATAAATATAGGACTCAAAACATTTTCAAGTGTGTGCCTAGACTCAACCGTCAACGATTTGATCAATCAGTGGGGGCTTCTAGGTCGGAGAAGGCTCTGAATACCAACTTGTAATGCCCAGGATGGGACTATACCTCCTATGTGTCGAGGCACGACTTAAAGGTATAAGCCCATCCTAGAATGATCTCAAGTTTGGTATCTTTGCACGACTCATGTAAAAGAGGGATTAAATTGCAAAAGGAGATAGTTGGCTTACACTCGCCACTTCACACAATACATTACATAAGCAAAACATCATTCAAAACATCACAACCCGACTACGGGCGAAGATCCAAAAGAAAAGATACCAAAACATAAAGCCATAGGTCCGGATCGAATCCTAGTAGAAACCACTACTGATCGTAGAAAACGTAACAAGCATACGGCCACACTCTTCAACGAGCTCTCAGTGTAGAACTTGAACCAGCTCCTGCTTCATTCTCGGCTGAACCTGCATCTGGTGTTGTAGTATCTGTGAGCCACGAGGACTCAGCAATCCCATAACCATGGGTAACAAGACTAGCAAAGCTTTGTGGGTAGGAAGAGGTAAAGTGGTGAGGTTGCAGCAGCGGCTAAGCATAATATGGTGGCTAGCTTACGAGTACCAGAATAAGATGAGCATCTACGCAAACGGTCGCAAAAGTAGTGATCGCTAAAGATCCTGAACTACATACGAATCAAACATAACCCCACCGTGTTCTCTTCTCAAAGTGAAAAGAGACAGTCACGGTTACTCACACAGTTGTGTGTTTTACTTCGGATCCTCTGTCAAGTTTTCTACAACCGGACATTAACAAATTCCAATCTGCCACATAACCGCGGGCACGGCTTTCGAAAGATCATAACCCTGCAGGGGTGTCCCAACTTAGCCCATCACAAGCTCTCACGATTAGCTGAAGTCATAAATATAATATCATCACCTCTTATCTTAGGGAAATCCGATCAGGCTCGGCATCCTGGTAGCACAAGACATTTCGACAATGGTAAAACAAGTCCAGCAAGACCTCCCGGCGTGCCGACACCCTGATAGTAGCCGCGCGTATCTCGTCTCAGGCCACAAACGGATGGGCGATTCTACGGGAGCCAATCCTCGAGTTTCCCCGTGGTGGCCCCGCAGGACCCCCGTTTGGGACCAACACCATCAGCACTGGCCCCCCCTGCTATGTAGAAAGAATCCTCGGGTAGCGCTAACTCCCTATGCAATTTAATTAATTAATTAAGTTGTTATTATGAGCAAATTAAAACCAATGTTGGGCCTTGCTGGAGGAGTTTTATTCAAAGTCGAACTGTCAAGGGGTCCCCATCCACCCATGGTGTAAGGAACGCAAAATCAAGGAACATAATGCCGGTTTATCGGCGCCTAAGGTGGCATGAGTGGAACAAAACACCGAGCAAAAGGCCAAGCCTTCCACCCATGCCCAGTATATAGGTGTGTTAATAATAATTATAGATATTGTGATATCCAACAACAAGTTCCCTCCTGGAACGAACTTCGTCTTCACCTGCAACTAACAATGCTATAAGAGGGGCTGAGCAAGCGGGTAACATAGCCAAACAGTGGTTTTGCTAGGAAGGTTTCAAAAGGTTAGAGGTTTCATGGCAACAAGGAGAGGCTGACATAAAAGATGGGTAGCGCGACATGTAACGATAGCATCGAGACAACTAAGCATGGCAATGGTAGTAAAGGTATCCAAGGGTATGATCATCTTGCCTGGGATTCCGCAAAGGAAGAAGAACGGGTCAACGAAGTAGACGGAGCAACAAAGTCGAGCGAAATCCTCACAATTCCGGAACGAAACCGAAGCTAACAAGAGAAGCAACCGGAAAGAAGCAAACAACACGGTAAGCACACAATCGTAAGCATGGCATATGATGCACATCCAAGTATGATGCATGTCCGGTTTAATTATGCATGGCATGGCATAGTGCACAAACAAGTACTACAAGTTAAGTGGAGCTCAATATGCAACGAGTTGCATATTGACGAAACACCACATTTATTTATTTAGTTGATTTGTTTAATTACAAGGCAAGATTAAATGTTTGTTAACATGGCAAGAGGTGAAGCATAATAAAACTACACTATTTAGACATTTTAAATGAGGTCGGAAATAACAACAACAACAAATTCCGGAAAAACCCCATGACCATGTTTAGCAACTATTAAAGCAACAACAATTAAACATTCAAAGGTTGTTAACATGATGCGGATGACATGATCAAGTTTTATGCAATTTTATTTAAAGTTGACATGAAGAAGATAAGAAGCATTTGTCACCGTGGTGGAAGGAAAGGGTGCCACGAAAATGATCCGAAAATGATGCCACGACAACATATCGGTTCCGGTAACTCGTTGAGAGTCCGGTGCAAAAGGAAAGATGGCGTGAGCGAGTCAAACGAGATGAAAGGTGGGGCGATCCCGTAACCGGGTTCCCACGAGTCGGTGACGAGGCAACCGAGGAACATGACAAAGATGATACGGGCACGGTGCACACAAGGGCAAACATTTCATACAACACAACATTCATCCACGGGTCATCGCGGTATACCTTCGGACCAATCGTTCTCGGAGGGGTTCGAGTCGTCGAGGGACGTAGTGGAAGTAGTGGTACTCGCGGTCGTTGAGGAAGTAGTGGTTCACGTCTCCGAAGAGGAAGTAGTTGTTCCGTAGAGGTACACGTGTAGTCGTTCACATCCCGTTCTGAGAGGTACTTGTCGTTCACGTGGCGGTAGTGGAATTAGTTGTTCACGGGGTCTTCGATGGTCGACGGTAGTGGTACACATGTTGTCGGGGTACTTGTCGTTCTCGAGTGCTCCGGGCGTCGCGGTACTTGACGATTCCGAAGACCGCGGTCGTCGGGGTACTTGGTCATGGTACTTGTTCACGTAGTCGTTCACGGGTCTCGGTCTCGCGTCGAACTTGCCTGTCTTGGTCACACCGTAAGGAACACTTGGCGAAAACAATAGCAGTAACAAAAACATGGCAACAGGGCAGAGTAGCTGCGGACAAGGGCGGCTCCAGGAACTCGAAGGTGCGGCGGAGCTGCAGGCCTCGGTGGTCTAGCAGCAGCATGGGCGTCAGGGCTCAAGGCGCAGAACCCTGACGCTAGGAGGTGCTCGAGGACATGGGCGCTCGGGCAGCGTTGGAGGCAGGTCGTGGTGCGCTGGACGAGGCCTCGCGACGAGGTGAAGAGGAGGCAGGTGAGGAGGCAGACCCATCGCTGGCGGCCACCCGCGGGCACCATGGCGAGGACGCGGTGCAGGGGCGCTCGGCCTGCTGGAGGAGGGAGGCCGGGGCGCGTCGGGCTCCTGGCGCGGCGGGCGCTCGTGGCCACGGGGCCAGAGGCGAGGCAACCGAGCGCGGTGAGGGGGAGTCGAGCCCCGGTAACACGAGGAGGAGAAGGGCCTGAGGCCGAGGCGGCCGGCTCGCGGGCGCCAGGCGCTGGAGCTGTCGGGAGATGGACGAGGGGAACGGGAGATCGAAGGGGAATCGATGGGACGAGCTGGCGGCGAGGGGGGAGAGGGAAACAGGATCGGGCGAGAGAAGGAGTACGAGCGAGGGGTCGAGGGGTGCGGCGGCACGAGGGAAGGAGAGGGAGGAGCGATGCGGGAGGCTCGCTGGCTCGGGCTAGGGTTGCGCTCGCGTTGGTTTGGCCAGGGAGGAGAAGTGGGCCGGCTGGGAGGAGAAGGAAATGGGCCAAGGGCGGCTGGAGAGCTGGCTGTGGCCTATGGGCCAGGAGGAGGGAAGGCCTGGCTGCGAGCTGGGCCTGCTTTATTTAACTGCTGCTATTTCCCCCAAAAAAGAAAACAGCAAGGAGAAAGAAAAGGAAGGAGGAGTTAGGGCAAAAGTTAGCACAAGAGGTTATTTTTCTCGGCCATCATAAAATGAGCACGGTGCGAGAAAAATATAAAAGACAAGATCGAGATATAATTCAAACATATTTGAATTTAATTCAAATGGGTTTGAACTAAGACTTGATTATAGAAGTGTCCAAAAATGTTGAGGATTTCTGGTGGAGTCTCGATAAAAGGAAAAAGAAAATTGGGAAGGTTTTTTACGGTGAAACTTGAATTAAGAGGCATGGAGAATATTTGCAAGTGTGTAGCGGTTAATTCCAAACAAATGGAATATTTAATATAGCTCCATAATAATATTGGGAGGCTTTCATATGTTATAAAGAGAAGTCACCTCCCTCGATTTAAATGGACCGAAGGTCCACACAATTTATTTAGGTTGAGATGCAAAATAAATATGACATGATGGCATGATGACATGATGCAATGCAAAAATAAATAACACAAGCACAAAGAACATACGGGAGAATCCGGAACATCTGGAATCTTCTGGAATCTTCTGGGACGTCGGTCTTCGGGCATCACAAATAGTGGGACTAGTTGGTGAAATATACACTAACAAATAGAAGCACCCTCATTATCTTAATGGGTAAAGTTAGCAACATAGTAGTCTTTCTTAAAGAGGGGTATTAGCTTATTTAATCAGTGCCAATTAACTCAACACTCAAAGCATTGGGATGTATCATAGGTTGCAAAACTTTAACGTGCAAAGATAAAGGAGTTTCTCATGATAGTAGCACGATATAAATAGAGATGATAGCAAACTAATATGGATGAAGGCCTTAGGCCCGTACCAACCTAAGTAAAAAAGCTTATTCATGTATTCCCATAAGAGATGATAAAGCACTCACTGGAATCACTCAATAGTATATATTTTTGTGCACTTCAAATGTATGGTTGAAATCAAGAACTTCCAACAGAATTAAAGCACAGGCTGGGAATCACTCACTGGAATCACTAATATGGTTGAGATTATATCGAAAGATTATCAAGAACTTCCAGCAGAATTAAAGCACAGGCCGGGATACAGTTCATTGTATTGGCTTGTGTAGTTCCACTAAAATATATGATTGACACAACATGATCCCTATTTACACAAGTAGGAACAAGGTGAAACGAGGTGAAACCTTCATTAGCTTAGTGAGAAAGGATAGAGAGACATTAGCATATTACTCTAACAATATCATCAAATTCATGATGGACAATACGCAAAACATTGCCTCATTGAACTAATGGCAATAAATTGACATGCAAAACAATAGCACTATTATGTCATGACACTAATTATATTCCCTCCCTGCTCCACCACATGATTCACCTCCATAGACAAACATACACACGTACATGATTCATCATAGGGTGCTACTAAAGATTTGTTTAACTCCGACATGAAAATTAGGCAGCAATAAATTAGTGGTACTTAAGTACTGCTAATTAATTAAGTGACACAGCAGAAGTGGACGGGCTCCCTAGAGGATCATCTCACATGTAAAGTAGTCATTGCCAGAGCCATTGAATGGCCTCGACTGAGGCCTCTGTCTTCAGCAAGATTGCCTTGGCACTGTTTATTCTGGTTCTTCTGTCTCTTCATGCTTTGTTTCTCATTCTCCTCACTAGTTGGTGAAACCAAGTACATGATTGGCCTTCTATTTCAGAATTGGTTTTTTTAGTGAGGGAGTACAAGTGTACTAGTAAAAAATAGCATTATTTTATCATGGCAGTCGCAAAATAGAGATGAACACATGCATTAAATATCATTCTTACCTAAAGGAAGGATATGGTGCCAATATGGATGATGAGGATTGGAACACAGATCTCCCTTTGTGCATTTCCACCGAAATGAACCAACTGTTCCATTCTGACATTCCAGTTAAACAACACAAAAGTCACTTCTTTTAAGAAGAGTTTTGTGCAGTGCACCAAAAGGTCACAACAGCAACAATGTGAAATGGATATCCTTGTTTACACAAAAAGCTACAGAGGAAATAGTCAGAGTGTCAAACAATTACAGGCAAAAACATTTGGCTAAACTTGTCATGGCTTATAACAGTTCCATGGCTTCATTTTTACCAGGGGCATTATATTAAGAACAGCTAAATATTTGGTATAACGGCATGGGACAGTGGGTGCACCAGCAGTCCAGCACCATGTACCTAAACAGGGGCATAAAGTGGTGATTCATAGTTTGTTGCCCCGAGAAACAAACATCCAAGAAACATATCTGGGTTGGTCCCATTTTTGTTCACTCTAGCCACGTACTCCTTTGTGTGGATAACAAATCGAGTCCTGGTCATACCACTGTGTTCGGCGTTACCCCTATATTTCCCTTTTCGACCAAGAGAGCGGTTGGATGACCAGTCTGTAGCACTTTCACCCCCTTACCTTCCTGTTTTGTACCAAGTCTGATGTACTACATACTAAATTCCCCCACCCCCACTTTATTTCTTGTTTGAACCAAGTACAAGATTCGACTCCATGAAGTAGCTTTACCTCTAACAATAAAAAAAGTGACGTTGGACCATCCGATCGAGAGGGGCTGAGAGGTAGAAAATGATGCACATGTAGCGACGTAGCGAGCTGGGGAAGTAGAGCTAAGGCGGTTTCGAAGGAAGATATACCTGAAGGTCATCCGAATGTGGATAGGTGGGCGGCGGGAGGCCGGATCCGCCTACACTAGGGCAACGACGAAGGGATCGGAGGACCTCCCACGCCGGCGCTCAGCCAGAGATAACGGTGCGACTGACAATGGGTCTCCTCCCTCGCTGTCGACGACGGCCTAAATGCTGCCCCTCCTCCCCTTCACCGGCGGAGGGGGATACATTCGGATGTGTAACCGGTGGTGAGGATAGAAAGAAAGTGTTTTTTGAAGGGAGAAAGACAGTGTTACCACCCCTATCTTATTTAGATTTGGAGAGGATGAGAGTGCATGAATAGAGCAACCCTAGCAAGCAAGCGCGGAGGCTCCGGCCTATATATACGTAGTGGGGTAGTTTTCCTTTTTCATTCCATCAAAACAATCGTTTAAAATTGTGTACTACGTGCCAGGTCGCCATTTTTTTAGTTGTTGATTGTTTTTTGAGATAGTTACCCGCTTGTTCCAAGTGGTGTTACGGTGTGCCAGGTCGCACACTGTATCATTCAAGTCTAGTACAAGTCCCTTCATTAAATGAACAACCACCCCCTTGTAAAAATTGTGAACAAGCCCACGGCTAAAATTATCGGAAATGTGAGTTGCCCCAACATGCATTATTATTTATATTTTCTACTCCCTCCATTCCTAAATATCAGTCTTTTTTATTAGCCACACCTAAGACAAGAACTTTTTTATTAGCAGTGAACCCCACATGTCATAGACACAAAAAGTGTGGCAAGATTCCCTTAGGCAAGCCAAAGTGTGTCTAACAATTTGTGCAACTCAAGTTAGGCAAGTGTGGCAAATATAATGTGGCAACATAAGACAAACATAGTCACAATCCAAATAGCCCCATAATTTTTGTGACATGCATGCAAATTTGGTTAGTTAAATTTATAGTCAAAATTTGGCAAGGTGCATCAAATCAACACATGCAAGTATGAAAAGGGAAGTCACGGCATGCAGGCATGCGTTGTACTCCCTCAGTTTCCAAATATATGTCTTTTTAGGGATTGCAACAAGTGACTACATACGAAGCAAAATATGTCTACATACATCCGTATGTAGTAGTCCATTTGTAATGTGTAAAAAGACTTATATCGACTGCAGTGCTTTGATGTGTCGCATCAACTCGTACAAGACCGAGAAGTTTGATTACTACAACGCCCTATCCCTCGTGGATTGAGCTCTAGTGCCTTAACTGCACCTGCCTCGGGCTGCATGAGAGGTGGGCCCACCACCTGTTGGGCCCACCTATCATAGACGCAAAGGCAGGAGCAGTAAGTCAATGAAGCTGCGTCCCTCACTTGCGCATGAGCATGGTGGCTGGCAGCTACGATGTCGGCAGTCGCCAGCATCGTCTGGAAACGCTGCATGGTGCGGGGCCGCAGGCCGGCGCCTTGGATGATTTGGCACAGCCGACTGCTGTGGCACCCCGGCTTAGAGCGACCGGTTTACCTTGCATTGTCAGCCCAGAGACCTTCTCTTCTGGCAACACACAACTTCTTGGTATAGAAAACAACCGCTTTATGAATACTAGCGGATCAAAGTTTTACATTACAACAGGTAGCGAGGCCAATAGGCACATACGGTGTGGCTAAACAATATGTACATTATTTAGTGAACATAAAAGGCCTCGGTCATAACATCTACGCGGGGCAGAACGACTTCGTAGCGGATCTCCATAGCACAGGGACACCGACGTGGACACGATCTAGACTTGGACGGCACTCCTTTCCAGCGAAACTTTCCTGAAAACTGGCATGACACGCCAGGTAAGTACATTGAATGTACTTGCAAGCTTACAGCGAACATAAACATAATGACAAACAATATCATGATAATTATTCACTTATTAAAATGCAACAGCATACATATGTATGAATATAACTAACATGAAGTGCTCATGCCTTTGGGAAAACAGTCCCTCGGACTGACTTACCAATGGTGATCCTTCTTAACATACCAACTTGTCTATATCAAAAGGATTCTCTTGTGATCTTTCCGGCGATCACAACCCTGACCAACACTTGGTCTCAAACATCTCGGTGGCCTTTCCACCATCTCGGCTAGTGCAAAATTCATAACTTAGTGAGCAAAATTTTATTAAATGTTGACCCATGGTGTGACCTACTTTCGAGCGTGTCCGTGACCGTGGACTCGGCTATCGATAGATTAATTACACTCTGCTGAGGTAGTGCACTGTACCCACACCACGGAACCCATGGCCTTACTCTCCCATTAGGGTGGACCAACGGCGTTCCGACGAAACCCCTCCATTGCCATGACACTCTCTCAGCCACTCCGACTCGTTTCCCATCGAAATAGTCCTGGGTGGCCCCGTGCCTAAAACTGTCCCAAACGGGGACTCGGTACCATAATCTCAACAACGGGCACACAAGGTTATGTCTGCTTACTGGGCCAAGGTACCGCACGCCCATAACCTTCCCTAGTTGGAGGTACCGACCAGAGGCATGGAAACAGACCGAATAAAGGCCTTCCCATAAAGGCAAATGTGGTTGCACTGGGAAAAACTCGATTCAGTGGCACCATGGCCCGGTCAACGATATATTCAAGTTGAGTTATTAGCAGGTTCAACTTAAAAACTAGTAACCGGTGTCATAAAATGCCATGCAAATGCAACACAAAATATACGTTATCATAAAGAACTGGGTCAACTCTACCACACTAGCATAAGAATCAACAACTTCTAATACTCCTCTGGTTAGGATTAAATATCACTTAAAATTTTTTTTATCATATTTCTTATGTAAGAAAATAACTCCAAACAATTATCTATATCCATAACTATATTAGTTCTTCATAACCCCAAACTTTATTCTAGTTACATTAACAACTTAATCAACTTCCAACTTTCTGTAAACTAAATATAACAACCAAATCAAGCTGCCAACAGAATAAAAATAATAAGATAATTTATATGGATGGATTAAATCATTTATTCGAGTTGGAAAATCACAAATATTGAAATGGCACCATGAAAATGTTGTTGTGGCTTGCCTTAGTTCAAATGAGGTTCACAAGCCTCCTGGTCATCCTCAAGACAAGCTTCCTCTTCTGAATAGATTTAAAAGCACAAAAAGAAAATATCAAGAACCCTTCTGAAATTCACCAGAAAAAGTACACAGCACAGAAAAGTCTCATTTTTGGTGTGCTGCAAGATTTATTTACAAAGAACACAATGCAAAAAGAATCAATTCATTTGGACTTATGGTTAAAAAGTTATTGCTATTTGAAGTTCTCTAGAATATATATGAATTTGAATTTAAATAAACAAACTGGGGGGTGATGTCGAAGGCGTAAAGCCTCAAGGCGCCACCACCCGTACCGCTTCACGCGAGTGCAGAGTAGCTGACTAGCGGGCCCCGCTAGTCAGGTGAGGGGGGAGGGAGAGGGAAACAGAGGCGGCCGCGGCTTCGCCGGAGCGCACGCCGGCGACGAGAGCTCCTTGGCCAAAACGAGAGGGATAGATCTACAGAGGAGATGGAGGCGCACCTGCCCGTACCCGTAGCGTAGCTAGCGATGGTCGGACGGTGTCCGAATCGACCTCGCAAGCGGAGGTAGAGCGGGGTGGTCACCGGAGATGAAGACGACGACGAGCAGCGGCGACTGCAGAGGCTCCAACTAGGTGGAACAACACCACCAGAGAGTTGCGGAGGCTCTGGAAGGGTTCCCTGGCCTGAGAGGGGCTGGAGCTACCGCTACGACCCAAGGGGATCGCCGGCGAGCTCAAGCTCAGGGAAGGTGGCCTACGGCCTGCCCGGCCGGGCTACAGTTTCCTACGCGGTCGTTGGGTGTGTGGGAGTGGAGTGTGGTGCTTGAGACGGCTGGGAGTCGCTCCATTTATAGGCGAGCCGAGAGGGGGGATCAGGGCTCTGCCGGCGACACCTGGACACTGCGCCCGGCGATGAACGGCGTCAGTGAGAGGGGGAGAAGGCGACGTGGTTCACGCGAGGACTGTGGGCAGACGGAGACGAGCACATGATCAAGGGGAAGGCGGCCAGCACAATGCGCACCGCACTGTTGCCTTGGCCGGACCACGCCCGTGCTCGCTGCGGCGACCTCCAGCGTCGGTGAGCGCCAGGAAGAGCTGAAGGAGTCGATACGAGGATGGTGGCGAGGTTTGGCAAGCTCTGGCAGGCGGGGAAGTGATCACGCATGAAACAGAGAGCTCGGCGGCACTCAGAGCGCGTCGACTAGCAGGCTCGCATGGTGCACACATGTGGTCACCGCGTGAACTCTGCCCCCAGGCCGACTTGGGTCCAAAGATCATGTCTGGCGTGTTGTTCGTGGCAGTTTTGAAGGTTACCATGGTTTTGTTTGAACCCAGACGCAGTAGAGAAGATTTCACAAGCCAGGTAAGTTTCTGGACAGTAACTTTGAGAGCTTACTAAGGTCAAATGGCTGGGAGTTGGGAGCTGTGCTTTGGAGGCTAGTCATAAGTTACTAAGGTGAAGATACACAAGAAAATTCAGCTAAATGGAGCAAGTAAAATGGTAGTTGATGTAGAAACTACCATTTCTGTCCAGAACAGAAAATATTTTTTGTAGCAAAAATATTCCAAAAAGGAGTGCAATATTTTTGCTGAGAAAGGTGTCTTAGGGTTCAAGGAATATTTGTGAATTTCCTCATATTTTTGTGGGTAAGAAAATTTGGTGTTGCTTTGGAGCACAATGAGCTAACTAGGGTTTTAGAGGGAAAATGAATATTTTTCAATAAACAAAAATATTCCAATATTTATTTTAGAGTAGACCAGAGAGGAAAAGATGATTTGAGATGGAGATGAGGAACTTGGGTGAAACTAAAGTCAAATGAAACTCAGGCAAATAAAAGAGGGCAAAAATCAGACTGTCACAAACCTCCCCCACTTAGAATGAATCTCATCCTCGAGATTTGGTTGCTTGGGAAAACCATTCTGGATAATGTGACCTTAGGAATTCTTCCTGTTCTCAGGTTGATTCTGACTCGGTGCGATGCTCCCACTAGACTTTATAAAACTTCCTCACTTTACTGTGAGTGACCCTTTCCATCTGATCCAAAATTTTGAACGATCTCTCTTCGTACGTTAAATCCTTTGCCAACTCTATGTTGGTCATGGCAGTCGTTTTCTCAGGTGACGATATGCATCGCCTCAACTATGAGACATGAAACACGTTGTGCACACCGGAAAATTCTGGGGGTAGTTCCAACTGATAAGCAATAGTGCCCTCTCGAGAAATAACTGGAAATGGGCCAATAAATCTAGGTGCCAACTTTCCGCGAGTCTGGAATCTCTTGGCTCCTTTCATAGGAGTGACTCGGAGGTATACGTGTTCTCTAGGCTCAAAACTGGTTTGTCGGTGTTTTGGATCATAATAACTCTTTTGTCAAGATTTGGCCAATTGCAATATGTCTCTGATCTCCTTAACTTGTTTCTCAGCTTCCATTATGAGATCCGTCCCGAAGATACGGCTATCCCAGTGTGAGATCAATAAAAAGGGGTGCGGCACTTACGGCCACAGAAAGCCTCGTACGGTGACATCTTTAGAATGGTTTGGAAGCTGTTGTTGTAGGAGAACTCGGCATAAGGTAGACAATCTTCCCATTTAGATCCGTGGGCAAAGACGCAGGCTCGCAGTATAAATTCGAGTATTTGGTTCACCCGCTCTATCTGTCCATCAGTCTGAGGATGGTAAGCGGTAGTGTATTTCAGCGCTGTCCCCAAGGCTTGATGGAGATGTGACCAAAAACCGGAGGTAAAGATTGAACCTCGGTCGGAAGTGATGGTTCGAGGTACTCCATGCAGACTGACTATTCTGGACACATATAGTTGTGTAAGTTGATCTGCTCGATATGTGGTCTTGACCGGGATAAAGTGAGCTACCTTGGTTAGGGTGTCCACGATGACCCATATTGCATCATTGCCTCGCTGAGTCTAAGGTAGACCTGTGATGTAATCCATGCACACGTCATCCCATTTCCATTGTGAAACTGGCAGCGGTTGGAGAAGTCCGGCTGGCTTCTGATATTCTGCCTTCACCTTGTTGCATATGTCACAACAGGCCATGAAATAGGCAATGTCTTTCTTCATTCCATCCAACCAGAATATTTGCCGAAGGTCTTCATACATTTTTGTACCTCCAGGGTTAATAGAGTATGAGGATTCGTTTGCTTTTGACAAGATTTTCTCTTTTAAGTCCGATTGACTTGTTACACAAATCCTTCCATGGAATCGGAGAGTACCAGAGTGATCCTTTGAGAAATTAGAGGTAGGTCCTGCTACCATATTCTTGGCATGCCTTTGTAGGACAGGGTCGTCTGGTTGGGCCTTGCAGATTTCTTCCTCAAGTGTGGGCGTAACTTCCAAAATTTTAGTGAGACCAGCATCAACTATGATCAGATTGAGTTGAACAATCTGCTCTTGAAGTTTAGGGGGGCAAGGATTTCAATATGACATTTAGGCTGACTGGCTTTCGACTGAGTGCGTCAACCACCAGGTTGGCTTTACCCGGGTGGTAATTTATTCCATGATGATAATCCTTAACCAACTCAAGCCATCTTTGCTGACGGAGATTTAAATCTGGTTGAGTAAATATATACTTGAGACTTTTGTGATCGGTAAAAATTTGGCTCCTCTTCCCGATGAGGTAGTGCCTCCATATTTTTAGAGCATGAACCACCGCAACCAATTCCAAATCATGAGTAGGGTAATTTCCCTCGTGCGGTCGCAGCTATCGTGATGCGTATGCTACTACCTCGTTGTCTTGCATAAGTACGCAACCAAGTCCTTGTCTGGAGGCATCACAGTACACATCAAATGTGGGGACCCCGACTTAGAAGTCGAGATCACCGAATGCACGTGTACAGTGATCCTAGAGATCAATGCTCACTGAGCACACAGAAGCTGAATAACAAGAGTCTTACATCCATACATACCATCTTACACAAATTATGGCCATTATGGCCAAGTCTTACATAGATAAAGCCCCAAGGGCTGAATAGCAAATAACTCAAATAGCGGAAGTCTTCGATGATAGGTAGAACCCATGCCATCTGCCTTAACCCTACAGGCATTCTGACTGGGATAGCGTCCTAGTTCGCATGTTCGTCTCCAAAGAACTCTTCTTCATACTCCTGTTCCTCCATGCCTGGCCAATTAAATAACTAGTGGCAAGCCAATGAGTACTTTGAATGTACTCGAAAGCAACCCATGATTTGGTTCAAAGTAACAATGCAATTGAACAACAATGAGCAGTCTAGCTATGAGCTAGAATAAATATTCTACCATCAAGTATATGCATCAATAAACTCGCGTAACCTTGAAGACAGGTTACCGATATCAACATGAATATGATTCAACTCGACGAGTCAAGTCACCACCTTAACTCATCACACACACTCACTAGGTTTCGCAAACATTGGACGTAGCCCAAGAGCGGTTACCCAACTGTCCTTGACCGTGGACACGGCTATTCGAATAGTGTTACACTCTGTAGAGGTTGCGCACTTTACCCACAAGATCCGGGAAGCTTTCGTGTCACCCACGATCCCGCAGTACCTCAAGTACTCGGGGGAAGCACCCGGTCAATACCTTTCCTTAGACGACACTAACATAGAGTCCACTCGTTGGTACACGGCCCTCGGGTACAAACAATAGATCATGGGACTTGCCCTAATTTCAATGTCGCGCGTACCCGAAGGGACCAACGGTGTGTCCGGTGCCCTGTAAAAACAGTCATGGTCGTCTTTCCAAGCACGACCCCGTCCCGGAAAAGACCTCAAGTCTTCCCGTCACTAGTAATGTGGGCACCATGCTAGTATCGGCCTAAGTAATCAATAAAGCCCCGTCCCATAAGGGGTAGAGTGGTTGCACATGTATGGTTGGAATAACGGTCGCAACTTAAACCAATCCGTTTGAAAAACATCACACACTCTTGTCTCGGTACACCACTTCGTCATCAAGTGGTTACCCATCTCACCATCTCCCTCGGGCATGAATGGCACCCGACCGAGTTTTTCAAAAGAATGCAACCACGAAGGTTACATAGCACACATGCATCACTAAGCATCACTACTATCCATTTGCATGACATCTAGCACATAGCAAGGTCATGAATAAGAATGCATCATGTGGTGGTTTCAACTAGGTCACCACCATATCTCTATCATCATGCATCGGAAACAAATGGGTTCCGAAGAACAAGTGTATCATGGTCAAAGGGCTGCTTGCCTGGATTGGCTTGGTCTTCAAAGTCTTCAAATCCTTCTCCACCTTCTTCCTCAGCAACTTCGTCAAATACGGGATCTAATCGTCGCAAAATAACAACGGGAAAATAAGACCACAATGAAAACAGAAAAATCAAAGTGCTCAGAAAAATATCAACTTAATTTTGTTAAATACTAGAGGGAAAACTAAGATGGCAAAAATTCTTAGTTTGAGTTTTGGAGTTGCAGAATGGAATCTAAGGATTTTAGAACAGGAATTTTATTGCTCAAATTTGAATTTACATTTGAACAGAACAGAAAAGTTTCATGGATATGTGTGATAGTGAAACCATTAAATAGGTTGGAATATTACAAGATTTTAGGAGTTGGAATTAATTTATTTGGACAAATATTCATTTCTGTAAAATTATTTGAAGTATTTACATAAAAGAATAAAAAGAAACAGCCCTGTGCCACTGGGCCAGAATGGCCACAGTGCACGGCCCAGGGCGAAGAGCCCAGCCGCTCGGGCGCCAGCGCGCACACGTCAGGATTTCAAACCATCAGCGGCTGTGAGGGGAGGGAGAGGATGGTGAGCATGACAGGCGAGGCCCGCCTGTCATTTTCAACCTTGCTGCCACGGTGACGGCGAGCTCACCGGCGGCGAATCCGGGCACGGCGGGGCAAACGGAGGGCAGGGATGGACTCAGCAGCGAGTCGCGGGTGTAGTGGAGGTTGTGCGGCTCGCCGGGGAGGTCTGGTTCGCCGGCGGCGAGGTGGGACGGCGGAGGGTCGTCGGGAGGTTGCTGGCTAGCTCGTTTCCGGCAGCTGTAGAGGGGGAAAAGTGAGGGGAAAGCATCAGTGGGGTGCGGTGGTTCCAAATCGAGCGAGAGAAGGGGCGGAGAAGGCCTGTACCGCGAGATCTCCGGCTGCCCGACGCGGCGGAGCTCCGGTCGATCCCGAGCACTGAGGCTCTCCGGGAATGAGTGAGTGGTGCTGGAGTGATACTGGGGGAGAGGGGAGGCTGATGGTGCTGTTGGAGAGGCTCGGGCGAGCTCATATAGCCGAGCCCATGGTCCACCGTGGACTCGTGCGCCGGCGAGGTCGCAGATGAGGCCAGGGGCCGTGCTGGTGCCTGCGTGTGAGTCGGGGAGGCTCAGGGACGAGCTCTATGCCTAGTAGAGGGGACAGGAGGAGCGGGGGGGAGCTCTGGACAGCGCGTGCGTGCGAGGCCGAAGAGTGGAGGCTGCGAGCGGCCAGCGCGCGTGTGAAGGCGGCCACTAGAGGGAGAGAGAGGAGGGGGACAGCGCCGGGGAGGGTCGCAGACGTCGAGGAGCATCGGTAGGCGCGAGGGGGGAGCTTGAGGTGGAGGCTGCGCTGGATTGGGCGAAGCTACAGTGCGGGGGCGCACTGTAGCGCGCTCTGGAGCGGCCTAATTACATGCCATGGCATGCCATTGGCCCTCTGGGCGTGTCCGCCGTGTCTGGGGGGGTTTAGGGTGATGTAATCAGCCCAGCTGTGGCATTGGATACTCTGGATGATCAAGGAGAGAGAGAGGAAGCTGGTAACTTGGTGAATTTTGGCTTTCCAGCAAGGTGAACTAGGGTTTTCACCCGTCAATCATGGAGCTATGGACAAGAGGGAGTTACTGGGGGTAGATCGTAACTAGATGAAGCTGTGGTATAAAGTTGAGGCCAAGGTAAATAGTAAAAGGGGTCAAGATGGTAGTTTTGGTAAAATAGCAGAAGGTGTTTGATCAAGTTTAGGTCAAGCAAATGATCTCCACTTGCCATGACACTTAACATGATTGAATGTTATGTGGAAATAGGGTGTTTCACCAAATTTGGTCTCATTTGAAGAAACTAGCCAATGTAACTTTGGTGAACCCTAGAAATCAATAGAAATGGCTTCATCTTGTTTAAGTCAAGCTAATCATCTCCCTTGATGCACCACTTGGTGTAGTTTCATCATTTGGGGTATTGATCATGCCCACAAAGTTTAAAGCACCAGATAAAAAGTTGGTAATGTAAAGTTGTTCAAATTTGCATTTGAACAGAAAGGGTTTTGGGGTATTCTGATCAAGTTGCTCTACTCCAAATCTTGTGCCATTAGGTCTAGATGCCTTATTAGGCCATTCTAGCATGTGCACCAAGTTTGAGAGCATTTGGACAAGTTTGGCAATGTAGAGTTGCTCAAACTTCAAATATGGACAGAATGGTTATGAAGGGTTTTGAGGATGTTTTCTTGCTTCCCAAGGCATGGGGTTTGGCAAGATCATCAAATATGTCATATATGACATGATAGAATTTCCTTGGAATTTTTGGAGAATATTCCCTTTGTAAATATTTCAAAAGCTTGAAATATCCAGAAAGGGTTTTAGAGGGATTAGCCCATTATTTTGAACATGACGAAGTGTTGAAACTCTTATATATGGACAATATATGTCCTATGTGTCTCCCTGAATTTTGGCAAATATTTTTGAAACACTTAAATAATTTTCCCCTATTAAAGACCATTTCTGGCCTTAAGAAAAAGCTTTTAAATAAAATAGGAAAATAACTTTTAAAACTATACTTTTGTGGTTTCTGGGAGTCCTATGACTACTAGGTCTCAAATCTACTTTTTGAAATAATTTTCTCACCCTAAATCAAGTGCTTGCAGTGCAGACCTCAATTCAGGGGTTTTTGGAATACTAAATTTGTAAAATACATTTTGGCCAAATTATTTTTATAAGAAAATACTATACTGCTATATAACACTTGGCATGATCATTGGGCAGAAGTTTTAGGTATGGAGATGAATTCTACCAGAGGTAATAGTTGACTTTAATGAGCACATGAAAAGCATAGGAAGAACAACTTAATTCCAAATAAAAGCCAAATGATGCCAAAAAAAATTGCTAGTCCAAATTTTCATGCTTCATTGATTGAAATAACATGTTACAAAATGCAGGGTGTGACAGACCTACCCCCCTTACAAGAATCTCGTCCCCGAGATTCCTAAACTAGGTCTTAAAAGAGATCGGGAAACTCGGATCTAAGATAGCCTTCACGTTCCGAGGTTGCTTCTGCTTCCGTATGGTTGCTCCACTGGACCTTGAAGTACTTGATGGTGCGGCTTCTCGTCCGTCGTTCTGCTTCATCCAGAATGCGAATGGGCTTCTCGCGGTAGGTCAAATCAGGCTGCAGATCAATGGCCTGGTGATCAACATCTTTGTAGAGATTAGGCTTGTCCGGAACTTGGAGACATTTTCGAGTTGTGACACATGGAATACGTTGTGCACATCGGATAGCTCAGGTGGTAGTTCCAACTGGTAAGCCACTTCTCCTCGGCGGCCGGTGATCTTGAAAGGGCCAATGAATCTTGGTGCAAGTTTCCCTTTAACATGGAAACGCTTGGTTCCCTTTAGAGGGGTTACTCGCAGGTATACATGGTCCCCAACACGGAAACTCATGTCCCGACGGTGAGTATCAGCATAGCTCTTCTGCCTTGACTTGGCTGCCTTCAAACACTCTCTGACTAGTTGGACTTGCTCTTCTGCTTCGCGGAGAATATCTGGTCCAAAGACTAGCCCTTCTCCAGTCTCTGACCAGTTAAGGGGTGTGCGACATCTGCGTCCGTACAACACCTCAAATGGTGCCATCTGAAGGCTCGACTGGTAACTGTTGTTATAGGAGAACTCGGCGAAAGGGAGACAATCTTCCCACTTGGCTCCATATGCCAAGACACAGGCTCGGAGCATGTCTTCGAGAATTTGATTTACTCGTTCTGTCTGACCTCTGGTCTGTGGGTGGAAGGTTGTGCTGAAAGACAACTTGGTTCCCAAGGCTTCTTGGAATCTCTTCCAGAACCTTGAAGTAAACTGGGTGCCTCGATCTGACACAATTACTTGTGGAACACCATGGAGGCTCACGATTCGGTTGATATAGAGAGTTGCCAACTGGTTGCCTGAATAGGTAGTCTTGACAGGAATGAAGTGGGCCACCTTGGTCAAATGGTCGACTATGACCCAGATGGAGTCATGTCCTCTATTCGACCTAGGTAATCCAGTGATGAAGTCCATTCCGACTTTGTCCCACTTCCACTCAGGAACCTTGAGTGGTTGAAGCAATCCAGCGGGCCGCTGATATTCAGCCTTGACCCTTTGGCACACATCACACTTTGCAACATAGGTCGCAATCTCTCTTTTCATCCCGTGCCACCAGAATCTTTCCTTCAAGTCTTGGTACATCTTGGTTCCTCCAGGGTGGATGGAATACGGAGTGTTGTGGGCTTCTTCCAGGATCAGGTTCTTCAGCTCCATCTTGTTTGGTACGCAGATGCGGCCTTTGTACCAAACAATCTCGTGCTCGTCTTCAGATAATCCTGGGGCCTTGCCTAGCTTCATCTTCTTCTTGATGCCTTCAATGCTTGCGTGTCCATCTTGCGCCTTCTTGATTTCGTCCATCAGGGTTGGTCTGACTTCCAAATGATCCAGAAATCCAGGGTGACCAATTCCAAACTGAATTGTTCTAGTTCCTTAAACAAGGCTGGCTGCCTTTCTTGAATAATGGCATTCAAAGAGCAAGCTTTCCTGCTTATGGCATCAGCCACCACGTTAGCCTTCCCGGGGTGATATTGAACACTGAGGTAATAGTCCTTGATGAGCTCCAACCATCTTTGCTGCCTCATGTTCAATTCCTTTTGGGTGAAAATGTACTTCAGACTTTTGTGGTCTGTGTATATCTCACACCGTTTCCCTAGGAGGTAATGCCGCCATGTCTTCAAGGCATGAACCACTGCTGCTAACTCAAGATCGTGAGTAGTGTAGTTCTCTTCATGTGGTCGTTGCTGCCTGGAGAGGTAAGCTATGACTCGGCCTTCCTGCATCAGAACGCTTCCCAATCCAGTTCGAGAGGCATCACAATATATTACGAACTCCTTGTGAATATCGGGTGTTGCCAGAACTGGGGCGGTGGTCAACCTCTTCTTGAGTTCTTGGAAGCTCTCTTCGCATTTTGGCGTCCACTCGAACTTCTTGTCCTTCTTGAGGAGCTGAGTCATCGGTCGTGCAATGCTAGAGAATACTTTCATGAATTTGCGGTAATAGCCCGCAAGTCCGAGGAAGCTTCTGACTTCCTTGACGGTCGTTGGAGATTGCCATTGGGTCACAGCTTCGATCTTCACGGGATAAACTGATAATCCTTCCTTGGTCAAGACATGACCTAAGAATCCAACTTTATGCAGCCAGAACTCACACTTGCTGAATTTGTCATAAAGTTGGTGCTCCCGAAGCTTGTCTAGGACCATCCTCAAATGCTGCTCGTGCTATTCCTCCGTCTTCGAGAAGACAAGAATGTCATCGATGAAGACAACAACAAACTTGTCCAAATATTCCATGAAGACTTTATTCATGAGATACATGAAGTAAGCAGGGGCATAGGTTAACCCAAAGGACATGATCGTGCACTCGTACAGGCCATATCTGGTTACGAATGTCGTCTTCGGAATATCTTGGGGTCTGATCTTCAGTTGGTAGTACCCAGATCTGAGGTCGATCTTGGAGAACACCTTGGCTCCGCTGAGCTGATCAAACAAATCTTCAATCTTGGGAAGTGGATATTTGTTCTTGATTGTAACTTCATTGAGGGAACGATAGTCAATGCATAAGGGGATGGTACCGTCCCTCTTTGCCACAAACAGAACAGGTGATCCCTAAGGGGAGGCACTTGGGCGGATAAATCCCTTCCTCAGCTGCTCTTCCAGCTGCTTCTTCAACTCGGCTAGTTCTTTCGTCCCCATTCTATAAGGCTTCTTATAGATGGGTCCTGCTCCGGGCATGAGCTCGATGATGAACTCAATGTCACGGTCAGGAGGCATTCCCGGTAGTTCATCCGGGAAGACATGAGGATATTCGTATACAACCGGTACTTGCTCTAGCCCAACTTCAGACAGACAGTTGACTTGAACAGCTTGAGCGGAAGAGGAGTTGGGAGCAAACTTGACTTTGACTCCTTGGTCATTGGTCACAGTGACTGTCCGATTGGCACAGTCTAACAAGCCTTGGTGCTTGCTGAGCCAATTCATGCCTAGGATCACATCCAAGCCTTGTGATCTCAGGACGATGAGGTCTGCTAGGAAGTCTACACCGTTAATGGTAATATTGACTCCTTTACAGCCTATCTTGGCTCTCATCTCTGCTCCGGGGGTTTGTACCACCATATGGTTATTTAGGGGTGTAGGGGTCATGCCACTTTTTAATGCAAATCTTTGAGTGACAAATGAATGCGTTGCTCCAGAATCAAACAAGACAGTTGCAGGTGCTGAGTTGACAAGGAACGTACCCAGCACGACGTCCGGGTCTTCCTGGGCTTCTTCAGCAGTGACGTGATTCACACGCCCCTTCCCATGGTTAGGCTGGTTGCGAGGAGCAGGGTTCCTTGGTGGCATCCCGCGGCCTTGTCCTGGGTTCTGCGCATTGGGGCGCGGGGCATCAGGCTTCTTGTTGGGACACACCCTCGAGATGTGTCCAGACTGACCACATCCAAAGCAAATGACTTGGTTTGGATTATTGATCTTGTTGCCACCACTGTTATTGGGGTTGAAAGCTGGCCTTGGGTTGGCATACTGCTGAGGCTGAATGTTGGTGTGAGGTGCAGGAGCTCTTGGTTGCTGATAGGTTGGTTTGGCCGGGGCTGACTGCCACGGACGAGGCTTCTGGTTGCTGGAACTTCCCTTGCTGACCATCTTGCTCTTGCGAGTGTCCTCCAAAGCACGCCGCTTGTCTTCAAGCATGAGTGCTTTGTTCACCAGGTCAGGGAAGGTTGGGCAGTCGCACACGACAAGCGAGTATTGCAGAGTCTGATTGAGGCCTTCCATGAAGCGCTCCCTTTTTGCAGCATCGGTGCTGACATCTTCAGGGGCATACCTTGGCAGAACACTGAACTTCTGCATGTACTCCTTGACAGTGCCACTTCCTTGCTTCAGGGCTCGGAACTCACGCTTTTTGATAGCCATGATCCCGGAAGGAATGTGAGCTTTGCGGAATTCTGCCTTGAAGTTGACCCAAGTGATGTCTTGTTCAGCATGCATGACCTTGAATCCATCCCACCAAGCTCTGGCAGTCCCCCCGAGGCAGTGGGCTGCATAAGCCACCTTCTCGCGGTCTTCGGTGCATCCGACTAGTTCCAGCAAGTCCTCAATGGTGCGGACCCAGTCGTCTACATCCAGGGGTTCAGCAGTCTCGATGAAGGTTGGCGGTGCATGCTTCTTGAACTCTGCCAACGTGGAAAGTCCATTGCCATTCCCCGCTGGCTGGCGGTTGTTGGTGACAGCTTGATCAATCAGCTGAAGGGCTGCAGTGTTGGCTTGGCGTTCCTCCCGGAAAGCTTGGAGAAGCTGAGCCATGTCCATGTTCGGAGGAGGTGGTGGTGGTGGAGCTTGGTCCTTGGTTTGGTCGTGGCCTGCCTCTGACTGAGCGGATGCTCCGGCTTCAGGCTGCTGGGTAGAGGTACCAGTACGAGTTACAACAGGCATCCTGTTGGAGCGGTAAAAGGTCTCATGACTTGGAAGAGGGAAAGCAAGATAGATGGGTGCCTAGTAAGGGGGCGGGTGTGACACTAATCAAATCATGCAAAGGCCGAAAGGCCAAAACACATTCATTAAAAACCAAATGGGTGATGCAGTCGTTTACATGTTCCCGAAGGAAGAATACTACATACATTCAAACAAAAGCAAACACTAGATGGTTTCATATGAACCATACAAGGACTCGACTGCGCACAGGGGTTACACGATCTATCCTACCGTAGAGGTCACTAATTGGCATATCCGAGTAGCGAATAATGCCTAAGCGGCAGAATGCTCGGTCGCGTATTCTGGCTCTTCTGGGTCTTTCTCCTTGTCTTCATCTGTATGGGCCCCCTTGTCACTTGAGGGTGTGGGGGAGTGGAGGAGTTGGATACGACGGTGCTTCGTCGGTGTTGTAGGGAAAAGCTTGCGATATTCCCTTGCCGTCATCCGGCGTCGCCGAGGTGGTTCTTCATTCTTGGAAGATACATCTCCGGAAGGCCTTCCACCTCGGTATGCGATAGCGGACTGTCCGGAGGGTGCTCCTTCTTTCTTGATCCTATTTGTCTTCTCTTGAGCTCGACGAAGAAGTGCCTTGGTCTTGTGAAGTTCTTCTCGGAGCTTCATTGATTCCGCGGCCAAATCTTGTGCCAAGCTGTCGGCACACAGACTGAAGTAGGTCTGGAATCGGAGCGAGAGTCCTTCCTTCAATGGAGGGGCTAGTGCGCTGGTTTCATCTTCACCTTCCTTCCGGTAAGGCAAGAAGCGAGTTGTCATCTTGGCTGCCATCTCCGGGAGAAGCTCGCGGAGACGGGTTAGTGCCTTGAGTGCAGCAGCCTCGACAGCGAGAGGTAATGTTGCCATCTCGGGTCCCTTGAAGAACCAACTTGTGGGAGGATCGTTTGCCTTCACAATCACTTCCACGTGGTACTCCACCTCAGTGTCGCTAACCCAATGCTCAAGGTATGTGAGGATGGGCGCTCGGTGGAATTGGCACTCCTGGAGGCTATCCTCGAGAAGCAGGGGAAACCCAGTGGTCAGGTGCTCTTCAGGTACAGCGGCCATCTACAAAGGTGGAATAGGAGAGGTTAATAAGCTGATGAAATCTCAGTTTTAGAAAAGGAGAGAGGTTCAGAAGGTTTTTGAAAAGGGGGTATCAACTAACTAACGCCCATGCTAACTAAGGCTTCCTACAGTCAGGATGGCTCTGATACCAGCTCTGTGGGGACCCCAACTTGGAAGTCGAGATCACCGAATGCACGTGTACAGTGATCCCAGATATCAATGCTCACTGAAAACACAGAAGCTGAATAACAAGAGTCTTACATCCATACATACCGTCTTACACAAATTATGGCCATTATGGCCAAGTCTTACATAGATAAAGCCTCAAGGGCTGAATAGCAAATAACTCAAATAGCGGAAGTCTTCGATGATAGGTAGGACCCATGCCATCTGCCTTAACCCTACAGGCATTCTGACTGGGATAGCGTCCTAGTTCACATGTTCGTCTCCAAAGAACTCTTCTTCATACTCCTGTTCCTCCATGCCTGGCCAATTAAATAACCAGTGGCAAGCCAATGAGTACTTTGAATGTACTCGCAAGCAACCCATGATTTGGTTCAAAGTAACAATGCAATTGAACAACAATGAGCAGTCTAGCTATGAGCTAGAATATATATTCTACCATCAAGTATATGCATCAGTAAACTCGCGTAACCTTGAAGACAGGTTACCGATATCAACATGAATATGATTCAACTCGACGAGTCAAGTCACCACCTTAACTCATCACACACACTCACAAGGTTTCGCAAACATTGGACGTAGCCCAAGAGCGGTTACCCAACTGTCCTTGACCGTGGACACGGCTATTCGAATAGTTTTACACTCTGCAGAGGTTGCGCACTTTACCCACAAGATCCGGGAAGCTTTCGTGTCACCCACGATCCCGCAGTACATCAAGTACTCGGGGGAAGCACCCGGTCAATACCTTTCCTTAGACGACACTAACATAGATTCCACTCGTTGGTACACGGCCCTCGGGTACAAACAATAGATCATGGCACTTGCCCTAATTTCAATGTCGCCCGTACCTGAAGGGACCAACGGTGTGTCCGGTGTCCTGTAAAAACAGTCATGGTCGTCTATCCAAGCACGACCCCGTCCCGGAAAAGACCTCAAGTCTTCCTGTCACTAGTAATGCGGGCACCATGCTAGTATCGGCCTAAGTAATCAATAAAGCCCCGTCCCATAAGGGGTAGAGTGGTTGCACATGTATGGTTGGAATAACGGTCGCAACTTAAACCAATCCGTTTGAAAAACATCACACACTCTTGTCTCGGTACACCACTTCGTCATCAAGTGGTTACCCATCTCACCATCTCCCTCGGGCATGAATGGCACCCGACGGGGTTTTTTGAAAAGAATGCAACCACGAAGGTTACATAGCACACATGCATCACTAAGCATCACTACTATCCATTTGCATGACATCTAGCACATAGCAAGGTCATGAATAAGAATGCATCATGTGGTGGTTTCAACTAGGTCACCACCATATCTCTATCATCATGCATCGGAAACAAATGGGTTCCGAAGAACAAGTGTATCATGGTCAAAGGGCTGCTTGCCTGGATTGGCTTGGTCTTCAAAGTCTTCAAATCCTTCTCCACCTTCTTCCTCGGCAACTTCGTCAAATACGGGATCTAATCGTCGCAAAATAACAACGAGAAAATAAGACCACAATGAAAACAGAAAAATCAAATTGCTCAGAAAAATGTCAACTTATTTTTGTTAAATACTAGAGGGAAAACTAAGATGGCAAAAATTCTTAGTTTTAGTTTTGGAGTTGCAGAATGGAATCTAAGGATTTTAGAACAGGAATTTTATTACTCAAATTTGAATTTAAATTTGAACAGAATAGAAAACTTTCATGGATATGTGTGAAAGTGATACCATTAAATAGGTTGGAATATTACAAGATTTTAGGAGTTGGAATTAATTTATTTGGACAAATATTCATTTCTGTAAAATTATTTGAAGTATTTACAGAAAAGAATAAAAAGAAACAGCCATGTGCCATTGGGCCAGAATGGCCACATTGCACGGCCCAGGGCGAAGAGCCCAGCCGCTCGGGCGCCAGCGCGCGCACGTCAGGATTTCAAACCTGACGGGCGGGGCCCGGCGGTCAGCGGCTGCGAGGGGAGGGAGAGGATGGTGGGGATGACAGGCGGGGCCCGCCTGTCATCTTCAACCTTGCTGCCACGGCGACGGCGAGCTCACCGGCGGCGAAACCGGGCACGGCGGGGCAAACGGAGGGCAGGGATGGACTCAGCAGCGAGTCGCGGATGTAGTGGAGGTAGTGCGGCTCGCTGGGGAGGTCTGGTTCGCCGGCGGCGAGGTGGGACGGCGGAGGGTCGTCGGGAGGTTGCTGGCTAGCTCGTTTCCGGCAGCTGCAGAGGGGGAAAAGTGAGGGGAAAGCATCAGTGGGGTGCGGTGGTTCCAAATCGAGCGAGAGAAGGGGCGGAGAAGGCCTGTACCGCGAGATCTCCGGCTGCCCGACGCGGCGGAGCTCCGGTCGATCCCGAGCACTGAGGCTCTCCGGGAATGAGTGAGTGGTGCTAGAGTGATACTGGGGCAGAGGGGAGGCTGATGGTGCCGTTGGAGAAGCTCGGGCGAGCTCATATAGCCGAGCCCACGGTCCATCGTGGACTCGTGTGCCGGCGAGGACGCAAACGAGGCCAGGGCCGTGCTGGTGCCTGCGGGTGAGTCGGGGAGGCTCATGGACGAGCTCTACGCCTAGTAGAGGGGAGAGGAGGAGCGGGGAGAGCTCTGGACAGCGCGCGCGTGCGAGGCCGAAGAGTGGAGGCTGTGGGCGGCCAGCGCGCGTGTGAAGGCGGCCACTGGAGGGAGAGAGAGGAGGGGGACAGCGCCGGGGAGGGTCGCAAATGTCGAGGAGCATCCGGTAGGCGCGAGGGGGTAGCTCGAGGTGGTCGGCTGCGATGGATTGGGCGAAGCTACAGTGCGGGGGCGCACTGTAGCGCGCTCTGGAGCGGCCTAATTGCATGCCATGGCATGCCATTGGCCCTCTGGGCGTGTCCGCCGTGTCTGGGGAGGTTTAGGGTGATGTAATCAGCCCAGCTGTGGCATTGGATACTCTGGATGATCAAGGAGAGAGAGAGGAAGCTGGTAACTTGGTGAATTTTGGCTGTCCAGCAAGGTGAACTAGGGTTTTCACCCCTCAATCATGGAGCTGTGGACATGAGGGAGTTACTGGGGGTAGATAGTAACTAGATGAAGCTGTGGTATAAAGTTGAGGCCAAGGTAAATAGTAAAAGGGGTCAAGATGGTAGTTTTGGTAAAATAGCAGAAGGTGTTTGATCAAGTTTTGGTCAAGCAAATGATCTCCACTTGTCATGACACTTAACAGGATTGAATGTTATGTGGAAATAGGGTGTTTCACCAAATTTGGGCTCATTTGAAGAAACTAGCCAATGTAACTTTGGTGAACCCTAGAAATCAACAAAAATGGCTTCATCTTGTTTAAGTCAAGCTAATCATCTCCCCTTGATGCACCACTTGGTGTAGTTTCATCGTTTGGGGTATTGATCATGCCCACAAAGTTTGAAGCACCAGATAAGAAGTTCGTAATGTAAAGTTGTTCAAATTTGCATTTGAACAGAAAGGGTTTTGGGGTATTCTGATCAAGTTGCTCTACTCCAAATCTTGTGCCATTTGGTCTAGATGCCTTATTAGGCCATTCTAGCATGTGCACCAAGTTTGAGAGCATTTGCACAAGTTTGGCAATGTAGAGTTGCTCAAACTTCAAATATGGATAGAATGGTTATGAAGGGTTTTGAGGATGTTTTCTTGCTTCCCAAGGCATGGGGTTTGACAGGATCATCAAATATGTCATATATGACATGATAGAATTTCCTTGGAATTTTTGGAGAATATTCCCTTTGTAAATATTTCAAAAGCTTGAAATATCCAGAAAGGGTTTTAGAGGGATTAGCCCATTATTTTGAACATGACCAAGTGTTGAAACTCTTATATATGGACAATATATGTCCTATGAGTCTCCCTGAATTTTGGTAAATATTTTTGAAACACTTAAATAATTTTCCCCTATTAAAGACCATTTCTGGCCTTAAGAAAAAGCTTTTAAATAAAATAGGAAAATAACTTTTAAAACTATACTTTTGTGGTTTCTGGGAGTCCTATGACTACTAGGTCTCAAATGTACTTTTTGAAATAATTTTCTCACCCTAAATCAAGTGCTTGCAGTGCAAACCTCAATTCAGGGGTTTTTGGAATACTAAATTTATAAAATACATTTTGGCCAAATTAGTTTTATAAGAAAATACTATACTGCTATATAACACTTGGCATGATTATTTGGCAGAAGTTTTAGGTATGGAGATGAATTCTACCAGAGGTAATAGTTGACTTTAATAAGCACATGAAAAGCATAGGAAGAAAAACTTAATTCCAAATAAAAGCCAAATGATGCCAAAAAAATTTGCTAGTCCAAATTTTCACGCTTCATTGATGCAAATAACATGTTACAAAATGCAGGGTGTGACATGAAAACTGCGGTAGATGTTTGGAAGAGTCAACACGGGTGCGGTCGTTAGCCGTATTTTTAGCTCACTGAAAATTTTCTCACAGTCTTCGGTCCATTCAAACTTCTTATCCTTTTTGAGCATCTCTGTCATGGGTTTAGCAATCTTGGAGAACCCTTCAATGAAACGGCGGTAATATCCGGCCAGTCCAAGAAAACTCTAGATCTGTGATACTGTTGTGGGTGGCAACCAATTGAGAACATCCTTTACTTTGCTTGGGTCTACGGCTATACCCTCGGTGGATAGCACATGTCCAAGAAATCCAACTTGTTTGAGCCAAAACTCACACTTACTGAATTTGGCGTAAAGCTGATGGTCGCGGAGCCGTAGTAGCACCGCTCGGAAGTGTTCTCTGTGATCTCATTCGCTTTTTGAGTATATAAGTATGTCATCGATAAAGACTACCATGAACTTATCGAGGAAGTCCATGAATACTTTGTTCATCATATGCATGAAGAATGCAGGGGCATTGGTGAGACAAAAGGATATCACTGTATATTCATAAAGAACGTATCGAGTGGCGAATGCGGTCTTACGAATATCTTCCTTTTTAATCTTGAGCTGGTGGTATCCTGTTCGTAAATCAATCTTGGAGAATACCTTGGCCCCACTGAGCTGATCAAACAAGTAATCAATTCTTGGCAGCGGATATTTATTTTTGATGGTGACATCATTCAGCGGACGGTAATCCACACACATGCGTAGGCTGCCATCCTTCTTGCTTACGAAGAGAGCAGGTGATCCCCATGGTGAGGAGCTGGGACGGATATATCCTTTCTCGAGCATTTCATTGAGTTGTTTCTTTAGTTCAACTAATTCTGATGAGGGCATCCGGTAATACTTCTTGTATAGCGGTGCGGTTCCAGGAACAAGATCTATTGCAAACTCAAGTTCTCGATCTGGTGGCAGGCCTGGCAGCTCTTCTGGAAATACATCAGGAAATTCACTGACCACGGGAATTAATTCCAATTCAGCCACTGCGGTGAAGATTATTGCCTTCTTGGGCATGCTTCTACGAGAATACAATTTGGTAGTCTGCCCCTTCTGATTGTTCAGAGTGACTTCTCGGGTTGCGCAATTTATGCATACTTGATATTGGGTCAACCAATTCATGCCCAAAATAACATCCAGCTGTACCGACTCGATGAGCATCAAGGAAGTTGGGAAGCTTCTTCCGTTGATATTGATTTCCAAATACCGACAGACCAGATTACTCTTAATTAAGGATCTCGGGGTTTGTACCAGCATATTCTTGCCCAAAAGCGAACAAGGAAAAAAAATTTGGGCAGAAAAACTCCGAGAAATAAAAGAGTGGGAAGCCCCAGAGTCAAATAAAATTATGGCAGCTATGCTATTAACATAAAACAAAGCAATGACTACTTCGGGATTTTCTTGGGCTTCGTCTGCGGAGAGGTGATGAACGTGCCCGGCGATGTTTTTCTGGTTTGGGTATGACCCCATAAAGTTGACTTGTGGCTGAATAGGGCGTTCGCCTTGCTGTTCTTGGGGCACTATCTGGCATAATGTCCATTTTTCCCACAACTGAAACAAGAAATGTTGCGCTGACGCTCCTCGTGCACTTGGTTGGTCACGACATTCTTGACTTGGGTACTGGTCTTGTTAATATTATGTTGCCAATTGGGCTTGTATTCTACCTGAGTCTGCTACCATGTTCGAGCCTTTTGCACTGGTTGCCCCTCCTTGGCTGAAATTTGCGCTTGTGCTCGTTATTAGTAGACATGTTGTCTAGCACGAGCTTGTGCTCCCTTTCTGCAATAAAAGCTCTGTTCAGCAAAGTTTGGAAGTCTGGAAAATCGAGCATGCTGAGGGTGCACAGGAGTTGCGAGTTTAATCCCCCAAAAAATTGTCGACCTTTCTTTCTTCAGTGGCCACGTCATAAAGGGAATAACGGGCCAAATAATTGAATTTTTGCAAATATTCACCCACAGACAGATTTCCTTGGGTGAGTGCAAGAAATTCACGCTGCTTGGTCTTCGTTATTCCAGTAGGGATATAATATTTTCGAAACTTGAATTTTGACCAGGTGAGTTCTTCATCAGCAGGCCACATGGCTTTTGCATTTTCCCACCATATGGCAGTAGCGCCTTCAAGATAATGAGTTTCATATGGAACTTTATCCTATTATGCGGTACGGGAAATCTCAAGCTTCCTTTCAATGGTCCGCAACCAATCGTCGGCATCCAAGGGGTCAATGACCTGACTGAAACTGGGAGGCTGGGTTCTCTGAAAATCTAAAAGCTTGGAGTGATGACCGTTCTGATTTCCATTTTGTCCAACCATAGCTTGAACACTTCTTAATATCTCAAGCAGATCATTACTTCTCCTTTCCTCAAATATACGCAGAATCTGCTCGGTGGTAGGCGGATTTGGCGGTGGAGGCGGTGGTGGTATGTACGGCTCGGGAGAGTGTCCTGTCAGTCGGGCGGAACGACGAATAGGAACATCCTCGTGAGCGCTGCTACTGTTGCCTCCCCGCATCATCCTATTATGGATTTTTCCCAAGACAACAACCGAGATGAGAAACATCCAAAAGTACATTGGGGAAAATCCAGCAACAAGTCCTGAGAGAAAACAAAATAACGAAGAAAAGACAGCGAGTAGAAGAAATATAATTCCAGCATAATTATACATAGACTCATACATGAAAGGTAATTATCATGCCTGGTTCCACTATGCTCATACAGGAAACGAAACATCATGACTCGTACGACTACATCCATACATCATCTTGACAACTACGTATACTTAGAGGCTCTACTCCTTTGCTGGTGCTGTGGGGTCCTCTCTTGAAGCGGACTCGGATCCCGAACTGAGGAGGTTAACAGAAACCTGTGGGTTAAAGGTAACACGACGGCGCTGCCTTGGGGGCTATCCTTCCGACGCAGGAGTAGGGTGAATCATAGGAGCTACAGGAGTAGTGAGAAGCGAAACCCACTCAGCAGGAGCACTGAGAGGATTTATGGTTGAGGCGCTCGAGCTACTAGGAGGAGTAATCGGTGAAGCAGGGAACCGGAACTGGCTGGGATGTAAGGGGTAAATCCCGTAGATGCGGGAGTAGTGACAGACCTAGTAGTGGCTAAAGCAATACGAGTGTTAGTCATCTCTCGGGCCAGCTCGTGGATCAGGAGATAGCTAGCGGTAATATAACGGGAAAGGTGGCTAGCAACACTATCAGACTCCGGATCAATATCAGGGAAACGAACACGACCGTTGTCGTGCAGAGAAGGATAGTATTGGAAACCTAGATGATCCTGCATTCAGGCCTCGCCATAACGGAGCTCGACAAGAATCTCGAATGCAGTAAATTGGACGGCCTGTGAAGCCGTAGAAGCATAACCGCTCCGGGAGGTACGAGTGTAAGTGCTGGAGTCGGAACTAGTGCGCAGAGTCACCACAGCCTGATACTCATACACTGAGCCTGCTAGACGCTCCCGGTACACATGATAGACTGGGCCGTCTCTGATAGGGTACAGCCGACACCACACATTACGAAGGAGGTGCGGTGAGGTGTACGACATTAGCAGCAACTGGCACGGATACGACACCGGAGCCATCTACACTCACAACCATTAGTATGTTAGTATAAACAAATAAAGCAAGTATATGCAAAGCAACAACCACCTGCACAAGCTACCGGCACTCAACTTAAACTCGTATCTAGCGTTTAGTTAACACGCCATAGTCTAACATGGCCTACAGTCAGCGCAGCTCTGATACCAAGCGTTGTGGCACCCCGGCTCAGAGCGACCGGTTTACCCTGCATTGCCACCCCGGAGACATTGTCTTCTGGCAAAACACAACATCTTGGTATAGAAAACAACCGCTTTATTGATACTAGCAGATCAAAGTTTTACATTACAACAGGTAGCGAGGCCAAGCGGCACACACGGTCCGGCTGAACAATATGTACATTATTTAGTGAACATAAAAGGCCTCGTGCATAACATCTACGCGACAGCGGAACGACTTCGTAGCGGAACTCCATAGAACAGGGACACCAACGTGGACACGATCTTGACTTGGACGACACTCCTTTCTAGCGAAACTTTCTTGAAATCTGGCATGACACGCCAGGTCAGTACATTGAATGTACTTGCAAGCTTACTGTGAACATAAACATAATGACAAACAATATCATGATAATTATTCACTTATTAAAATGCAACAACATAGATATGTATGAATATAACTAACATGCAGTGCTCATGCCTTTGGGAAAACAGTCCCTCGGACTGACTTACCAATGGTGATCCTTCTTAACATACCAACTTGTCTATATCAAAATGATCTTTCCAGCGATCACAACCCTGACCAACACTTGGTCTCAAACATCTCGGCGGCCTTTCCACCATCTCGGCTAGGTCGACGTGCTTCTGAACAATGGTGTCCGAAGATTCCAGCCGCTGGAAGAAGGCCAACGTCTTTCTGTCGTTGCTAGCCTTGCCGTGGCCTATGTAGATGATTTCCTCGTAGACGTGGATGTGCAGGTCGATGGTTTCTTGCAAGGCGAGGCACTACGCGACGAGCGCGGCCTCGAGGTGCATATTCTTCATCGTGACCTCCAACAACTGCATGGCCACCAGGGCTTGAAAGAGTTCGTCACCATGGAGGCCGATGAGGGTGGCAGGCAATGAGGAGCCTGGGCGCGTGGGCTGGAGCAGTACGGCAATGTCGTCCGTGCAATTCTTGACAGCGGCGAACTTGCGGATGGAGTTGACCATCATGTCGTCCATGCGAGAGGCGAAGCTGGCATCGGCGAGGGCTACAACGCCGGCGGTCTCCAGCACCATATGGAAACGCTGCACGGTGCGGGGCCGCAGGGCGGCGCCTTGGATGATTTGGCACAGTCAACTATCGCTCGCGTCCATCGCCTCCATAGGTGCTTCTGGCTTCTGGTCACTTGGTGTTGGATTGGAGTGAGCAGTTTTGCACAGAGACTAAGGAGTAGATGAATTGGAGCGGTGGGGCGCCTTTATATGAGAATCCAAACTCTGTTACATTCACATCGTGCTGGCTCTATTCTACTTCTCCAATTAATTCCCGCTGCATGTAGAGTAATTTGAGGATGCATCATTGACCATTCAACGTCTCGGGAACCGCTACCCTCTCCCTCCTTGGCATTCAAGCACCTATGGAGGTGACTACCGCTCGCGTCTATCGCGTGTCAGGAGACGTTCCCATCGACGACGAGGTGCCTATGGTGACTTCGTAAATTTCAAGATGATACTAGTATACTCAATATTGTGCACTGCGACGAAAGCCGAGAGGAAAATGAGAGAACTACGTATTTATTTACGGTGTAGATTCACTCATTTTGCTCCATATGTACTCCCTCTCGGTGTAGTCTAGTCACTTGTTGAAATATCTAGAAAGGCAAATAATCCATTCTGGTTTACAGGGCTATACTAGCAAGTACTCCCTTCGTCCGAAAATACTTGTCATCAAAATGGATAAAAATATGTATCTAGAACTAATATACATCTAGATACATCCCCTTTTATTCATTTTGATGACAGGTATTTCCGGACGGAGGGAGTACTACAATAGTGGGCTCACATAGCAATTTTGTCTCATGCAAGAGCCTGGCTATATGCGTGCTCCAAGGTTCGCAACTGCCACGTTCGGGTTGCACTTGGCTCTTCGCCTCTTAGAGAAGACGAACAATGATGTTACTACTACTGCTTCTACAGTATCGAATCCACTGCTGCATGTCAGTCCACCGCGAGCGGGATGGATAGCTTGTTGTAGTACTATAAGCAAAAGCATGTCCTCGTCTGCGAGCCACCGTGCGCATGGGTGAGGGAGAAGGCGTGTAGTAGTAAAATCAAGCTTCTCCTGGTTGTACGAGTTGATGTGACACATCATAGCGCTGGCCCCACATGGTTGCCTCTAAACTTGGCTGAAAGACCCGCAGTGTACAATACTTCGGTTGCTGCAACATCTAACATTTGCCGACCACAAATTCAAATATATATTCCAGTCTTGACCAGATGAGCGTGCAAACTAGAATCATCAGGATGATAGGTAGGGCCAGAAGATTATTTTAATCCAAAAAATATAGCATGGAGCCGAGTAGCCGACCCCAACGATTTTAAGCTTACAGGCATGGTACACGCTATCCTAGACTACTCTACACATGAAACTGCCACACGAGCATACGGCTGCGCTTGGCTCTTCGCCTCTTTGGGAGTACTACTACAGTCGAGGAGTACTACAGTATGCTTCTGGCCATCTGATACCGATTGAACTGCTGCATGTCCACCGCGTACGGGAGGGAGAGCGTGTAGCAAACGAATGCTTCTCCTAGTCCTGCCAGCCACCACGCTCATGGGCGAGGGAGGGATGCAGCTTCATTGACTTACTGCTCCTACATTTGCGTCCATGACAGGTTGGCCCAATAGGTCGGTGGCCCACCTGTCATGCAGCAAAAGGCAGGTGCGGTTAAGGCGAGAGGTCGTTGTAGTAATCAAACTTCTTGGTCTTGTACGATTTGACGAGACACATCAAAGCACTGCACTCGATATATTTCAATAACTTGTGTTTACCAATGCATTAATTACAACGCATGCATGCATGCCGTGACTCTCCTTTTGATACTTGCATGTGTTGATTTAATGCATCTTGAAGTAGTATGGATATGTGATGGTAAAGCTTTGTAATTCCCCGGCCCTAATAAAGCGAGAGATGGTTGTGCAAGAGGAGGGCGAGATCATGCAGACGGAACAGGACCCGACGATGGATCTCTCTATGTTCTCGATGTACCTCACCTTGCTCCACTGCCCCTTGTGCCTCCACCTCTTAAAGCCTCCAGTGTATGAGGTTCGAATACACCTCGTCCATTTCGCTGATCGAGCAAGGTGCGGGTTTCTTGATTGATGTGTTGTTCGATTGATTTTTGCAGTGCAAGGGAGGGCATGTGGCTTGCACAGACTGCCGCGTCGAGCGCCCTGGGAACCAGCGGCAGTGCCAGAAGTGCGAGCGTGGCGGTGGGTTCGACGTGCGGAACATAACGGTGGACGCCGTCCTCTCCTCAGTGAGGGTGGAGTGCCCGCATGAAGGTTGTGGGCTCTATGTCACTTACCACAAGCTCGCCGATCACCAGAGCGTGTGTACGCTCGCACCCTACAAATGCCCCGTGCCCGTCTACGTCTATGAAGGCCCGCCGCCGGTGCTCTACCACCACATTAGCACCGTGCATCCCATGCCCGTGCACAGGATCCAATACGGCAAGGCGCTCCAACTGCAAGTGCAACTATCGGAGCCAGGGCTCTTGCTGTTCGCGGAGGAGGATGGCCGCACGTTTTTCTTGGTCGGCTTGTGCTCGACATCGGCGTGCCTATCGCCGTGTCGGTCGTCTGCATCAGAGCGGGGGCGTCCCCACTGCCGCACTACGTGGCCAAGCTGTGGGCGAACGGCCCGCCGGGGGAGCCCAAAGGCAGGACCGACACCATCAAGGTGGAAATGGAAGTGACAAGCAGCAGGGATCCCGGCGACATCGCTGTGCTGGAGCTGACCTTCTTCATAGTTCTGCCCAAGCTGATGGCCGGGGCTAAGCTGGTGTCCCTCCACATTCAGATTGAGAAGCTTAGGTCCTAAATGATTCTACACTGCCTTCTATTTATCTTAGTAATATGCTAATGTAGGGTTAGTTTGGTCTACTTTAGCTTAAGAGATGGTGGGTTTTGGTGGCGATGCAGCAATTACCTCGACATCAGATCAGCAGTGAAAGTAATTTAGAATAGTCGAATGGATATTTTGTGTCTGTTGGATATAAAGATCCTTTGGGTAAGAAGTAACAGCTTATATGTTTTTTTTGAAACGGAACAACGATACTAGTATAATCTTTGTTGACATGCACTAATATTTTCGAAACGGACGTTGGGCTGTAGCTAGAAAGGCGATTGGGACGCAGCATCAGCCCATACCGCGGTGACCCCTGATTGGGACGCACCGACTACGGATTTTCTCTCTCACCGATGTCGTCCGCGTCTACGCAGAACATTGTTCCCTTCCCCCAGCTGCGGGATCAGGCCGGATATGCGACCAGCGGTGTGGCCATCATCATTCTATGCTTGTGAAGAGAGCAACCCAAGCAAGCAGGCTTGTAGCTTAGGCTCCTGCTAGTGTATATATAGTGGTTTTCTTTCTCTCTCTCCATATCAACCATTTTATATTGCGTACGTGTCATTGAAGAGTGAAATGATGGTTGCTTCTTCCGACTAACTTACTGTGTGATTTGACTGCTCCTTTAGTGGCCCCTACACGTACTCCCCTTATGTGTATGCATAAGTCACACGTACACATGGACGCAAAAACGCGCGCGACGCCCTAATGCATGCATGTCCGAGCACACGACGGAACACACACGGTCACGCTCAAGTGCTCAACCTACACGTGCACGCAGACACATACTCAGCCAGGGTGAGCTAGTGACCTTATAAACACCAGAAAATGTATATATTGAGCGCAATGAGCATATTATGAAGTCCACTGACCGTATTTTTACAAATATAAAGTGACAGACAGTGTATTTATCTCGTTTGAAATTAAGCCATATTAACCGGAGAGGAGGCAGATGGATTAGCATTAGTTTGCTGTGTCCCGTCAACTTGCTGAACGAGGTGAAGCTTGCAGGACAAGAGAAGCTTGCACACTCTGGCTCGCAGGACAAGGAAAAACTTTTGACTAATGCAAGTTATCCTTCGCTCAGGAGGTGGACGTGCAATTATAGTGTCAGATTGCCAGACGAATACACTATACTAGTATTACTATTATTGTTGCACTTCCCGAAGAGGCGAACAGCCAACCGTAAAGTTTACTAGTACTAGTACTACTATTATAGTGTATAGAGGTACTATACTAGTACTAGGAACCGGATGGAGGAGCGTCTGCACTCTTATTATATTTTTAAAATGTGATAAAGCAATCTTCAACACATTTGGTTCTCTTCGAGGGTTCTCGCATGTGATAATGGAAGTTGATTGCATGGAACACTCGCCACAATTCTCTCTTAATTTTGGCTCATATCCTGTTACAAATAGGAGCGCTCGGTAATATTACCTCTTTTTTTGTTATTCAGCATTTAAACAGGTCAGCATTTGCGGCGCATCTTTGTGCGAACCATGCTTGCTGCACTTTGAATGTGGCCGAGAGCTGGCTTGATGAAACACCTCGCTTCCTACTTCTTTTTTTGCGGGGTACATCGCTTCCTAGTGACCAGTGTCTTGGCTGATCGTCCTAAGAATGCTTATATATGAATAAAGCTCTCTCATTTACCCGCAAAAAAGATTAAGCCATATTAACCAGAGAGGAGGGAGTATGGACTAGCACTACTTGTTGGTGTGTCTCGTCAACTCACAGAACAATGAGAAGCTTGCAGGATAAGGTGAAGCTCGCTTACGCCTTTTGACTAATGCAACGTACCCTCGCCCAGGCGATGGACATGCATCAGTTCATTCGGTGTCAGATTGCCAGAGGCATACACTGTAGTACCGAACATCCGGAGTACCATCATTGTTCGAATTCACAAAGAGGCGAAGAGCCAAGCGCAAGGTTTAGTAGTACGAGTAGTACTACTACTAGAACCGCATGGTGGAGCCTCTGTACTCTTATTTTTCTTAATCTATGATAAAGTACACATTTATTCCGGAGAAGGGCGGAAATGGCAACCCAACATGTAATGATGATATCGATCAACCATGCTCAAATATATCTTGGCCTCCGTGCGAGCTCATCTGTGTGTTCTCGCTCCTCGTCTCTCTCAAGGAACGGCGGGTTGGCCATTTTCCGTCAATTGAGGTCGGTTTGCTCACACTCTGGTCCCACGTGTCAGTGATATGCCAAGAGGAGGTGCGTTGACCGACTGGCCGTACGCGTACTCGGTTTTGCACCTTCATACTACTCCTCCCTCCGTCACAGTTTACAGGGCGCCCTTCATTATGATGCATTTCTCTGAATGCATTTCCACCACCAGAGAGACTTTAGACACGTTCGGTTTAATGCTCAACTAGCAAGATGCCCGTGTGTTGCACAAAACATCAAGATGCTGCTATATGAGTAGTTTATCTTGTGGGAGATAAAGATGAACGAGAGAAGGCCTTATCTGCAAATATGGGTAGGAGTGCGGGTATCTTTTTGCAAAATTATCTTAGTTTCCTTCCTATCCGTCAGATATAGATAGGACGACCTATATTGCAGGATGGCAGGCACACCATCACCACCAACTCTTTTTTCTATAAGAGTAGAGATTAATTAGGGCGTGGTAACCACAATTTTCTCTCGATGTAGTACTGCGGAGTGGAGTAAGTGCATGCATGTGTGTACCTGGGGTGGAAGTACTGCATGCATGTGTGTACGCATTATTTCCTCTAGTAATAGACGTCGTGCTATAACTACAAATGCTATTTTTTAGGCCGATCGCTAGTCGCCTTGGTCCCAGAGATTTTCTCTTTTTCCGAAGCACGCTCTATAAACAGTGACGGATGGATTAGTATGACAGGATTCAAAGAAGAGCGTATTGATGGTTGCTTCTTCCAAGCAACTTACAGTGGGAAAGGTGGGGCTTATGATTTGACTGCTCATTACTCACTATTAAAGCGGCGCAGCGACCGGTCTGAGTCTCCCATGCGGCTTTGCACTACCCCCTCGGTTCTTAAATATACTTCGGAGTATTTGTATTTCTAGAGATTTCAACGAGTGACTACTCAAATATTTGTCTTTGTAGAGATTCAAATGGACTACTACATACAAATGTATATAGACATACTTTACAATGTAGATTCTCTCATTTTGCTCCATATGTAGTGACTTGTTGAAATCTCTAGAAAGACAAATACTTAGGAACGGAGGGAGTACACATACGACACAAAATGAGTGAATCTACACTCTAAAATATGCCCATTTGAAATTTGTAAGAAGACAAATATTGTTGATGACAGTTGTGACGACAAAAAAGAAGCATATTCTTTATCCTAAGGGAAGATAACAACACGGTTGTGTTTTTCTAAAACAGTGTGAGGACGAGATTGCAATATGGAAAGTACGACGGACGAGCTACATTTTGTGCAAAGAACTATGGAAGATGCACATGCAGCGACGTTGGAAGACGGGCAGTGGAGCAAGGTTGGAGGGGATACCTGGAGGTCGTCGGGATGTAACTATGTGAGGGGCGGCGGGCGGAACCTTCCCATACTGAGGCAACGAGCAGGTGGCGTAGGCCCTACCGCGCCGGAGCTTGGTAAGAAAGAACGGCGTGTACCGCAGATCGGGATGTGCTGCCTCGGCGCCGTCGAACGGAGAAACGATGCACGTCCTCCCTTTCCGCCGGCAGACGGGATGCGGCTGGATCATTGACCAACGGTGATAGAGAGAGAGGCCACCGCAGCCTTTTGTGAGATACTCTGAAGAGAGACAAACCAGGCAGGGAGACTCCATTATATATAGTGGAGTGGACTACCTTTTTCTCCATAAAAATCATTTTATATTTTGTGTACGTGCCATTGAGCGATATAACTTTATTTAAAAATAACGCGCCAACGCATCAAGTCGAACATTGTTTCGTGCACGCATGGTACACGACCTTCGTAGGTAAACAACCTCTACACGCTTTCAAATTAGCACGTGGGCTGCCATTTCATACAGAAATGAGCTCCATCATGTACCCGCGCGGGTGTGGCTGGGCACGAAGCGTGAGTACATGCACGGTGCACCTATTCTCTTCTTGTATACGTACACCACCTACGTGGGGTTGTGTGAGAGAGATACAAACGTAGAGAGATATATTGTGTGGGTTCGTGACATTTGGGGGGGGGTCAATCAAAAAATGTAACATATGCAATGTGTGTGAAATAGAGTCCTGGATATATCAAATATATAGAGGGGGTGATCCACGAGAAGAGAGGGGAGGTATCATCGACTTGAGATGTCCATAGAATCGAAGAGAGGGATGATGTGTGTGTGTGCGCGCGCGCGCGGTCGATAAAGAGTGCCATCGAATTTGAGTGTGCCTGATAAGTCTCCCACGTATCTATAATTTTTTATTGTTCCATGCTATTATTTATGATGTTTTGGATGTTTAATGGGCTTTGTTATACACTTTCATATTATTTTTGGGACTAACCTACTAACCCAAAGGCCAAGTCCAGATTGTTGTTTTTGCCTGTTTTAGGGTTTTACAGAAAAGGAATTTCAAACGATGTCCAAACGGAATGAAACCTTCGGTAGAGATATTTTTGGAGCAAAATACGCACTTGAGACTTGAGAACGACGGAGTAGGGCTGACGTGGCGTCCACGAGGGTGGGGGCGCCCCCCTATAGGGCTCGCCTCCCTGCCTCTTGGGCATCCCGTCTGGCCCCCGGTGTCCTCCTTCCTCCTTTATATACCTACGTACCCCAAAACTATCAGAACAACAGAGAAAACCATAGTTCCACCGCCGCAACCTTCTGTTCTTGTGAGATCCCATCTTGGGGCCTGTTCCGGAGCTCCGCCGGAGGGGAGATCTACCATGGAGTGCTTCTACATCGTCATCATCGCCTCACCATGAGTTGTGAGTAGTTGACCACAGACCTTCGGGTCCATAGCTAGTATCTAGATGGTTTCTTCTGTCTCTTTGGATCTCAATACCAAGTTCTCCTCGGTCTTCGAGGAGATCTATTCTATGTAATCTCCTTTTGCGGTGTGTTTGACGAGATCCGATGAATTGTGGGTTTATGATTAAGATTATCTATGAGAAATATTTGGTACTTTTATGAACTCTTTATGTATGATTATAATATCCTTGCAAGTCTCTTCGAATTATTGGTTTAGTTTGGCCTACTAGATCTGTAGTTCTTGCAATGGGAGAAGTGCTTGGCTTTGGGTTTAATCTTGCAGTGTCCTTTCCTAGTGACAGTAGGGGCAGCAAGGCATATATTGTATTTTTGCCATCGAGGATAAAAAGATGTGGTTTATATCACTATGTTTGAGTTTATCCCTCTACATCATGTCATCTTGATTAAGGCGTTACTCCGTTCTTATGAACTTAATACTCTAGATGTATGCTGGATAGCGGTCGATGTGTGGAGTAATAGTAGTAGATGCAGAATCTTTTCGGTCTACTTGTCTCGGACATGATGCCTATATATAATGATCATGCCTAGATAGTATCATAACTATTCGCTTTTCTATCAATTGCTCGACAGTAATTTGTTTACCCGCCGTAGAATATGGCTACCATGAGATAAGACAGTAGAGAACACTATGGCCCCCGGGTCTATTCTCAACATATCAATCTACAATCTACTTTACTTTTTCTCTTTTATTTTATGTTCTTATATCCAAAAATACCAAAAATATCCAACTATCATCTCTATCAGATCTCACTTTCATAAGTGACCGTAAAGGGATTGACAACCCCTTATCGCATTGGCTGCGAAGTTCTTATTTGTTTGTGCAGGTGCGAGGGACTCGCGCTTGGTCTCCTACTGGATTGATACCTTGGTTCTCAAAAACTAAGGGAAATACTTACGCTACTGTGTTGCATCACCCTTTCCTCTTCGAGGGAATACAACGCAAGCTCGAGAAGTAGCAAGAAGAATTTCTGGCGCCGTTGTCGGGGAGGCTTACGCAAAAGTCATATACCAAGTACCTATCACAAACCCTTATCGTTCGCATTACATTTATTTGCCTCTCGTTTTCCTCTCCCCCACTTCACCCTTGCTGTTTTATTTGCCCTTCTTCTGTCGTGTGTTTATCGTTCGCCTACTTCTTGTTTGCTTGAGTGTTGGATTGCTTGCTTGTCACTATGGATCAGAACAATACCAAATTGTGTGACTTCACCAATACCAACAATAATGATTTTATTAGCACTCCGATTGATCCTATTACCGATGCTGAATCTTGTGAGATCAATGTTGCTCTGTTGAATCTTGTTATGAAAGATCAATTTTCCAGCCTTCCTAGTGAAGGTGCCGCTACCCATCTAAACAATTTTGTTGATTTGTGTGATATGCAAAAGAAAAGGGATACGGATAATGATATTGTAAAATTGAAGTTATTTCCGTTTTCACTTAGAGATCGTGCTAAAACTTGGTTTTCCTCTTTGCCTAGAAATAGTATTGATTCGTGGAATAAGTGCAAATATGCTTTTATCTCTAAGTATTTTCCTCCTGCTAAGATTATCTCCCTTAAGGAACGATATTATGAATTTTAAGCAACTAGATCATGAGCATGTTGCACCAGCTTGGGAGAGAATGAAATTAATGATACGTAATTGCCCTACACATGGTTTGAACTTATGGATGATTATCCAAAACTCTTGAACTTTTCTTTTAGAAATATTTTAGATTCGGCCGCGGGAGGCACTTTCATGTAACTACCTTAGGAGAAGCTACCAAACTCCTAGATAATATTATGGTTAATTATTCTCAATGGCACACCGAAAGATCTACTAGTAAAAAAGTGCATGCTATTGAAGAGATTAGTGTTTTGAGTGGAAAGATGGATGAACTTATGAAATTATTTGCTGCGAAGAGTGCTTTTTCTGATCTTAATGATATGCCTTTGTCCACTTTGATTGAAAATAATAATGAATCTTTGGATGTGAATTTTGTTCGTAGGAATAATTTTGGTAACAATTCTTATAGAGGGAACTTTAATCCTAGGCCCTTTCCAAGTAATTCCTCTAATAAATATGGTAATTCCTACAACAACTCTTATGGAAAGATGCCTTCTGTATTTGAAACTAGTGTTAATGAGTTTATGATTTTGCAAAAGAATTTCAATGCTATGCTTGAAGAAAAATTGCTTAAGATTGATGAATTGGCTAGAAGTGTGGATAAAATTACTCTTGATTTGATTCTTTGAAACTTATATCTATCCCACCTAAGCATGATATCAATGAGTTTCTCAAATCCATGAAAATTTCCATTGATGAATGCAAAGAAAGAACCGCTAGGATGCATGCTGAAAGAGAATTATATAAAAGTGTGTTCTTCTAACTATCATGAAAATAAAGATGAAGATCTGAAAGTTATTGATGTGTCTCCTATTAGATCCTTGTTCTCTAGTATAAATCTTGATGAAGATAGGATTGGAGATGATTCTACTTTAAGGTGTCCCAATGATTAGGAGTTTTAAGATCTTGATGTTAAAATGGTTAAAAGTGGGAGTGAAGAGATTAAAACTTTACATAGTGATGAACCCACTACGTTGGATTTCAAGGGATTCAATTATGATAATTGCTCTTTGATTGAATGTATTTCCTTGTTGCAATCTGTACTAAACTCTCTGCATGCTTATAGTCAAAATAAAGCTTTTACTATACATATAGTTGATGCTTTGATGCAGTCTTATGAAGAAAAACTTGAGTTAGAAGTTTCTATCCCTAGAATGCTTTATCATGAGTGGGAACCTACTATTAAAATAAAAATTAAAGATCATGAATGCTTTGCTTTGTGTGATTTGGGTGCAAGTGTCTCCACTATCCCAAAAACTTGTGTGATTTGCTAGGTTTCCAAGAGCTTGATGATTGTTTTTTAAATTTGCATCTTGCGGATTCCACTATTAAGAAACATATGGGAAGGATTAATGATGTTCTTATTGTTGCCAATAGGAATTATGTGCCCGTAGATTTCATTGTTCTTGATATAGATTGCAATCCTTCATGTCCTATTATTCTTGGTAGACCTTTCCTTAGAAAGATTGGTGCAATTATTGATATGAAGGAAGGAAATATTAGATTCCAATTTCCATTAAGGAGAGGTATGGAACACTTTCCTAGGAAGAAAATCAAATTACTATATGAATATATTATGAGAGCCACTTATGGATTGCCTTCCAAAGATGGCAATACCTAGATCTATCCATGTATCATGCCTAGCAAGGGGCGTAAAATGATAGCGCTTGTTGGGAGGCAACCCAATTTAAATATTGCATCTAGCTTCTGTTTAGATGTGGTTTTGTGTTTTAATTAGTGTTCGTGCCAAGTAGAACCTTTGGGAAGACTTGTGTGAAGTTTATATGATCTTGCTGTGAAAAACAGAATCGTTAGCGCTGCTAAAGTGGTCTTCAGATTTTACTGGAAAGTACTATTTAGTTGATTCTTTTTGCAGATGATTGGTAGACAAATTCCTCACGTTTACCAATTTATTTGAATTTTTTGGAGTTACAGAAGTATGCGAAAACTACAGATTACTACAGACTGTTCTGTTTTTGACAGATTCTGTTTTTCGTGTGTTGTTTGCTTATTTCAAAGCATCTATGAGTAGTATTGGGAAGTATGAATCATAGAGAAGTTGGAATACAGTAGGTTTAACACCAATATAAACAAAGAATGAATTCATTGTAGTACCTTTGAGTAGTGGTTTGCTTTCTTATACTAACGAAGCTCACGAGATTTTTGTCTAAGTTTTGTGTTGTGAAGTTTTCAAGTTTTGATTATTGCTTTGTTGGACTATCGAACAAAGAGTGGCAAGAGCCTAAGCTTGGGGATGCCCCAGGTACCCCAAGGTAAAATTCAAGGACAACCAAAAGCCTAAGCTTGGGGATGCCCCGGGAAGGCATCCCCTCTTTCGTCTTCATCCATTGGTAACTATACTCGGAGCTATATTTTTATTCACCACATGATATGTGTTTTACTTGGAGCGTAATGTATCATTTGAGTCTTTGCTTGTTAGTTTGCCACAATTGTCCTTTCTGGACAGATGTATTTGAGAGAGTTAAATATGGCCTAGGAATTGATAGAACACTCTATGTGCTTCATTTATATCTTTTGAGTTGAACAATTTTTGCTCTAGTGATTCACTTATATCTTTTAGAGCACGGTGGTGATTATATTTTGTAGAAATTGTTGGTCTCTCATGCTTCACTTATATCCTTTTGAGAGTCTATTAAAACAGCATGGTAATGTGCTTTGGCTATAAAACTAGCCTTCACATGATAGACATCCAATATCAATGTAGTAAAAACTTTCACACTAAATGCATTGAATATGATGAGAAGTTGGATGCTTGATAATTGTTTTGAGATATGAGGATAGTGATATTAGAGTCATGCTAGTGGAGTAATTATGAAATTGAGAAATGCTTGTGTTAATGTTAGTGATTCCCGTAGCATGCACGTATGGTGAACCGCTATGTGACGAAGTTAGAGCATGAGGTATTTGTAAAGTGTCAACCTTTGTGTGGAGGTCGTGGGCGCACGATGGTTAACTCCTACCAACCTCCCCCCTACGAGCATGCGTTGATTGCTTTGTTTTGATGACCCGTAAATTTTGGCATAAGTATATGTGTTCTTATGACTAATGTTGAGTCCATGGATATTACGCACTCTCACCCTTCCACCATTGCTAGACTCTCTTGTACCGCAGAACTTTCGCCGGTACCATACACCCACTATATATCCTTCCTCAAAACAGCCACCATATATTTTCCTCAAAACAGCCACCATACCTACCTATGATGGCATTTCCATAGCCATTTCGAGATATATTGCCATGCAACTTTCCACCGTTCCGTTCATTTGACATGCTTCATATTGTCATATTGCCATGCATGATCATGTAGTTGACATCGTATTTGTGGCAAAACCACCATGCATAATTTTTCATACATGTCACTCTTCATTCATTGCACATCCCGGTACACCGCCGGAGGCATTCATATAGAGTCATACTTGTTCTAGTATCGAGTTGTAATTCAATATAAGTGTGATGATCATCATTATTAGAGCATTGTCCCATGTGAGGAAAGTCCAATAAAAATAAAGGAGATGGCCCAAAAAAATAAAAAAATATAGAGAGGGGCTAAATAAAAAAAAGAGAAAGCCCCTCCAAAAAAAGAGAGAAGGGACAATTGTACTATCTTTTTCCACACTTGTGCTTCAAAGTAGCACCATGTTCTTCATGATAGAGACTCTCATATTTAGTCACTTTCATATACTAGTGGGAATTTTCATTATAGAACTTGGCTTGTATATTCCAACGATGGGCTTCCTCAAATGCCCTAGGTCTTCGTGAACAAGCAAGTTGGATGCACACCCACTAGTTTCTTTTGTTGAGCTTTCATACATATTTAGCTCTAGTGCATCCGTTGCATGGCAATCCCTACTCACTCACATTGATATCTATTGATGGGCATCTCCATATCCCGTTGATACGCCTAGTTGATGTGAGACTATCTCCCTCTTTTTTGTCTTCTCCACAACCACCTTTCTATTACACATAGTGCTATGTCCATGGCTCACCCTCATGTATTGCGTGAAAGTTGAAAGGTTTGAAAGAATAGAGTTTGAAAACAAGTGCTTGGCTGAAATCGGGGTTGTGCGTGATATGAATATTTTGTGTGATGAAGAGGGAGCATAGCGAGACTATATGATTTTGTAGGGATAACTTTCTTTAGCTATAGTATTTTGAGAAGACATGATTGCTTTGTTAGTATGCTTGAATTATTATTATTTCTTATGTCAATAAAGAATTTTGTCTTGAATCTTTCATATCTAAACATTCGTGCCACAATTAAGAGAATTACATTGAAAAACTATGTTGGTTAGCATTCCACATCAAAAATTCTGTTTTTATCATTCACCTACTCGAGGACGAGCAGGAATTAAGCTTGGGGATACTTGATACGTCTCCAACGTATCTATAAATTTTTATTGTTCCATGCTATTATTTATGATGTTTTGGATGTTTAATGGGCTTTGTTATACACTTTCATATTATTTTTGGGACTAACCTACTAACCCAAATGCCCAGTCCAGATTGCTGTTTTTGCCTGCAGTAGGGTTTTACAGAAACGGAATATCAAACGGAGCCCAAACGGAATGTAACCTTCGGGAGAGATATTTTTGGAGCAAAATACGCACAGGAGACTTGAGAACCATGAAGTAGGGCTGACGTGGCGTCCACGAGGGTGGGGGGCGCCCCCCCCCCTATAGGGCGCGCCCCTTGCCTCGTGGGTACCCCGTCTGGCCCGCGGTGCCCTCCTTCCTCCTATATATTCCTACGTACCCCAAAACTATCAGAACAACAGATAACACCCTAGTTCCACCGCCGCAACCTTCTGTTCTCGTGAGATCCCATCTTGGGGGGATCTACCACGGAGTGCTTCTACATCATCATCATCGCCTCACCATGAGTTGTGAGTAGTTTACCACGAACCTTCGGGTCCATACCTAGTATCTAGATGGTTTCTTCTCTCTCTTTGGATCTCAATACCAAGTTCTCCTTGGTCTTTGAGGAGATCTATTCAATGTAATCTCTTTTTGCTGTGTGTTTATCGAGATCCGATGAATTGTTGGTTTATGATCAAGATTATCTATGAGAAATATTTGGTTCTTTTCTGAACTCTTTATGTATGATTATAATATCCTTGCAAGTCTCTTCGAATTATTGGTTTGGTTTGGCCTACTAGATCTGTAGTTCTTGCAATGGGAAAGTCCTTGGCTTTGGGTTCAATCTTGCGCTGTCCTTTCCCAGTGATAGTAGGGGCAGCAAGGCACGTATTGTATTGTTGCCATCGAGGATAAAAAGATGGGGTTTATATCACTATGTTTGAGTTTATCCCTCTACATCATGTCATCTTGCTTAAGGCGTTACTCGTTCTTATGAACTTATTACTCTAGATGCATGCTGGATAGCGGTCGATGTGTGGAGTAATAGTAGTAGATGCATAATCGTTTCGGTCTACTTGTCTCGGACGTGATGCCTATATATAATGATCATGCCTAGATAGTCTCATAATTATTTGCTTTTCTATAAATTGCTCGATAATAATTTGTTTACCCGCCGTAGAATATCACTATCATGAGAGAAGCCACTAGAGAACACTATGGCCCCCGGGTCTATTCTAAACATATCAATCTACAATCTACTTTACTTTTCCGCTTTTACTTTCTCTTCTTATATCCAAAAATATGAAAAATACCAAACTATCATCTCTATCAGATCTCACTTTCGTAAGTGACCGTAAAGGGATTGAAAACCCCTTATCGCATTGGCTGCGAAGTTCTTATTTGTTTGTGCAGGTGCGAAAGACTCGCGCATGGTCTCCTACTGGATTGATACCTTGGTTCTCAAAAACTGAGGGAAATACTTACGCTACTGTGCTACATCACCCTTTCCTCTTCGAGGGAATACAACGCAAGCTCGAGAAGTAGCAGTGCCCACTTCAAAGATATAGAGTGGCTGGCCTACTAGAACGAGAGAGGGGACAAGCGCAGTTTGTCTCTGTGGCATGGATACCTACCTACAACGCTCGACTATCGTTGTGTGGTAGGGGGGATGGAGGCCTAATTAACTATAGAGGTACAAGGTCTGGTATATGTGTGGAGGAGGAGAGAGGCCTACCTTGTGTATTAAGGGAGATCGATCTACCTCATGTATTAAGGGAGATCGATCTACCTCGTGTATTAAAGGAGATCGATCTACCTCATGTATTAAGGGAGATCGATCGGCATCCATGCATATGTGTAGGAGAGGAATAAGGTTGGAAGAGAGACAGAGCTAGAGTGTTCGAGGGAGTGGTAGTGGAGTTGCTTCTAACAAATGGTAGGATAGGCTTGATAGACAACCGGAGGGCACGCCTGCAATATCAATAAGAGAGGGGATGGCTGCCTGTCTGTGCACGTGCGTGTGAGAGACGGGTCAGGAGGCATGCACGAATGATGAGGGGGGACGATATGGTTGTGGTAAGCAGACATAACTACATAGGAAGATCAATCGTCCTTTGTCGAGAAAGGAGAGACATAACATGTGAGGTACGTCGATCGATGGGGGGGGGGAATAGTTAAAGTCGACCTAGGTATATGTTGGGAGATCAACTGGTATACATGCATGTGTGTGTTAGAAGCAAATGAGGAACGGGGAGAAGGATAAAGAGAGAGGGGTGCATCTAGGAGGTGGTGCGAGAGTCATACTATATCGAGGGGGAAGGAGTGTGCGAGTACGAGATCGATGAAAAGAGTGGTGGGAGTGAGGCATGGACGATGATAAGAGAAGAGGGAAAGCTTGTGTTTGTGCTAAGCACACCTCGCTAGAGAGGCATACCGATCGATGTGTGCCGTAAAGAAGGAGCTGGGGGGCCTACACACACAATGGGTGAACGACCTAAAGTGAAAAGACGAATTTGCATGATGGAGCTAGAGAATGCTGAGGGAGGGTGAGAGGGATGTGGGTGTGTGCATGCACAAGAGAAAGTTAGTGCTAGCTAGCTACAAAGATAAGAGGATTGTGTGGGTGTAAAAGACGAACAGAGATCATACATCATTATAAAAAGTGAATTCAGATATTTGAAGAGTTTATCATAGTGTTTTAGACTGATGCATGTGTGATATATAACGATGATACACATGGTGTGGTTATGAACATGTTATACTACATATAATATATTTTATCTCTACTCTTATAAAAAATGGAGTTGTTGATGATGGTGTGCCTGCCATCCTGCAATATAGGCCGTCCAATTTATATCTGACAGATAGGAAGGAAACTATGGTAATTTTGAAAAAAGATACCCACACCCCTCTCCATATTTGCAAATTAGGCCTCCCGTTGATGTTCTGTGGAACGCATGGGCATCCTGCTAGTAGTACGTATAATATATAGAACATTGATCATAATTTGGGCTAATGTGTGGCTTTTGCAGCTCAGGTCTAAATACTTGTCATAATGTAGGGGGCGGGGCACTATACAATGTGTGATAAACACGGTGTACACGTATGGGACATGGTTTAGATTATGAATATATAGTTAGTACATCAAATGCACTATTATTTGGAATCAACATCAAGTGTATTCAAAAAATAGAATTCGAGTTCATGTAGTACACATATTTCATATCTATCTCTATAGTAATCATGTGGTGTGTTATTAAGGTAATACACGAATGATGGTTGAAGTTGGCAACAATCATGATTGTAGATTGTTATTGAAATAGAGAAACAAATTCAAATTCAGTTCGAATTGCAGCGGTAGTATAGACATTTGGAATGCACTAAAATGTTGGTATGAGTAGGTTACATGCATTATACAGCAAGAGAAAAAATGTAATTGGAAATAACATGGATTCATACTACCGAATAGCATTTAATTGCACTAAATTGTTGGTATGAGTAGCTTTAAATAGCATTTTTCTAGTAAAATGGGGCAAGACTCTCTCTTTGTGTGGTGTGAATAGTTTTATTTTTTCGTTTTCTTTTTGGTTGAGGGAAGTGCGAATTGATTTGGTACGTAAAAGTACAATATTACACGTTAGGCTTGTCCCTAAAATTCAACCCGCACCTTGTTATATCCCGAAAATTCAGATATCGTGCTCCCAAAACTGGCACCTTCACAACCTGCGCCTTGCTAGCCCGAAACTACAATGCGCGCGAAAACTCCCTCCAGCAGCCAAATCCCGACACGCAAAATCCCCCTTCTATCCCTGGGCCGAAAGGGCCACTAGTTCAAATCGGTGGGGGGTACTTTTGCAACAGACCCTACATTTTAGAAAAGCGCGTCTCCGTCGCCTCCTTTGTGCCATTCGAAATCCCAGGCCGCCATAACCTCTCCGCTCCAAACGCGAAGCCCCACCCTCCTCCGTCTGCCACCTCACCGCTGCCCAGCCGAAGCCTCTTCCCCAATGACGTCGTCCACCGCAACAGCTCGATGTTCTTCGTCCACCTCCCCGGATGAGGCACATCCATCTCGTCATCCAGCCGGTTCAGCCGCCCCGTCCTCCACCTCCAAGGAGCTGCTCCAACGATTGCCTCGTCTATCGCGGATGCTCCATCCCCACAGCGCCGCCTTAACCTGCTCCACCAGAACCGCAGCATCCTCACCGACTCCTCGGACAAAGCCGAGGCCTACTCGGCGCCACCAAAGAGGTTGTACACACATCGCATCACACCTTATCCTTAGCTCGACCTCCCGACGCCGACAGTGCTCCATCCCGCACCCCCATGGAGCGGCAACCTTGAAACCAGCGTCATGGGCAACATCTCCATGGCGGCTCTCCCCCAGTACGAGGCCCCTTCGGCGGCGGCGTCCATACTAGCCGGATCTGCTGCCGCTGCTCTGGCTCTCGCTCGCGCTGTTGCTGCTGCTCTGGCTCTCGCTCGCGCTGTTGCTGCCGCTCCGGCTCTTGCTCGCTCGCCTAGCTGCTACTGCTCCGGCTCCCACTCGCTCGCTCGCGCTGCTTCTACTGCTTCGGCTCTCGCTCGATCACTCGCTCGCGCTGCTGCTTCTGCTCTCCCCGTTGCTTGTGCTGCTGCTCTGCTCTGATTTAGCTACACTTCAGTCGACTGAATCGACTTTTGGGTAAGTCGATTTTCAGGGGGTGGGGGGGAGGCTCGCCGGAGTTAAGGAAGAACCACTCGCAACAGGGACGATGGCTCGCCGGAGAGGTACCCTACTATCTATCTTAGGGTTCAGGGTGGGCGAGAGGCTATAGGGCTGGACGGGGCATCGGCGGACCGGCGGTGGGGAGTTATTTCGAGGCGGCGAGGCGGCGCTGGGGCCACCAGTTCGGCCGGTGGTGGTTGGCGGCTCGGGGGGTGCAGGTTGAAGATGAACAGCAGGCCCTCCCTAAACTACATGTCAAGTGCCTCTCTGTTACCATTGCGTTCAATTTCGACAGTAACATTCAGATTCCACAGTAAATTTCAGTTTCGATAGTTAAGTTCAGAGTCAACAGTTTTTACCTCATCTATTGTAGTCAGGTGGTTTTGGTGATGTAAATTTTACATCTATTTTACATCATCTATTAGAGATGCTATTAGAATCCCACTTGAGATTGACGATGTCTGTCTTGTGCTGCTTCAGCCTTGACGTCTTACGGCTCACCGGGGCTGCTCCAATGACAGAACGAACCATCACAATAGAGCAGTGCCCTAGACGCCGTCTACAGATTCCTCATATCTTTCTCCACACCTCCGACAGCCACCTCTGCCTCAACTGCTTCAGCGACCAACCCAATGATGTTGAGGTCGACACGACTACGGCAAAGAGGTTGTAAACTTGTTGCATGACTTATTACTATAAATTCATGTCGATCCATTAGGGCTATTTTGGTTCGACGAAAAAACATAGCAATAGGGAATTTTCCAATGGCACTCTACTATTCAATTATTCACGCATTTTGTTGAAAGGAATGAAGCAAAACATCCACCTAGATCTACTTTTCAAAATCCTATGCATGAAAGCAAGACCAAGTGCATTAGTGGCAGAATAACATTCTAACTGTACACGCTTTCATATGGTTTCACTTTATTTTGGCCATGTTTCTTTGCATTCCTCTGCTCTTCCAATTCTTGTAAACCAAACACCCAAGTTGACAGAAATCCTGTGTTTACAAATGCTCTGTCTACCATGTGCATTCCTATCCAATTTAGGTGTTTTTCCTATCCCTGCATTTTTAGAATCATGCAAGCCAAATGAGCCATTACAGAATTACTTCAGTTACAGGTAGGTGTCGAAGGGAACTTTTTGTGGTTTGTCCTGCTCCTGCCGCGACGTCGTCCACCTCACCTGAGGTGCTCCATCGACAGAAACATCCACCAAACCAGACATCACAACTCCTGACCGTCTTTCGCCGCCTCAGATCTCCTTCCCTGCCGCCGGCACCCACCGTAACGGCATCACCATCATCGACTCAGCAGATGAACCTGAGGAGTACATGGGTCAATAAGAGAGGTCGCACTCTTTTGATTCTGCTTATGTTATGCATTGCTTAAAATTACCTACTACTTTATCGTCCCGTTCACCTCTTGGACTCCAAGTAAGGTCCAAATTAATGTTCAAACTTGAGTTCTAAATTAGTTGTGGGGCACATATCGAGGAAGCAATGAATAGTATCTCTGTCTAATATCTGGTTCACCTAGGGTATGCCTATGTTGTTCATCTTGGGTGGGAAACAAATAGTAAAACAATCATCATATGTCTTTTTATTAAAGTAAAGCAATCATCAGCCTGCTATCATTATTTTTGGATCCATCCACTGGTTGTTACCATCACTCTAAATTTCTGCATGCTCTCCTTACATAATCTCACCATATTTTTTTCGTATGCATGTCAGGTATTGTACACTGTCATGCTAAACATGTAGATAAAAAGAGAAGAGTTTTGTGAGGCAATACAATGTCATGCAGACATCGCTCCATGGTGGGTTCAATGGCAAACCCTTCCCACCCCTCTCCAAATTGTAATCCAGAGGAAGATATCTATTCTGAGGCGGATTCAGACGCCGCTGACCACTCCTATTTACCCCCAAGGTGTTTGCTCTACCTTGGCATGATGATGTTAGTCATATCATGCATATGTTGCCTTGCAGTGCCTACTTTTGACATCATATATGTCATATACTTAGTTTAGACATGTTCTGTCGCCACCTATTTAGTTTCTATATCATATATGGGAATTATGCAGTCTCATGTCTTTTAGCCAGCCATAATATATGTGAAATGTGCAATGCCATCCTGTTTAACCAGGCATCATATATTTGAATGATATCTTGCCCATCCTTTTCTTCATTACATTTCCATTTGTCGACAATGCTTGTACATTAAACTACTCTTCCTGTGAATCAGCCATTTGGGTGGGAGATTGAAAAATCTGGAGTGAAAACAAGGCCTTCAGAGCAGACAGTGCTACCGGTCGAAGAAGATCTCTTGTTGGGTCCCGATAGCTCCTTAGAGATGGATTCAGAGACAAATGACTAGTCCTATTCCCCCACCGAGGTGTATGCTGTAACTTGGCACGGCGTTTTAGTTATTCATCATATCATTGAATTATGTTATGCTATGCTATCTAGTTTAGATAGACATCATATATGTGAAATTATGTCATGCTATCCGTTTTAGTTAATCAATATACGTGTCAACTATTTCATGTCCTCTTTTTTCCACACTATCTATTGCATCTGTCTCTCATACAATGTCTGTACATTCAACTATGTTTACTGTTTATCAACCATTTGAATTGGAGCGGGCGAAGCCAGGATCTAGCGGACTAAAAGCACGGTCTTCAAATAAAACAGTGCTACCTCTTGGTGGAGATAGCACCCGGGTTATACATGCACGAGAACCAGCCCTACCACACATAACCCAAACTCTCGCAGATTGTACCCCTACTGCGATGGACAGAGAACCAGCTTCACCCAATCTAACCCCAACAGATAGTAACCCAGTTCCTATTGACACATCACCATCTCCACCATGGAGTTCCCAAACAAGAGCAGATAGTAAGGCAGCTCCAGTGCCCAAAGGGCCAGTACTACCACGGTGAACCCCAAGTCCACCAGTTAGTACGGCTAGTCCTGTGGTGGAAGCACAACCAGCGAGTCGTACTTTAGCATCTATCGCATTTGATGTTGTTAAATCGTATGTGTGTATCTTCCCATCTTGGAAATATTATACTGAAGATGAAGGAAAATGCCAGTTGCAGGTGTTTGTCCAGGAGTTATGTGTAATTAATGTTATTCATGGCAATTACTTTGCTTTGTCCCATACATCCTACCTCCAAGATAGTTATAGTACAACAAATTTTCCCATTTTTCTCTATAGAGAAGGACCGATTTGGAAACTCGGGATGAGGTAACCTGTGCTAATACCTCTGCTATCTTCAAGAATACTTGGTGGCAGTATCGGAATTACCTGAAGGAAACGTACTTCACCGGCAAAGAAACTCATCAAATTCCCTTACGTTCTCCTGAGACACATTTACTGGACGATGACTGGGAACGCCTTGTTCTGTACTGGTCATGAACCAAGAATGTGGTAAGGTCTATGAGCTCATTTTCTATTTTAAGTACTATATTCTTGTGTCTTACTGTACTCTGTTCATGTAGAACAAGTGCCTAAACCTGAAGAACAACTGTTCTAATTTAAGATTCTGTTGCTATCATAGTTCCAAAAAGCGGTAGGCGTTAATTGTGCGTTTTTCCACTGCCTTGCGCTTTATTGACCAAAGAGCATGCTTATGCGCAGTTATGCACAGATTAAGCATAGTTATTTGCAATGCATTTTGCCAACGCCTAGAGCCTAGGCGCGCTTAAGTGCTCGCTTAGGCGCGCCTTTTTTAACTATGATTGCTATCGTGCATACTGCTTTGCTCTTGTATCACTGTATTTACTCATACAAACTTATTTTTAAAGAAGGATCCAATCGAAACTCCAATGGCACAGCAGGTATGTTCACGCATGTTTCTTTAATAGGCTTGATCTTATCAATAGCTCTGTTCATTTCAATTTCAATTGTGTATACATTTGACTTCTCATTTCACGCATATTACTAGCATCACAAAAAAGCAAATCTCTGAAATCTTGTTGTGCCATGTAGTTTCCCACGCTTTGTATTCTTTCACTGCTGCTTTGTCTTGAACTGATACGATTTGAACAGTGTCTCTATTTTGATTTGGCAAGACAATGCGGTGACCATAGGACATAGATATATGTTTGTTTGATGCTTTTATTATGTACTAGTACTTGGCAATAGAAGACTTGGTAGTTTAATCATGTCCACCTTACTAATGAACTGGTTCACGAAATGAGTTTCATATACTAGTACATGCTAAATTGTTATGTGTCTGCTTGTTTCTTCTTTCAGAATGCAGATAGAATATTGGGGAAGAGTGCCTTATTAAGCAATGGTAAAGGAAGTAATGCAGATAAGGTTCAGGATAGTGACACATCCTTGTTGGTCTCCAACAAAGTTGATAAAACAGCTAAGGAAGACTATCTCGAAGACAGTGAGACAACCCCAAAGTCATGTCTTGGTTTAGTGTTGGAGTTACTGGCCACTACCTCTTGCACAAGATATTCAAACTCACTATCTGAATCAGTTTGGTTTCTTGAGTCTCAACTACAAGCTAAAAGACATCGATCAGCTGTGCTGCGACAAGAAGCGGAAGGACTGTGGAAGTCCCTAGAGCATTCAGATGCATACTTTCTGGTGCAACAACAAGCGTTGGAGGATTTTAGCGCCAAACAGGACAAAGCTAATAAGCTTGCTAAGCTTATTGCCAGCATGGTGGATACCATGTTTCTTGAGCTCTTCTGAAGTTGTTTCAGTTATGCTCATGTTTTGCTGCGACGTTTATTTGCACTGGTGGCCAATTTTGACGGCCAGTGTATGTAATATGCCGCTTTGTTCCCTATATTTTCACTTGTGGCGAACTTTGATGCACATTGGATGTAATATGTGTAATAGTCGTGATAGCCTAGCGTAAGTTGCTTGCTTATTTATTTCCATTGTCTTGTTTATTTGTTTTCTTCTAGTAAGTGCAGTTCTTTTTCTGTGGTTTGCTAGTGGCCGGAATAACCGATTTTTTAAACTAGGCCACATTAAGAATGGGCTACATATTTACTATAGTTAACAAGGGCCTCCTGCGGGCCGTAGAAACAATGGGCCTTCTAAGGGCCGTAGAAACAATGGGCCTTCTACGGGGCGTAGACATAATGGGCCTTCTACGGGCCGTGTCATCAATGGGCCTTCTACGGGCCGTATGATTGGTTGGCCAAACATGGGCCAATAACAGACCACATTATGGTTGTAAATGGGCTAGAGTTGAAATCGTCCGTTCATGGGCCGACCATAATGGGCCTTCGTTAATAGGCCGTATTTGATGACGCTATGAAAATGGCCCAATGTATTAACGGGCCACAAACGGGCCGACTGTAACCACGGGCTGTATTTGGCCCACAAGCAGAAAATGACAGTAACGGGCTGAAAGTAAGCGAATGCTGGAAATGAGCCCAAGAATAAATGGGGCCATATTTGATGACGCTATGAAAACGGCCCAACGTATTAACGGGCCACAAACGGGCCGACTGTAACCACAGGCTGTATTTGGCCCACAACCAGAAAATGGCAGTAACGGGCCGAAAGTAAACGAATGCTGGAAATGAGCGCAAGAATAAATGGGCCCTGAGAAGGCCGAAAGATAACATGGGTTGGAAACGGCCCAATGGAATAATGGGTCGTTAATGGGTATAAAGTGATACATTGTTCATTACGGGCCAGTTTTACCACGGGCCATCAATGGGCCGAGAGTAATAAGGGCCTCATATGGGCCGAAAGACGTCATGGGCCATACATGGGCCGAAAGTTAAAACGGGCTAGAATTATATTGGACGGCCTAGATGACGCTATTGGGCCTAATTCGAATAGGCCGTAAATGGGCCCTGGGTTAGCGGGCTGTAAATGGGCTATATGCGAACATGCCGTTAACAAGCTTGTCGTGGGCCGGCCCGCCACCTTTTGACCAAGTCAAACAGGCTGGCCTTTTCACAGGAATGGGCCTCTGTTGGGCCGTGCCACGTGTCGACGTATAATAGGCGCTTTGGGTGAAATGAGTGGATGACATATGTCCCAGCGGTGAGCCGACACGTGTTTCCTCTAGCCAATGATGATTTTACACGTGGAAAATCCCCATTGGTCGGGGCTGTTAATGGGTTATCAGATCCAAAACCGGACCAAATAGCTTAACGGTGTTCCGTTACGGTGGATGCCACGTGTCGGTCACCCTTGACGAAAGCACTTCTGTGACGCATGATTTATCATCATGGAAGTGGACACTTCTGTGATGATAATTTTGGTAATGTCATGGAACACTTCTACGATAGCACAAGTATGACTATCTTGATTCTGTCATAAATTTGTCATGGATGTACATGCATGACAGAAAACGTGACCTACTATGACAAACATGTATCATCACGGAAGTGTATTTTTTTGTAGTGGTCCCTACTGTCAGGTAGAGGAATCATTATTTTGCGCGTAATAAGGAGGCACTTCCTTGCTGCGGCCGTGGACCCAGCTGTCAACCTCTTCACGTACAGTACTCTTCCTGGAAGTCGTTCCTTGACCACATTGACCACGCCGTGCCGAGAGCACCAAGGCGGTGGACGACGGTGTGTCCTAGGAAGGTAACGATGCGGGGTCGTGGAAGACGCGGCAGTAGATGCCCACGGGAAGAGGAGTATCAGAGTTGACTCGTTCGGCTACGGTGTGAGGCTGCCATAGTTGTGGAATAACAGGGGTTGTGGGTCAATAGAGGGATGGCCTCGCCACAAGTTGGAGTAGGTTGGCGCGGTCAGGCATGTGCGGCAGCAGAGCCGGCCACGGGAGGCCGGAGCAGGTGGCACAGACGGCGCTGGTTTGGGCGGCTGGAGCAAGAAGACAAGAGGTTAAAGAAGCACTACGGCTCTTGGATGGACAACGTACGGTCACTACTGCTAGAATCGTTTGTTCACTAAGTTGACAAAGCCCTGCGTACACGTCAACTTAGTAGGCCCACGGGTAAGCCTACGAACCGGTGCGCCCAGATGTCAGTGGGAGGAATCATTTTTTCGTGTAATAAGGAGGCAGTTGCTTGCTTGCGGCCATTGACCATGGGTGTCCTTACTGTCAGCCTCTCCACGTACATCCCTATTCCGATGGTTGTCGTTTGTTTAATGTTGAGCATGCCTCGCCTAGAGCACCAACGCGGTTGACGACGATGAGGACTAGGAAAGGAACGACCCGAAGCCGGCGAAGACACAACAGTGGATACCCACACTGAGGAGAGTATGACATTTGACTACTTGGGCTGCGGTGTGAGGCTGCCATCACGGTAGAATAACAGGAGGTGCTGGTGGGTAGAGGGTTCGCTAGGCCAGCGGAGGGAGTAGGGTGGGCCGGTGAAGCCTGCGCATCATCATAGCCGGCCACAAGAAGAGGGAGTCAGCAGTCCCGCCAGCGCTGGTTTAGGCGACTGGTGCAGGAAGATCAGAGATTGAAGAAGCACATCGGCCGTTGGATGGACATCCAACAGTCACTACTATTAGAATCGTGTATTGATTGACAAAGCCTTGCGTAAACAAGTCAGCCTCAAAATTTGTGGCATGTACAACCCATTTGCTATTATTTTTATAATTTACACCCCAATTGCTATTTCATATGGATTTATTTGCAGCCCATTTTCCATTTTTAGAATTGCTGCCCATTTTCTGGTTAGTTCCAGGGTTAAAATTTTGAACTAACAAATATGCAAAATTTAAAAAAATTACATATTTTTAGTGTGGAACAAAATATTCTTAATCCCAAAATTAGTAGCAATGCTAAAACAAATTTAAAAATAAAGTAGTACTATGGCTTGTTAATATCTAATGAAATATAAAATATCATTGAATAACAAAAACAAAAGAAGAAACTAATTGCCCATTTGCTATTTTTTTTTGGAATTTGTTGAAGGAAAAATGCCCTATAGGCAATAGTAAAGTTGTTATTTTATATTTCCTTATTTGATGATAAATTTTTATTATTCATGCTAGAATTGTATTAACCGAAAACTTGATACATGTGTGGATACATAGACAAATTACCAAGTCCCTAGTAAGCCTCTACTAGACTAGCTCATTAATCAAAGATGGTTAAGTTTCCTGACCATAGACATGTGTTGTCATTTGATGAACGGGAACACATCATAAGGAGAATGATGTGATGGATAAGACCCATCCGTTAGCATAGCATATTGATCATTCAGTATTATTGCTATTGCTTTCTTCATGTCAAATACATATTCCTTCGACTATGAGATTATGTGTGGGGACCCTGACTCATATGTCGTGATCACCGAATGCACATGTATAGTGATCCCAGAGATCAATGCTCACTGAACACACAGAAGCTGAATAACAAAAGTCTTACATCCATACATACTGTATTAAACAAATTGTGACCATTATGGTCAAGTCATGAGTATATCATCGCAGCGGAAATCTTCAATAACAATTTGGACCAATGCCATCTGCCTTAACCCTACAGGCACTCTGAGTAGGAAGCGTCCTAGCTCGCATGTTCGTCACCAAGAAATCTTCATCATATCCTGTTCGTTCATGCCTGGCTAATAAAATAACCAGTGTCAAGCCAATGAGTACTTTGAATGTACTCGCAAGAAACCCATGATTTGGTTCAAGGTAACAATGCAAGTTGTACAACAAATAAGCAACCTAGCTACAAGCTAGATATTCTACCATTTGTGAGACATGCATCAATGTACCTGGGTAACCTTGAGGACAGGTTACAAATATCATCATAAATAGAGTTCAAATCATTACTAGTTCTTCCCAACGCGTCAAGTCACCACCTTGACTCAATACACACACATATTCACCAAGATTGTAAAATTCTGGACATAGTTTAAGTAGCACCTCCCAACTATTAATGACCATGGACACGGATATTCGAATAGTTTTACACTCTGCAGAGGTTGCACACTTTACCCACAAGATTCGGGAACCTTTCGTGTCATCCACGATCCCGCAGTACCTCAAGTACTCGGGAGAAGCACCCGGTCATTACCTTTCCCTAGACGACACTAACATAGGGTCCACTCGTTGGTGCACAACCCTCGTGTACAAATAAAAGATTGTGGGACTTTACCATGTAAAAACAGTCATGGCCGCCTATCCAAGCACGACCCCGTCCCGGGAGTGACCTCAGTTCTCCCCCGACACTAGTAATGTGGGCACCATGCTAGTATCAGCCTAAGTAATCAATAATGCCCCATCCCATAAAGGGGTAGAGTGGTTGCACATGTTTGGTTGGGACGGTAATCACAAATAAATCTAATCCATCATTTTACCCATACATGAAAAACTCTCTTTGGTACACCACTTCTTCCTCAAGTGGTGGCCTTAATTCAACATCACCCTCGGGCATTTGGGGCACCCGATGTGGTTTTCAAAAGAATGTAACCACGAGGAGTTCATGGTACACATGAGACATTATGCATCAACAACTAATCTTTTGACACTGCATCTATGCACAAGGTAGAGTTATGAGTAGGGGTATGAACCATGTGGTGGTTCCCAACAAGTTTACCACCGTCATATTTCATCATCATGCAATCAGAAAGGGTAGCGATGAACAAGAGGGGTGTCATGGTCAAAGGGCTGCTTGCCTGTCTTAACTAAGTCCTTGGGGTCTTCAAATCCTCTGGTCCTTCTCCAAGTACTCCATCAACTTCGTCAACTAACGCCGGAAACAAATCACAATAAGAAACACAACAAGGCAAAAATAAAAGTGCTCTAAAAATAGGAGTTTGGACTTTTCTAGGATACCTCTGGTCATAGGAAGAATGACCAAGGTGGTTTCATAGGCATTGGATCAATGGATAGTTTGGAACATTTCAATATGATGGAATCAAGGGGTTTAATGGATCTGTGAGAAGTGTACAGAAGAATTATTTTGAAAAATGAGCAGAGGCATCCATTTAACAAGGAATGATTATAGAAGCAGCTAGGAGTTGGTTTCACTTGATTTGGAGTTCAAATGAATTTCCTATGATTTTGCAAAGTTGGCTATACATGGATAAATAGACCAATATTTGATGTGGTACAGAAAGTATTGGGAAAAATGTTCCAAACCTAAGTTATGAGCATATAAGTACCTAGGAATTTGAATCATTGCATTTGGATTAATTTTGAGCTCTCTGTGATTTTCTAAAGTTCATCATAGAAATGGGAAAACAACATTTTGATAAGTATCTATGAAGAAAATGTCTCTGGAAAAATGTGCAAATAGCACCATGTGATAGATCATGATTTATGGAGTCACTGGAAATTTGAATCATGAAATTTGGAGTCTATTTGATTTTTTTATGGATTTTAAATGTTCACTAGAAAAAGAAAAAGAAAAAGAATTGGCCAGATTATTTGCCAACCAATTTTAGTCTGTAGCTGGGCCGGCCCGGAGCCACGCCAGCCAAGGAAAACCGGTGCGCGCGTGCACGCACGTTCAAACCTGACGGCTGGGGCCCGGTGGTCAGCGACAGAGAGGGGAGGGAGAGAGAGGTGAGGATGACAAGCGGGGCCCGCCTGTCATCTTCAACCTCGCGGACAGGGAAGTGGCGAGCTAACCAGCGGTGATGTGGTGCACGGCGAGGCGATCCAAGGGCACGGGGGTGCTCATGGGGGAGTCGCGGTTCTGGTGGTACGGGAGTTGGCCGCCGGAGGAGCCTGGTTCGTCGGCAGCATGGTGGAATGGCGGCGGATATTCGGGACGGTCTTGGTTTGCTCGTTCCGGGCTGCAACAGGAGCGGGAGAAGGAGGGGATTGGGTCAGTGAGTCCCGGTGGTTCCAGATCGAGCAAGAGCTGGGGCGGAGGGAGGCTGTACCGTGAGATCACCGGTCGCCCGAGGCGGCGGAGCTCCGGTTGATCCCGTGCACAGAGGCCCTTCGAGGGCGAGTGGGTGGTGCTGGCGTGCTCTTGGGGGTGTGGGAATGAGATGGATGCTAGTGGAGAGGCCCGGGGCATGCTTATATAGCCGGGCGCCGGTCCACCGTGGACTCGTGCGCCGGCGAGGTCACGGGCGAGGCCAGAGGCCATGCAGGCACACGCGAGCGAGTCAGGGCTGTCCGTGGATGAGGTCTACGCCCATGGGAGGGGAAAGGAGGAGCGGGGAAGGATCCAGAGAGCTCACGCGTGTGAAGCCGAAGACTGGAGCTCGCGGGCGGCCGGCGTGCGTGCGAGGGCAGCAGCAGGAGGGAGAAGGAGGAGGGGGCCGACAGCGTGTCGTGTCCCGGACGTCGAGGCACCTCGACTGGCGCAAGGGGGAGGCCCGAGGTGGCAAGCCGCTGCAGATTGGGGGTGGCTACAGTGCGGGTGTCCACTGTAGTGTGCTTTGGAGCATGCCAATTGCATGCCAGGGCATGTCTTTAGCTTGCTGGGCGCGGCCAGTTTGTCTGGGGGGTCTGGGAAGTGTAAACAAAGAGGTTTTGGCCTTGGATGCCCTGGTGACCCAATGGAAGAGGAGAGAGGTTGAGGGAGAGATGAACATGGGCTATCTAGAATGGTAAAAGGAGGTTTTACCCCCCTCAATCATTGAGCTCTGGCCATGGGAGAGTTACTGGAGTTAGAAGGGGTCTAGGAGATGTTGTGGTAAAAAGCCTAGCTCAAGGAGAACTATGAAAGAAGTGAAAATATCTGTTTTGGAAAATCACCAGAAGGTGTTTGATGGTGTTTTGGGCAAGAAAATGATTCCCAATTGACATGAGACTTAACAGGATCAAATGGCATATAGAAATATGGTATTCCACCAAGTTTGAGGTCATTTGAAGAAACTTGCCAATGTAACTTTGGTAAAACCTATAAATCAGAAGAAATGACTTTTCCAAGATTTAGCCATGCAATCATCCCTCCTTGATGCACAACTTGGTGTAGTGTCATCATTTGGGGTTTTGAGCACGTCCACAAAATTTGAGGTCACAAGTAAAAAGGTGGCAATGTAGAGTTGTTCAAATTTTGATCTGGTCGGAAATGGTTTTGGGGCACTTGGGTCAAGTTATCCTTCTGCAAAACTTGTGCCATTTGGTCTAGATGCATAATTAGACCATTTTAGCATGTGCACCAAGTTTGAGAGCATTTGGACAAGTTTGGCAATGTAAAGTTGCTAAAACTTCAAAATGGACAGAAATGGTTTTGAGGGGATTTGATGATGTTTTCTTGATCTTCAAGGCATGAGGCTTTGTAAGATCATCAAATATGTCACAGTTGACATGATAGAATTTTCCTGGAATTTGTAGAGAATATTTCCTTTGTAAATATTTCAAAAGCTTGAAATATCCAGAAAAGGTTTTTGAAGGATTTGTCCAATATTTTGAACATGACCATGTGTTGAAACTCTTATATATGGACAATATATGTCCTATGAGCTTCCCTGAATTTTGAAAAAAATATTTGTGAAACAGTTAAATAATTTTAACCTATTAAAGACCATTTCTGGCCTAAAGAAAAAGCATTTAAATAAAATATAAAAATAATTTTAAAATTTTATTTTTGTGGTTTATGGGAGTCCTATACCTAATAGGATTCAATTATACTTTTCGAAAGATTTTTCACACCATAAATAAGGTACTTGCAGTACAAACCTCAATTCAGGGGTTTTTGGAAAACTAATTTTAGAAAATACTGGCCAAAATATTTTTATAAGAAAATACTATGTTGTTCTATTCAGATGGCATGATCATTGGGAAAAGGTTTTGGGTCAAGGAGATGAAGTATAAGAGTTGGATGATTTATTTGATTTTTAGAGCACTTGCAAATAGCAGACAGAAAATCAATCAAGCAAAGTCAAAAGCACTCCAAAGTTTTTTGTCAAACCACATTTTAGCATTAGTATTAGCTTAAGTGTTGTGGCATGAAAATCTGGGTGTGACATTATGCAACTCCCGGATACCGGAGGAATGCCTTGTGTGCTATCAAATGCCAGAACATAGCTGGGTGATTGTAAAGATGCTCTAGAGGTAATTCGAAGGTGTTTGTTGGGTTGGCATAGATTAAGATTAGGATTTTTTTTTTCAATCCGAGTATCGGAGAGGTATCTCTGGGCCCTCTCGCTAATGCACATTATAAGAGCCTTGCAAGCAATGTGACTAATGAGTTAGTTGTAGGATGATGCAATATGGAACGAGTAAAGAGACTTACCGGCAACGAGATTAAACTAGGTACGAAGATACCGACGATCGAATCTCGAGCAAGTAACATACCAATGACAAAGGGAATAACGTATGTTGTCATTGCAGTTTGATCGATAAAGATTTTTGTAGAATATGTGGGAACCAATATGAGCATCTAGGTTCCTCTGTTGGTTATTGACCGGAGAGATGTCTCGATCATGTCTACATAGTTCTTGAACCCGTAGGGTCCGCACACTTACCGTTCGATGACGGTTTGTATTATATGAATTATGTGATTTGGTGACCGAATGTTGTTCGGAATCTCCGATGAGATCATGGACATGACAAGGAGTCTCAAAATGGTCGAGAGGTAAATATTGATATATTGGAGGATAGTATTCAGGCAACGAATGTGTTCAGATTGTAACAGGTACATATCGGAGTACGGGGGGCGAGAGGGGGGTTACCGGAACCCCCCGAGGGAAGATATGGGCCATATGGGCCATAGGAGGGAGGCACACTAGCCCACATAGTGATGGCGCACCCTCCACAAGGGAGGAGTCCGAATTGGACTAAGGGAGGGGGTGGCGCCCCCCTTTCCTTCTCCCTCTCTCTCCTTCCCCCTTAACCACTCCGCTAAATCGAAAGGGGGGGCGAATCCTACTAGGAGCCCAAGTAGGACTCCTCCTACTTGGGCCGTGTCAGATTCTGGGTTCTGGCAAACCCTTGATGTTCGAACACTTGGGTGCGTACGAAGATCTCTCCTTGCCGCTCTAGTTCACTCTCGCACTGATTCCTAGGCGTAACTCGTCGCACTCGAAGAACAAGAGACACAGGGATTTATAATGGTTCGGGCCACCGTTGTGGTTCAATACCCTACTCCAGTGTGGTGTGGTGGATTGCCTTATAGGTTGAGGATGAACAAGTACATGGGAGACGTGTTCTTGTGCTCAGTGAGCTAGTGGGTGTGTGATAACCCTCAACAGTAAGGGATTGAGATAGTCTTCGCGGGTAAGAATAACCCAATTTATTGATTCGACACACGGGGAGCCAAAGAGTATTTATAAGCTTTGACAGTTGAGTTTTCAATTCAACCGCACCTGAAATATACTTACTTGCAACAAAAGATAAATGGTAACAGTGATATGATAGCGATGATGGTGATAGTAAAAGTAAACAGCAAAAGTAAATAGTAAAGGTAAATGGAAAAAGTAGCAACTAGTGACAAGCAGGATTTAAAACACTGCAGGCTAGGGAGACGGATGGTTGGGCGCTGCATGGATGAGATATATCATGATTCTAACTTGGGGCATGGCACACGGAAAAGTAATGATCATCTAGGCAAATATCAAACATTAGGCATGTATCCCGTAGGTAGTTGTACGTGCTTGCAATAAGAACTTGCACAACATCTTTTGTCCTACCATCCCACTACGAACGGGGCCAAAAGGAACTTATGGAGATTAAGGTGCTCCTGTCAAAGAGCACCGGAACAAAGCAATGAACTCAATGGATACATGTAATCCTCAAACTACGGACCATCCCCTTTGGTGTCCCAAGCTGTCACTTTTGGGATCGCCGGTTCCGAACCGTAACAGGTGCAAACAACTCATAGATAGGATCACGAACACAAATGTATTCATGCAAACACATATGGTTCAGATCTGAAATCATGGCACTCGGGCCCTAAGTGTCAAGAATTAAGAATAACAAGTTGAAGCAAAGATGATAAACACCATAGTAGATGATAGGCAACATGCCCCCAACGATCTGACAAACTATTACATGATCTAACTCATCCAATCCCTACCATCCCCTTCGCCTACAGCAGGGGAATTACTCACACATGGAGGGAGAAGTCATGGAGGGATGATGGAGTGGTGATGATGATGACGATGGCGACGATCTCCCCTCTCTGGAGGCCAATTCAGCCTCCAGATTAGCCCTCCCGAAGAAGAACAGAGGGTGGTGGCGGCTCCGCGATGGAAAACTGCGAAAAGAACTTCCGATCTGGGGTTTCCCTGTCGCGAGTAAAAATACAAGGCAAAGTAGGGCACCAGGGGGTGAGGGCCCCACCCAGGCGACCCCCCGGCGCGGCCCAGGGGGGGCGCGCCCACAGGGCGCCTGAGCACTCCCTGGCCCCCCTCTGTCCCCTCTTCTGGCTCCTGGTTCCTTCGGGTGCGTGGATTTTTTGTGATTTTTCGTGGATTTTTCTGAGATACCTAAAAATCCGTTTTCCTGCACACAATAAAACCATACAGGCAGCTCTGCTGAAAACAGCATCAATCCGGGTTAGTTTAGTTCAAATCATGCAAGAATGAGGTCAAAACAATATCAAAAGTGTTTGGAAAAGTAGATACGTTTGAGACGTATCAACTCCCCCAAGCTTAGCATATTGCTTGTCCTCAAGCAATTCAGTTCAACGAACTGGACGCGACAAAGAAAACTTTGACAAACTCTTTTGCTTCATTAGATGTATATAAGCATGTACTACGAAAAGAGTCTAGCGAGTATTGAAACAGTACTATGAGGACAATGCAAGGAGCAATCCTTCTTTCAAGTGACCAGTCACAAATACTTAAAAGTAAATAATATACTACTGAAAATCAAGACAAGATGACATTGCACATAGCTTGAGCATACTAGGGTGGTATCTCGCTAGTCTCCATGAGTGAAGCAAAACATAAACGCAGAAACTCTTCCAGAGTTTTACAGGAGACTAGAACTAAGAATTTCAGAATAAATCATATCACAAGCATGCAGAAGACAATGTAATACTTTGGGACAATGCACATTACACTCAGAATGACAATTATGCTCTCCTAGTTAGTGCTTTGAAGAAAGAAGGTGGAGACTCTCGAACCGTGGCTTTTGTTGGCAAAGTTGAAAACCCGTGGTCGAAAACAAAAACTAAACATGTACCAGAGCTCTTGGTTTTAAAAACATAGGTAAAACGTTTTTGAGAGGTGCATATTTCGTCAATGAATGCTAGCAGATAACTCAATCACTTCTTAAGCTGGACAAGTCTCGAGGAACGGCTCCCGCATGAGGACGATTACATCCTCTTAATCTCCTTTGTTTATCACTGCCAAAGTTTTCTGATTTCTCATGAACAAAGCGTGAAGGAGGGTTTGTTTGTTATATTATCTTTTTGAGCTGGGCGCACTCAATGCCAGTTCCTTCTCGTATTATGGGTTTGCACATTATACATGCAATCCAGGGGTGAAACTTGTCCAACTTAAAAAGATCATGAATTAAATACTACTTCCTCATGAGCTAAAGCATGAGAAATGCTTTTGATTAATTTCGAGATGGCACACGAAAGTCTTCGTTAGGAATGGCAGGTAAATACCATGTATAGGAAGGTATGGTGGACTCATATGGCATAACAGGTTTTAAGGATTTTGGATGCACAAGCAGTCTGTCCGCTTAGTACAGGTGGAGGTTTAGCAAAAGACTGGGAAGCGACCAACTAGAGAGCAATAACGGTCATAATCATGCAGAGCGACAAAGCAACATTGAATCCGGCATGAAAGTGATATAACTATTCTGAAACTCAAAGATCATCAAGGCAAAGCAGACTTTTTACTCTTAAACATGTGTAAACATGTGCCAAGTCAATCCAAAAATTCTCTAAAGGGAAATACCACCTTAGTATACCAGACTATGAACAGTGCAATGCATGTAGATTATTTCAATAACACATTATATACTCTAGTTATTCGAGACTAGCCACAAGGAAAGCATGAACCACTGGACGAGCATTGTAAACATAGCACTATGTCGCTACAAGCTGGTCTCTAGATCATAAGTACAGGCATATGTACAAAAGTAGAAACAAAAAGAGTTCATACCGGTCTTCCTTGCTGCTTCCTTTCAGTCGATCTTCGTCATTACTGCTTATCACTTGCACGATCGAACGTAGGAAATATAATTAAATGCCATCACGGACTCGAGCTGAACTCTGAAAACAAAGCAAACTAAAGAGAGAAAGGAAATCTTTTTGGATTTTTCAAAGGTTGAATAAAAGCAAAAGAAAGAGAAAATCTTTTTGTTGTTTTTGCAAAGAGAGAAATAAAGAAGAACGGGCAAAAACTTTGAAAAGATCGAAGCGAATAAAACGGATAATACAATGGAAAAGTGAGAGGGGCACGTACTCCCCCAAGCTTAGGCTTTTGGCCTAAGTTGGTAGTAGCTACTGCCCCCAGGAGCCTCCTGCTCCGGGGGTATGGTGGTGAGTCCAAGGGTTGTAGAAGGATGCTGGCGCGTACACCGAACTCCTCGGAGTCTCCCACGAGGAAGGTTCCGAACGCCAAACAGAGGAAGAACCTTCACCAAACTCGGTGGCGGTTTCTCCCTGAAAAGGTGGTAACTCACCGTGCTCCTCCTCGTCGGGCACAACCCCCTCCTTGGGGTTATGAAACTGATGCTGGACCATGAACTCATCAAACTGTACAACATCAAAGGACCATCCGTTCCTGCGAGAAAAATCAAACAAAAGAGGTGCAGGTAGACGGATCTCGCGTTCCGCGGTAGTTCCGAAACGCAAGATATAAACAAGATTATCAAGCTCAGAACCCATGGTAACAAACTTATGCCTTTTCATAGCTGCAAGATCAAAGCTTAAATAAGTAAAAGGATTATCATCATGGTGTGGGGTGCCTCCAAGATGTTCTAAGATAAGTGTGGCATAAACGCCACCATATAAGTCCCCCTTGTTACCGTTCATAGCAAGGCGTAGAGCAATTAAGGCACCCAGATTATAATCAGACCTCCCTGAGAGGGCTGCTGCCAGGATAGCAATATCCGGAGCAGAAATGCTGCTCGTGTTGTCACGAGCTAACACCCCTCTGGCAATATAATATGCAAAATACCTGAGGTGAGGAAATAAGATGCTGGAGATCTTCGACCGATGAATATCCCTCGTACCCATGCTGCAGAGAGAGTTGATGATGGTTTTCAGCTCGGAGGGCTGAGTGGCCATCCTAGCCGTCCTCCCAACGTTTGGCACACCTATTATTTCACAAAACCTTCCCAAAGTCATGGTGATAAGATCATTGTAAATTTTAAACTCAATAGCACCTGAATCAGGATTATATCTCAAACTGTTAATGAAACTGGAGGTGAGTTTTTGATACTGGGTAACACGGCACGTGACGAGCCGTGTCAAACCTGCATTAGCACAAAGATTATAAAACTCATCCTTAATTCCCATGGCTTCAAGGAATTCATCACATGGAAACGTCATTGCACGTGCTGGACTTGTATCTTCCAACAACTCCAGGGGCACATGATCTTCATTATAGCTCACCCTAGCAGTCGAGGGTGAAGCTGCGGCTCTAGTAACTCGATCGGAGTGTGCGGGCCTCCTCTTCTCAAGCCACCCTTTTGCCCTTCCTAACAAACTCATTTCTGAATTTTTTTGCAATTTACAAAATTGAGGATTAAAACAAGATGAGTTAAGGCAAACTACTCAACTCACTTGCCCAAGGCATAAACTTGCATCAAAACTTGGAAAATAACTTTCTACACATGCATGCAAGCTCATCTATACAGCACCAAGAACTACTAAATACTCACAAATGAAGCCACCAATCAAAAATCTAATTGGAGGGGTGGAGGAGTCACATACTAGGGAGTATTTGTTCAAAATCTCAGCTCAAATGATGGGCTGTAGAGAGAGATCGAAGAATCGCCTCCAAGAACAGGAAGAACACAAGAACAAGTGCAGAACTCGCGTTTTTGGAGAAAAAGAGAGAGGGAGGAAGATGACATACCTGGAGGGGGGTCATGTGGGCCCCAGGCGCCCTGTGGGCGCGGCCAGGGGCTGGGCCGCGCCAGCTGGCCTCCTGGGCCACTGGTGGGTCCCCCTGGTTGGCCCCAGGTCCCTCTGAGTCTCTCCCGTCGTGGAAATTTTTATTTAATTTTTTCTGGAATTTTTCTGAAAACTTCACTGTTGAAATTTTTTCGAAGTTCAAAAAGCTACGGAACTCTCTGAAAACTTGAAGTAGTGAGTAGTATTGTGAAGCTTCAAAACATAAATACTTGGTACAGCAAGTAGGACAAAAACTAAAAACAAATGAAAACATAACAAGCTCAAATTTTTATCTATATAAAACATGTTTACTAGTAAGGTTGATCAAGTCTTACCACCAAACAGGTGATATATAGAGCAAAAAGTCTCACCTCTTACGAAGTAATCACTGAACCTTTACCTTGATGGACATTGTCCCTACCATAATAGTTTTGTATTTGTGAGGCACATGTAGTGGACAATCCCATTCTCCAATCTTCACGGTCTCGATATTTTCTATAGAGTTGAGGCCATGCCTCCTGTCGATCTTCTTTGGAAAATATACCGTGTGTTCTATATCATTCACATGGAAGGTAACCTTCCCTTTATTGCAATCAATAATAGCACCTGCGGTGTTAAGAAAAGGTCTACCAAGAATAATGGACATGCTCCCATCCTCGGGCATGTCAAGCACAACAAAATCAGTAAGAATTAAAAAATTAGCAACTTCTACGGGAACATCCTCGCAAATACCTCTCGGAACAGCGGTTGACTTGTCAGCCATCTGAAGGGAGATATCTGTAGGAATTAGTTTCTCTAAACAAAGCCTCTCGTAAAGAGAGAGAGGCATAACACTCACTCCTGCTCCAAGATCACATAAAGCAGTTTTGACATAATTATTCATTATGGAGCAAGGAATGGTGGGTATACCTGGATCACCGAGCTTCTCAAGAATCTTGCCACTGAAAGAGTAGTTAGCAAGCATAGTAGATATTGCTTCATTAGGAACTTTTCTTTTATTAGTGACAATATCTTTCATATATTTTGAATAAGGAGGTAACTTAATAGCTTCGGTCAAAGGAATTTGAAGAAAAAGAGGTTTAATCCACTCACAAAACTTATTGTAATGCTCTTCTTCTTTGGATTTGATGGACTTACCTGGAAAGGGCATGGGCTTCTGCACCCATGGTTCTCTTTCCTTCCCATGTTTTCTTGCGATGAAGTCTTCTTTAGTGTACCTCTTACGTTTGTCAGGTGCTTCTTCTTCTTGAACTTCAGGCGAATCATTCTTCTCATTATCCTTACCTTCAGGTTCAGCACCGTCTTCAGTCTCAGCATCGGAGATAGATACACTGTTTGGATCAATAGTTGGCTCCTCATCTGCAATAGGATCATTAGAATTGTCAGCCTCCTTATGTTTCTTCTTTTTCTTTGGAGAGCCAACAATTCCTTCTTCCTGCATTTGAGAATCTTGCTCGATTCTCTTCGGATGCCCCTCTGGATAGAGAGGATCTTGAGTGCTAGTTCCTCCTCGGGTCTTAATCCCAAAAGCCTGCAAATTATCTTGTTTGGCATTGTTAGCAAGAAAATCTTTTTGCACATTAGAAATTTGGTCAAGCTGAATTTTAACCATATGAAAATGCTTCACAAGACATTGAACATCATTTACTGTTCTACCTAGAATATCAAGCAAACTTTTGATAGCAAGGGAATTATCATGCAACTGACTTTGTATCCTCTCATTAAAATGATTTTGTTTCATAATAAAATTATCAAACTCATCTAAACATTGATCAGGAGGCTTACCATGAGGGATGTCACTTGCGTTAAAATCTAAAAGAGAGTGTACCTCTACCATAGGAGGGTGAGTGGTAGGCTCACACAGCTTCTCAATAGGGGGTAGATTCTTCACGTCTTCAGCTTTAATACCTTTCTCTTTAATAGACTTCTTTGCTTCTCGCATATCTTTGGGGCTTAGAACAAACATGCCCCTCTTTTTTGGTGGTGGAGGTGGTTCAGGGACGGACCAATCTTCATGGTTTTTGGCAATCCTGCCCATCAAATCTTCTGCATCTTCCGGCGTCCTTTTCCTGAAAACACAACCAGCGCAACTGTCCAAATAGGACCTGGATTTATCAGTTAGACCAGCATAAAATATATCGATTAATTCGTTCTTAGGGACTTCATGTCCTGGTCTAGCCCAAATCAGACCGCAGTACCTCCCCCAAGCTTTAGGGAGGGACTCATCCTGCAACTCTTTAAAGTTATAAATTCTTTGTAAAGCAGCATGTTGCATGTGAGCAGGAAAGTACTTATCAACAAAAGAGTGAGCTAAGTCTTGAGGACTCTTAATGGAACCGCATGGAAGCGAATCATACCATGCTTTAGCACCTTCCTTCAAGGAGAAAGGAAGAAGCTTGGTGATATAAAAGTATCGTATCTTCTCATCTGTGGTAAACAGGCCACCTAACTCACCGAGTTTAGTCAGGTGTGCAATAGCATCATCATTTTCTCTGCCATAAAAGGGGTCAGCTTCAACCATAGGTATAAGTGAAAGATCAACAGAGAAATCATAATCAGGATCATCAATGCATATAGGAGATGTAGCAAATTCAGGATCAGGAAACTGTTTTGTTCTTCAAAGAGTGTTTTTCAAATAGTTTCTTAATAACTTCAGGGTCAGAGCCAGAAAACTCTGTCAGTTCCCTGCATAAATCTTCATCAAGCATATAGTAATCATCATCAAGGAGTCTCTCCTTGAGTTTACTCAAATCAGGATAATCATAAGTTTCACCAATAGGGTAGCGAGTAACTGGAAGTTCAATTCCAGACTTTTTAGCAGCAGCAGCAATTTGTTTCTCAAGAGCATAACCAAGGGAACTAATATCATCAACAGTAGTAGAAGCATCATCAAAAGTATCAGACATAGTAACAGATTCAGTAGGAGCATCATGTGGTGGTGGTGAGGCAAATACTCATAGCAGAAGGTGAATCAAGCGTAGCACTAGTGCTCAGAGCAGTACCTCTTCTTGTAGTGGATAGTAAGATCGGAACCTTGGGGTCACCTTTCTTACCCATAGTGGATGAAGTGCAGCAGGTAGGATACCTCAAGTAGACTTGTAAATATTGCTATGCTCCCCGGCAACGGCGCCAGAAAATGGTACTTGATAACCCTCAACCGTAAGGGATCGAGATAGTCTTCGCGGGTAAGAATAACCCAATTTATTGATTCGACACACGGGAAGCCAAAGAGTATTTATAAGCTTTGACAGTTGAGTTGTCAATTCAACCACACCTGAAATATACTTACTTGCAACAAAAGATAAATGGTAACAGTGATATGATAGCGATGATGGTGATAGTAAAAGTAAACAGCAAAAGTAAATAGTAAAGGTAAATGGCAAAAGTAGCAACTAGTGACAAGAAGGATTTAAAACATTGTAGGCTAGGGAGACGGATGGTTGGGCGCTGCATGGATGAGATATATCATGATTCTAACTTGGGGCACGGCACACGGAAAAGTAATGATCATCTAGGCAAATATCAAACATTAGGCATGTATCCCGTAGGTAGTTGTACGTGCTTGCAATAAGAACTTGCACAACATCTTTTGTCCTACCATCCCGCTACGAACGGGGCCAAAAGGAACTTATGGAGATTAAGGTGCTCATGTCAAAGAGCACCGGAACAAAGCAATGAACTCAATGGATACATGTAATCCTCAAACTACGGACCATCCCCTTTGGTGTCCCAAGCTATCACTTTTGGGATCGCCGGTTCCGAACCGTAACAGGTGCAAACAACTCATAGATAGGATCACAAACACAAATATATTCATGCAAACACATATGGTTCAGATCTGAAATCATGGCACTCGGGCCCTAAGTGTCAAGCATTAAGAATAACAAGTTGAAGCAAAGATGATAAACACCATAGTAGATGATAGGCAACATGCCCCCAACGATCTGACAAACTATTACATGATCTAACTCATCCAATCCCTACCATCCCCTTCGCCTACAACAGGGGAATTACTCACACATGGAGGGAGAAGTCATGGAGGTATGATGGAGTGGTGATGATGATGACGATGGCGACGATCTCCCCTCTCCGGAGGCCAATTCAGCCTCCAGATTAGCCCTCCCGAAGAAGAACAGAGGGTGGCGGTGGCTCTGCGACGGAAAACTGCGAAAAGAACTTCTGATCTGGGGTTTCCCTGTCGCGAGTAAAAATACGAGGCAAAGTAGAGCACCAGGGGGTGGGGGCCCCACCCAGGCGACCCCCCGGCGCAGCCCAGGGGGGCGCCCACAGGGCGCCTGGGCATCCCCTGGCGCCCCTCTGGCCCCTCTTCTGGCTCCTGGTTCCATCGGGTGCGTGGATTTTCTGTGATTTTTCGTGGATTTTTCTGAGATACCTAAAAATCCGTTTTCCTGCACACAATAAAACCATACAGGCAGCTCTACTGAAAATAGCGTCAGTCCGGGTTAGTTTAGTTCAAATAATGCAAGAATGAGGTCAAAACAATATCAAAAGTGTTTGGAAAAGTAGATACGTTTGAGACGTATCAGTGTGAGGGTGGTCCGGAGGATCCTTTGTGTTAGTTCAGCTCCAGATCAGATCAAGATGAGATGCCCTCTATGGTGATGGCTAGTCCTATTTATAGAGGCCCGGGTCCTCTTCCGAAATATTGAGCGGAAGGGATCCTACAACGGCCCAGTTTGAAGGGGGGCAGCTAGTACAAGCTATCCTGACAAAAGGTGGTCTCTGCCTGCCAAAGGCTATGGCGGTGACATCGTTGTGGGCTCCGTGGTGACCTTCGCCCTGCCGTCCTTCTAGTCTTTGTCTTGTTGCACCGATATGGAAACCTTTGCCTGACGCCTCGGGTCTCCTCGCCTGCGCTTGCCCCTTTAGCACCAAAGAGGAAACTGGCTCCCTGTGCCCGTTGGCGCCCGCCTGGCCTTGGTCGTGATGGCTCATGTCACACGAACCTCGCGAGGTGTCCCTTGCCTTGATATCTCCGCTCCTCGGGGGCCAGCCTAGTGAGGCTGCCCCAGGGGAGGTCTTGTGCCGTACGCCTCGTGAGGCTTGGCCCCTCGTGAGGGTCTTGACTGGTTGCTGATGAAGATGGGATATACCAGGCCACTGGATGAGCCACGCTCTAGGCCACAGGCAGGCAAGTCTGGGTACCCCCATTTCCAGAACGCCGATAGTAGCCCCCGGGCCCAAGGCACGCTCGGACTTGGCTTCGCGGCGAAATCAAGGGTCGAGTGCGGAGCGGCGCGGGCCCCAAAAGCGTGCGGCCTTGACTGACGCATGGCGATTGATAGGACGTGGGCGTCTCCACATCCCCACGCTGCCTCGACAACTGCACGACTTGACGAGTCCATGCATGCACGAAGACCATCAATACATATGATTATGGAGGCCGTCGGTTGGCCTTCTCCCGGCTACAAATGGGGCGATGGGCGGAACCCCCATTGCCCATCTCTTCCTCCATTTCGCCCGCCTCTTCTTCTTCCTCCTTGCTTGCAGTGCCACCCATGGCACCGATACAGTGATTTTTTGCCACTGATAAGGGAAAAACCCCTCGCGAAGAGCTGGGGTCGCTCCCGCCGAAGAAAAGGTCGTTCTGCTCACGTGACGCCGTCCTGAGGCTGGAAGTGACGAGACCTTGGCATGAGCGGCCTCCCCCCGGCTACCCATTGCCCTTGTATGACCGGGCGCAAGGCTCCGGAGGGGAGGGTAGCGCCCAGCACCGCTCGTGCCTTGGCCGCGTCAAGCATGCCGGTGTGGTGCGCGCCGCCGCCCGGCGAACGCACGTTGGAGGCTCTTCGCGCGAATTCATGGTGTGGGCGGCGATGCCTCCGAGCTCCTGGATCCGCTTTCCATAGTTCTTCTCTGAAGAAGTGCCACCGAGAGGGCTGCTCAAGTTGTGGTTACAGCACACCGAGTGCCCTGCCCCGGCGACATGGGCTGAGGTTGAGGTCGTCTCCACGGGCAAGATCTTCATGACCCGTGGATGGGGCGAGGTCGCCCGCGTCTGCCAAGCGGAGGGCGCCCTTGCCATCCACTTCGAGTATGATGGTGCCTCCGTGCTGCTCTTCAAGACGTTCGACAAGGAGGGACACCGCCTAAAGTGCTGCCTGATAACCCACAAGTGTAGGGGATCGCAACAGTTTTCGAGGGTAAAGTATTCAACCCAAATTTATTGATTCGACACAAGTGGAGCCAAAGAATACTCTCAAGTATTAGCAGATGAGTTGTCAATTCAACCACACCAGGAAACCTAGTATCTGCAGCAAGGTAATTTAGTAGCAACGTAATTGCAACAGTAGCAAAAGTAGCGATATTGTTTTTGTAGTGATTGCAACAGTAGCAGCGGAAAAGTAAATAAGCAACAAGCAATATGTGAAGAGCTCATAGGCATTGGATCGGTGATGGATAATTATGCCGGATGCGATTCCTCATGTATTAGTTATAACATAGGGTGACACAGAACTAGCTCCAGTTCATCAATGTAATGTAGGGATGTATTCCGAATATAGTCATACGTGCTTATGGAAAAGAACTTGCATGACATCTTTTGTCCTGCCCTCCTGTGGCAGCGGGGTCCTAATGGAAACTAAGGGATATTAAGGCCTCCTTTTAATAGAGTACCGGACCAAAGCATTAACACATAGTGAATACATGAACTCCTCAAACTACGATCGTCACCGGGAGTGGTTCCAACTATTGTCACTTCGGGGTTGCCGGCAAAAACACATAGTAGGTGACTATTGATTTGCAAGATAGGATCAAGAACACACATATATTCATGAAAACATAATAGGTTCAGATCTGAAATCATGGCACTCAGGCCCTAGTGACAAGCATTAAGCATGGCAAAGTCATTGCAACATCAATCTTAGAACATAGTGGATACTAGGGATCTAACCCTAATAAAATTAACTCGATTACATGGTAAATCTCATCCAACCCATCACTGTCCAGCAAGCCTACGATGGGATTACTCATGCACCGTGGTGAGCATCATGGAATTTTGGAGGAAGGTTGGTGATGATGATGGCGACGATCTCCCCTCTCCGGAGCCCCGAACAGACTCTAGATCAGCCGTCCCGAGAGATATTAGGGCTTGGCAGCGGCTCCGTATCGTAAAACGCGATAATTCCTTCTCTCTGATCTTTTCCTCCCCGAAAGTGAATATATGGAGTCGGGGAAGACGTCGGTGGAGCAACAGGGGGCCCACGAGGCAGGGAGCGCACCCAGGGGGGCACCCGCACCCTCGTGTACAGGGTGTGGCCCCTCTGGTCTGGTTCTTTTCACAGATCTTTTTTTACATATTCCAAAATAATTCTCCGTTGAATTTCAGGTCATTCCGATTACTTTTATTTATGCACAAAAATAATACCATGGCAATTGTGCTGAAAACAGCATTAGTCCGGGTTAGTTCCACTCAAATCATGCAAGTTAGAGTCCAAAACAAGGGCAAAAGTGTTTGGAAAAGTAGATACATTGAAGACGTATCAACTCCCCCAACCTTAAACCTTTTCTTGTCCTCAAGCAATTCAGTTGATAAACTGAAAGTGATAAAGAAAAACTTTGACAAACTCTGTTTGCTCTTGTTGTTGTAAATATGTAAAGCCAGCATTCAAGTTTTCAGCAAAGGTCATGAACTAACCACATTCACAATAACTTTCAGGTCTCATATCTACTCATATCAATTGCATAATCAACTAGCGAGCAATAATAATAAACCTCGGATGACAACACTTTCTCAAAACAATCATAATACAATATAACAAGATGGTATCACGCTAGCCCTTTCTGAGACTGCGAAACATAAATGCGGAGCACCTTTAAAGATCAAGGACTGACTAGACATTGCAATTCATGGTAAAAGAGATCCAATCACAATCATACTCAATGCAAATTAATAGCAATATATGCAAATGACAGTGGTGCTCTCCAACTACTGCTCTTTAATAACAGGATGATGACTCGACATAAAAGTAAATAGATAGGCCCTTCACAGAGGGAAGCAGGGATTTGTAGAGGTGCCAGAGCTCGATTTTGAAATAGAGATGAATAATATTTTGAGTGGTATACTTTCATTGTCAACACAAGAACCAAGAATCTCAATATCTTTCATGCTACACACATTATAGGCGGTTCCCAAACAGAATGGTAAAGTTTATACTACCCCAACCACCAACAAGCACACTCCACGGCCATCTGAATCCACGGGGTACCATCCAAACAAGCAACAACCCTAGGGGAGTTATGTTTAATTATTATGATTTGAGCATGGGACTAGGCATCCCGGTTACCAGCCATTTTCTCATAAATGATGAGTGGAGTCCACTCATCGTGAGAATAACCCACCTAGCATGGAACATATAGACAGCCCTAGTTGATACATGAGTTGTTCGAGCATACAAAACATAATTTCATTTGAAGGTTTATAGTTTGGCACATACAAATTTACTGGGAATGCCAGGTAGATATTGCATATAGGAAGGTATGGTGGACTCATATGGAATAACTTTGGGGTTTATGGAAGTGGATGCACAAACAGTACTCCCGCTTAGTACCGATGAAGGCTAGAAAGAGACTGGGAAGTGACCAGCTAGAGAGGGACAACAGTCATGAAGATGCATTAAAATTAATTAACAATGAGTGCAAGCATGAGTAGGATATGAATCACCATGAACATAAATATCGTGGAGGCTACGTTGATTTTGTTTCAACTACATGCGTTAACATGTGCCAAGTCAGACCAATTGAATCGTTTAAAGGAGGATACCACCGTATCATACCACATCACACCCATTTTAATATCATGTTGGCACGCAAGATAGACCATTATAAACTCCTAGCTAATTAAGCATGGCATGAGCAGCTATGATCTCTAATTGTCATTGCAAGCATGTTTCATTCATAACGAGCTGAATCAGGAATGATGAAATATCATATATACAAAAACAAGAGAGCTCAAGTTCATACCAGTTTTTCTCATCTCAATCAATTCATCATATATCGGTATTATTGCCTTTCACTCGCATGACCGAACGGTGTGGATAATAATAATAGTGCACGTGCATTGGACTAAGCTGGAATCTGCAAGCATTTAATACAAGAGAGAAGACCAAGTAATATGGCTCAAGGTTAAATCAACAATAAAGCATATGAGAGCCATTAAACATTTTCATCATGGTCTTCTCCTCTGGACCGCCCAAGAAAAGAAAAGAAACTATTTACACAGGAAACCTCCCAACAAGCAAAAGAAGAACGAGAAATCCTTTTGGGTTTTCTTTTAATTACTACTAGTACTGACATGGAAAGTAAACTAGCTAAAAGCTGCAACTAATTTTTGTTTTTGTTTTTCAACACACAAGAAAAAGACTAAGAAAATAAATGAAACTAGCATGGATAGTACAATGAAAGAGTGTGAGCACCGACTACCGAAATAGGTGTGTGAACATGAATGTAATGTCGGTGAGTAATACGTGCACCCCCAAGCTTAGGATTTTGGCCTAAGTTGGTCTATGGCCAGTACTGGCCTGATGGATATCCAAAGTCGTAGTTCAGTTTGTACTGAGATGCAGCGGCTACTTCCTGACGAGCTGCATCCTGAAGATGAGCTGCCCTCGTCGATTCCTGATACTCATTCGCCTCCTCCCTTGTTATAGTATATCTCCCTTTTGCTTGAAAGTCAAAGAAGGTAGGAGCAGGGAGAGCAATATGGACAGTGTGATGCGTGTCAAAGATTAGTCGATACTGGAGGGACTGTTCACCCCTCTCAACAAATTGATGGCGAATCACGACATTATAATCTAGATAAGCATGAGGCAACTCCACATCATTCTCGTGTATGGGGACATAAAGATAATTAGCCAAGCGAGTTGCATAAATTCCACCAAACAGATCATCATTTAAACCATTATGATGTAACCTACGTGCAACAATGGCCACCAAATTATATTGTCTATCACCTAATACAGCACCTTTGAGGACACTAAGATCTGGTACACACATATGGCAAGCTTCGTATTTATCGTTAATGCATCGACCAATGAAGAGAGCAAAATAATGTATAGCAGGAAAATGAATGCTCCCTATGGTGGCTTGGGTAACTTCTCTAGAATAACCCACGGTAATACTAGCTAGGAAGTCTTTATACTCAGATTTGCGAGGTTCACCAACACTACCCCACTATGGAAGTTTACATGCATCATTAAAATCCTCTAAGTCCATAGTATAAGATTTATCATAGAGATCAAACAAGACAGTGGGAGAGTTACGTCAGGATGTAAATTTAAACCTTCTCACAAAGGTGTCAGTTAGGTATTATTGAAGGCACTTATCTGACTCGAAGTTCTCAATATCCGCATTACGCACATATGTATAAAATTCTTCCTTGATTCCTGCCTGGATCATAAATTCTTCTAACGGCCATTCGCAGGGCCGCACTTGAGCTTCCCTTTGTAACTCATCGTCTGGTTCACGTATCGCGAGCCTTGGTCCTTGCTTCCATGAGGAACCAGCTTGAAATATTTTCCTATGCATTTTTTTCTGGAATATTTCTGAAAATTTTAGTGACTCAAAATAAAAGTGAACCAAACTCAACAAGATTGATAGCAACTACTCCTACAAGTGCCTAGAGACTATGTCATGCATTAGAACTACTTGGAACCACATAAATTTGACATGTCAGCTCAAGAACGGGGTCACCTAAGCAGCAAAAATTTGCAATAAATAAAGCACTAGAACAAAAACTAATTGGACGAATGGAGGATTCACATACCAAGGAACAATCTTCCCAAACAGTTTTTTGAATGGAGCTTTGAGCAAGGAGATCGAAAATGGCAGCAAGATGAGCTAGAACTCGTGCTTGAGCTGGATAGTGATTTTTTGGGAGGAATAAGGAGTGTGTGGGTGCAGGAGTAAGTGGAGGGGGGGGGCACATGGGGCCCATGAGGCAGGGGGCGCGCCTAGGGGGTGGGCGCGCCCTGGACCCTCTTGGTCAGGTGCTGCCTCCCCCAGATGTGTTCTTAGTGCCAAATATTCTCAAATATTCTGGAAAAAATCATATTTCATTTTCGAGGCATTTGGAGAACTTTTATTTTCGGGGTCTTTTTTATTGCACGGATAACTCTGAAAGCAGACAGAAAATACTATTTTTGCTTTATTTAATCTAATTAACGGAAAGGAAAAGGAGGGTACAGAAAGTTGTGCTATTTAGATATCTCATGCTCATCAAAAGGAATCCATTAACAAGGTTGATCGGGTCTTGTTAATGAACTCTTTCCAAATAACATGAGACCGGAGAATTTTCGAATAACACTAGGGTACCTCAATGGGGATATGCATGTCCCCAACAATAAGAATATCATATTTTTCTTGACAGTAGGAAGAGGAAATTCAAAACCTCCAATAGTAATAGTTGAAATTTTTCCAATAGAATTGATACTATGGACCTGAGGTTGTTTCCTCGGAAATTTTACCATGTGCTCATTACCATTGACATGAAAAGTGGCATTGCCTTTGTTGCAATCAATAAAAGCCAGTGCAGTATTCAAAAAGGGTCTACCAAGGATAATAGACATATTATCGTCCTCGGGAATATCAAGGATAACAAAGTCCGTTAGAATAGTTACATTTGCAACTACAACAGGCACATCCTCACAAATACCGACATGTATAGCAGTTGATTTATCAGCCATTTGCAAAGATATTTCAGTAGGTGTCAACTTGCTCAAGTCAAGTCTACGATATAAAGAGAGAGGCATAACACTAACACCGGCTCCAAGATCACACAAATCAGTTTTAATATAGTTTCTTTTGATGGAGCAAGGCATGGTGGGTAGTCCTAGATCGCCTAGTTTCCTCGGTATTCCACCCTTAAAAATGTAATTGGCAAGCATGGTGAAAATTTCAGCTTCAGGTATCTTTCTTTTATTGGTAGTGATATCTTTCATATACTTAGCATAAGGATTTGTTTTAAGCATATCAGTCAAACGCATACGCAAAAAGATAGGTCTAATCATTTCAGAAAAGTGCTCAAAATCCTCATCATCCTTTATCTTGGATGGTTTAGGAGGAAAAGGCATGGGTTTTTGAACCCATGGTTCTCTTTCCTTACTGTGCTTCCTAGCAACAAAGTCTCTTATCATAATGTTGATTCTTTGATTGTGGGTTATCAAGATCAACAGCAGGTTCAATCTGTACATCATTATCATTGCTAGGTTGAGCATCATCATGAACATCATCATTAACATTATCACTAGGTTCATGTTCATCACCAGATTGTGTCTCAGCATTAGAGATATAGATATCATTGGGATTCTCAGGTGTGTCAGCTACAGATTCACTAGAAGCATGCAAAGTCCTATCATTTTTCTTTTTCTTCTTCTTAGAAGAACTAGGTGCATCTAAATTAGCTCTCTGAGAATCTTGCTCAATTCTCTTAGGGTGGCCTTCAGGATACAGAGGTTCCTGAGTCATTTTACCGCCTCTAGTCATAACTCTAACAGCATTATCATTTTTCTTACTATTTAATTCATTGAGAAAATCATTTTGTGCTTTGAGTACTTGTTCTACTTGAGTGGTAAACATAGAAGCATGTTTACTAATGAGTTTCAATTCACCTTTAACTCTAGACATATAATCACTCAAGCGTTCAATCATATAAGCATTACGTTGCAATTGTCCACCAACATAAGCATTGAAGTTTTATTTCTTCACAATAAAATTGTCAAACTCATCTAAGCATTTGTTAGCAGACTTATAATGAGGAATATCACCTTCATCAAATCTATAAAGAGAATTTACCTTTACCACCTGTGTCGGGTTATCAAGACCATGTATTTCTTCAATAGGCGGTAAATTCTTAACATCTTCAGCTTTAATACCTTTCTCTTTCATAGATTTCTTTGCCTCTTGCATATCTTCAGGACTGAGAAATAGAGCACCCCGTTTCTTCGGAGTTGGCTTAGGGGCTGGTTCAGGAAGTGTCCAATTATTTTCATTGGTCAATGTATTATTCAATAGTAATTCAGCTTGATCAACTGTTCTTTCCCTGAAAACACAACCAGGACAACTATCCAGGTGGTCTCTGGAAGCATTAGTTGGTCCATTATAAAAGACATCAAGTATTTCATTCCGCTGAAGAGGATGATCAGGCAAAGCATTAAGTAATTGGAGAAGCCTCCCCCAAGCTTGTGGGAGACCCTCTTCTTTAATTTGCACAAAATTATATATTTCCCGTAAGGCCGCTTGTTTCTTATGAGCGGGAAAATATTTAGTAGCGAAGTAATAAATCATATCCTGGGGACTACGCACACAACCAGGATGAAGAGAATTAGACCATGTCTTAGCATCACCCTTTAACGAGAATAGAAATAACTTAAGGATGTAGTAATAACGAATCTTTTCCTCGTTGGTAAACAGGGTGGCTATATCATTCAACTTAGTAAGATGTGCCACACCAGTTTTAGGTTCATAGCCATGGAAAGGATCAGATTCAACCAAAGTAATTAACTCAGGATCAATAGAGAAATCATAATTCTTATCAGTAACAAAGATAGGTGAAGTAGCAAAAGCAGGGTCATATTTCATTCTAGCATTCAAAGACTTTTCTTTCAGCTTAGCTAATAATTTCTTAAGATCATATCTATCGTTACAAGCAAGAAAGTCTCTAGCAGTTTCTTCATCCATAACATAACCCTCAGGAATAACAGGCAATTCATATCTAGGGGGAGAATCTTCATCATCACTTTCATCAATATATCAGTTTCACTATTTGCATTTTCCCTAACCTTAGCAATTTTTTCATCAAGAAATTCACCTAGTGGCACAGTATTATCAAGCATGGAAGTATTTTCATCATACATAGCAGAAGTGGCATCATCAAGAACATGCGACATATCAGATTCAATAGCAGGAGTAGGTGTCGCAAGTTTACTCATAAGAGAGGGTGAATCAAGTGCAGAGCTAGATGGCACTTCCTTACCTCCCCTCGTAGTTGAGGGATAAATCTTGGGTTTTGAGTCTTTCAAGTTCTTCATAGTGATCAACAGATATGAATCCCAAGTATCTTAAAGAATATTGCTATCCTCCCCGCCAACGGCGCCAAAAAATAGTCTTGGTAACCCACAAGTGTAGGGGATCGCAACAGTTTTCGAGGGTAAAGTATTCAACCCAAATTTATTTATTTGACACAAGGGGAGCCAAAGAATACTCTCAAGTATTAGCAGCTGAGTTGTCAATTCAACCACACCTGGAAACTTAGTATCTGCCGCAAGTTAATTTAGTAGCAAGGTAATAGGGAAGTAGTGGTAACGGTAGCAAAAGTAGCGATAGTGTTTTTGTAGTGATTGTAACAGTAGCAGCGGAAAAGTAAATAAGAAACAAGAAATATGTGAAAAGTTCGTAGGCATTGGATCGGTGATGGATAATTATGTCGGATGCGATTCCTCATGTAATAGTTATATCATAGGGTGGCACAGAACAAGCTCTAGTTCATCAATGTAATGTAGGCATGTATTCCGAATATAGTCATACGTGCTTATGGAAAGGAACTTGCATGGCATCTTTTGTCCTACCCTCCCGTGGCAGCGGGGTCCTAATGGAAACTAAGGGATATTAAGGCCTCCTTTTAAGAGAGAACTGGACCAAAGCATTAACACATAGTGAATACATGAACTCCAAACTACGATCATCACTGGGAGTGGTCCCGATTATTGTCACTTCGGGGTTGCCGGATCATAACACATAGTAGGTGACTATTGACTTGCAAGATAGGATGAACAACACACATATATTAATGAAAACATAATAGGTTCAGATCTGAAATCATGGCACTCGGGCCCTAGTGATAAGCATTAAGCATGGAACAGTCGTAACAACATCAATCTTAGAACATGGTGGATACTAGGGATCAAACCCTAAAAAAACTAACTCGATTACATTGTAAATCTCATCCAACCCATCACCTTCCATCAAGCCTACGATGGGATAACTCACGCACGGCGGTGAGCGTCATGGAATCGGTGATGGAGGAAGGTTGATGATGACGATGGAGACGATCTCCCCTTTTCGGAGCCCCGAACGGACTCTAGATCAGCCCTCCCGAGAGAGATTAGGGCTTGGTGGCGGCTTCGTATCGTAAACGCTAATATTCCTTCTCTCTGATATTTTTCTCCTCAAAAGTGAATATATGGAGTCGAGAAGACGTCGATGGAGCAACAGGGGGCCCACGAGGCAGGGGGCACGCCTAGGGGGGGCCCACCCTCGTGGATAGGGTGTGGGCCCTCTGGTCTAGTTCTTTCCGCTGATATTTTTTATATATTCCAAAATAATTATTTGTTGAATTTCAGGTCATTTAAGAACTTTTATTTCTGCACAAAAATAACACCATGGCAATTCAGCTAGAAATAGCGTTAGTCCGGGTTAGTTCCATTCAAATCATGCAAGTTAGAGTCCAAAACAAGAGCAAACGTGTTTGGAAAAGTAGATACGTTGGAGACATATCACTGCACCGGACGGGACCGTCAGGGTGGCACAACGACTAGCGCCATGCCTGCCATTGGTCCCGCCGTCGGCTCTCCTAGCAGCAGCGATCGCACTTGGGAGTCCAGCGGCTCTCCCGGGGCTGACGAGTCTCCGGAGAAGAGTGACGACATCTACATGCCTCCAAGCTCGCGCTGCGCCCGGAGTGCATCAGCGGCACGAGCTCGCCGTCGATGGTGACTTGAGTGGGGACAGAGATGGCCTCTCGTGGCCCACTGTTGGTGATGGCGTCGACGATGGTAGCCATAGTTAGGGTCTCCCAAAATCCCTCTCTTTTGCCCCCTGTGAGGAATCAAAGCCAACCCCATGGGGGCGTGTAAAGAACCTGTAACGCTTTTGCTCTGATGCTTATTATCCTTGCTAAGAGACTCTGTTTGCAACCCTCTTTCCTGCAGTGTTGCTCCTTTTTACCCTTTCAGTGGCTTGGTGCTCTACGCCGGTAGGTCCCAGTCCCAAGGCAGGCTACAACCCTCGCTGGTATACCAGGTCGAGATGTCGTGGTCAAGGCCGGGAGGTGAGCGGCCCGGGGTCCGGTAAGAGCTCCTGAGGCGCGATGCTCAAGAGGTCCCCCTTGGCGTGCAAGCAACTTCTGGAGGCTAAAAAGGGAGGTGACATTGCAGACGCGTGACTGGAGAAACCAACTCTTCAAGTGATGGCGGCACACTGACGGGATGCATGACTTATCTTGGCATGTCTGAGGTGATTTCCCAAGCGGTGTGCCTGGCTTGCTTCCGATGCCGCGTGGCTGAGATTTCATGATTTACTTCCCGCTTGCCTTAGAGTTCTGCGTCGGCAGGGCCCGACCCGCGCATACCTCAGCCGCCGCCGGCTTGTTCGGATCGCTTGGACAAGACCAGGGAGTGAGGGGCTACGCGACCATTTAGGCTCCTGAGTTGCGATGCTCAGGAGTCCCTCTTGACGTACGAACGGCCCTCAGGAAGGAAATGCTGGACTAGGCCTTGGTGTTCTGCGTCGGTAGCGCCCGACCCCACGCATACCTCAGCCGCCGTCGGCTTGTCCGGATCGCCAGAACAATACCAGGGAGTGAGAGGCTACGTGGCCATTTAGGCTCCTAAGTCGCGATGCTCAGGAGTCCCCATTTATGTACGAATACACACGAGATCTCTAAGCCGGACTCCCCTTCTCGCCTCCTTTTTGTTGATCTGCGTCCTCGGGTCTCGACCCTCGAGCGAAGCTCAGCCGCCGCTGGTATGCCAGGTCGCGATGTCGTGGTCAAGGCGAGGGGTGATGGCTGGAGAGTCAGTAGGAGCCCCTGAGACGCGATGCTCAGAGGCCCCCCGCTTAGCGCGCAAGCAAATTACGTGAGAAGGGGATACCGGCAGGGTTGCCTGCCGCCGTGCTCCTGAGATTCCTGTGGGTTAGTCTGAAGCAGCACAACTTAGAACCGTGCCTGCCGCTGGGCCGCTGATCACTCCGCAGGAAGACGAAGGGACCGAGGACTTATTGAGGTGACGTATGCGGGGTAGGCCATGAGTTAGAGCTCGAGCTCTCAGATTTTTCAGCATTGCTGGGACGGACCCGAGCACAAGCGTCGTGCCAACGTGTGTAGCCCCCATTGCGGGATAAGCAGAAGTCCATTTGGCAGCGAGGGAAGCCAAAAGAGGTGGTGACTAAGCAGGTGATGTCCATAACGTAAACCATAAGAGGAAGTAAGCTAACCCAGGCGACGTAAAATGCAATACATGCCATAGGGACGGACCCATGCGGCTTGGGGATGATGCAGCTAGAGGGGCGCCCCCAACAAAGTAAGCTAAAGATGCAAAAAAGATACACGGCGCAGAGGCAAGCCCGTGCGACCTGGGAATAATGCAGCCCGAGGGGCGCTCCCAGCTGAACAAAACTGGAAAATGTCACCTCGCGCAGTTTCTGAAGTGGTGCTGATGTAGCTGAAGATGCTCGATGAAGATGTCGCTCCTCACGAGCCGCCCGACTTTGGGGCCTTGCAAGGCTCCAGATGTACCGAGGGCTCGTGATAAACTGAGGCCACCTCTTCCAAGATCTCCTGATGCATGGCCTCGCGAGTTGCTAGGACTTCCCGCATGTGGCGTTGGTGTAGGGCCGCCTGGTTCGGCAAGCTGAAGGGCATGCGAACGTAGCTGCATGGGGGACCCTCGCACCGGCCCACCTGAGATGGCAAGTAGAGCTCCCGAGACGCCATCCTGTTGAGTCCTAGGACATTGACGCAGACGCGCAGCTTGTCGCCCAAGCTTGGGTGATAGCTTCACTCCGAGGTGCGGGGCGGTGCTTGGCTCGCATTTCCCTTTGCATCTACAAGTCTTCGATGATCTAGTTGATGAGCTGCTGAGCGCTTGGTGCCTCAAGCCTTGAGGCCTCTAGAGGGAAACATGCGGCGAAGCACGCCTCCACATGGTGCCCCGAGCGCCTCCCTCGAGACATTGGCTAGGTCGGAGGCCCTCCATAGGAGAGCCCCCGATCCTAGCCTGAGGGGAGCGTCGGGCGCGCCATCCTATGTGAGGGAGGGAGGCGCCCCGTCCATGGGCGCAGGTCCTAAGGTGGTGAGGCTACTGTCCTGAGGCCCCTGGTGCAGCAGCTGCTTCTTCTTCTTCTTGGGGACGGCCTCGGGAGGGTAGATGGCACCATCATTGTCTGGATCCTCGACCGCCGCAGCCTGGTAAGCCCTCTTGAGTGAGCACACCACATCCTTTTCTTCGCAGGCAACTTTGATGACGCCGCCGCTTCCTGGCATCTTGAGGACGTTGTAGCCATGGTGAGTCACTGCCATGAACTTGGCCAGGGCATGATACCCGAGGATGGCGTTGTAAGAAAGATGAATGTGGGCGACCTTGAAGTCGATGAGCTCAGTGTGGTAATTGTCGCGCTTGCCAAAGGTCACAGGCAGGTGGACCTTCCCTATCGGAGTGGTGGAGCAGTCAGTCACTCCTGAGAAGGGCTTGGTAGGCTGTAGCTGATGGTATGGCACTTGGAGGTTGTCGAACGTCTCGACGGACGGGAAATTGAGTCATGCGCCACCGTCGATGAGGGTCTTGGTGACTTGAACGTTGCTGATGATGGGTGAGCAGAGCAACGGGAGGGTGCCGGCAGTCGCCGCGGACTTGAGCTGGTCTGCTGAGCTGAAGGTGATGGCGCACTTGGACAACCTGAGTGGGTGCGTGGCTTCGAGCTTGGGGAGAGCCACGTTCACTTCTCGGGCGAACTGCTTGAAGAGGCGCTGAGAGGCTGGGGATTGTGCACCACCCAAGATGCAAGCGATGGAGCGAGGCTCCTAGAAGCCCCCAGCCCCCTCGCCTTGGTCGTCGTTCCTCCTTGGTGGTGGCAGAGGAGGAAGGTCGGCCTTGCCCTGAGGACGGTCCTCGTGAGCCAGGTCCCTCTAGGCATCCTAACGAGACTGGTCACGCCAGCGGTCCTCACGAGGCTGATCACGCCACTCCGGATGGGGGTCGCGGTCGTCCCAGCACCCCCCGGTCCAGCTTCCCCCATGGCCGTAGTCCCGGTCGCTGCGCTCGGGGCGTCGGCCGACACTCCCTTCGCGGATGGCCCTGAGCTCTTGACAATCGTTGGTGTTGTGGTTGTGCACGTTGTGCTAGGCGCAGAATGGACGACTGCTCTTGGATGACTCCGGGTGGTCGCGGCCGCGTTTTATCTCTTATTCGGCCGTGAGCATGTCCACCCCTTTGCACTTCACGTCCTTGCCCTTGGCCTTCTTGTCTTCACGTCCAATGGTGGGGAGCTCAACGAGGGAGAGGTGCCCCACCTCAGCTCTGGCGCACTTGGTCGCGAGGTTGAACAGCTCCAGGGTCGTGCACAGATCTTCGTTGATGGCGAGCTCCTACTTCATCTTGACATCGCGGACGCCATCTGAGAACGCTGAGATGATGGCCTCGTCCGTGACCTTGGGGATTTTGACACGGACGCTATTGAAGCGCTGGATGAACTTCTGCAGAGTTTCTCTTGGTTTTTGCTTCATGCGCCGCAGGTCACCCGTGGCCGGGGACGATCACGGGTGCCCTAGAAATTGGCGATGAACCGCTCGCGCATCTCACCCCAGGAGGAGATCGATCCCGCGGGCAGGTTTAGGAGCCACGAGCGCGCGCCATCCTTGAGAGCCATGGGGAACCAGTTCGCCATGATCTTCTTGTTGCCGCTGGATGCCTCGATGCATAGCTCATAGAGCTGCAGGAACTCAGCTGGGTCGGGGGTGCCGTCGTAGCATGGAGGCCGGATGGGCTTGAACTTCCCAGGCCTATTGATGTTGCGTAGCTCAGGGGCGAGGGCCTTACAACCTGCTATTGACACCAGAGCTTGTCGTGGAGGCGGAGCTTGGTCTTGGTCCTCACGCGCCACCATGGCAGGGGGCGCATGGTCTCAACGCGGCGGTGGATGGAGTGCTGGCACTCCTCCTCGAGGCCGCTAGATCACTTGGCAGCTTCTTTCGTCATGCACGGGCGCCCCGCATGGGGTGTCGCGCCGCGAGGCCACGTGCCTTGGGTCGCGGACGATGCTTTGTTGCGGAGGTGGTGGAGGCGCTTCATGGGCTACTTCGCCTGCAGATGGAGGCGGGCGAGGTAGCGAGAGGGATGGTGCAGGAGAGCCCCCAGCGATGCTGACGAGCTCGGCGATGCGGTCGAGCCATTCTTCATAGAAGTGGTCGACGGGGCGGTAATGCAGGAGCTCTCGTGCCATGAACAGCGTGGCCTGCGCGTCCGCAGGTCCGCGACGAGCGTGGGATGATGAGCCTGCCAGAATCAGCGATGGCGTGGCGGTGTGTTTGTCGCGCCGCACGGAGGTGTGCAGGGACGAGGCCTGCTGCTCGTGCCGTGCCGGGCAGGTGGCGGCGTTGGCAGAAGGCGAGGAGGTCCGCTGGGGGGAGCTGTCTAAGCGACGCGAGCGGCGGGGGCGGCACATTGCTCAGCGCGAGAACAGCGGGCGTCGGCCATGGAACCGGCAGGACGGTGGAGCGTAGATCGACGAAAGGGAAGCTTCAGCACACCCCTACCTGGCGCGCCAAATGTTGGGTTCTGGGTTCCGGCAAACACTTGAGGTTCGAACACTGGGGTGCGCACGAAGATCTCTCCTTTGCGCTCTAGTTCGCTCTCGCACCGATTCCTAGGCCTAGTTCATCGCACCAGAAGAACAAGAGACACAGGGATTTATACTGTTTCGGACCATCGTTGTGGTGTAATACCATACTCCAGTGTGGTGTGGTGGATTGCCTTATAGGCTGAGGATGAACAAGTACACGGGAAGAACAGCCTCCTGAGGAGAGGTGTTCTTGTGCTCGGTGAGCTAGTGGGTGTGAGGGTGGTCTGGATGATCCTCTGTATAAGGTTGGGTTAGCTCCAGATCTGATCAAGATGAGATGCCCTCTATGGTGGTGGCTAGTCCTATTTATAGAGGCACGGGTCCTCTTCCCAAATATTGAGCGGGAAGGGATCCCACAACGGCCCAGTTTGAAGGGGGGTAGCTAGTACAATCTATCCTGAGAAAAGGTGGTCTCCGCCTGCCAAAGGCTCTGGTGGTGACGTCGCCGTGGGCTCCGTGGTGACCTTCGCACTGCCGTCCTTCTGGTCTTGGTGTTATTGCACTGATATGGAAACCTTTGCTTGATGCCTCGGGACTCCTCGCCTGCGCCTGCCCCTTTAGCACCAAAGAGGAAACCGGCTCCATGCTCCCGCTAGCGCCCGCCTGCCCTTGGTTGTCATGGCTCACTTCACGGGAACCTTCCGAGGTGTCCCTTTCCTTGACATCTCCGCTCCTCGGGAGACGGCCGAGTGAGGCCGCCCCAGGGAAGGTCTTGCGCCGTCCACCTCGCGAGGGTCTTGAGTGGTTGCTGATGAAGATGGGCCGTACCGGGCCGCTGGATGAGCCACTCTCTAGGTCGTAGGCAGGCAAGTCTGAGTACCCCCATTCCCAGAACACCGACAGGGCGTGCCTAGGGCCAGCCTCCTCCCCGTCCCTCGTTTATATACATGGAGAGGGGTCGCCTAGAACACACATCAATTTTTCCAAGGCATGTGCGGCGCCTCCCTCCATAGTTTACGCCTCCTGTCATATTCACGTAGTGCTTAGGCGAAACCCTCTGCGGATCACTTCACCATCACCATCACCACGCTATCGTGCTAATGAAACTCTCCCTTGGCACTTTGTTGGATCAAGAGTTCGAAGGACATCATCGAGCTGAACGTGTGCAGAACACCGAGGTGTCGTACGTTCGGTGCTTGATCGGTCGGAACGAGAAGAAGTCCGACTACATCAACCGCGTTAACAAACGCTTCCGCTTTCGGTCTACGAAGGTACGTGGACACACTCTCCCCCTCTCATTGCTAAGCATCTCCTAGATAGATCTTTCATGAGCATAGGATTTTTTTTGAAATTGAATGCTACATTTCCCAACAATGGCATCATGAGCCAGGTCTATGCATAGATGATTTGCACAAGTAGAACACAAAGAGTTGCGGGCGGTGATAGTGATACTGCTTACCACCAACATCTTATTTACATTTGGCTGTATTGTTGGATGAAGCAGCCCGGACCAAACTTACATGACCATGTTCATGAGACCGGTTCCACCGACAGACATGCAACTAGATTTGCATAAAGGTGGGTGGTGGGTGTCTGTTTCCCCAACTTTATTTTAATCAAATTTGACTACTGCCAGTCCTTGTTGAAGGTTAAAACAACAAACTTGACGAAACATTGTTGTGGTTTTGATGCGTAGGAAAGAACGGTTCTTGCTAGAAGCCCATAGCAGTCACGTAAAACATGCAACAACAAAGTAGAGGACGTCTAACTTGTTTTTGCAGGGTATGATGTGATGTGATATGGTCAAGATGTGATGAGTTATACGTTATTGTATTAGATGATCATGTTTTGTAGGATATCTGACAACCGGCAGGAGCCTTTTGGTTATCTCTTTATTGTAATGCATGCGCCATGTAATTGCTTTACTTTATCACTATGAGTTAGCTATAGTCGTAAAAGCAATAGTTGGCGAGACGACCATGACGTTACGATGGAGATCAAGGTGTCAAGCCGGTGACGATGGAGATCATGACGGTGCTTTGGAGATGGAGATCAAAAGCACAAGATGACGATGGCCATATCCTGTCACATATTTTGATTGCATATGATGTTTATCTTGTTATGCATCTTATTTTGCTTAGTACGGTGGTGGCATTATAAGATGATCCCTTACTAAAACTAGATGATCGGGTGTGATAAGCTCTATGTTCACATAGAATGGGTGCTGAGACACCACGTGATGATCGTGTGTGATAAGCTCTACATTCAAATATGACGGGTGCAAGACAGTTTTGCACATGCAGAATACTCAGGTTAAACTTGACGAGCCTAGCATGTACAGACATGGCCTCGGAAAACTGGAGACTGGAAGGTCAAACGTGAATCATATAGTAGATACGATCAACATAGAGATGTTCACCATTGAAAACTACTCCATCTCACGTAATGATCGGACATGGTTTAGTTGATTTGGATCACGTATTATTTAGATGACTTGGGGATGTCTATCTAAGTGGGAGTACTTTTGTAATATGATTAATTGAACTTAATTTATCATGAACTTAGTCCTGATAGTTTTTGCATATCTATGTTGTAGATCAATGGCCCGTGCTACCGTTCCCTTGAATTTTAACACCTTCCTAGAGAAAGCTAAATTGAAAGATGATGGTAGCAACAACATGGACTGGGTCCGTAACTTGAGGATTGTCCTCATTGTTGCACAGAAGAATTATGTCCTTGATGCACCGCTAGGTGAAAGTCCTGCCGTAGGAGCAGATGCTGGTGTTTTGAATGTTTGGCAAGCTCGATCTGATGACTACTCAATAGTTCAGTGTGCCATGCTTCATGGCTTAGAATCAAGATTTCAAAGACGTTTTAAACGTTATTGAGCATATGAGATGTTCCAAGAGTTGAAGTTAATGTTTCAAGCAAATGCCCGAGTTGAGAGATATGAAGTCTCCAACGAGTTCTATAGCTGCAAGATGCAGGAGAATAGTTCTATCACTGAACACATACTCAAAATGTATGGATATCATAATCACTTGACTCAGCTGGGAGTTAATCTTCTAGATTATAGTGTCATTGACAGAGTTCTCCAATCACTGCCACCAAGCTACAAAGGCTTCGTGATGAACTATCATATGAAAGGCATGAAGAAGACAATTCCCAACTCTTCGCAATTCTCAAAGCTGCAGAGGTAGAAATCAAAAAGGAACATCAAGTGTTGATGGTTAAGAAGACCACTAGTTTCAAGAAAAGGGTCTAGGGAAATAAGGGGAACTTCAAGAAGAATAGCAAGCAAGTTGCTACTCCCGAGAAGAAACTTAAGTCTGGACCCAAGCCTGAAACTGAGTGCTTCTACTGCAAAGGAACTGGTCACTAGAAGCAGAACTGCCCCAAGTATTTGGCGAATAAGAAGGATGGAAAAGTGAACAAAGGTATATTTGATATTCATGTTATTGATGTGTACCTTACTAATGCTCGTAGTAGCACTTGGGCATTTGATACTGGATCGGTTGCTCATATTTGTAACTCAAAACAGGGGCTACAGATTAAATGAAGATTAGCTAAGGACGAGGTGACGATGCGCCTAGGAAATGGTTCCAAAGTCGATGTGATCACCGTCGGCACGCTACCTCAACATCAACCTTCGGGATTAGTTTTAGACCTGAATAATTTTTATTTGGTGCCAGCATTGAGCATGAACATTATATCCAGATCTTGTTTGATGCGAGACGGTTATTCATTTAAATCAAAGAATAATGGTTGTTCTATTTTTATGAGTAATATCTTTTTTGGTCACGCACCCTTCAAGAGTGGTGTATTTTTGTTGAATATTGATTGTGGTGACACACATATTCATAATATTGATGCCAAAAGATGCAAAGTTGATAATGATAGTGCAACATATTTGTGGTACTCCCGTTCAGGTCATATTGGTGTAAAACGCATGAAGAAACTCCATACAGATGGGCTTTTGGAATCACTTGATTATGAATCATTTGATATTTGCAAACCATGCCTCATGAGCAAGATGACTAAAACTCCATTCTTCGGAATAACGAAGCGAGCTAATGACTTGCTGGAAATAATATGTATGCGGTCCGATGAGTGTTGAGGCTCGCGGTGGGTATTGTTATTTTCTAACCTTCACGGATGATTTGAGCGGATATGGGTATATCTTCTTGATGAAACACAAGTCTGAAACATTTGAAAATTTGAAAGAATTTCAGAGCGAATTAGAGAATCATCATAACAAGAAAATAAAGTTTCTACGATCTGATCAAGGAGGCGAATGTTTGAGTTACAAGTTTGGTCATCATTTAAAGCAATGTGGAATAGTTTCGCAACTCACGCCACCTAGAACACCGCAGCGTAATGGTGTGTCTGAACATCGTAACCATTCGTTAGTATATATGGTGCGGTCTATGATGTCTCTTACCGATTTACCACTATCGTTTTGGGGTTATGCATTAGAGATAACTGCATTCATGTTAAATAGGGCACCATCTAAATCCCTTGAGACGACGTCGTATGAACCGTGGTTTGGCAAGAAACCTAAGATGTCGTTTGTTAAAGTTTGTGGTTGCGATAATTATGTGAAAAAGCTTTAGCCTGATAAGCTCAAATCCAAATTGGAGAAGTGCGTCTTCATATGATACCCAAAAGAAATTGTTGGGTACACAATCTATCACAGATTCAAAGGCAAGATTTTGGTTGCTAAGAATAGATCCTTTCTAGAGAAGGAGTTTCTCTCGAAAGAAGTGATGGGAGGAAAGTAGAACTTGATGAGGTAATTGTACTTTCTCTCGAATAGGAAAATAACTCGTCACAGAAAACCGTTCCCGTGATGCCTACACCAACTAGTTAGGAAGCTAATGATGATGATCATGAAACTTCAAATCAAGTTACTACCGAACCTCGTTGGTGAACCCGAGCACGTTCCACACCATAGTGGTACGATAATCCTGTTCTAGAAGTCATGTTACTAGACCATGATGAACCTACCTACTATGAGGAAGCGATGATGAGCCTAGATTCTGCAAAATGGCTTGAGGCCATGACATCTGAAATAGGATCCATGTATGAGAACAAAGTGTGGACTTTGTTGGACTTGCCCGATGATCACCGAGCCATAGGGAATAAATGGATCTTCAAGAAGAAGACCGACGATGATGGTAATGTTACTGTCTACAAAGCTCAACTTGTTGCAAAAGGTTTTCAACAAGTTCAAGGATTTGACTACGAGAGACTTTCTCACCCGTAGCGATGCTTAAGTCTGTCCGAATCAAGTTAGCAATTTCTACATTTTATGGTTATGAAATCTGGCAAATGGATGTCAAAACTGCATTCCTCAATTGATTTCTTAAAGACGAGTTGTATATGATGCAACCAAAAGGTTTTGTCGATCCTAAAGGTCCTAACAAAGTGTGCAAGCTCCAATGATCCATCTATGGACCAGTGCAAGCATCTTAGAATTGGAATATACGCTTTGATGAGGTGATCAAAGCATATGGTTTTATACAGACTTTCATAGAAGCCTGTATTTACAAGAAAGTGAGTGGGAGCTCTATAGCATTTTTGATATTATATGTAGATGACATATTGTTGATCGGAAATGATATAGAATTCCTGGATAGCATAAAAGGATACTTGAATAAGAATTTTTCAATGAAATACCTCGGTGAAGCTGCTTATATATTAAGCATCAAGATCTATAGAGATAGATCAAGACGCTTGATAGGACTTTCACAAAGCACATACCTTGATAATGTCCTGAAGAAGTTCAAAATGGATCGGTCAAAGAAAGGGTTCTTGCCTGTGTTACAAGGTGTGAAGTTGAGTTAGACTCAATGCCCGACCACTAAAGAAGATAGAGAGAAAATGAAAGTCATTCCCTATGCCTCGGCCGTAGGTTCTATCATGTATGCAATGCTGTGTACGAGACCTGATGTGTGCCTTGCTATAAGTCTAGCAGGGACGTACCAAAGTAATTTAGGTGTGGATCACTGGACAGCTCTGTAACAGCCTGGATTTTGCCCTTTTCTTTTTCTGATGATTTTCTTGGATTTCTTGATTTTATTAGCTTTTCAGTGGCTATGTGGTTCTGAAACTTGGGAAGATCATGTCTTCCTAGGTTTTGTATTGGCTTGCCTTCCTTCTCACCATCCCAAGACCGTGTCATTTTCATCCTTGACCTAACCCAATATTCTTTTTCCAATGAATATTCATTTTCTATTAAAGGAATAATTCTTTTTTCCCTAGGTTGTGAAGCAACCTATATCTCTGTCATTCTAAAAATTCCCAAATAATTCTCATGATTTTTTTGGGTCATATATCTTGCTCAAATGTGGCATAACATTTCATTGCCATGTTCAAAAATAATCCTCCAATAATCATTTTTCTATTCTGCCCTAAATGGCACTTTGTGAAGCAAGTGCTATTTATCTTTGCCCAATTGCCCCCAAACTTGGTGGACTTCTTTTCATGTCCATATCAATGCCTTGTACCAATTTTCATACTCGTTTGCCTAGTAATTATTTTACAGTGATTTCTATAGTTTATGTCCAGAAAGGAACTTTGTGAAGGAAGTATATTCTAGGCATTTCCTTGGTCACATCCTTCATTTGATCAAATCATGCATCTCCACCAAATTTGAGCTCATGGAGATCATCTATGTGAGCTCAGCTCCAAATCTTGGTTTATGGTAAAAAAATCACTTTGTGAAGCAACCCTATTTTACCTTGCTCCATTTGAGTTGCAAATTTCCCCTGCCATTCTTACATCTACCTCTACTCCCTCCACCAAGTTTTGACTCAATCCAGTTAGCCATTTCCCCTTAGTAAATTCTCCAAGACTCTGTCCATAATGGAGCTTTGTGAAGCAAGTGCCACTTTGTTAACTCCAAATGGCATGAGGTCTTTACAGCAGCTCCATATGGTCAAATAATTCAACACCACCAAATTTCAGCTCATGACACTTTAGTATGTGAGTGCAACATCATAATCCCCAAATCTGTCCAGCTTTGCACTTTCTACAGCAACCCTCATCTAAACTCCTCCTGTTAGTCTGATTTTTGGTGATCTAAATCATCTTGGTGTAAGATCATTGCCAGACAAACTCTTTACCAAGTTACCCAGCTGGTTTAACCACAGGAAGATACAAACACCTTGCTGTTGATTCACTTGGGGGCCATCTGCAAATCTCTTCTTTGCCCCTGGACCAATTTATTTCTGCATCTTTACTAAGGGCACTTAGGTCATCCTACCGGACATGGATGGCCACGCCAAAGCGTGCTGCTCACACCAGTGAGCGTGGTGATCATGCCTGCGTCATGCATAGTGCACGCTCTGGAACCACCGGGCCACTTGATACGTCCAAAACGTATCTATAATTTCTGCTTGCTCCATGCCTCTTTTGGGTGATATTGCTATGATATTTATACACTTCCATACACTTTTGATCATATTTGGACTAACCTATTAACTCAGTGCACCCCAGTGCCAGTTTCTGTTTTCGGCTGTTTTTGTATTTCAGGTTTTCACATTACGAGAACTGCCAGGAAAAATCCGGAAAAAAATATATAAAAAATCAGCGTTCCAGGAGCTACCGTGCGGCCAAAGTATAGCCGGGGGGACCCACAAGGGCTCCAGGCGGCCTGCCCAGGCGGCCCACCCCTAGGCCGCGCCGGGGGGGGGGGCGCCTGGGCCCCCCAGGACTCCCCTGGTGACCCCCTTTGGCATATATTTAAGGTCCGTCGAGAAAACCCTGATTCCGGACCCCTTTTCTCCAGACGCGATTCCGATCTCCGCCGCCATCGCCATCAAGCTTCGGGGGACCAGAATTCCTGCGCCGGCACCCTGCCGGGACGGGGAAGTGCCCCCGGATTCATCTCCATCGACATTGCTTCCTCCCTCCATGAGGCGGGAGTAGTTCCTCCTCGGGGCTGAGGTTCTTACCAGTAGCTATGTGGTCAATTCTCTCTCCCATGATGTGATCTTCATTGTGATCATAGGCTATGTTAATCTAGGGTGATCCCATGATATTTCCCCTTCCTCTATGTATTGGATTGATGTACTCACTTGTCATTATCTAGTATAATCCCCGAGATAAAGGTGACAGCGGTCTATTGGACATGGATTAGAAAAGTATTTTCATGAGTGATTTCCTCTCTTGTGTGTTGATTGAAGATTGAGAGTCTCTTGGTGCTTGTCTTTGACTATCCTTTAGATATGATGTGGTGATTGTGGGACTCTCTTTGGATGGCCGCGGTGACATTGGGAAATCCTTAGATTGGGAACTACGAACTTTGAGGTGTGCTTTTGTAGCCCTACATAATTCTCGTCCTCTCTTGACCACGAAGGAATGACCTCCGAGTGTGTCCCCTTTGCATGTTTGATGGGAAATATCATGTGATTCGATTATGTTAATGTTGTTGGGAGTTGCCACTAGTGAAAGTATGAACCCTAGGCCTTGTTTCCACCATTGCAATACCATTTGTGCTCATGTTTACCACTTGTTTGCTTGCTGCACTTTTTATTACAGATTTATATTACTTTGTTTTGCCATCCATATCACTTGCCATTTAACATCTCTTCGCCGAACTAGTGCACCTATACATCTAACAAGTGTATTAGGTGTGTTGGGGACACAAGAGACTTCTTGTATCTTAGTTGCAGGGTTGCTTGAGAGAGACCATCTTCAACCTCTACTTCTCTGAGTTCGATAAACCTTAGGTCATCCACTTGAGGGAAATTGCTGCTATCCTACAAACCTCTGCGCTTGGAGGCCCAACATAGTCTACAAGAGTAGAAGCGTGTGTAGACATCAAGCTATTTCTGGCGCCGTTGCCGGGGAGGTGAGCGCTTGAAGGTATATCTTTAGATCTTGCAATTAAATCTTTTTGTTTCTTGTTTTTAATTCACTAGTTATGCTTATGGACAACCATGCTATTGGATCGTTGCTTGCGGGAAGACGCCCCACACCGGTGGTGGTTGCTCCTCCCCCTACTGAAATTGTGCCCTATGAAATACCAGCTGGTATTATCGATCATGTTTTGGCTAATCGGTATGCAGGAGACAGACATCTCGGTGAACACTTGCTATATCTGTCACAACTATGTTCATTATTTAAGCTTGCAGGTGTATCAAGGGAGTTTGTCATGAGGAAATTGTTCGCCGTATCACTTATAAATAAAGCTTCAGATTGGTATAAGCTTCTCGATAACTCGTACTTGCTTGATTGGCAAGAGCTTATGTCTCTCTTTTACACCAAGTTTTATCCTCTTCATGAAGTTCATGAGAATAGGAATTATGTTTATAATTTTTATCCTCATGACGGAGAGAGCATAGCTCAAGCTTGGGGGAGACTGAAAACGTTAATGCTAAAATGTCCTAACCATGGGCTCGCCAAATATATGATTATTACTAATTTCTATGCGAGGCTTTCTCGACAGGATAAAGATTTGCTCGACGCTTCCTCTATGGGTTCTTTCACAAACGAAAAGATTGATGCTAAATGGGAACTCCTTGAAAGAATTCAACGCAACACTGAAGATTGGGAGATCGACAAAGGTAAAGAGTCAGGTATAATTTATGAGTATGATTGCCTTAAGTCCTTTGTTGAAACTACAAGTTTTAACAAGTTTAGTGCTAAGTTTGGGCTTGATTCTCAACTCCTTGTTGATTTCCTCAAATCTTTTGCTTCACATCTTAATATGCCTAAGGAGGATTGGATCAAGTATCATAAACCTTTTAAAGAGACTTGCAAAGAAAATGAAATTGTTCATGATGATTGCAACATGCATGATCCAATTCCTAAAAATGAAGTTTTATATAAGCATGTTAATTTTTGTGGAGTGGATAGACCTTGTGAAAGGCCTATGATCGAAGAAGAGAAGTATTGTAAGCAACATAAGCATGAAAGAACAATCACTTGGGTCAGAGATTTAAATGAAATTGCTAGAGAATTGTGTGACCTTTATCCTTTTACTTGTGAACTTTTCCGTATAGAGGGTCACTTTAATTTTCAATGCATGAACTTTCAAAACATAACTGTTAACCAGTTGTGTGATAACATGATCACCTCTGATCTTTATGATGAGCTTATGTTATTTTTGATGTGTGAAGAGTTATCAGAAAAGACTTCTTGGCTAGATGCTAATGCCATAGGAATAAAAAACACTTTGCAAAACTGCCATCTCTATTGTGTTGTTAATTGCCATGACAATGATTACATAAGTAAGATTAGAAAGGAGGGAACTTTACCAAAGTATAAAAATGTCTCTTATATTTCTGCTAATAAAAAGGAGAGTTCCTCCCAAGTTTCCCCCATTGTTTCTAATGATAAACCAGGATATGTGGAGAAGCTTCACCTCCAACCACTCCCTCCTAAGGTGAAGAAGAAGAAAAAGAAGAGGAGGAGGAACAGGAGCAAGAAGGAAGAAGAATGGGTATCAACCTAGCCTGAGCATATTCCTCCCATCAACTTTTATCCTAACGATTGTAAGTTTAAAGAAGAAGGTGAAGTTTATTGCCTTAATTATCATCTTGATGATACGTCCGAAGGTACTATTGAAGATGATTTTGAATATGATATGCATGTTACTTATTGTGATTGGGAAAATGATGATAATGCTACTTATGATCTTGAAAGTCTTTTTGGTACCAACTCTGAAAGTGATGATATGGGAAGCTCTAAGCTTGGGGATGATAGGATTGCAAGTCCTTTACCCACTAGTGATGTGATAACTGATAATTCTTTGGCTAGTAAGAATAAAGGCAACATGTTTACAAATATAGTTGCTAGCAATTATAATGCTCTTCTCTACCATGATGATGTTATAACTCCAATCTATAGTGATTATAAAGGTACCTATGACATAAGGAGAAATTATCCTTATGAAACTTGTCATAATCATGGAGGGAATTACTCCCTTGTTGAACACCACCCTCCTAATATACAACTAATCTATAGTGTTCAAGTTGTTTATGATAGTCATACTCCCACTATTACCAATGAGAAAAATTATGCTTATGTGGGGAGTGAGAGTACCTTTTTGCATATGGATCATGGTAACAATGCTTTATGTGATGCTTATATTGTTGAGTTCATCCATGATGCCAATGAAATTTATAATGAGAGAGGGAGGCTTGGTTCTAAATATCTTAATAATAAGAAGTTTCCTCTCTTTATGGTGAATATTTTGAAGTTATGCTTGTTTTGCCTTCCTATGCTAGTTGCTTCGTGCTTCAATGAATTATTCTATTGCAATATTCCTATGCATAGGAAGCATGTTAGGCTTAAATGTATTTGGCATTTTCTTCTTGATGCCCTCTTTTGTTCTTCAGCTCTTATTCTTACGAGAGCATCATTAAAGTCCTATGCCTAGCTTAAAGGCATAAAAGAAAGCACTTTTGGGAGGCAGCCCACAATGAATAAAATTTTATTTTTCTTTTTGTAGTGGTCTTGATGTTTGTTACTACTGTAGCAACATCATTGTATCTTTATTTTTCAGCTTTGTGCCAAGTTTAGCCTCTGATTGCAAGAAAGTTCAAAAGTTGTGACGTGCTGTCCAGGAAACAGATTCTGTCCTTGGATAGAAAAATTCGTATAAAATCACCAGATCATCTTTATGGTCTAAATTTTTTCGACAGCGTGCTCTATATAATTGTCTTTCGTGTGTCTGTTTTGAGTTTTTTTATTAGAGTTGCAGAAGTTCCACGAACAAATCATTTACTACCTGCTGTTCTGTTTTTCACAGATTCTGTCCTGTTTTGCCTTTCCTTCATTTTGCAAACCTAGAGCTTGCTTTTACTTTGCAAAAACCTTTTGGCAATCTTGAGAAACAGTAGACCTTCAAGAATATCCTTATTTCCAGCAAGGAACAATTATTTTATTAAGGGAACTAACCTCGCTAATCAGTTTATGATGAGTTATGTATGAAGGGAGTTTTCAAGTGTGCGAGGGAAGATGATAAAAAGATTCAGGGGTGTCAAACGCTCAAGCTTGGGGATACCCCCATGCACCCCCAAGAAATATTCAAGAAGACTCAAGCATCTAAGCTTGGGGATGCCCCCGTGCATCCCCTTCTCCATCAACATTATCAGTTCGTCTTTCGTTCCACTATATTTTTATCACTTCATGTGTTATGTGCTATGCTTGGAGTGCCTTGCTTTTAGTTTCATTTTTAGTTTTCTTTAGCTTTGCTTGTTTTTCATAACGAGTTGGAACTCAGCTTTGTTTGTGTGGGAGAGAAACACGCTCCACTTCAACCTAGAACACAACATAGAATTTTCATGTTTATCTTTGCTGTGTGTGTTCTTTGTCTTTTAATAGCTACTATCATGTTCAGCTCTTAGTATTCATGCTTATCTTTTCAAAGAGCTTTTGTTTAGTTGGTTGCTTGAACTCTCTTTAATTACCATGCTCACCTTATTAAGAGAGTTTGCTTCCGTTGCATTGGTTGATATGTCTATGATAAAGATGCTACGTGCATAATGGCGCTTAGTAGTTCATGTTTTCTTGTGGTTAGTCTCAAATAGCTGGGGGATTCCCAATGTGTTATTGGAGTACCAACTTGATTTGTTTGCCTATGATGTGGTATGGTTTAGTAATATCTTCCTTCAAGAATTTATTTTGATTGACTTGGCGTATGCTCACGCATATTTAAGACTGTAAAGAAAGTCTGTCAAGCCTTGATGATCTTTTGTTTCTGAGTAGCGATATAACTACCATGCCTGATTCAATGTTGCTTTGTCGCTCTGCATGATTATGACCGTCATTGCTCTTTTAGTTGGTCGCTCCTAGTCTTTTGCTAACCTCCACCTGTATTAAGCGGACTGACTGCTTGTGCATCCACATTCTTTTAATCCAGTTATGCCATATGAGTCCACCATACCTACCTATATGTGGTATTTCACCGCCACTCCAAGTAAATTTACATGTGCTACCTTTAAAACCTTCATTTTTGCAATACATAGCTCATGGGAAAGTAGCTTACAAACTATTGTGGTAAAGAATATGTCGCTTATCTATCTTATTTCTTATAAGTTGCTTGCTGAGCGGTATCCATGTTTCTGGGGACGCCATCAACTGTTACACTTTTGTTGAATATCATGTGAGTTGCTATGCATGTTCGTCTTGTCCGAAGTAAGGGTGATTTGCCATGAGTTGAATGGTTTGAGTATGCATATTGTTAGAGAAGAACATTGGGCCGCCAACCAAAGCCATGTATCATGGTGGAAGTTTTAGCTTGGACATTAATCCTCAACCTCTTATGAATGCTTAAGCATTAAAGAGGAGTCCATTATCTATTTTCTATGTTGTCCCGGTATGGATGTCCTCAAGTTGAGATCTATCAAAAACGAGAAATCAAATGCGATTTATCTCCTTGGACCTTTGTACAGGTGGCATAGAGGTACCCCTTTGTGACACTTGGTTGAAACATATGTAATGCAATGATAACCCATGGAAATCCGAGCTAATTAGGACAAGGTGCGAGCACTATTGGTATTTGATGCATGAGGCTTGCAACTTATAGGATGTCTTATGCATAACACATATGATGTATTACTACCGTTGACAAAATTGCTTCTATGTTTTCCAAATAAAAAAAACTCTAGCACATGAGTAATCCCTGCTTCCCTCTGCGAAGGGCCATTCTTTTACTTTTATGTTGAGTCTCCACCTTCTTTTAAAGCACCAACTACTGAGAGCATGATTGTCATTCTGAGTGTAATGTGCATTGTCCCAAAGTAGCAATGTCTTTTGCATGATTGTGATATTGTTTATTCTGAAATCAATGTATCTAGTCATTACTTAAACCTTGAAGGTGCCCCTACATTTATGTTTTGCTTCACTAAAGGGGGCAAGCTAGATATCACTTTATCATATTTGCACATCATGTTCATTGCAAATCTATTTGATGTTTCAGTATCATATTGTAAAACTTTCAGTTCTTTGTGATTTTCTCATGAGGCAACTTAATTACTACAGATTCATTGTCTCAGTAAGCTTTTGTCATATTACTATGAATAAGTCCTATATGGTTAATAGCATGTCACCACAGAAATTATTCTTGTTATCATTTACCTACTCGAGGACGAGCAGGAATTAAGCTTGGGGATGTTGATACGTCCAAAACGTATCTATAATTTATGCTTGCTCCATGCCTCTTTTGGGTGATATTGCTATGATATTTATACACTTCCATACACTTTTGATCATATTTGGACTAACCTATTAACTCAGTGCACCCCAGTGCCAGTTTCTGTTTTCGGCTGTTTTTGTATTTCAGGTTTTCACATTACGATAACTGCCAGGAAAAATCCAGAAAAAATATATAAAAAATCAGCATTCCAGGAGCTACCGTGCAGCCAAAGTACAGCCGGGGGGGGCCACAGGGGCTCCAGGCGGCCTGCCCAGGCGGCCCACCCCTAGGCCGCGTCGGGGGGCGCCTGAGCCCCCCAGGACTCCCCTGGTGACCCCCTTTGGCATATATTTAAGGTCCGTCGAGAAAACCCTGATTCCGGACCCCTTTTCTCCAGACGCGATTCCGATCTCCGCCGCCATCGCCATCAAGCTTCGGGGGACCAGAATTCCTGCGCCGGCACCCTGCCGGGACGGGGAAGTGCCCCCGGATTCATCTCCATCGACGTTGCTTCCTCCCTCCATGAGGCGGGAGTAGTTCCTCCTCGGGGCTGAGGTTCTTACCAGTAGCTATGTGGTCAATTCTCTCTCCCATGATGTGATCTTCGTTGTGATCATTGGCTATGTTAATCTAGGGTGATCCCATGATATTTCCCCTTCCTCTATGTATTGGATTGATGTACTCACTTGTCTTTTTCTAGTATAATCCCCGAGACCAAGGTGACAGCGGTCTATTGGACATGGATTAGAAAAGTATTTTCATGAGTGATTTCCTCTCTTGTGTGTTGATTGAAGATTGAGAGTCTCTTGGTGCTTGTCTTTGACTATCCTTTAGATATGTTGTGGTGATTGTGGGACTCTCTTTGGATGGCCGCGGTGACATTGGGAAATCCTTAGATTGGGAACTACGAACTTTGAGGTGTGCTTTTGTAGCCCTACATAATTCTCGTCCTCTCTTGACCACGAAGGAATGACCTCCGAGTGTGTCCCCTATGCATGTTTGATGGGAAATATCATGTGATTCGATTATGTTAATGTTGTTGGGAGTTGCCACTAGTGAAAGTATGAACCCTAGGCCTTGTTTCGACCATTGCAATACCATTTGTGCTCACGTTTACCACTTGTTTGCTTGCTGCACTTTTTATTACAGATTTATATTACTTTGTTTTGCCATCCATATCACTTGCCATTTAACATCTCTTCGCCGAACTAGTGCACCTATACATCTAACAAGTGTATTAGGTGTGTTGGGGACACAAGAGACTTCTTGTATCTTAGTTGCAGGGTTGCTTGAGAGAGACCATCTTCAACCTCTACTTCCCTGAGTTCGATAAACCTTAGGTCATCCACTTGAGGGAAATTGTTGTTGTCCTACAAACCTCTACGCTTGGAGGCCCAACATAGTCTACAAGAGTAGAAGCATGTGTAGACATCACCACTCTGCTCGTTGCCTCCCTCCTCGTCTCGACCTCAAACCTTGTCTTGGAGCTCGGCCGTGCTCGTCTGCACCACCTTGCATCACTGCATCGTCGTGGCTTGCCGGCAGTGCGTCGTCACAACAGTGCCCCTACGATGAACTGCTTCTGACCTCCATTAGTGCACTGCTCCAGCTTGTTTGCAATCGTCCAGAGCCGTCTCCTCGCCTATATAAAGACCCCTTGACCTCTTCCGCACCTCACCAGCCCTTCCTCGCTTCTCCTCGACCATCAGAGCCCTCGGGTTCATCTTCTTTTCGCCGGTGACCGCCAAGGCCGCCTCGGGCTCGGCCTAGTTCCGGTGCGCCCAAGCCTTCTCTCATCCTCCCGAGAAGTCCATCACGTTCTTGTCGTCTCGTTGAGCCGCGCCACCCCCTTGCCCCCTCGCTGCAGCGCCCGCATAGCCGAGCCCCATCACCACCGCCGCCTCTCTGTACCTCCTCTGTCACCCTGACTCCCTCCACCCCAAGCCTCCCCGGCGTGAGCTGATCCTCTGAACTGAACCAGTGTACCGCCCCGCACCCGCCGGTGCTCTCAGATCGGCCGGAGATGGCCGGAGCCGGCCGGCCCCATCGCCGCAGCAGCCTTTGCCTCCTCTCTGTCCTCTCGTCATCCTCCCATCGCCGCACCTCCACGCCATCCCGGCGGCCGCAGCCCCTCCAGGCGGCCTCACCTCGGCCTCCTGCGCCCGCCGGTGTGCTCGGCCGGGACGGAGCTGGCCGGAGCCGGCCGGCCCCTAGGCCGCGGTCCGCCCTGCCTCCGCTCTGTTCCATGAGGGAATAGAGGCACGAGGAGGAAGATGACGACCAGGCCGGCCCCTCTCCTGTGGCTGGGCCCCGCCTATAAGCCTCTGTCCATTGACTTGGCCCCGGGCCTGCACGGAGTAAGTGGAGACGTCTTCCAATTTTTGCTATCTGAAGGCGTATTTTCTTTCTTCTTCAGCCCAAAGTGCGCTTTCCAATCCAAAAAGCAAATTTCTGATTCTACGCTTCTGTCTTATACACTCAGGGACATGTTTGCTGAAGTTTATTCACAGATTGGTCCTTCTTCTTCTACACTTCATAACTTTACAACCGTAACTCCGAATTAGTGATTCCAAAGCCCACGTCTTTGCCTCGTCGAGCTCTATCTTTTGGTAACATTTTCACTAGGTGGTTTCACAATGAAAATGATCAATTTTCCCTTGCCTGTAAACAGCTCCTCCGAGAGAGAACTATTTTTGGCGAATCTTTCTACGGCTTCACCGCACTTCTTCCTAGAGTCTCCGTCACCCCAGGCAAGCCACAATACCCATTTGCATGATAGTCATGCAGTAGCCATGGTTTTCAACTTGAATATTTATTTAAAGATTGCTTGTTTATAATGTGGTTATCGTTGTTTCGGTAATGCTTCGGGGTTATTGTTTACATTCTCGTTATGTTGTTATGCACCTGCTAATCGTGCCATGCTAGTTGCTAGCAATCCTTTCATATGTTTATGCTATCTAATAGTACATGTTGATGTTGGTTATGGTCTTCGGTGCATGACTAACGTTTGTCCCGAGTACCGCTGTTATGCATGTTTTTTGCATCCAGTTAGTTAAATGCTTGCATGTTGGCATTTTTGATACGTTCTTGCATGATATTTATTGTTGATGGTAGTGGAGAAGTATGTACTTATGATGTTCATGCTAGTTAGTATGCCATGCTTATGATTCATTGTTGATATGGTGGATAGTTATGTGGTTCTCTCATGATTATGTTCATGCTCATGCATTATAATTGCATCATGTATTTTATCATGACTCAGCATATTTGCATTCAAGATTAACCGGATTAAATTGAACTTGAACAACTGTTGGCTGAGTGATGGTGCCACCATATCGAACTGATCAGTGCAACCACGTTTACCTTTATGGGAAGGTCCTAACTAGGTCTATTGCCATGCCTCTCGCCGGTGCCTCCAACGAGGGAAGGAATGGGCGTGCGATACCTTGGCCTGGTAAGCAGACTTAACCTTGTGTGCCCGTTGTTGTTGATTGGATTCGGGTCCCCGTTTGGGACCGTTTATGTTTGGCCACGACTGTGGTCGTTGTGTCTTTGGTAGACACGAGGCCACCCAGGACTTAGCCCAAAGGGGAGTTGGTCGGAGTGGCCGGGAGAGTGTCATGACAGTAGATGGGTTTTTTCAGAACGCCGTTGGTCCACCCGAATGGGAGAACGAGGCCATGGGTTCCGTAGTGTGGGCATAGTGCGCTTCCTCTGTAGAGTGTATGTTAAATCTAGCGATAGCCGCGCCCGCGGATAAGGGCACAGTTCGTAGTTGGTCACACTATGAGTCAATAGTAATAATAATAATGTGTTTAATAAAAACCTCGGTTGGATGATGAGATAAGTTGGTTGTGATCGCCGGAAAGATCACCGTTTGAGACCAAGTGTTGGTCATGGTTGTGATCGCCGGAATGATCACAGTGGTATCGAGGATACCGAGTTGTTGGATATTCGTGATGTTGTCCGAGAATCGTGGGTAAAGATCAAGCACCTTGTGGTCATTTGATGATTACTACGGTATTGTTTATACCAAGCCTTATTTGATCCTGAGATGATCGTATAATGTCCAAGGTTGGTAAGTGATGCATGTGATGGTTACGAGGTAACCCGAACCAAAAAAATGGTGCATGTAGTGTCATCATGTTGCATGCTAGTCTCATCAGATTTATATGTTCATGCCATGCTCATATTGTCTAGCTGTATCATGTTCATGTTGTTCATGCCATGTTATCCTGATAATCTCATGATAATTTCTGATTAACCTGTAATTTCCATGCTGTTGTTTGTCTTGAATGCTTTTGGCTATTGTGAGCTTGCAAGTACATTCAATGTACTAACCTGGCGTGTCATGCCAGTTTGCAGGTCGTGCCTAGATTGCTTGCTTGTTTGGTGTTGTTCTCGTGTCTGCGAGCTAGGATAAACGTTCCAGCCAGAGTCCCTATGGATTGGAGTCCATCATTGTCGTTCGTTGTTCCGCTACCAATAGTTGTTCCGCTGCTTTAAGTTGTTACGCTGCTTGTATAGAGCAACCGTGGTTGGCGTAGTGTCGCCGTACCAATGTGATTCATTGTAATATCGGAACCCTTGTAATTATATTCGTGTTGTAATAGAGAGCTGGTTTGTTCTATACTAAGAAGTGCCGTATTCCAGAAGACTTCACCTCGACATATGGGCTGGAATACGGGGCGTTCCGGTTTTCTTTGAGTCGGGGTGCCACAGGCTTGGTATCAGAGCAGGTCTGGCTGTAGAGCGTCCTAGTCCATTGGAACATTATAAAATGGTAGTATAGGGTCTCGTTGTTGCCCTTGCTTGCTGCATTTGGTTGTTGCATTTGTTTGTTGCATGTAGTCTTATTTCGGTTACCATTAACCCATGTTTTCATGCGTAGATGGCGGTCAACTTCCATGAGTTCAGTGCTCTTTCCTTATCTCCCGATGCTGTTCCCATTGAGTTCAATCCCACTCATGCACCTCTCAGCTTTGTCGCCCTCCTTGATGACATGTGGCGTAGTATTTATCCCCTCGGAGATCCGCCTCATTATCAAGTATTCCAGTTTTCTGCTGGGGGAAGAATTCGGGAATATGTTGCTCATGTTCATCTGTCAGCCCCGATTCCTGTCGGTAAGTGCACCTAAAGTTTCCACGGTGGTTACAGTGCTACTCCTGAGCGTGCCATTCAGCTTGCCGCAATGGCAGGAGTAACCGATCTTCGTCATCAAGAGAGCATGGTGCAAGAGAACCGTGCTTATCAATATTATCCCACCATCATAGAGAATCCTAGGCGAATCCAATTTCCTTCCGTCAACCCTCAAGATGACCCGGCTATCCTCGCCATGTCTCGTTACATGACGGCTGAGTGTCTTCTTATTTCTGAGTTAGCCCGAGACACCATTCGGGCCAGGAGATTGTTTGGTGTCACCTTATCTCAGTCTCCGCCAGCTTCTCCAACTCCTCCGCCTCGTCCATCCAGAGTTTTAGAGTCAACGGTTCCACTCGCTACTCCCTTAGCTTCCTCATAGGTTCGCGAGCGTTTACTCAAGCATAGGACGTAATCCTTCATGTAATGTTTGTGCATCTGCTATAGCATCATGCTTGTGTGTGCCTGTGTGGAGTAGCTTTGTAGCTTGTTTGCTATATGATTTGTTGCAATAAATCATTTTCTCGTGCTTCTTTGTTTTAAATCCTCGGTGTTACCCCCTTATGGAAATTATTCCTCGACTGACACCGGATCAGAAGAAGCCGTGAGCAGTACAGATATATATCAAGGAATTCAGATTTTCAGCCGACAACATTGTATTACACCCGGTCTGAATACAAGTATATTCTGCTCAGACTTTCAGCAACGAGTACATGTCAGAGATACACTTTGTCGCAGTAATGATTAAATCAGTATGGGAACAAAGACGGATCAACAGTGCATTCCGAGTCAAAGGTATGGTCCGTACACGATGATTGAATCTGCTATAAGCCAATTTTAAAGCATTGCGACACCAAGAAGTCAGTCCAAATGCACAGTGAATTCAGTAAGGACAGTCAGAAAATTCTTGCCATACAAATAATTAGCTGCCGGACTGACAAAGCTATATATATATATATATATATGTATATATATATATATATATATATATATATATATATATATATATATATATATATATATATATGTCAGTCCAATCACCAAGAAAATCAGTTCCATCCATCTCAAAAATTTATTGACGAAGTGTACAAAGATAAGGTTCCCAGTCTGCATCGGTAGGGAATAAATGGATTCCCATACTGCAAAAGCTTCTGGCATAAGGTACCGAGTCTTCCCTAGCAAAGTCTTTAAGGGGGAAAGCTTATGAGGTACGATGTCCCGTTATTCCTCAAGAAGTTATCCACCAAAGGCTTCGAGCATACGCCACTCAGTCTTCCTCAACACGACATCCCGGTGGTTTCCAAACGCAAGCTGCCCAGTATTCTTCTGTATGGCACTAATACAAGACAACAAATTTGGAATTGTCAGCATATGGCAGTGTTTCTTTTCAAGTGGCAGATCTGCAACAATTGTTCTAAAAAAAATCGGTCAGAGGTATGCCTCGAGAATCAGATATTAATTCATTCAGTATGCTGCCAAGTCCATGCAAGTCTCTCACACAAGGAAGAATTCACGGTACACATCCGACAACCTCACCGGTTATTCAAAATCAAGTGGGTGATGCCATACTCAACAAGTCTTGAAGGAAAGACAACACTAAGACAATAATCTTGGCAGTGATTGTCAAGATCAGTCCCGCACATCCAACAATATGATGTTATTAACCCTGTCACTGTAAGGCATAATCCCCAACAGTATTGAGATCTGTATAACCACACATGAGCCGGATAAAGGTACCGAGGCTCAAAACATGAACTAGACCAAGGTATGATTGCCAGATATTGTACGTAACCGTATTCAGGGCCGCGAAAATAATCAAGGATCCATGTAAGGCCCCGCTCTTTCAGTTGAGGATCCAGATGAAGAAAGTAATAATGAAAGAGCAAGACCAACAATACAGGTATGCCGGTTATTATGTGCGAATGTGGATGCCTAAGACCGTCTTATTCCACGGCAAAACCAAGAAAAGATCCACCTCAGAGGTATACTCCATTGTGATAAGGACCTCATAGCAAGGCAACCAGCTCAGTCCACAGTATGCTTAGAACTATCCGCATTGAATACCCGAATCTGTCCGACTCATGGAAAACTCAATATATTGACCTCAACACCCGCGATGGAGCATCGCACCGACTGTTATTCCCAGGGAGATACTGACGAAAATGAAGAATCAGTGTGAAAACATATACTTTGAGGATTGTTATCTCTCGCATAGGGGTAGCAATTAAAAGAATAGCCTGTGTGGATGGGATTCTTTGCCAAGATCACCACCAGTCAAGACTGCAAATTTTATCATCGGATGGTGCATTCTTTCAGCCCCAACAAGCGACAGTCAAACCTTTTGGTACAACTTGGATACTCTAGACTGAGAAGACAGTCAGGATAAGTCAGAAACTCCTGCAAGATGACAACATCCGTTAGCAAAAACAGATATGATCCACATCACTGTTTTGGAACCAGCAGGCATGCCTATATTCGAAGAATCCGATGCCTGGATAGAAGAGATTATTTGTCCCACGGGAAGATATGTTCCCCAACTCCGTGGAATATTCTCGGTACTCGATACGAGGATAACATTTCTAGCTAAGATCAATATCAAGAAGGACAAGTATGTCCGTAAAAATAATATTTCGGATGCTAGCTCAGCCAAAAGATATGAAAGAAAATTTGAGTCAGTATAGACAGGAGCATATAAGTTACGTCCTGTCAGAATGTAAGCAAACCACCCTAGATCAAGACAGTCAGCGAGATCCAATTCAGTGGAAATATTATGAATAAAAGAAACCTGAGTTGGAAACGGTTTCTTCAAGTTAGAAGAATTATTTAACCCTAAACAACCAAATCTCGAGGATGAGATTTCTTTAAGGGGGGAAGGTTTGTAACAGCCCGGATTTTGCCCTTTTCTTTTTCTGATGATTTTCTTGGATTTCTTGATTTTATTTGCTTTTCAGTGGCTATGTGGTTCTGAAACATGGGAAGATCATGTCTTCCTAGGTTTTGTAGTGGCTTGCCCTCCTTCTCACCATCCCAAGACCCTGTCATTTTCATCCTTGACCTAACCCAATATTCTTTTTCCAAGGAATATTCCTTTTCTATTAAAGGAATAATTCTGTTTGCCCTAGGTTGTGAAGCAACCTATATCTCTGTCATTATAAAAATTCCCAAATAATTCTCATAAAATTGTTTGGGTCATATCTTGCTCAAATGTGGCAAAACATTTCATTGCCTTGTTAAAAAATAATCCTCCAATAATCATTTTCTTATTCTGCCCTAAATGGCACTTTGTGAAGCAAGTGCTATTTATCTTTGCCCAATTGCCCCCAAACTTGGTGGACATCTTTTCATGTCCATATCAATGCCCTGTACAAATTTTCATACTCATTTACCTAGTAATTATTTTCAAGTGAGTTTTCAAACTTTCTGTCCAGAAAGGAACTTTGTGAAGGAAATATATTCTAGGCATTTCCGAATGAGATGAAACTTGGTCACATCCTTCATTTGATTAAATCCGGCATCTCCACAAAATTTGAGCTCATGGAGATCTTCTATGGGAGCTCAGCTCCAAGTCTTGGTTTCTGGTAAAAAAAATTACTTTGTGAAGCAACCCTTTTTTACCTTGCTCCATTTGAGCTGCCAATTTACCAGGCCATTCTTACGTCTACCTCTACTCCCTCCACCAAGTTTTAACTAAATCCAATTTCCATTTACCCTCAGTAAATTCTCCATGATTCTGTCCATAATGGAGCTTTGTGAAGCAAGTGCCACGTTGGTAACTCCAAATGGCATGAGGTTTTTACAGAAGCTCCATATGGTCAAATAATTCAACACCACAAAATTTCGGCTCATGACACTTAAGTATGTGAGTGCAACATCATAATCCCCAAATCTGTCCAGTTTTGCACTTTCTACAACAACCCTCATCTAAACTCCTCATGTTATTCTGGTTTTTGCTGATCTAAATCATCTTGGTGTAAGATCATCGCCACACAAACTCTTTACCAAGTTACCCAGCTGGTTTAACCACAGGAAGATACAAACACCTTCCTGTTGATTCACTTGGGGGCCATCTGCAAATCTCTTCTTTGCCCCTGGACCAATTTCTTTCTGCATCTTTACTAAGGGCACTTAGGTCATCCTACCGGACATGGCTGGCCACACCAAAGCGCACCGCTCGCACCAGTGAGTGTGGTGATCACGCCTGCGTCATGCACAGCGCGCGCTGTGGAACGGTCGGGCCACTGTGCTCGCCGCCTCCCTCGTCTCGACCTCAAACCATGTCCAGGAGCTCGGCCGTGCTTGTCTGCACCGCCCTGCATCACTGCATCGTCGTGGCTCGCCGGCAGCACGCCGTCACAATAGTGCCACTGCGCTTCTCACCTCCATTAGTGCACTGCTCCAGCTTGTTTGCAATCGTCCAGAGCCCTCTCCTTGCCTATATAGAGACCCCTCGACCTTTCTTGCACCTCACCAGCCGCTCCTCGCTTCTCCTCGACCATCAGAGCCCTCGGGTTCATCTTCTTTTTGCCAGTGACCGCCATGGCCGCCTCGGCCTCGGCCTAGTTCCGGTGCGCCCAAGCCTCCTCTCATCCTCCTGAGATGTCCATCGTGTTCCTCTCGTTTCGCTGAGCCGCCCCACCCCCTTGCCCCCTCGCCGGAGCGCCCGCATCGCCGAGCCCCATCACCACCGCCGTTTGTCTGTACCTCCTCTATCTCACCGACTCCCCTCCATCCCAAGCCTCCCCGGCGCCAGCTGATCCTCTAAACGGAACCAGTGCACCGCCGCGCACCCGCCGGTGCTCTCAGATCGGTCGGACATGGCCGGAGCCGGCCGGCCCATCGCCGTAGCAGCCTCGACCTCCTCTCTGTCCTCTCATCGTCCTCCCATCGTCGCACCTCCATGCCACCCTGGCGGCCGCAGCCCCTCCAAGCGGCCTCGCCTCGCCCTCCCACGCCCGCCGGTGTGCTCGGTCGGGCCGGAGCGGGCCGGAGCCGGCCGGCCCCTAGGTAACGGTCCGCCCTGCCTCCTCTCTATTTGACGAGGGAACAAAGGCGCGAGGAGGAAGACGACGACCAGGCCGGGCCCTCTCCTGCGCCTGGGCCCCGCCTGTAAGCCTCTGTCCATTGACTTGGCACCGGGCCTGCGCATATTAAGTGGAGACGTCTTCTTGAAAGACATTTTTGCTATCTGAAGGTGTATTTTCTTTCGTCTTCAGCCCAAAGTGCGCTTTCCAATCCATGAAGCGTATTTCTGATTCTGCGCTTCTGTCTTAGACACTCAGGGACCTGTTTACTGAAGTTTATTCATAGATTGGTCCTTTTTCTACACTTCATAACTTTTCAACCGTAACTCCGAATCAGGTGATTCCAAAGCCCATGTCTTCGTCTCGTCGAGCTCTATCTTTTGGTATCATTTTCACTAGGTGGTTTCACAGTGAAAATGATCATTTTTTCCTTGCCTGTAAACAGCTCCTCCGAGAGAGAACTGTTTTCGGCAAATCTTTCCGCGGCTTCACCACGCTTCTTCCTGGAGTCTCCCTCACCCCAGGGAAGCCACAATACCCATTTGCATGATAGTCATGCAGTAGCCATGGTTTACAACTTGAATATTTATTTAAAGATTGCTTCTTTAAAATGTGGTTATCATTGTTTCAGTAATGCTTCGGGGTTATTGTTTACATTCTTGTTATGTTGTTATGCACCTGCTAATCGTGCCATGCTAGTTGCTAGTATTCCTTTCATATGTTTATGCTTGCTAGTAGTACATGTTGATGTTGGTGATGGTCTTCGGTGCATGACTGTCGTCTGTCCCGAGTACCGTTGTTATGCATGTTCTTTTGCATCCAGATAGTTAAATGCTTGCATGTTGGCATTGTTGATACCTGCTTTCATGATATTTATTGTTGATGCTAGTGGAGAAGTATGTGCTAATGATGTTCATGCTAGTCAGTATGCCATGCTTATGATTCATTGTTGAAATGGTGGATAGTTATGTGGTTCTCTCATGATTACGTTCATACTCATGCATTGTAATTGCATCATGTATTTTATCTTGACTCAGCATATTTGCATTCAAGTTTAACCGGATTAAATTGAACTTGAATAACTATTGGTTGATTCATGGTGCCACCATATCGAACTGACCAGTGCAACCATGTTTACCTTTGTGGGAAGGTCCTAACTGGGTCTATTGTGATGCCTCTTGCCGGTGCCACCAACGAGGGAAGGTTATGGGCGTGTGGTACCTTGGCCCGGTAAGCACACATAACCTTGTGTGCCCGTTGTTGTTGATTGGATCTGGGTCACCGTTTGGGACCGTTTATGTTTGGCCACGACGGTGGTCGTTGTGTCTTTGGTAGACACGGGGCCACCCAGGACTTAGCCCAAAGGGGAGTTGGTCGGAGTGGCTGGGAGAGTGTCATGACAGTAGATCGGTTTTGTTGGAACGTCGTTGGTCCACCCGAATGGGAGAACGAGGCCATGGGTTCCATAGTGTGGGTACAGTGCGCTACCTCTGCAGAGTGTATGTTAAATCTATCGATAGCCGCGCCCGCGGATAAGGGCCCATTTCGTAGTTGGTCGCACTACGAGTCAACAGTAATAATAATAATGTGCTTAATAAAAACCTTGGTTCAATGATGAGCTAAGTTGGTTGTGATCACCGGAAAGATCACCGTTTGAGACCAATTATTGGTCATGGTTGTGATCGCCGGAATGATCACAATGGTATCGAGGATACCGAGTTGTTGGATATTCGTGATGTTATGCGGGAATCGTGGGTAAAGATCAAGCTCCTTGTGGTCATTTGATGATTACTACGGTATTGTTTATACCAAGCTTGATTTGATCATGAGACCATCATATAATGTCCGAGGTTGGTAAGTGATGCATGTGATGGTTACGAGGTAACCCGAACAAAATAAATGGTGCATGTAGTGTCATCATGTTGCATGCTAGTCTCATCAGATTTATATATTTATGCCATGCTCATATTGCCTAGTTGTATCATGTTCATGTTGTTCATGCCATGTTATCATGATAATTTCTGATTAGCCTGTAATTGCCATGTTGTTGTTTGTCTTGAATGCTTCTGGCTATTGTGAGCTTGCAAGTACATTCAATGTACTAACCTGGCGTGTCATGCCAGCTTGCAGGTCGTGCCTGGATTGCTTGCTTGTTTGGCGTTGTTCCCGTGTTCGCGAGCTAGGATAAACTTTCCAGCCAGAGTCCCTGTGGATTGGAGTCCATCATCATCGTTCGTTGTACCGCTACCAATAGTTGTTCCGCTGCTTTAAGTTGTTACGCTGCTTGTATAGAGCAACCATAGTTGGCGTAGTGTCGCCGTACCAATGTGATTCATTATAATATCAGAACCCTTCTAACTATATTCGTGTTGTAATAGAGAGCCGGTTTGTTCTATACTAAGCTGTGTCGTATTCCATAAGACTTCACCTCAATCTCTGGGCTGGACTACGGGGCATTCCGGTTTTCTCTGAGCCAGGGTGCCATAGGCTCGTCGTAAATGGTTACATCGATGCTAGTTTGACACTGATCCGGATAACTCTAGGTCACAAAATGGATACGTATTTTTTATTGAATGGCGGAGCTATCAATTCATGCAGTTCCAAGCAAAGCGTCATGGCGACATCTATGTGTGAAGCGGAGTACATAGCTGATTCCGAAGTAGCAAATGAAGGAGTCTGGATGAAGGAGTTCATATCCGATCTAGGTGTATTACCTAGTGCATCGGGACCAATGAAAATCTTTTGTGATAACACTAGAGCAATTGCCTTGGCGAAGAAATTCATGTTTCACAAGAGAACCAAACACATCAAGAGACGCTTCAACTCCATTCGCGATCAAGTCAAGGAGGGAGACATAGAGTTTTGCAAAATACATACAGATCTGAATGTGACAGACCCATTGACTAAGCCTCTTCCACGAGAAAAACTATGTAATCCAGATTATTTACTCTAATACAAGTGGGAGACTGAAGGTAATATGCCCTAAGGGCAATAATAAAGTTGTTATTTTATATTTCCTTATTTCATGATAAATATTTATTATTCATGCTAGAATTGTATTAACCGGAAACTTGATACATGTGTGGATACATAGACAAATTACCAAGTCCCTAGTAAGCCTCTAATAGACTAGCTCATTAATCAAAGATGGTTAAGTTTCTTAACATATACAGGTGTTGTCATTTGATGAATGGGATCATATCATTAGGAGAATGATGTGATGGACATGACCCATCCGTTAGCTTAGCATATTGATCGTTCAGTAATATTGCTATTGCTTTCTTCATGGCAAATACATATTCCTCCGACTATGAGATTATGCAACTCCCGGATACCGAAGGAATGCCTTGTGTGCTATCAAACGTCAAAACGTAGCTGGGTGATTGTAAATATGCTCTAGAGGTATCTCCGAAGGTGTTTGTTGGGTTGGCATAGATCAAGATTAGGATAATTCACTTCGAGTATCGGAGAGGTATCTCTGGGCCATCTCGCTAATGCACATTATAAGGAGCCTTGCAAGCAATGTGACTAATGAGTTAGTTGTGGGATGATGCATTATGGAGCGAGTAAAGAGACTTACTGGTAACAAGATTAACCTAGGTATGAAGATATCGACGATCGAATCTCCGGCAAGTAACATACCAATGACAAAGGGAATAACGTATGTTGTCAATACGGTTCGACCGATAAAGATCTTCGTAGAATATGTGGGAACCAGCATGAGCATCTAGGTTCCGCTGTTGGTTATTGACCGGAGAGATGTCTCGATCATGTCTACATAGTTCTCGAACCAATAGGGTCTACACGCTTAACGTTCGATGACGGTTTGTATTATATGACTTAAGTGATTTGGTGACCGAATGTTGTTCGGAATCCCAGATGTGATCACGGACATGACGAGGAGTCTCGAAATGGTCGAGAGGTATAGATTGATATATTTGAGGACAATATTCGGGCAACAAAAGTGTTTCGGATTGTATCCGGTACATATCGGAGTACAGAGGGGGCGGGGGGTTACCTGAACCCCCTGGGGGAAGATATGGGCCATATGAGCCATAGGAGGGAGGCACACTAGCCCACATAGGGGTGGCGCACCCTCCACAAGGGAGGAGTCCAAATTGTACTAAGGGAGGGGCGCCGCCCCCCTTTTCTTCTCCCTCTCTCTCTCCTTCCCCCTTAACCCCTCTTGTAAAAGGAAAGGGGGGCCGAATCCTACTAGGAGCCCAAGTAGGACCTCTCCTAGTTGGGGCGTGTCGGGTTCTGGGTTCCGGCAAACCCGTGAGGTTCGAACACTTGGGTGCACACGAAGATCTCTCCTTTCCGCTCTAGTTCGCTCTCGCACCGTTTCCTAGGCCTAGCTCGTTGCACCCGAAGACAAGAGACACAAGGATTTATACTAGTTCGGGCCACCCTTGTGGTTTAATACCCTACTCCAATGTGGTGTGGTGGATTGCCTTATAGGCTGAAGATGAACAAGTACACGGGAAGAACGGCCTCCTCAGGAGAGGTGTTCTTGTGCTCGGTGATCTAGTGGGTGTGAGGGTGGTCTGGATGATCCTCCGTCGAAGGTTGGGTCAGCTCTAGATCATATCAAGATGAGATGCCCTCTATGGTGGTGGCTAGTCCTATTCATAGAGGCTCGGGTCCTCTTCCCAAATATTGAGATCCAGGGGACCTATGGGATCCCGGGGACCCCTCCTACGGTTGGCGAGGGCGTAGCGCTGCACAAAGAGCAGGTCTAGCGATCAACGCGTGGGAATTTTTACCCAGGTTCGGGCCGCAAATGATGCGTAACACCCTAGTCATGATTGTCTGTGTTTATCTTGTGTGCCTTGTCCAAAAAGTGTGAATCCTTCCCAGTAAGCCTCTGGCCCCCTATTAAATGGCAAAGGGGTCGCCACAGTGGCACACAGGAGGTGGAAAGTATCTACAATGGACAATTTTATCATTTGACATCATAGGACAAACGCATTTAATGTGCTGCCTATGTGTCCTCTTACTTTATCGGGGACGGCAACATTGCTCGTCCTTCGCCGCCTTGCCTTGTTTCGACGCGCATCCAAGCTGACGAGGCATGCAGCACCACGCGGGCTGGCTGGTCGCTGTGCTGGTATGGTGGCAGGGTCTGCATGCCACCACGCAGGTGCTTGACTAGTTGGCGTAGAAGCTGCATGCTGCCACGCATACCCTCGTCTAGTTGGTAGGCTGGTTGCCGCGTAGGAACGGCCGCGGGGCAACGAAACTCTGGCATGTGCGAGCCTAGCCATCGCCCCGCAGATGCCCCCGGCAAGGGTCTTGCCGGGGTCTCGTGGCTGTCCCCAGCAAGGATCTTGCCAGGGGTCTTCGTCTTCTGGTACTTATCTAGATTCGCAGGCCTTTGGTCTTCACAAAGATTTGCATGCCACCACGCAGGCGCCCATGAGTCTTGGCCATGACGTTGTTGATGGTGTTAGAGCTCCCAGGCCCAAGGGTGGCAGCCTTGCTAGTGTTGGGTGAGTCGCCCCAGCAAGACTCTTGTCGGGGCTACGTAGGCTGCCCCGGCAAGGGTGTTGCCGGCGGAGCCCATCTTGCCCCTTTGATCTTCATGCTTCTGGCTTGAGCGCTACCTTGGCAGTCTCATACCTTTCCTTGCTCTGCCCCGTCAAGCATGGCCGCAGGTGTGGCTACGACTGCCCGTGCACAAGTAAAGGGGTACAGAAAGGCTCCTACTTTTGTACACCGACAGGAGCCCCTCAGCCCGGGCCACACATAAGCGTGAAGCGTTGTTAGGCCAAGCTCAGAATGGTGCACGGGCACGCGTGGCAGAGTGTTAACCGGGGTCACTTCTTCGCCAGTTGCGCTTCCCCGTGACTCAAATTGAGTGCGTGACGTGGGGGTCGTGCGTGGAACGGTCACAACACGCTTGCGTCATCTCATTGTGAATAGTAAAGAGCCGGCCCCCGTCTTCCCCACAAAAAGAGGAAGGCGCCGGGGCGCTGCTCATTTACAAAGTGGACCCGGGTCGTGGCCTTCATGGCGCCCGCGACCCACAATCGTGGGGCGGGGAACGGTCGCTCCACTTGTCTTCTTAATTCCGGCCCACCCGCCACATGTCCCCCATGCCTTAGGGAGGGTAGGTGGCAGATACGGAGGACACATACAATAAAGCCGAGGCGGGAAGCCGGGCGTTGCTTATTAGAGCAGCTGGTCGGTCTTGATTCCCTGCGCCTGTAGCGACCGGATTTGTTGAGTGGGGCGGCCCTCCTTAGGTTGGGGGGCCGAGCCCAGGCCCTGCCCCTCTATAAAAAAGTGGATAGGGGTAGCGTCCTTCTGCATTCATCTCTTTCTTGCTTGATCCTTTTCTTCCACTCGCCATGGTTAGAGGGCGTGCCGGTGCTCCAACGGTGGTGACAAGGGCTTCTCCTCGACAGTGTGTCCGTCCTTCTCTGGAGCTTATGGCAGCGTAGCCCGCTGTGAGAGGAAGAGGAAGGTGGCGAGGCCGAGGCCGCAGTGGGGCTTGGGGGAGAGGAGGACGGGGCGGCGCACCGGCCGCGCATCCGCTAGTGGCTCTTCCCCTAGTTGAGGGCCATGTCGGAGACCAGCCCGCGAGTTCTTCATCAGGTTGTACAGGCCAGTGTGCGGTCACCTCCGCCTCCCCACCCCGTTCGCTAGGGTAATGGAGCTTGACCTGCTGTAGGCCTTGAGGTTGCATATGAGGGGCTGCGGGAACGACGGCATGCGTGTCGTCGTCGACTTCCCCGCCCCTCACGTCATGTATCTCCGTCGTGGGTGGAAGACCTTTGCCCGCACCCACAGACTGGTGGAGGGGCACATTATCCAGTGCAAATTAAGGGAGAACGTCCTGCTCTCCATCAAAGTCTTTATGCGCTCGGTAACCCGCTTAGGGTGCTGTGCGGAGAGCTCCACCGACAACAAAACCTCCTCCTCGAGCGACAGTGACGAGGAAGACAACGATAGTGACGACGATGGTAGCGGGCGGGAGGACGCCGATTCTGACTCCGGCTGACCATTGGTGGCAGCACCATCATCCGCATCGCCCTCCTCCATCGACCACGCATCTCGCCGAGGGTCAGCCCTGCCATGCTCTCCAACGACGTGTTCCCCGTCGCCTCTTCTTTGCCTTCACCTGCCGCATCTGGGAGGAAAAGGAGCAAGAACGGAGATTGCAAGGCGCTTATCTTTCTTTTAACTTGTAGGCATTTGTCAAATTTTAATTTCTAAATAATGTAATTTCTCGAGCCCATGTTTGTATCTTGTAACATTCGTACTTGTATCATCATGTCAATGAAAAAGACCAGCCTTGTCGCGGACCCGTGCATGTATAAGTCCATGCAGAGGCGAAATGTCTCTTTAATGCAAATAAACGAGTTCTCCCGGCAAGCCATCCTACTGGTGCCCTCTTTGTATGCCGGAGAATCACATCCGCCGGGTTGCAGACAAATGGTCCAGCCCCTCGTCAATCTTCTTTTAGTAAAGGCTACTATGACCATTCTGAACGAAGCATCGTTTGGGTCACTGATGGGAGCACCTGAGTTTAAAAGAGAGTGGCGAAGTTTTCTAATGCACAAGTCACATGTTACAAACATGAATGGGCAAGAGGTGAACTTTATCTGTTTGGTTTGCCGGGGATCGCCATGCCGGGCAGTTTTCCCATTTTCTCGCCGGGGCTGGATCCTTGGTGGAATCGAGCGTCCTTGCCGCGGCTAGAAAGGAGAGAGGACAGGAGGATGGAACCTTGGTGGTCCATTAACATTTGTTGAAATCAAAAAGCAGTACAATATCCTGAATAAGCATGTATATACGCATACACATAAACATGGGAAACAACAGAAAACAGTACATACTAAAGGGTTTTTCTTCCCTGACTGCGCGCAGGATCTACGCCTCGATTTGTACATAGGGTTACATGCCTTGCCGGCAAGGCTAGTACAAAAAGGGGGTTGCTGGGGCTCCCAGTAACCGCGCCTTAGGGGTAAAACTTCCGAAGATGTTCGATATTCAAGGAATTGCTCACCGAAATGCTATCTTCGGTCTCCAGGCGGACTGCGCCGGGCCTGTTGACTCGTACTACCCGATAAGGGCCTTCCCACTTTGACATCAACTTGTTTGAATTCTTGGCGGATTATATTTGCCGAAGAACAAGGTCGCCTTCCTCAAGGCTTCGGGCGTGAACCTTGCGGCTATGGTAGCGGCGCAATGCTTGCTGGTAGCGAGCGGCTCGCACAGCAGCCTGCAGACAATCTTCCTCAAGGAGCGTCACGTCATCCTGGCGCAACTGCTCTTGCTAAAGCTCATCATAAGGGAGCACTTGAAGTGACCCATATATGAGTTGCATGGGGAGAACTGCTTCTGCCCCGTATACCAGGGTAAAGGGTGTCTGGCCAGTGGCTCAATTTGGTTTCGTTCTGATTGACCAAAAAACCTTTGGCAACTCATCAATCCAGCGACTTCCGCACTTGTGTAGCCTGTCAAAAGTTCTAGTCTTGAGGCCTCGCAACACTTCTGCATTCTCCCTCTCAGCCTGGCCGTTACTTCTGGGATGAGCAACGGAAGGTCTGGGACGTACTACATGAAGGTGCGGCTCGTGAACTGTGTGCCATTGTCGGTGATGACTCTATTTGGCACACCATAACGGCAGACTAGTCCTTTGAAGAACTTGACGGCTAATTGTGCTGTCACCATTCTCACCGGTTCCACTTCCGGCCACTTTGTGAACTTGTTGATCGCAACATACAAGTACTCAAAGCCCCCGACAACATGGGGAAAGGGGCCTAGTATGTCGAGCCCCAGACTAAAAATGGCCAGTAAAGAGGGATCGTCTGAAGAGCTTGAGTTGGTTGATGAAGCTTGTTTGAATGGAACTGGCACGCTTCACACTTGGTTACTAGTGCAGTTGCATCCTAGAGGGCGGTGGGCCAAAATAAAACTTGTCGGAATGCCTTGCTGGCAAGGGCTCTAGACCCTATGTGGGAGCCACACATGCCTCCATGTATCTCTGCCAACAGCTCTAGTCCGTCCTCCTGAGGAATGCACTTCAATTTCACACTGTCCGGTCTCCTTCTGTATAGGGTATTATCCACAAACTGGTACATGATGGACCGACGGGCCACTTTCTCTGCCTCTTCCTGTTCCTCTGGGAGTTCCCCTGTTTGGAGGAAACGGACATTGCACTGCGCCCATACCGGAGCCTGGGGCTCGACGGCAAGGACTAAAGGCTCATATTTGGCCGTAGGGGCTGCTGCCTCTATGGTCGGGGCTTGGGGCCTTGCCGGAGGTTGCTGCACCCCGGCAAGCTTGGGGCACCCGGCAACGTCCTTGCCGGCAGCTCCTGGGAGCTCAGCGGGAAAGTACTTGTCGGGGCCTGCCTTCCTTTGTTTGTTCTGTCCAGCAGATGGCTCAATGGATGGCTGGGTTAATTGAAGCACAAAAGGTACATGGTTCCACAGGCAACTTGAGGGCAGCGCATTTCGACAAGTCATCGGCAATGCTGTTCTCTAATTGGGGAACATGCTCTGCTTGTAGACCATCAAAACGCTCCTCCAACTTCCTCACTTCGTCCACATAAGCCTCCATCAGCGGGTTCTGGAAATCATTGTTAACTTGCTTAACGACAAGCTGCGAATCACCCCTAATGACGAGCTTCCTGATTCCGAGGTCTGCCACGATGCTGAGACCAGCAATCAATCCCTCGTACTCTGTAGTATTGTTCATTGATTTTTCTCGGGGAAAGTGCATCTGGACTACGTACTTGAGGTGCTCTCCGGTGGTTGTGACAAGTAGCACGCCGGCACCAGCACCTTGCAGAGAGAAAGCTCCATCAAAGTACATAATCCAATCACGACTCGTCTCCATGCTGGGAAGGTTGATCTCCTGAATCTCTTCATTGGGCGTTGAGGTCCATTCTTCTATGAACTTTGCCAAGGCTCGGCTCTTGATTGTCCAAGTACTTTCATACTTGAGGGCAAAGCTTGATAGTTCCAAAGCCCACTCCACAATCCTCCCGGTTGCATCCGGGTTGTGCAAGATTCGTTGCAAAGGGAGGCAGGTGACGATGGTGATCTCATGCGCTTGGAAATAGTGACACAGCTTCCTCGAGGCCATAAGCAGGCCGAAAAGTAGCTTTTGTATACCAGAATATCTTGATCTAGCCCCCCACAAGAGGGAACTGACAAAATAAAGCGGGTGCTGCATCACCTTCTTCTTTTGTTTGACTTCGCCCACTTGTGCAGACTCTGTCTTGCCGGGACTAGGCTTTGCTGGGGTTTCTACCTTGCCGGCATCAGGCCCTGCTGGGGAGAGCTCTGGCCCGTCATCCGCGACTCCTTCGCTACCACTACTTCTTCCTCAAATTCTCTCAATGCCACTAGCAGATCACTCACCACTTGATTTATTGCCACTAGATATAGCAGCAACGGCTCTGGCGGTTTAGGCGCGACTAGTATTGGCGTGGAGGACAGGTACCTTTTCAAATCTTGCAGCGCTGCCTCTGCCTCCTGAGTCCATTTCATTGGACCCGCCTTTTTCAAAACTTTGAAATAAGGGAGGGCGCGCACAACAGATTTGGAGATGAACCTACTTAAAGGAGCAATGCAGCCGGCGAGCCTACGGACGTCTTCGACTTGTCTTGGCGCTTCAATCTGCTCAATTACTTCGATCTTGTCAGGATTTGTTTTGATTCCGTGTTGAGACACAAAAAAACGAGGAGTTTGCCGGATGGGACGCCGAACATGCACTTCTCTGGGTTGAGCTTGAGGTTTATCTTGCGCAAGTTTGCAAATGTTTCCTCCAGATCCTGCATGAGCGTGGCCTTGTCCTTGGTTTTGACCACTATATCATCCATATAGGCTTCCATATTTCTATGCATTTGGGCCTCCAAACCAATTTGGACTGCTCGGGCAAATGTCGAACCAGCGCTTTTCAACCCGAAAGGCATCTGTACAAAGCAGTACGTACCATATGCGGTGATGAACGCGGTCTTTTCTTCATCTTCATCATGAAGATCTGGTGGTATCCTGAGTAGGCGTCGAGGAATGATAGAAGGTCACACCCAGCAGTGGAGTCCACTATCTAGTCAATGCATGTCAAAGGGAAAGGATCCTATGTACAGGTTTTATTGATATCTGTATAGTCGATACACGGCCTCCATTTCCCATTTGCCTTACGCACTACAACTGGATTGGCCAACCACATGGGGTGGAGAACTCCTCTCACCAAGCCTACCGCCTCCAACTTCTTGATCTCCTTAATGATGAACTCTTGGTGCTCCAAATCTTGCTTCCTGGCCTTCTGCTTGACGGGCCACGCATGGGGACAGACAACAAGGTGGTGCTCAATAACCTCCCTGGGAACTCCGGGGATATCGGTTGCTTGCCATGCAAACACGTCGACATTCGCCCGCAGGAAGGTGACGAGTGCACCTTCCCATTTGTTGTCAAGGGTGGAGCTTATGGTATAAGCTCCACCCGTACCATCCTCCCTGACGGGGACCCTCTTGGTTTCTGGTGGGCCCACCTTGGCCTCTTGCTCCTTCTGGCGGAGCTCCCTGGCACGTCCCCAACGGGAATGCGGTGCTCCGAAGAGGCACTTTTGCCGGAGGGGGTGCAGGAGCTCTTGTCGGGGTCAGAAGTCCTGCCGGAAGGGGCCTTGCCGGCAGGGGTAGAGGCCTTGCCGGTTTCCTTCTCCCTCGGGGTCTCAGCGGTAGGAGCGAGTGCCTTGGTGGCATGTGCTGCAACTGCCTCTCAATAGAGTTGGTCAGCGCAGATGAGCGCGTCTTTCTTGTCAGAGGGGACGGTGATGATGCTCATTGGCTCGGGCATCATCAACGTGTTGTAGGCGTAACGTGATGCCGCAATAAACTTGGCCAGTGCTGGGCGACTAAGGATCCCATTATAGGGCAAGTGGATCTTGGCAACATCAAAAACAATATTCTTCGTCCTATAATTCAGCTCGTACCCAAATGTAACAGGCAACGCGATCTTACCCTTCGGCTGACTCCTCCCTGGGTTGACCCCATGAAACATGCCAGTCTCCTCGAGATCTCCATCGGGGATTTGTAAACTATAGATCACAGCGGGTGCGATCAAGTTCAGACCGGCCTTGCCGTCAACTAGCACTTTCGTCACCTTGAGGTTGTGTATTGTTGGAGAAACTAACAATGGCAAACACTCGACCGCCATCATGCGATCAGGGTGATCCTCGGTGTCAAAAATGATAGGCGTGCTGGACCACTTCAGTGGCCTCTGGGCGTCGAATGATGGCTCTGTCGCAGTGATGTCACGCGCCCACTGTTTTAGTTGGTAGTAAGTATGCAACGAGGCACCACCATCGAAGCACGTGGCCTCCGTAGCTTTATAGAACCCATGCTTGCTGGACACGTCATCCTCATCATGATCATCGACTCCCTCTATCTTGTCACGGCCCCAAGCGGGCCTCTCTGGTTGATTATCTTGCCCGCAGCGACCACCTCAACCGCCAAGCCTCTTGTGGGGCGCCTCGGCACCATCTGGGCCCTTCTCCTTATTACTCCTCTCATACTCCGCTTTCTTCTTCTCTGCGAGCAGCTCACCCTGCTGGCAATTCAAGAGGTCATGGCCCCTGGTGCGATGGATCTTCCAGTTTTGCTTGTCGGAGCATCCTGTCTTGTCGACAGCCGCCTAAGTCCGGCCGGCGGCGCACCCGGCAACTTCCTTGTCGGGGTAGTTAGTCTTGGCCTTTTTGGCGGCACCAGGGTCGTTGAATCCCTCGATGGCAAGCATGATCTTGCCCTTACGCTTCCTATTGCGGCGTCAGCCCTTCTTTACCGGTGCGACAGCGTCTCCGTCTGTGGAGTCGGTTTCCATGACGGCATCTTCACCGGGGTACTTCCTCCCTTCTTCAGCCCGAGCACATCTATCAGCCAGAACATAAAGCTCAGCTACATCCCTAACCTTGTTCGTCGCTAGCTCCTCACGCATCTTGTGGTTGCGCACATTCTGATGGAATGCACTGATGATGGCGGTGGGGTGAACATCTGGGATGTTTTACTGCACGGCAGAACCTTTGTATGTACTTCCGCAGGGTTTTGCCGTCCTTCTGGGGGATGACATGTCAATCACTTGCCTGGCCAGGAGCTTGGTGGCCCCCGGTAAAGGCGCGAACAAACTTGTTGGACGGATCCGACCAAGAAGAAATGGAATCCATGGGCAGGTGCATCAACCAACACATAACGTTGGGCTTAAGCGCCAACGCGAAGTAATTGGCAAGCACCTTGTCATCACGAGCCCCAGCGGCCTACATTGCGATAGTGTAGATGCCGAGGAACTCCGACGGGTGAGTCTTGTTGTTGTACTTTTCTCCGAACTAAGGCTTGAATGTGCGGTGCGTGGGCCACTGGAATTGCCGTAGCTCATGGGTAATGGCTGGACAACGCACCTCGTAAGGTAAGTCACCAGATCCCCCCGGTGCTGGGCGGTCCATAGTGTGTCCCGCACGCCTATCTGACTGATGGTGCGGTTCCCGCCGTCGCTCGATAACGGGTGTAAGCCAGTTTTGCACACGCAGAATACTCGGGTTAAACTTGACGAGCCTAGCATATGCAGATATGGCCTCGGAACACTGGAGATCGAAAGGTCGAGCGTGAATCATATAGTAGATATGATCAACATAAGATGTTCACCATTGAAACTACTCCATCTCACGTGATGATCGGACATGGTTTAGTTGATTTGGATCACGTGATCATTTAGATGACCGGAGGGATGTCTATCTAAGTGGGAGTTCTTTAATTAATATGATTAAATTGAACTTTAATTTATCATGAACTTAGTCCTGGTAGTATTATCATATCTATGTTGTAGATCAATAGCTCGCAATGTTGCTCCACGTTTATTTTTTATATGTTCCTAGAGAAACTAAGTTGAAAGATGTTAGTAGCAATGATGCGGAATTGTTCCGTGATCAGAGGGTTATCCCCATTTCTGCACAGAAGAATTATGTCCTTGATGCACCGCTAGGTGACAGACCTATTGCAGGAGTAGATGTAGACGTTATGAACGTTTTGACAAAAAGCTCAGTATGATGACTACTTGATAGTTTAAGTGCACCATGCTTTAAGGCTTAGAACCGGGACTTCAAAAACGTTTTGAACGCCACGGGGCATATAAGATGTTCCAAGAGTTGAAATTAGTATTTCATACTCATGCCCGTGTCGAGAGGTATAAGACCTCTGACAGTACTTTGCCTACAAGATGGAGGAGAATAGCTCAATCAGTGAGCATGTGCTCAGATTGTCTGGGTACTACAATTACTTGAATCAAGTGGGAGTTAATCTTCCAGATAAGATAGTAATTGACAAAGTTCTCTAGTCACCATCACCAAGTTAGTAGAACTTCGTGATGAAATATAATATGCAAGGGATGACGAAGGTAATTCCCGAGCTCTTCGCGATGCTGAAATCGGCGAAGGTAGAAATCAAGAAAGAGCATCAAGTGTTGATGGTTAATAAGACCACTTGTTTCAAGTAAAGGGCAAAGGGATAGAAGGGGAACTTCAAGAAAAATGACAAGCAAGTTGTCACTCCCATGAAGAAACCCAAAGCTAAACTCAAGTCTGAAACTAAGTGCTTCTACTGCAAAGGAAATAGTCACTGGAAGTGGAACTGCCCTAGATACTTGGCGGATAAGAAGGATGGCAAAGTGAACAAAGGTATATTTTGATATACATATTATTGATGTGTACTTTACTAGTTTCATAGCAACCCCTGGGTATTTGATACCGGTTCAGTTACTAAAATTAGTAACTCGAAACGAGAATTGCAGAATGAACAGAGACTAGTTAAAGGTGAAGTGACGATGTGTGTTGGAAGTGGTTCCAAGATTGATATGATCATCATCGCACACTCCCTACACTTTTGGGATTAGTGTAAAACCTAAATAAATGTTATTTGGCATTTGCGTTGAGCATGAATATGATTTGATCATATTTGTTGCAATACGGTTATTCATTTAAACTCATAGAATAATTGTTATTCTGTTTACATGAATAAAACCTTAGATGGTCATACACCCAATGAAAATAGTTTGTTGGATCTCGATCGTAGTAATACACATATTCAGAATATTGAAGCCAAAAGATGCAAGGTTAATAATGATAGTGCAACTTATTTGTGGCACTGCCGTTTAGGTCATATTGGTGTAAAGCGCATGAAGAAACTCCATAGTGATGGACTTTTGGAATCACTTGGTGCTTGCGAACCATGCCTCATGGGCAAGATGACTAAAACTCCGTTCTCCGGAACAATGGAGCGAGCAACAGATTTGTTGGAGATCATACATACAGATGTATGTGGACCAATGAGTGTTGAAGCTCGCAGCGGGTATCATTATTTTCTGACCTTCACTGATGATTTGAGCATATATGGGTATATCTACTTAATGAAGCACAAGTCTGAAACATTTGAAAAGTTCAAAGAATTTCAGAGTGAAGTGGAGAATCATCGTAACAAGAAAATAAGAGTTTCTACGATATGATCGTAGAGGTAAAATATTTGAGTTAGCGAGTTTGGCCTTCAGTAAAAACAATGTGAAATAGTTTCACTGCTCACGCCACCTGGAACACCATAGTGTAATGGTGTGTCCGAACGTCATAACCGTACTTTATTAGATATGGTGCGATCGATGATGTCTCTTACCGATCTACCACTATCGCTTTTGGGGTTATGCATTAGAGACAGCTACATTCACGTTAAATAGGGAACCATCAAAATCCGCGGAGATGACACCGTATGAACAGTAGTTTGATGAGAAACCTAAGCTGTCATTTCTTTAAGTTTGGGACTGCAATGCTTATGTGAAAAAGTTTCAACATGATAAGCTTGAACCCAAATCGGAGAAGTAAATCTTCATAGGATACCCAAAAGAAACTATTGGGTACACCTTCTATCACAGATCTGAAGGCAATGTCTTTGTTGCTAAGAGTGGATCCTTTCTAGAGAAAGAGTTTCTCTCGAAAGAAGTGAGTGGGAGGAAAGTAGAACTTGATGAGGTAATTGTACCTTCTCCCGAATTGGAAAGTGGAACATCACAGAAACTAGTTCCAATGATTCCTACACCAATTAGTGAGGAAGCTAATGATGATGATCATGAAACTTCAGATCAAGTTTCTGCTGAACGTCGTAGATCAACCAGAGTACGTTCCGCACCAGAGTGGTACGGCAACCCAGTTCTGGAAGTCATGTTACTAGACCATGATGAACCTACGAACTATGAGGAAGCGATGATGAGCCCAGATTCCACAAAATGGCTTGAGGCCATGAAATCTGAGATGGGATCCATGTATGAGAACAAAGTGTGGACTTTGGTTGACTTGCCCGATGATCGGCAAGCCATCGAAAATAAATGGATCTTCAAGAGGAAGACCGACGCAGACGGTAATGTTACTGTTTACAAAGCTCGACTTGTTGCGAAAGGGTTTCGACAAGTTCAAGGAGTTGGCTACGATGAGACTTTCTCACCCGTAGCGATGCTTAAGTCTGTCCGAATCATGTTAGCAATTGCCGCATTTATGAAATCTGGCAAATGGATAACGAAACTGCATTCTTTAATGGATTTATTAAAGAAGAATTGTATATGATGCAACCAGAAGATTTTGTCAATCCTAAAGGTGCTGACAAAATGTGCAAGCTCCAGCGATCCATCTATGGACTGGTGCAAGCATCTCGGAGTTGGAATATACGCTTTGATAAGTTGATCAAAGCATATAGATTTATACAGACTTGCGATGAAGCCTGTATTTACAAGAAAGTGAGTGGGAGCACTACAACCTTTCTGATAAGTATATGTGAATGACATATTGTCGATCGGAAATAATGTAGAATTTTTCTGGAAAGCATAAAGGAGTGTTTGAAAGGAGTTTTTCAAAGAAAGACCTTGGTGAAGCTGCTTACATATTGGGCATCAAGATCTATAGAGATAGATCAAGATGCTTGATAAGACTTTTGATGAGTACATACCTTGATAAGATTTTGAAGTAGTTCAAAATGGATCAGTCAAAGAAGGAGTTCTTGCCTAACTTGTAAGGTGTGAAGTTGAGTAAGGCTCAAAGCCAGACCACGGCAGAAAAATATAGAGAGGATGAAAGTCATTCCCTATGCCTCAGCCATAGGTTCTATAAAGTATGACATGATGTGTACCAAACATGTTGTGTACCTTGCCATGAGTTTGACAGGGAGGTACAATAGTGATCCAGGAGTAGATCACTGTACAGCAGTCAAAATTATCCTTAGTAACTGGATGACTAAGGAAATGTTTCTCGATTATGGAGGTGATAAAGAGTTCATCGTAAAGGGTTACGCCAATGCAAGCTTTGACACTAAATCCAGATGACTCTAAGTATCAATCTGGATTCGTATTGAAAGTGGGAGCAATTAGCTAGAGTAGCTCCATGCAGAGCATTGTAGACATAGAAATTTGTGAAATACATACGGATCTGAATGTGACAGACCCGTTGACGAAACTTCTCTCACAAGCAAAAACATGATCACACCTTATTACTCTTGGGTATTAATCACATAGCGATGTGAACTAGATTATTGACTCTAGTAAACCCTTTGGGTGTTGGTCACATGGCGATGTGAACTATGGGTGTTATTCAGATAACGATGTGAACTATCGGTATTAAATCACATGGCGATGTGTGCTAGATTATTGACTCTAGTGCAAGTGGGAGACTGAAGGAAATATGCCCTAGAGGCAATAATAAAGTTGTTATTTATATTTCCTTCTATCATGATAAATGTTTATTATTCATGCTAGAATTGTATTAACCGGAAACTTAATACATGTGTGAATACATAGACAAATAGTATGTCCCTAGTGTGCCTCTACTAGACTAGCTCATTGATCAAAGATGGCTATGTTTCCTAGCCATAGACATGAGTTGTCATTTGATCAACGGGATCACATCATTAGGAGAATGATGTGATGGACAAGACCCATCCGTTAGCATAGCACTATGATCGTTTAGTTTTACTGCTATTGCTTTCTTCATGACTTATACATGTTCCTATGACTATGAGATTATGCAACTCCCGAATACCGTAGGAACACCTTGTGTGCTATCAAACGTCACAACGTAACTGGGTGATCATAAAGATGCTCTACAGGTGTCTCCAAAAGTATTCATGGTGCTGGCATAGATCAAGATTAGGATTTGTCACTCCGAGTGTCGGAGAGGTATCTCTGGGCCCTCTCGGTAACACACATCACAATAAACTTGCAAGCAAAAAGACTAATGAGTTAGTCACGAGATGATGTGTCACGAAATGAGTAAAGAGACTTGCTGGTAACGAGATTGAACTAGGTATAGAGATACCGACGATCGAATCTCGGGCAAGTAACATACCGATGACAAAAGGAACAACATATGTTGTTATGCGGTTTTGACCGATAAAAGATCTTCGTAGAATATGTAGGAGCCAATATGAACATCCAGGTTCCGCTATTGGTTATTGACCGGAGATGAGTCTCGGTCATGTCTACATAGTTCTCGAACCCGTAGGGTCCGCACGTTTAACGTTTGATGACGATCGGTATTATGAGTTTATGAGTTTTGATGTACCGAAGGTAGTTCGGAGTCCCGGATGAGATCACGGACATGACGAGGAGTCTCGGAATGTCCGAGACATAAATATTGATATATTGGACCACTATATTCGGACACCGGAAGTGTTCCGGAAAAGTTTCGGATTTAACTAGATTGCCGGAAGGGGTTACCGGAACCCCCTACGAGGGGGATGGTCCATAGTGGGCCTTGAGGAAAGGATAGAGGCAGCCCATAGAGGCTGGCCAGCGCCCCACCTAGGGATCCTAGTTGGACTAGGATTGGGGGGGCGCCACCTCTCCCTTTTTTCCTTTCCCTCTCTTCCTTCTTGATGGACTCCTACTAGGAATCCTATTCCTAGTAGGATTGCCCTAGCCGCACCATAGGAGGCCGGCCGGCCCTCCCCTCTTGCTCCTTTATATACGGGGGCAGGGGGGCACCCAAAAACACACAAGTTGAATTGTTCCAGCCGTGTGCGGTGCCCCCCTCCACAGAAACACACCTCGGTCATATCATCGCAGTACTTAGGAGAAGCCATGCGCCGGTAGATACATCATATCCATCACCACGCCGTCGTGCTGACGAAACTCTCCCTTGAAGCTCAACTGGATCAAGAGCTCGTGGGACGTCATCAAGCTGAATGTGTGCTGAACACGGAGGTGCCGTACGTTCGGTACTTGATCGGTTGAATCGCGAAGAAGTTCGACTACGTCAACCGCGTCACTTGACGCTTCCGCTTCCGGTCTACGAGGGTACGTAGACACACTCTTCCCTCTCACTGCTATGCATCTGGTAGATAGATCTTGCGTGATCGTAGGAAAATTTTAAAATACTACGTTCCCCAACAGTTGAACCTAGGAGTCTCTGGGGATTCGATCCTTGGCATCTTTGCTAAGGGAAAACACTTCCACAACACTGCATCTTTCACCTTCCACTTGGGGTAACCAACGAGGGGTTAGAGGCCCATCAGATGTGTATTCAAGTAGCCAACTTAAGTTGAACCATTAATTAACAACTCACATCTGTCATGAATTTCACTCAAACCCAAACCACGTCTACGAGCATAGCATGATAACCTAAGCATAATGTAGAAGTAACTCCCAAGGGTTTGAAAATAATGCAGGTAATAGGTTCTACCTCAAACTACTTCCCAAACCCACAAGTTAAAAGATCCTACTCATGTGAGGTGTTTGAGGATATAACTAATGCAATGAAAACTGGGTATTGGAAAGTATGATCAAAGTGTTACTTGCCTTGCTCGCGATTCGCAAAACCTAGAGACTCGTAGTAGCACGCTTCACAGTCCGGGTATTCTATTGTAAGCAAACAATAGCATACATAATCAATCAAGCAATGATGCACAAACAAAACTCCAAAAGAAAATATCTAACCAGAAAGTTCAACTTAAGAACTCCGGTTTGCAAGAAGAATCAAATCAAAAGAAGCAACGAAACCCAAACTGCGAAAGAAACGAGATTCGTTTACTAGTTTGATCTAGGATCAAATTTTACAGTAGCAAAACTTGATTCTAGTTGGTTAAATGGAAAGAGGGCGTCGAGACGAAGATCTGGGATTTTGAATCACCTGATTCCGACTCTCGAGCGAAAAGAAAAACGAAAAACAAGATCAGGGCTGAAATCGCGATCGAAATAATCGAGGAAAAATACCCCAAAAAGAAAACTGCCTGCGGCTAACGGGCGAACAACGTTCGTTAAAACGAACGTACGGACAAACGTCCGCTAAATAACTAAACCGAAAAAAAAAACCGATCTAATCTAACGAAAAACGGATCTAGGGTTTTTGAAAAAAAAACAATCGGTTTTTTAGACAAAACCGACGGTGACGGCTACCTCGGGAAAAAAACGGCGGCGGCTCCGGCGGAAAGTCCGACGGCGGGCTGGCGGCGGCGGCAGCAGCGGCGGCCGGCGACGACGCGGCGCGGGGCTCAAGGCGAGGCGGGGCTAGGGTTCGGCGGGGTGGGGCGGGCTGGCTGCGGCGGGCCGGCGGCCTCGGCTTATAAAGGCCCCCCGGCTAGGGGAGTCCTAGTCGGGTACAGCACAAAGACGGTTCCTTTTTCTTAAACGAGTCCTGACGTACAAAAACTAACAAAAAAAATACGAAACGGACTCCAAAAATCCCGAAATAAATTTTCATCGTCCTTTAATAATATTTAGGACAAAGTTATCATTTTTCCCGGACCTAAATGCAATTTTGAAAAATGCGTATTTTTCTATGCAAATAAAATCATAAATAAATCCGAATAAATACCAAAAGTGATTTTAATATTTTTTTCTCCAATATTTCTGTTATTTTGGAGAAGTCATATTATCTCCGCTCATATATTTTATTTAGAAATATTTTTAGGAGAGAAAAATAATTAAAACCAACGCTATCCTCGTACCGGTATTCGAGTAAACTCAAATACAAAAACGGTAGAATTCTCAACTCTCTCCGTAGGTACTTGAATTGCTTAGAATTTTCGAAGATCGTCACGCACGAAATGCAAAGAAATATGTAATGCAGTATGATCTATGTTTAACATTCCAAATTGAAAATTTGGGATGTTACAGTGAGGCTGCCGCCGTGTGGGGCGGGAGATCCGGCGGCGCCAGGGGTTGGCCTGAAGTTGGCGCAGATTGGATCGGGAGGTTGGAGATGGCGTCGTGGGGAAAAATAACTGGGATTATAATTATATGACTCAGAAAATTTCGGGGGACGCTGGAAGTTTAGGCGATAAAGAAAATAGATTGAGAGGCCAAATCTGATTAGGAGAAAATAATTTTGTTGGCAGCAACCAACCACATATGGAATAATATTACTGTACTTTTTTTCTAAAAAAGGAAAATAGAGACTTTGGGTTGAGGATTGCCGGCGCCGGCCAAATCCTTCGGCGGAGGCACGCCGCGAAGCGGCGGGGAGGCCGACTGAGGGCACCCGGCAATGGCCCTGGCTCTGACGCATTGAGAGGTGGTGGATTAGGGCCTTCTGTCGCCGGAGTCAATGGGGATAGCCAATCCCGCGACGGCGGCAGCCATGGCAAGGCTCGGAGCTCGCATGGAAGAGGCCCTAGGTCACTAGCTTGCTGTGGAGGACGCCTAAATCTTCTGCGGCAACTCGAGATCCTTGGGGTTCGGCAGATATCGAGCGGGGCACTTCAACAGCATCAAATCAACGACGGCGGTCCGAGGCCGAAGGTGGATAAGAAGACATTGTGGCACCCTATCCGGTCCTTCACTACTCGAATTCATTGGCTACGAGGACGAGGTCATCTCGTCAGAGCTTCCTAGAGAAGTCATGGCACTTGGGGGTGCCCTTGGACGCATGTGTGGCTGACGAAGGCAACCTGGGGGTTCTCGGGCATTGTGGGAGAGGGCTAGAGAGGGATAGAACTAGGGCGAGAAAGAGAGGGAGGGAGAGAGGAGGGGGATAGCGCAGAGATTGGTGTGGAGCTCGCGGCCCCAGCGGCGCAGGTCAGGGCATCGGGTTCGCCGGAGTTGGCAGAGACAGAGGTGAGAGAGAGAGAGTTTTCCTTTTTGTTTTTTTCTTGTTAGGCGCACATGTAAGTGAGATAAACAGAGGTGAGAGGTTTGTTTTCTTTTTTTCTAGGGATGAAGTGGCCCACATGCAAGTGACGTACGCAGTGAGGTTAAAAATGTCCAGGAAACGTCCCTAAGACGGTCAAAGGCCTTTGACCGAACGAAAACGATATGGAAAGATATTTCCACAAGCGCACTCGACCGAAGAGGGGCAAAGTTGAGCACTATTTTTATTTAGGGGTAACGATGAGGTCGGACGGAAATTAGGGGAGAAAATGTAAATATCTTTTTTTATACTGTGACCAAATTTTCAAACCTCAAACTATTTTCGAAAATTTTGATTCATTAAAAAATTCTGAACTAGTTTTGAAAGCGCTAAGTTTTTTGAATACTTTATAAACAGTATTTTATAAATTAAAATAAACAGAAAAGGAAGAAAAGAAAAAAGAAACAGAAAAAACCAAAAAAAATAAAAGAAAGTATGGTTAGAAAACATGCGCATCTTGTTAGTAGCAAATACTACTGTTTTTACCATTCGAAAAAAATACAACTGTTTTTAGCAAAATAAAAATAAACAAATACTACTGCCAACTTAAATTGATAGCACACGCGGCCTATAGCCTGGATAGCGCTGTTTATATACAAGATGGTTCATCCTGATTTTATCCGAATAAGGACCTTATTGTGGTGGCTAGCTCACGCAAATTTTGGCCGTGGGTTGCAGGTTCGAAGCTTTCCGTCAATCATTTTTCTTTTTTTAATCTTAGACATATGGGTCCCAAGCTATACGTAACGTGTAGAGCCATAAGGACCGTATTAATCACATATTCAAGTTCCAAGATTAAGTTAGACGTCGCCAACGACTATGAGGACTATAGATGCAATTATCTCCTAAAACTTCAGGAAGCTAAAATTCTCCAAGTCAACTTGGGCTCTAGTGTATTTTTGTGAAGCGGGGGAAACCCAACTTCTCATTAACAAGGAATCTGGAGTTGGACTTATTTAAGGTTGTAATGCCACCGCCAAGAAAATGATTATTCAACCTCCTAGAGCTTCTCCTTGCTCAGCCAGGGACGACACGGTTCGGCTCACTCACATCTCCCATGTCCCTCACGTTCTCCTCTCGAAACCTCACCGCCCATTTCCTCCGTCACGCTTGGTTGCCCTCGTCGCCGGCCAGATCTTCTCCTCCGCCCACAGATCCGTCCTTCCCAGCCCGTTTCCTGCCAACATTTGTCCTCGATGCTGCAAATCCCGTTGTCAGCAAGAAGCTGCGACCCCATGTGAACGAGGACCTAACCCTGACGCCATTGATGCCCTCCCGAGCGAGGAGTGGCCTGTGTGTAGTTTGGCTCGAAGTGGGCTCCGTCTAGCCGACCCAAGGTGGCAACAAGAGGCATGCAGCGTCCTCAGTTGGGCTGCCAGCTCAATAGAGTGTTGGGAGAAGCTGCCTCACTGCCGAACGTTTCCCATGTCACCACGGTAAGTGAGAAGCCAAGCGAGAAGTGGGATTTTATAAGTTTCGGAGAAACCGGGGAGTTTGGGCCCGTAATATACACATAGTTTAATATATAAAATCTCGTGCAGTCCCAGATCAAAGGGGCGGAGAACGACTCAGAAAAATAAGATTTGTTTCCTCGCCCAGTGAGCGTAACGCGGGAGTAACAATAAAAAGAAACTCATAGACCGAAGTGGCAACAGGAATGTACGCCGTCGAGCCATTGACGCCATTTCATACGACACATGGAGATGGAAAGGCTATGTCAACGGCATGCCACATTAAAACTCTAACCCTTGTCTATCTACGAGCTAGAACTAAGCCCCACTTTCTTGCGAGGGGAATTGCGTACATTCGGGGATAGTTAAGGTTTCTTGTTTTGACAGGAGAATTTTACGAAGATAATATAATATTATAGAGGGTATTATTAAGGTTACAATCAAATACATAAATGCCTCTCGATTCATTCTTTGGTGCAGTTACTTGGGTCATGTTTAAATTTTAGCAAAACTAATTTTAGTAGCTATCTGATTTATAAAAATATGATTATTCAAAATTCTCACGAGCCTAAGATAAGAATAGAGTCACCTACTAAAGCGTCTCACAAATCGTCTCTAAGTTAATTAAAATTACATATTTATTGAACATATAAACTCTCAAGAAGTGCTAGGCACAACCATCGCTCGAGCGCACCGCACCACGCGAGAGGTAAAAACCACCGCACCGCACCGCGTGTGGGAAAAAATAGCCAGGGCGCAGCGCACCACGCGAGGGGGAAATGTAATGCCCAGGATGGAGTTATACCTCCTACGGGTCGAGGCCCGACTTAAAGGCATAATTCCATCCTAGAATGATCTCAAGTCTGGTAATCTTTGCACAACTCATGTAAAAGAGGGATAGTAAACTGAAAATAGTTGGCTTACAATCGCCACGTCACAGAATAACAGTACAAGTCTCAAGCATCATACATTAAGAGCACTACAACCCTCTAAGGTCAAAAGCCAAATGTCAAAGTACCAAACTCAGATAAATAAAACAACCACAGGCGGATCGAATCCTAGTAAGAGACTCCACTACTGATCGTCCGGGTAGCGCACGTAGTAACGACTACGCTCCTCGTCGTACTCCCAATCCAGCTCGGTGCCATCACCTGGATAGCTCACAGCTGGACCTGCATCTGGTGTGAAGTAACTGTGAGCCACAGAGGACTCAGCAATCCCGTTCCCGGGTAACAGAACTATTTAAGCCTTTAGGTGAGGGAAAGGCTGATGAAAGAACAAGTCTGCAGCAGCAACTAGCATCTATCTTACGCAAGTGAGAGCGAGAAGAGAAGGCATCGCGAGAAGTGATCACGAAGTGATCCTAGCTACTAGCTCACAAGCATAACCCCTCCGTGTTCAACTCCCGAATCCCTATACGGAAAATGACAGTCACGGAACACACGCTGGTAGTGTATTAGTATCATTGTGTCAAGTTATCTACAACCGGAATTAACAAGCTCCCATCTGCCACATAACCGCGGGCACGGCTTTCGAAAGTTCAAACCCTGCAGGGGTGTTCCAACTTGACCCATTACAAGCCCACGATCCGCGGAGTCGCAACTCCAAAGTGGGAAGACCCGAGTATCCTCGGAATCCCGTGCTCAAGATATACCGAGCTAAGGTAAGGCTAATCCAGCAAATCCTCCCGGCGTGTCGTCACCCTGATCGTAGCCGCGCGTATCTAGGTCTCAGGACACGACCGGATGGGCGAAGCTACGGGTGGATACCAAATACCTCGAGTTGCCTCAAGGCGGCCCCGCAGGCTCCCCGTTTCGGACCAACACTCATGTGGAGCACTGGCCCGGGGTTGTTGATTAAGAAAGAGGGTTAATTACTCCCTATGCATGTTTAGTTTGTTATTAGGCAAATAGTACCAATGTTGGGATTTGCTGGAAAAGGCTTAGCACTTAGCGGTTTATCGAGGGGGTCCCATACACCCCAACCGTGTTAGGAACGCATAATCAAGGAACATAAAACCGGCTTATACGGATCCTAACGGCATGAGTGCAACAAAACACCAAGCAAAAGGCTTAGCCTTCCACCCTTGCCAATATATAGGTGATTTCAATTAAAGCATTTATATAGTGTGATATAACCCAACCAAACTTCAACATGGAGCAAGCATCTTCACTTCACCTGCAACTAGCAACGCTATAAGAAGGGTTGAGCGAAGCGTACTTAGCCAAGCAACGATTTGCATAGGTAGGGTGGTTAAACATGGCAATTGGTTACAAGTAGGAGGCTGACAAGAAGAACATGGGCATCGAGGCAAAACTATAGATCGAGACTACTAGCAAAAGACAAAGATAGTAAAGTTATCGGGGTTCGGTCATCTTGCCTGAAGAGAAGACGTTCGGATCGAAAGAAGGGTCCTCGTGCTCAAACTCGTTGGAAACCTCATGCTCAACCTCGTTGGAAAACTCGTGCTCAACTTCCGGCTCTAAACAAGACAAACACACCAAGCACCAATCAACACGATGCAATGCGCACTCGAAAAACATGAATGCATGATGGATGCACTAAAGATGCACATGGAGCACGGAAAACATCACTCAAGCAAAACACCTCAAAACAAGATAACAACCTGATATTATTAAACTTCACAGAAAATCACCCAAGTTTGATATAAGATTCGCTGAAATCGGAGTTACGGGCTAAAAGTTATGCCCGAAGCAAGATTTGAGCGAAAGCTGAAAATTACAGCAACATAGCAACTTGGGAGCTCAAAATAATTAATCTACAGCACCCAAAAAGCATGGCAAAGGACTTGAACACAAACTAGATATATAGTACAGCAACTAGGTCCAAAGTGCACCCCAAACGGAGTCACGGATCAATAGCAATGATCTTGGACATATTGAACTTTGAAATAAAATTCTGGCAGCAGAATTTTATTGAAAGTTTGGAGCAAAAGATAAACATGCTACAGCCACTCAAATGGACATGTGAGGACATGGATGGAAAGACAACAATATATACTTCAAGGAACAATCAAAATCCACACCAAAACTATCATGCTTTGTCCTACAACATCACACGAACATGGCATCGGAACGTTACAGATTTCAGACTTAGTGAAATTTCACTAAGTCCTAAAACAGCAATAACATCTTAGCACACAAAAGAGCATGTTTAAGACACCTCGAAACTAAACATGGCAAAGGGTAAGCACCTCATCAAAGTACATATGAAGGTGATCCCGAAACACACAAGCATGCATCATTGCGGTGAACACACCGATTGCAACGAGCTCAACAAGATGGCATTTCATAACAAGTGAAAACACAACATGTGAACATGGCACTTTGCAATGATGATAACAAGGAAACAATAAATCTACCATGCAACCTATCACACACAACACGTAGTTCGTGGCAAGACGAACACGTGGACATGTCATTTGCATCGTTTGGACAAACGAGCTAAAAGATATCACAAGTCAAAGGTGGCATGAAAATAACACATAACAGCAGTTTATATCATCATACACTCTTGCAACAGCAAAACAAGTGTCAAGATGACATCTAACATGCATGACTACAACAGGTAAAACGTAGAGGACAACTCCACGAACATCTGGACATGCTACACGCGCAAAACGGAGCAACAGGCACCAAGTTAGAGCAGGTCAAAGTTAGCATAACAGAAAGACAGATCCGGGACTTAGGGAAAAAAAAGAGTCAACCTCGTTGGATCTAGATGAACAGGAACGGGCCCGGTACTGTGCGGCCCAGATCTGGAGGCACTGTGCGGTGGAGGCGGCGGCGCGGCGGCGGCCCACCGCGGCGTCGGCCCGGCGCGGCGCGGGAGCCCGCGGGGAGGCGAGGCGGCGGCCCGCGCGCGGAGGAGGCCCGCTCGGGCGGTGGCCCAGCGAGGCGGAGCGGGGAGGCGAGCGGTGCGGGAGGCCCCGTGGCCTGGCTGGCCCGCGGAGGGGGCGCTGACGGAGGGCCTCGGCGGCGGAGGCCCGTTGGCGATGTGGGAGAAGGGCGACCCGCGGAGTCGATGAATGGGCCCGCTCGGGAGCCTGGCTTCCTGGCGGCGATCTGGTCCCCTCCAGATCGGGATCCAGCTCTGGTCGAGCCCAGCTCGGGTCGGTCGACGCAAACGAGCAGCCGGCTCGCGCGGTCGCTGGGAGGAGCGGTGCGTTGACTCGCGCGAGGAAGTGCGCGAGCCCGTAGGAAATTGCGGCGGCGGATGGATCCTCTCGGGATCCGGGAGGAACAGTGGATTGGATCTGATAAAAAGAAAAAAAAAAGAAAGTGGAGAAGGGGGAAGAAGAAGGGGATGCCCAAATAGACTAGGGGGTCTATATGTAGCAGTTTTAGACTAGGGTTTGGAGATTAGGGGTGTTTAGGAGCCCTCCGATCGGGATCCAACGGATCCGATCGCGGGGATGATTTAAAAGGACCAGACGGAGATAAAAGAAAGCAGTAGGGGTGTTTCCGGGACACGAAGTAAGGGCACTTCGGACCCACACGGACAACGGAGGGAAAAGTCAACGGAGTCCAAACGAGACGAGATTTGAGAGGCGGGTTGCACACAACAAAACAACAACACACAACACAACCTCGCGGCACACCGGTAATGAAAAACGCCCGAACAACAAAGTAGGCCTACGGGACGTCACGGACACGTGAGGGAGCTCCGGAACACGAAACGGACACCGGGAAGGAACGCCACGAACCGGATGCAACCCACAACACAAATGCAATGCAATGCACATGTCTACATGATATGAATGAATGCCACACACTCACACAACAAAACGACGAAAGCCCGAAAGACAAAGAACCCGAAATGGAAATAGATGAAGCCGGAGATATATTATAAGCCCAAAAGGGAAAGTATTACATCCGGGGCATTACAAACTCTCCTCTACTACAAAAAGATCTCGTCCCGAGATCTAGGACTGAAAAAAGGAAGGGTACTCGGAACGAAGATGATCTTCTCGTTCCCAGGTAGCTTCTCGGTCTGTGTGATGTGACCACTTGACTTTCAGAAACTTGATGGACTTGTTGCGAGTCTTGCGTTCAGTTTCTTCGAGAATTGCAACTGGATGCTCTCGGTAGGAAAGGTCTTGTTGAAGATCAATCTCCTCAAACGGAATCATGCGCTCAGGTGCCTTGAAGCATTTGCGAAGCTGAGACACATGGAAGACATCATGAACATTTGCAAAGTTGGAAGGGAGCTCGAGCTGATAGGCTAGATCGCCTCTTTTGCCAAGAATTTTGAAAGGCCCGACGTATCTAGGAGCAAGTTTTCCTTTGAAGTGGCAATACTGTGCTTGGATGCAAATGGTTGAGACATGAAAGAGCATGATGCACCTGAATCAAATAACACTTTAGCTGGAAAAGAGTTCACTGGAAGGTTACCCAGAATGACATCAGAAGAAGCCTCTGCTTGTGCTGCATTCATCAGATTAACCCTTGCTGCCTTTGGATCATGCCTGACAATAGCTGAACTCACAGGTGGTGGAGGAGGAAGACGCTTCGGATTCGGACATCTGTTGGCATAATGACCCTTCTGGCCACACTTGTTGCACACCACTTCTGAGAGAGGACGGAACTGAGAGCCACTGGACTTGGAGCCTTGAGACTGAAACTGCTTCTTCGACTGGTTGCTTGGGTTGGGTGGGTGGGAGAAACCACGACCACTAGAGTTCTTGTTGTTGGAGTTGTTGAAGTTGCTGGAGTTGTTGTAAGGAGCTCGAATCATTGGAGGAGGAGGAAGCCAGAATTTCTGTTGTTTCGCAGCCAACTGAGACGATGAGGTAGAGTGAACAGCATCTCGAATTCTCTTCTTAGAAGCCTCCATCTTAAGCTGAGCTGCCTCTTGTTTCAAAGCCATGTTATAGAACTTATCGAATTCGTCTGGCTCGAACAAGGTGAGAGCAAGCTGAAGTTCATCTTTGAGACCTCCACGGAACTGATAGATTTTGCTCTTTGCATCAGGTATGTCTTGCTTTGCATAGCGAGCGAGGTTTTGGAACTTGACATTATACTGATAGACTGTCATGGAGCCCTGCTTGAGGTTGCGGAATTGCTCACGCATACCCTCAATGACACTTGTAGGAATGTGATGCGAGCGGAAATCCTTGCAGAAATTCTCCCACGAGATCACTTGACCCGGCCTTGAGTCTTTGTACTGCTGCCACCAGTCGGCTGCTTGATCTTTCAGTTGGAAGGCTGCAAACTTCACATAGTCATCTTCTTTCACGTTACTGCACTCAAAATGCTTCTTGATATCGGTCAACCAATCCTCAGCATCAAGAGGGTCGACACAGTAACTAAAAGCTTTAGGATTGTTGGCCAAGAACTGGTTGAGGGTAGCATGGTGCTGCTGGAAGAAGTTGCCTTGGTTCATTGGAACGCCCTGATTAGCTTGATTAGCTTGCATAGCTTGCATTTGCTGCATCATCTGCATCATCAACTGAGTGTTCTGAGCAGTAGTCTGCATAATTGCTCTCCAAGCCTCAGGCGGAGGAGGAGGTGAAGGAGGATGCTCGGGAACCTCTTCCACCTCTGGGTTGGCATTCGGAACCTTTTTCGGAGCCATCCTGTAAGAGATGACCACGAATCAGCAATTGATTGACAAAAGGAATAAGCGGAATCAATGGAATGAAGTGCAACAAGTCTTCACAATAATCATTCGAACAATAAGAACGAATGAAATCATCCGAACAAGAGGAACGAATGAATTTCTTAGTTAATTGATAACATCAGTCTTCACGAGAAGCCACATAGGGATCAAAAGGATAAATAATAAAACAACAAGGTACGGAAAGGAACAAACACAAGAGAGGAGTTTCGTTCTAACATCTTTGTGCTGAAAGCATATGAACGCGTTACGAAAAGGTTTTGCAATCCCCGGATCAGCATAGCCAAGGACCCTTTAAGATGCAACTCCTGATAGTAACCTCGGTCATATAACTCCTTCACTCAATGTCGAACCCCGAACTCACTAACCTGCATTCGTTGGAAGAATGCCTACGATCTACTGGATAAAACCCACCTATAGTTTTCCGAAAGATTCCAGTTATGCAATTAGGTGTTGGGGATACACGGGAAGCACCGCGCAATCAACTCTAACCTACATCCAGGTGTATCCATCCTTCAACACATAACCAGTCTTTCTCGGAAACTGTGTACCTCGGACCTTCGAAAAGCATCCACTATAACAAGCTATGGCAATACTCCCGAACTACCTCCCCAGTACTGGGTGATGCTGGGGTTATCTTGCCACTGGCCGTATAGGGGAGATTTTCGATGTCGGCCGTCTTAAGTATTTAGTACTGCCGCGATATGCTTGTTACAATGATACCCCGAAGCTCAACTCCTCGGTAACAGGAGGCATCGGGAACAATATCCTTGTCACAAGAACATCGAAACAATCCCAGAATACTCGCGGGATTCCTAAAAAAAAATTTGTGCAAATTTTGAAGATAGGAGAGACAAGAGTAGACGTCAGGAGTCCTCACCAGAGAGAAAGGGGATGAGAAGCAAAGAAATCCTACTCTCCGATATAATATAGGACTCAAAAGTTTTTTAGTGTGTGCCTAGACTCAACCGTCAACGGTTCGATCAAACAGTGGGGGCTCCTAGGTCGGAGAAGGCTCTGAATACCAACTTGTAATGCCCAGGATGGAGTTATACCTCCTACGGGTCGAGGCCCGACTTAAAGGCATAATTCCATCCTAGAATGATCTCAAATCTGGTAATCTTTGCACAACTCATGTAAAAGAGGGATAGTAAACTGAAAATAGTTGGCTTACAATCGCCACGTCACAGAATAACAGTACAAGTCTCAAGCATCATACATTAAGAGCACTACAACCCTCTAAGGGAAAAAGCCAAATGTCAAAGTACCAAACTCAGATAAATAAAACAACCACAGGCGGATCGAATCCTAGTAAGAGACTCCACTACTGATCGTCCGGGTAGCGCACGTAGTAACGACTACGCTCCTCGTCGTACTCCCAATCCAGCTCGGTGCCATCACCTGGATAGCTCACAGCTGGACCTGCATCTGGTGTGAAGTAACTATGAGCCACAGAGGACTCAGCAATCCCGTTCCCGGGTAACAGAACTATTTAAGCCTTTAGGTGAGGGAAAGGCTGATGAAAGAACAAGTCTGCAGCAGCAACTAGCATCTATCTTACGCAAGTGAGAGCGAGAAGAGAAGGCATCGCGAGAAGTGATCACGAAGTGATCCTAGCTACTAGCTCACAAGCATAACCCCTCCGTGTTCAACTCCCGAATCCCTATACGGAAAATGACAGTCACGGAACACACGCTGGTAGTGTATTAGTATCATTGTGTCAAGTTATCTACAACCGGAATTAACAAGCTCCCATCTGCCACATAACCGCGGGCACGGCTTTCGAAAGTTCAAACCCTGCAGGGGTGTTCCAACTTGACCCATTACAAGCCCACGATCCGCGGAGTCGCAACTCCAAAGTGGGAAGACCCGAGTATCCTCGGAATCCCGTGCTCAAGATATACCGAGCTAAGGTAAGGCTAATCCAGCAAATCCTCCCGGCGTGTCGTCACCCTGATCGTAGCCGCGCGTATCTAGGTCTCAGGACACGACCGGATGGGCGAAGCTACGGGTGGATACCAAATACCTCGAGTTGCCTCAAGGCGGCCCCGCAGGCTCCCCGTTTCGGACCAACACTCATGTGGAGCACTGGCCCGGGGTTGTTGATTAAGAAAGAGGGTTAATTACTCCCTATGCATGTTTAGTTTGTTATTAGGCAAATAGTACCAATGTTGGGATTTGCTGGAAAAGGCTTAGCACTTAGCGGTTTATCGAGGGGGTCCCATACACCCCAACCGTGTTAGGAACGCATAATCAAGGAACATAAAACCGGCTTATACGGATCCTAACGGCATGAGTGGAACAAAACACCAAGCAAAAGGCTTAGCCTTCCACCCTTGCCAATATATAGGTGATTTCAATTAAAGCATTTATATAGTGTGATATAACCCAACCAAACTTCAACATGGAGCAAGCATCTTCACTTCACCTGCAACTAGCAACGCTATAAGAAGGGCTGAGCGAAGCGTACTTAGCCAAGCAACGATTTGCATAGGTAGGGTGGTTAAACATGGCAATTGGTTACAAGTAGGAGGCTGACAAGAAGAACATGGGCATCGAGGCAAAACTATAGATCGAGACTACTAGCAAAAGACAAAGATAGTAAAGTTATCGGCGTTCGGTCATCTTGCCTGAAGAGAAGACGTTCGGATCGAAAGAAGGGTCCTCGTGCTCAAACTCGTTGGAAACCTCGTGCTCAACCTCGTTGGAATACTCGTGCTCAACTTCCGGCTCTAAACAAGACAAACACACCAAGCACCAATCAACACGATGCAATGCGCACTCGAAAAACATGAATGCATGATGGATGCACTAAAGATGCACATGGAGCACGGAAAACATCACTCAAGCAAAACACCTCAAAACAAGATAACAACCTGATATTATTAAACTTCACAGAAAATCACCCAAGTTTGATATAAGATTCGCTGAAATCGGAGTTACGGGCTAAAAGTTATGCCCGAAACAAGATTTGAGCGAAAGCTGAAAATTACAGCAACATAGCAACTTGGGAGCTCAAAATAATTAATCTACAGCACCCAAAAAGCATGGCAAAGGACTTGAACACAAACTAGATATATAGTACAGCAACTAGGTCCAAAGTGCACCCCAAACGGAGTCACGGATCAATAGCAATGATCTTGGACATATTGAACTTTGAAATAAAATTCTGGCAGCAGAACTTTATTGAAAGTTTGGAGCAAAAGATAAACATGCTACAGCCACTCAAATGGACATGTGAGGACATGGATGGAAAGACAACAATATATACTTCAAGGAACAATCAAAATCCACCCCAAAATTATCATGCTTTGTCCTACAACATCACACGAACATGGCATCGGAACGTTACAGATTTCAGACTTAGTGAAATTTCACTAAGTCCTAAAACAGCAATAACATCTTAGCACACAAAAGAGCATGTTTAAGACACCTCGAAACTAAACATGGCAAAGGGTAAGCACCTCATCAAAGTACATATGAAGGTGATCCCGAAACACACAAGCATGCATCATTGCGGTGAACACACCGATTGCAACGAGCTCAACAAGATGGCATTTCATAACAAGTGAAAACACAACATGTGAACATGGCACTTTGCAATGATGATAACAAGGAAACAATAAATCTACCATGCAACCTATCACACACAACACGTAGTTCGTGGCAAGATGAACACGTGGACATGTCATTTGCATCGTTTGGACAAACGAGCTAAAAGATATCACAAGTCAAAGGTGGCATGAAAATAACACATAACAGCAGTTTATATCATCATACACTCTTGCAACAGCAAAACAAGTGTCAAGATGACATCTAACATGCATGACTACAACAGGTAAAACGTAGAGGACAACTCCACGAACATCTAGACATGCTACACGCGCAAAACGGAGCAACAGGCACCAAGTTAGAGCAGGTCAAAGTTAGCATAACAGAAAGACAGATCAGGGACTTAGGGAAAAAAAAGAGTCAACCTCGTTGGATCTAGATGAACAGGAACGGGCCCGGTACTGTGCGGCCCAGATCTGGAGGCACTGTGCGGTGGAGGCGGCGGCGCGGCGGCGGCCCACCACGGCGTCGGCCCGGCGCGGCGCGGGAGCCCGCGGGGAGGCGAGGCGGCGGCCCGCGCGCGGAGGAGACCCGCTCGGGCGGTGGCCCAGCGAGGCGGAGCGGGGAGGCGAGCGGTGCGGGAGGCCCCGTGGCCTGGCTGGCCCGCGGAGGGGGCGCTGACGGAGGGCCTCGGCGGCGGAGGCCCGTTGGCGATGTGGGAGAAGGGCGACCCGCGGAGTCGATGAATGGGCCCGCTCGGGAGCCTGGCTTCCAGGCGGCGATCTGGTCCCCTCCAGATCGGGATCCAGCTCTGGTCGAGCCCAGCTCGGGTCGGTCGACGCAAACGAGCAGCCGGCTCGCGCGGTCGCTGGGAGGAGCGGTGCGTTGACTCGCGCGAGGAAGTGCTCGAGCCCGTAGGAAATTGCGGCGGCGGATGGATCCTCTCGGGATCCGGGAGGAACAGTGGATTGGATCTGATAAAAAGAAAAAAAAAAGAAAGTGGAGAAGGGGGAAGAAGAAGGGGATGCCCAAATAGACTAGGGGGGTCTATATGTAGCAGTTTTAGACTAGGGTTTGGAGATTAGGGGTGTTTAGGAGCCCTCCGATCGGGATCCAACGGATCCGATCGCGGGGATGATTTAAAAGGACCAGACGGAGATAAAAGAAAGCAGTAGGGGTATTTCCGGGACACGAAGTAAGGGCACTTCGGACCCACACGGACAACGGAGGGAAAAGTCAACGGAGTCCAAACGAGACGAGATTTGAGAGGCGGGTTGCACACAACAAAACAACAACACACAACACAACCTCGCGGCACACCGGTAACGAAAAACGCCCGAACAACAAAGTAGGCCTACGGGACGTCACGGACACGTGAGGGAGCTCCGGAACACGAAACGGACAACGGGAAGGAACGCCACGAACCGGATGCAACCCACAACACAAATGCAATGCAATGCACATGTCTACATGATATGAATGAATGCCACACACTCACACAACAAAACGACGAAAGCCCGAAAGACAAAGAACCCGAAATGGAAATAGATGAAGCCGGAGATATATTATAAGCCCAAAAGGGAAAGTATTACATCCGGGGCATTACAGGAAACCACCGCACCACGCAAGGGACACGCTCGACGTGCAGGCCGTGGTGAGCCCCGCGCCCGTCCGCTTTCTCCCCCATCCCCGTTCCCTCGTCTCCAACCCTAAATCTTTCCCCCCTCCCCTCCACTCCCTCGACAACGGTGGCGGCGGCGCCCTATCCAGTGAGAAGGATGAGGACCAGGCGGCGGCGCGCCCGTCGGATCCGAGGCGCGCGGGCGCGGAGGCGAGCTTCTCCGCCGACGGCGGTGACCTGCTGGCAATGGGCGATGGTGGTGGCGTCGATTCGCGGGTGCGCTCAGCAGGCGGTCCATGGATTGTACGGATGACGCCTGCGGCTGCCACGTATGGAGGACGAGGTCGAGCCATCATCGCCTTCGATACGTCTGCAACTTCGTCCGTCGAGCTAGGGTTGCAGCGGGTGGAACGAGAAGGCCAAGTCGTTGTCCTCCCCTTCGATCCGTTTGCGCCGTCGTCCCTCAAACTAGGGCTGCAGCGCCTGGCTGTGGCTAGGGAAGGCGACGGCGCCGATGTCGAGGGTGAAGGCAGGGTTGCAGGAACTCATTGGTCCAATCGGTGGAGCGCAGCTTCCCTCTTTCGCAACTGCTGCTGTGTTGGGGTACTTGCCATGCTTGAGTGGCGATGCCATGTCTTCCACCATGATCTGTAAGTTGCGTTCCAATCATCCCCATCTCTCTATTGTTTATGTTGTCTGATTGAACGATTATGGTGACCTCATGATTGTGGAAGATATCTTGCTCTTCTCGGCTTGTGGAAGTGGCCAATTGTGCAGGTTGGTTGATTTGGTTGGTTCGATAGGATCCCAGCGTTAGGAGAGTGATGGTTTGGAGATGGCTAGGTAGTATCCTGACATAATAATATAATGTGATAAATTCAGACATCTTATTTGTTGGATGTGTATTTCTTTTTAAATAGTCAATATGTTCTAGTTTGGTTGCTCTACAAGATCTCAAATAGTCAGCTATCATCATTCTTAAATCAAAGGAATGATTACCGCCCTCGCAGTTATGATATGTGCTAATAATGAATTTAAAACATGAAAATTGTAACCTGAAGGTTCGAGCGTTATCACCTGACCTTTTCTGCTTATAATGAACACCAGGGTGTAAATCTTCAAGTGCCTTTCTTGTTTAAGCTTGTGGTCGATTAGCTTGCAGCCCTTGGTAGCACTAAGGCTTCACTAGTATCATTTACAACCCTACTGGATCTCTTTGCAAGCCCAGCAACAGTTCTAATTGGATATGGTATGGAAGGTCGGGAGTATCAGCTTGTACAGGTAAATTTTGTTGCAGATTCGTGGTGTACCTCCATGACCTCTTGTATCCATGTGTGCACATTTGCTTTCTCTTTCTTAGGTATCATATGTATACTGATTAGCATTGTTGTTTGTATTTGCTACCCACAGATGTAGTTGGAAGCATCAATGTTATCTCTGATGATGGCTATTTCCATACTGCAGCATACATGCTTGCACAATATATGGCAGTTATGACAAGTTTCGGTAAGTTTGTGCTTATTAATATGATTCGGATGCATTCTGCCTAACCTACCCATGACTCTGTATTCTGTTCTGCTCACTCATCTGATAAAGCTTCTCTATTGTTTAGGTTTTGCGTTTGATGTACTCTCTGCGTAGGTGCTACCCTCCTTGGTGTCGGTCATTTTCGCTTCCAGATTCGTTTAGCTTATTCTTACTCCTACTTCATATCGTGGATTTCATCTCTGTTCTGCTGAGAATTGGTAGGTGAAATTGCTGAAAAGGAGCCAATGAACCAATCCACAATAAAACATTCCATTGATTTCTTTTTCTGAAAATTGGTAATTGAAATTGTCGAAACTGGGTGCTTTTTGCAGCTCTCTTTACTACTTCTAGCGTTGAAATTACGTCTTTTGTGCCAATTTCAAGTGCCTCTAGACATGGATCTTGTATGTTCTTCTCAATGTACGATGACAATGTATGTTGATGGAAGTTCTCATGAGGATGACGATGCACGGATGGACTTATTTTGGGGCTGAGATGGACGTAGTTATGACATGCATGCCACTGAACTTGGTTTCAGAAGTCATACCGGGGTTACTGAAAATTTAAAATAATCATATGATAGTTTGTTGTGTAACCGTATTGATTTTGCTAGACCAAGTCTCTTTAGTATATCTAGGACTGCTACTAGAACTTGCAACAATGATCTTTCTACTTCTAAATAGTCTTTTCCTTTTTCTTTTTAAATGGCAGTGCATGATGGACTAGCAGGGACATGCGACAACAATGGTGGTCATGACGTCAAGCGACAGTAGGCGCACCTAATAAGAAGATGCCAAGGTGAGCTTCTCCAGTCCTCGTTTCTGCGATCTCCCCCCCTACATGCCAATTACAGAGTTTTGTGTGATGCTCTTTGGTACCATGTGTTTGTGGATATGTTTTTCTATTCTTCTAAGAAGTTTTAGCACGTGGATTGTGTTTGGTACAATTCCTCCTCCATATGTCACATCATTAACCTCGATACACGTCGGCTCACATTTTTCCTGTTCTTCTGGATCGGGCGGAGGTCGCCGCCATAGGAGAGCTGGGGCGTCGTGGTCTTCATGTGGGTGTGGAGCTGTGGAGGATGAGGATCAGGCACGGGTCACCACCATAGGAGAGCAGGGTTGGCGTGGTCTTCATGTTGGGCGCGGAGCAGGGGAGGATGTGGAGGATGGTTGTTACGGAATGAGAGGCGAGATCTTAGATTGCACATGTGCGGCTGCGGTATCATCTTCCTCCCAGTTATTACTCATCTATGTTTTTGCTAAACAGCTCTGTACAGATAGAGAAAAAAAGAGAAGGGGATAAATCTTGAGGAAGAGTTTGGTGAAGAACAAGGTGATCTTTCCATCTCTCTCTCTCTCTCTCTCTCTCTCTCTCTCTCTCTCTCTCTCAACGCACACATTTACATTATTGATGTCTCTGGATTTGATGCAGATCCGAGGATGTAAATCTAACTTATATATTGTTCATGGGGATTGATTATTGTAGTGATATATCTGAGAATTTTAATGATCTATCTGCTAGCAGGTACTGTACTCACCACAGTTATTTTTGTGTGCGCTTCAGCTCATTCAATTGCATGTTAATTTCCAAACAAACCTACTGCTGCAACTGTTTTTTTGTACAAAGCATACAAATTACTGATTTTTCTGGAATCTTATTCCTTTTGTATTTACATATTTTTTTTTATTTTCGCATTAATGAAAATTTCTGCTCCTAAACAGGTTATTTGGGTGCCTAACTTTTATCAGCGAGAAGTTCTGGAGATGATTGTTTGTGCAATGCTTCACATATGCTTTATATTTCCAGCCAATAATATATTATTGGTTATAACTGGAAGGTTCGTTCTTGATGATTTTTCATGCTTGGCATTTTAGTGGAAGGTGCACTGAATTATTTCACTAGAACATCTGTCGTTTTACATTTGTTAGGATGAAAATTTAGTGTATTTATCTTTCTCGGATTTATGAAAGAGTTACTGTTCAAAGTTATGAAAGTGGTATATGATCCTCTTTAATTTTGGTGTCGGTATGGGAGAAGGAGGCGTGGAACACAACCGGTTGACAGAAGGAGATCAAGCAATGATCCTCTTTAAATTTGGTGTCGGTATGTCGAGATCAATGGTTCTGGTGAGCTCCTCTTCCATCCAATGTCTTCTTATTTCATGTCTACGCAGCTCTTATTTTTTAGGTTACCCTGCAAATTTTGGTGATATAAAATTTTCTGAAACAATGTGCTACTATTGTTATTATTGAACTATACGTTACTTTGTTTCTTTTTTTGAAGTAGGAAATGATGAATCAAACAATGAGGCAGGACGATCGTGTTTGGTCTTCAGCCATCCGTTGACTCTGAAAGCCAGGTCAGGATTGTCCCTTGTTAAATGTGTGGTTGTACCTTCTGCTAAATTAATCATGCGCTTTCATTTGCTCTATTATATCGACCAAATGAAAAGGGATATGTAAAGTCCAAATGGTTGCAAAACTTTGTGGTAAATCTTGGCTAGACCATACGTGGATATGGCCTCCAGTCATTTAGTCCAGTTTCTTGATTTCCTTGGATTTTGTACAAGTGGAGCCACTTCACCATAACTTATATAAATAACTTGTATCTGATTATTTTGAACAATAACGTGCTTAGGACAGTAGCATGTATTTCCGACCAGCATGTTGGTTTTCGATTATTACTGCAGTTATTCAGTATTCTGTTTTGGACTTGGTCCAACTATGAATTACATACATAGAACTTATGGATGGTTGGCTTGGTTGTTTGAATCTGCTTTTATGTGGGGAAACCATATTCCAATTATAGAACTGATAAAAATGAAGTAGCAAGGTATTTTCTTTGGCTTATTGGGTTGCTTCTATTGCTATGTCTATATTGGTCTAATCTTACTTCTGGGAGATGTCAAAAGGCCTTTCTTTCGTTTTTGCATTGCAGACGCACCAACCTATGCGTAAAGTCGCAAACTGAAGGTATGAACTAACCAAATTAATATGTATCATGTGTACTCGATAATGTTTCCATCATGCATGTCCTCTTCTGTTATTTATGGGTATTACTCTGCTTGGTTTTGCGTTTTGGATACTATTCATGAATATTTGGTTACGAGTGAGCCTGCTTATGCACTCTCTTTTCTGTTGCATGCATGTCATGATCAATTGTGATGACTGTCACATGTCCATGAGTTTGAAAAAACTCAGCTATACCATGAGAAGGGTATGGAACAATAAGTGCCATACCTGATCAAGAGATTTTCCCAGCCGCGTTAGTTTACTATCATGTCTTTTAGGTGACCTATTGCATACTTCTCTTATAACCCCCTAATTGATCAAGACAAGATCTACTTTTCCTGTTAGGTCATTTGTAGCTGCTATGCTAAATAAATACCTTTAGTATGGGTTGTATGTATGGCTCAACAAATAAAGCTCTCATGTGTGAATTCTTTGATTCCTCCTCTCTTTCTCGCTTCCTCTCTCTTGAAAGCAGGCAGTACATCATTGTTGCATTGGAAAGATCTAGAGTATTTTCCTTCTTAACTCTTTTATGTGTTCTTCCACCTCCGAATCACTATTTTTGGATCGATCCATATACAGGTCGAGCATGGCATTTAGGTGTGAATAAAATATGTTCCATTTCCTTTCTTTTTTTGGCAAGATTGAATTGATTATCCTAGCCATGCATGGTTTGCAGAGATTTTTTTTTTCAAATCTCACTGCATTTCTTAAGAAGTTTAGTAAGCAAGTTAAGCAACCCTGCTGCTATTTGTGTGCCTGCTTTATGTCTGTTAGACTAGCGTAATACAAGTGCATCAACCACATGATATTTGCAACATGTTCTTATTTTCTTGAGATCTTAGAGCGCAGAATACTAATTTTGATGTTTATCTTTGTAGTGGTGTTCACAAGACGACTATTGTATTGCTACATGTATTTTGGATTCATAACCACAAAGTGCATCACCATTAAGCTCGCCTATCTCTCATATCTGTTAAGCTCTATAAATGAAAATAAATATATTTTCAACATCTAGCCCTCTGTCTACTATCATCTTCTTTGATTTTTGATACACTAATGAACATGCATAGTCCATATGTTCTAACTAGAACAAATCATATTTTTATAATTGTAAGCCATATTTGCTTATGTGCTATTTGATGGAAGTTGGTTTGCCTTTTGTGATAGTCAGTGAAAACTTCATAGTTTTGATGACCTCTTGATTCGTGGCATTAATAGTTATTTTGACAAAACAAAGATGGTTATCCTATAAACTTTTTACAAAGGGTAAATCTTTTTTTCTTGTAAGATTGAAAGGCGACGGGAATTTCTTTGGTGGGATTATTCAGCTCAGCTCTTTCTAAAATTTGTTTTCATAAGCTATGAACAAAAGGGAATTTTCATTCCACCTGCCAGCTGCACCCTCTTTAGGTCTATGTAAAAGCATTACAAGTTAACTAAGGTCTATGGATATTCCAAGGCTTCCTTCTATGTATATATATTTTAAGGTCTACTGATTTGCAAGGATGTTTTCTACCTGTACATATCAATAGTCCATATCTAAAATATCAGGACTTCGTCTTGTCGAGGATGTCGGCCTATTACATGAAGTGGTTGGAGATTAAAGGGTTACATATAATATTTAGTACTCACTAATTTGGATTCTATTCCAAATCATTAATGCATTTAAGATATCGTCAAATAGTTTTTTTTGCTTTGCTCTCATTTTGTTTCTTCAGCATGCAACTTCTAGCTCTGTTTCATCTCCAGTTGTAGATGTTGTTTGTTGCTGGTAATCTGGCTGAAAGTATTTCGTGTCTATTCACTACATAAAAATCAAGGTTCACCGTGTTCACTATTTTTTGATAAATCAACTGCATAACTTGATTAAGATAGTTTGTTTGTCAAATAAAATTTGAGATTCCCGATTCTCGATTGTATTTTCCACATGTGTTGTCTGACCTGCTACCATAGTTTGACTCTTTCATTATATATATGTTAGAGTACACACGAAATACTTATAATGTTGCATACCATTCTGTTTCTAAGGAGCACAAGTTCCTTCTTTATAGTAAGGGTTCGAGAAGGTATTGCTCTAAATATGTAATTGTGCAAGAAAAATGCTATTTGGCTGCGAATATATTTTGATGTGTTCATTATTTGCTTTAACTGTAAGCTTTGTTTAAAAGTAGCTCAAGCATTCCTGATTGTATCTTTGAATGGTTAATGACCCCTCTCTTTCTTTAATCTTACATTTATTTTCATGTGTATACATTCAAATATCTTCCACACTTAACGAATGAGTAAAGATTAAAGATTATACCTTCTGATGTTAATGTGTTATGGTATAGTGTTTTTCCTATGTTGTTATGGTACATTTGATAGGCATGTTTTGAAAACATATTTTCTGATTTAGCTATATCAGTGTTGTGATTTATATTGTAGAATTGTTGATTGGGACATAACTGTTCTATACTACTTTTTAGTTTTGACGTATTATCACCTATGTGCAGTTACAAATCATTGAAAAGCACTGGCTATAATGTCAATCATTTATTTTCAAATTAGGATTTTGCACCATTTGGCACAATGGGCCATCTAATTGGACAAACTACTAATCACTACTAATTGGACACATTGTCCAGGCAGCAGGGATTAGGAATGCGACATATGCGGCTTTATTTTTTAAGATGAACTTGCTGCCAGCCACTTATGTAAGGCAAACTGACAAATACTTTTCTGTTTTTCTACTTCTTTTAGATACATTATATAGATCTTTACCTAAACAGATCAATCTTCCAACGGAAGGAAGAAAACTGAACGGCATGCCAGCAGAACAAGACTATGTACATGCTATGCCTACCTATATAATTTGCTTTACAAGGCAAGTGTAAATACACTATACCATGACTACACAATAACAAGACCTTTCTTTTCATGTTGGGTTACGCTTTTGAACTATCGTGCATGTTATCTAACTATCTACATGTGTGACGTTTAAATCCAGTACGTATGCTTGATTATGCTTGATGATGCAATCTAAGTATCAACCTCCCCATTATCATTACTTGCACATATAATAGTTCCCATACTTGCTATGCTTTTATTATTTGCGCCAACGGTGCAACGGGTTTCTTATGCTTCAGGGCTTTATTATCAGTATTTGGATTACTACTTGCATGGTTCTAATACTTGGTTTTTTCTCGCTTTTTGCACCAGGTCATCTAAGGAGTTGCTTAGACGTCGAAGTTATTTTCGATACCTGATATGATCAAAGGTGTCTATATGATGCATCTCTACTTATGTACCTTGCTTGATAAAAAGCAATATAAATAAGTTATTGTAAACTTATCTTATACCTCTCTAAGTCATTTTCGATACTTGATATGATCAAAGGTGTCTATATGATACATCTCTACCTTTGTACCTTGCTTAATAAAAGCAATATAAATAAGTTATCATAAACTTATCTTATACCTCTCTTATAACACAATGTATCGACTGTATCTGAATATTCTAAGGTTTGAATGCTCACTCTACATAACACCATAACCTTCATGTCCTGGTCTTTCTAGCTGGCGACTATACAATGCATATTTGCTACTATAGCTTGTTTGAATCAAGTGATCTCATTACTTCCTTTTAGCCTATAATGGTGCAATGTAATGGAATATAAGTATCTGTTAAGTTGGTTCTAAATCAATCACATGCACATGGTTTAAATACTTGGCTCACTCTTGCCTTTTGCGCCATGGGTGCAACGGGTCATCTGTATGAAGAAAGGTCAAGCATATGCTTTCGCCTTCAAATGCACCAAGTAACGGGTCATCTATATGAAGAAAGGTCAAGCATATGCTTTCGCCTTCAAATGCACTAAGTGTGCCTGATAGTCTACTCAATATAAACAAGTTGCAAGATCACCTTGTTATATAACTTAGCATTAGTATAGATGCCTACTAAGACTTCTGTGTTTATCATCCTTTTGCATATTATGCAATCCCTAAGACCATACTGTGCGTTATTTGCTGCTTAGACCGCTATGTAGTATGCTTTTGAAACATCCATGATGAAAGATATATATGATCACTCTTACAATACTTGGCTTACATTTGGCTTTTGCGCCATTGGCGCAACGGGTCATCTAGTTTTCTAAATGACTAACTATAAGAAAAATTTATTGCGCTAGGTAAGCGTCTTTAGTCCGCAAGTGTTCATGGGCATAGAGACGAATACAAATAGCGCCTCTGAAAAAGCGACCATACATGGTGTTTTTGTTGTAGTGGAACGTACTATTAAAATAAAAGAGTAGTAAGGGCCTAAGCTTGGGGATGCCCATGGCACACCAAGTAAAATTCAAGAACAATCAAAAGCCTAAGCTTGGGGATGCCCTGGGAAGGCATCCCCTCTTTCTTCTTCATCCGTCGGTAACTATACTTGGAGCTATATTTTTATTCACCACATGATATGTGTTTTACTTCGAGCGTCTTGTATAATTTGAGTCTTTGCTTGTTAGTTTGCCACAATTATCCTTGCTGGACACACGTATTTGAGAGAGTTAAATATGGCCTAGGAATTGATAGAACACTCTATGTGCTTCTCTTATATCTTTTGAGTTGAATAGTTTTTGCTCTAGTGCTTCACTTATATCTTTTAGAGCACGGTGGTGATAATATTTTGAAGAAATTGTTGAACTCTCATACTTCACTTATATCCTTTTGAGAGTCTATTAAAACAGCATGGTTTTGTGTTTAGGCTATTAAACTAGTCTTCACATGATAGACATCCAATATCAATGTAGTAAAAAATTTACACTAAGTGCATTGAATATGATGAGAAGTTGGATGCTTGATAATTGTTTTGAGATATGAGGATAGTGATATTAGAGTCATGCTAGTGGAGTTATTATGAAACTGAGAAATACTTGTGTTAAGGTTAGTGATTCCCGTAGCATGCACGTATGATGAACCGCTATGTGACGAAGTTAGAGCATGAGGTATTTGTAAAGTGTCAACCTTTTTGTGGAGGTCGGGGGCGCGCGATGGTTAACTCCTACCAACCTCCCCCTAGGAGCATGCGTTGATTGCTTTGTTTTGATGACTCGTAGATTTTTCCAATAAGTATATGAGTTCTTTTGACTAATGTTGAGTCCATGGATTATACGCACTCTCACCCTTCCACCGTTGCTAGCCTCTCTTGTATCGCGCAACTTTCGCCGGTACCATACACCCACTATATATCCTTCCGCAAAACAGTCATCATATTATTCCTCAAAACAGCCACCATACTTACCTATCATGGCATTCCCATAGCCATTCCGAGATATATTGCCATGCAACATTCCACCGTTCTGTTCATATGACACGCTTCATATTGTCATATTGCCATGCATGATCATGTAGTTGACATCGTATTTGTGGCAAGGCCACCATGCATAATTTTTCATACATGTCACTCTTGTTTCATTCCACATCCCGGTACACCACCGGAGGCATTCATATATAGAGTCATACTTTGTTCTAGTATCGAGTTGTAATGAAAATGTGATGATCATCATTATTAGAGCATTGTCCCATGGGAGGAAAGGCTAAATCAATAATGCCCCTCCACAAAAAAGAAAAAGAAAAAAAAAGAAAGTACAAAGAAAAAAAGAAAGGCCCAAAAAAGGGACAATTGCTACTATCTTTTTTCCACACTTGTGCTTCAAAGTAGCACCATGTTCTTCATTGTAGAGAGTCTCATGCTTAGTCACTTTATATACTAGTGGGAATTTTCGTTATAGAACTTTGCTTGTATATTCCAACGATGGTCTTCCTCAAATGCCCTAGGTCTTCGTGAGCAAGCAAGTTGGATGCACACCCTCTACTTTCTTTTTGTTGAGCTTTCATACATATTTAGCTCTAGTGCATCCGTTGCATGGCAATCCCTACTCACTCACATTGATATCTATTGATGGGCATCTCCATAGCCCATTGATACGCCTAGTTGATGTGAGACTATCTCCCTCCTTTTTGTCTTCTCCACAACCACCTCTCTATTCCACCCATAGTGCTATGTCCATGGCTCACACTCATGTATTGCGTGAAAGTTGAAAGGTTTGAAAGAATAGAGTATGAAAACAAGTGCTTGGCTGAAATCGGGGTTGTGCATGATATGAATATTTTGTGTGATGAAGAGGGAGCATAGCCAGACTATATGATTTTGTGGGGATAACTTTCTTTAGCCATAGTATTTTGAGAAGACATGCTTTCTTTGTTAGTATGCTTGAAGTATTATTATTTCTTATGTCAAAATAGACTTTTATCTTGAATCTTTCAGATTTGAACATTCATGCCACAATTAAGAGAATTACATTGAAAAACTATGATGGTTAGCATTCCACATCAAAAAATCTGTTTTTATCATTTACCTACTCGAGGACGAGTAGGAATTAAGCTTGGGGATGCTTGATACATCTCCAACGTACCTATAATTTTTTATTGTTCCATGCTATTATTTATGATGTTTTGGATGTTTAATGGGATTTGTCATACACTTTTATATTATTTTTGGGACTAACCTACTAACCCAAAGGCCCGGTCCAGATTGCTGTTTTTTTTTCTGTTTTAGGGTTTTACAGAAAAGGGATATCAAACGGAGTCCAAACGGAATGAAACCTTCGGGAGAGATACTTTTGGAGAAAATCACGCACGGGAGACAGAACCACGGAGTAGGGGCCACGAGGTGGCACGAGGGTGGGGGCGCGCCCCCCTGCCCAGGGCGTGCCCCCTGCCTTGTGGGTCCCTCGTGAGGCCCCCCGGTGTCCTCCTTCCTCCTATCTAAGCCTACGTACCCCGAAACCATCAGTAGAGCAGAGAAAACCCTAGTTCCACTGCCGTAACCTTCTGTTCCCGTGATATCCCATCTTGGAGCCTATTCCTAAGCGCCGCCGGAGGGGGGATCCATCACAGAGTGCTTCTACATCATCATCATCGCCCTCACCATGAGTTGTGAGTAGTTTACCACAGACCTTCGGGTCTATAGCTAGTATCTAGATGGCTTCTTCTCTCTCTTTAGATCTCAATACAAAGTTCTCCTCGGTCTTCGAGGAGATCTATTCGATGTAATCTCTTTTTGCGGTGTGTTTGTCGAGATGCGATGAATTGTGAGTTTATGATGAAGATTATCTATGAGAAATATTTGGTTCTTTTTTGAACTCTTTATGTGTGCTCATAATATCCTTGCAAGTCTCTTCGAATTATTGGTTTGGTCTGGCCTACTAGATCTATAGTTCTTGCAATGGGAGAAGTGCTTGGATTTGGGTTCAATCTTGCGGTGTCCTTTCCCAGTGATAGTAGGTGCAGCAAGGCACGTATTGTATTGTTGCCGTCGAGGATAAAAAGATGGGGTTTATATCATATTGCTTGAGTTTATCCCTCTACATCATGTCATCTTTCTTAAGGCGTTACTCTGTTCTTATGAACTCAATACACTAGATGCATGCTGGATAGCGGTCGATGTGTGGAGTAATAGTAGTAGATGCAGGCCGGAGTCGGTCTACTTGTCTCGGATGTGATACCTATATACAATGATCATGCCTAGATTGTCTCATAATTATTCTCTTTTCTATTAATTGCTCGACAGTAATTTGTTTACCCACCGTAGAATATCGCTGTCATGAGAGAAGCCACTAGAGAACACTATGGCCCCCGGGTCTATTCTCAACATATCAATCTACATCTACTTTACTTTTTCTCTTTTAATTTTTGGTCTTATAAACAAAAATACCAAAAATATAAACTATCATCTCTATCAGATCTCACTTTCGTAAGTGATCGTAAAGGGATTGACAACCCCTTATCGTGTTGGCTGCGAATTTCTTATTTGTTTGTGCAGGTGCGAGGGACTCGCGCGTGGTCTCCTACTGGATTGATACCTTGGTTCTCAAAAACTGAGGGAAATACTTACGCTACTATGCTGCATCTCTCTTTCCTCTTCGAGGGAATAGCCCGCCACCTTTTGACCAAGTCAAACGGGCCGACCTTTTCATTGGAATGGGCCTCTGTTGGGCCGTGCCACGTGTCGACGTATCATAGGCGCTTTGGGTCTAATGAGTGGATGACATTTGTCCTAACGGTGAGCCGACACGTGTTTCCTCCAGCCAATGATGATTTTACATGTGGAAAATCCCCATTGGTCGGGGCTGTTAACGGGTTATCGGATCCAAAACCGGACCCGATAGCTTAACGACGTTCCGTTACGGTGGATGCCACATGTCAGTCACCATTGACGAAAGCACTTCTGTGACGCGCAGTTTATCGTCATGGAAGTGGACACTTCCGTGATGATAATTTTGGTAATGTCATGGAACACTTCTACGACAACACATGTATGACTATCTTGATTCTGTCATAAATTTGTCATGGATGTACATGCATGACAGAAAAAGTGACCTACTGTGACAAACACGTATCATCATGGAAGTGTATTTTTTTGTAGTGCTTCACCTTCCCGAGCCATTCGCGAGGGTGCTTGAGGTTGATCAGACATCGAGGTTGAGGCTTCACACGAAGGGATGTTGCAATGGTGATATGTGGGAAAACGTGAAGTTCCCCATTCCTCATATAATGCTTCTTTGTCGTGGTTGGAAAACATTCGCATGCGCCCACTACCTGATGAAGGGGCACATCCTTCGCTTCAAATTAGTGGAGGCCGATCTGCTCTCTGTCAAGGTCTTTGGGCACTCAGGGATCTGGTTAGGGTACTGCCCGGAGAGCTCGACCGATGACGAAACCTCCTCCTCAAGCGATAGCGACAAGGAGGAGACATGTGGGGAAGACAACCGGGGCAGGTCTGACTAGGTGTCGGGCTCCCCATCACCAGGCGACGCCGGCAGCACCACAATCTGCACCTGGCCTTCTCCCTAGAAGAACGATTTGTCGGGGGGTAGTTCTCGGTGGCGGCTCTTCAAGCCAGCTCCTTGAACTTCTCGGGGCTGTCGCTTCTGGCGGCTGGCGCTGGAAGGCCGGAGAAGACGAAGAAGGTGGGTGGCAGGCCATCATGTCGGAGTACGGCAATGCCGACGCCTTCGTCTCGTATTACCGGCCCGCTGCCTCATCTTTCGGCTCCTCTCCCGGCTCCATCATCACCAGCCCTCTTCTTAACAGCCGCCGAGATGTTCTCTTGATGTCTTATGCCGCGTGCATGTAATGCCCAGGATGGGACTATATCTCCTACGTGTCGAGGCACGACTTAAAGATATAAGCCCATTCTGGAATGATCGCAAGTTTGGTATCTTTGCACATCTCATGTAAAAATGGGATGGAAAACTGAAAAGATAGTTGGCTTACACTCGCCACGTCACAAAAATTCATTACATGTTCAAACATCATTCAATAAACATCACAGCCCATCTAAGGGTAAAATCCAAATGTCAAGATACCAAACATAACATTAAACCACAGGTCTGAATCGAATCCTAGTAGAAGCTCTACTGATCAACCGGATAGTTCACGTAGTAACGGCTACGCTCCTCGTCGTACTCCCAGTCTAGCTCAGTGCCATCACCAGTGTAGCTCACCATGGTACCTGCATCTGGTGTGTTGAAGTAACTGTGAGCCATAGAGGACTCAGCAATCCCGTTCCCGGGTAACACGACTATTTAAGCCTTGGGTGTGGAACAAGGCTGAAGAAAGAACAAGTGTCTGCAGTAGCAACTAGCACTAACTTACGTACAAAAGAGCGAGAAGAGAAGGTGCCTCAGACGAGAGATGATCACTAAGTGATCCTAACTAGCAATTCAAACATAACCCCACCGTGTTCACTTCCCGAATCCCTTTCGGAAAATGACCGTCACGGTACACACGCTGGTAGTGTATTGGAACAAGGTGTCAAGTTTTCTACAACCGGATATTAACAAGCTCCCATCTGCCACATAACTGCGGGCACGGCTTTCGAAAGTTCAAACCCTGCAGGGGTGTTCCAACTTGGCCCATGACAAGCCCACGATCGGCGGAGTCGCAACTCCGAAGGTGGGAAGACCCGAGTATTCTTGGAATCCCGTGCTCAAGATACTCCGACTAAGGTAAGGCTAATCCAGCAAATCCTCCCGGCGTGCCGACACCCTGACAATAGCCGCGCGTATCTAGTCTCAGGCCACGACCGGATGGGACAAGCTACGGGTTTTTACCAATCCTCGAGTTTCCTCGTGGTGGCCCCGCAGGTTGCCTAGTTCGGACCAACACTCATGAGGAGCACTGGCCCGGGGGTTGTTGATTAAGAACTCGGGTTTGCAAGACCCTATGCAAATTTTATTAGTTATTAGGCGAATAGTACCAATGTTGGGACTTGCTGGAAAAGACTTAGCACTTAGCGGTTTATCGAGGGGGTCCCATAACCCCAACCGTGTGAGGAACGCATAATCAAGGAACAAAACACCGGTTTATACGGTTCCTAGCGGCATGAGTGGAACAAAGCACCAAGCAAAAGGCTTAGCCTTCCACCCATTAGCAATATATAGATGATTTCATTTAATAATTAATATAGTGTGATATCCCAACAAACTTCAACAAGAAGCAAGAATCTTCAATCTTCTCCTGCAACTAACAACGCTATAAGAGGGGCTGAGCGAAGCCTACGTATAGCCAAACAATGGTTTGCATAGGTAGGGTGGTTAGATAGGATCATGGTTACAATAGGAGGCTGACAGGAAAACATGGGCATCGAGGCAACAGCTATAGAGCGATACTTCTAGCAATAGGCAAAGATAGTAATGGTATCCGGGTTCGGTCATCTTGCCTGTTAAGTTGTCGATGGGATCGTAAGAAAGCTCCTCGTTCTCATCCTCGGTAGTAACCTCGTTCTCGTACTCGTACTCAGCTTCCGGCTCTACTCAACACAAACACACAAGGCACGAAATCAACCAGATGCAATGCGCACTCAAAATATGCTGGATGCATGACTGATGCACTAAGGGAGCACAAGGAGCATGACAATATGCGATCAAGCAAAATGCTTCAAAACATGATAACAATAGGATATTATGAATCTACATGAAAAATCACACAAGTTTCATATAGGACTTGCTCCAATCGGAGCTACGGGCTAAAAGTTACACACAAAACAATAAACATGCGAAAGCTGAAAATTACAGCCACATAGCAACTTCGGAGCAAGAAATAAATAAGCTAAAGCACTCAAACATCATGGCAATGAGAATGGGCATAAACTAGACATCTCATAGAGAATACAATTCCATTGGAGCACCCCCAAAGGAGCCATGGATCAATAGCAACAAGCTATGACATATTGAACTTGACAACAAAATCCTGACAGCAGTATTTTATTGCAACTTGGGAGCAAAAGATAAATATGCTACAACCACTCAAATAAGCATGTGAGAGCATGAATGGATAGCCAACAATATATACAACAAGGAACCAGCAAGAGTCACCCCAAAACTATCATGGATTGGCCTAGAACAACAAGCAAACATGGCATCTGGAAATTACAGATTCCAGACTTAGTGAAATTTCACTAAGTGTTGAAACAGCAGTTTCATCATGGCATCTTTGAGAGCAAGTTTAAGTCACCTCAAAGCTAAACATGGCAAGTGGTAATTACTACAGCAAAGTACACATGATGGTGAATCCAAAACACCTAAGCATGCATCATGGAGACAAACACAACGATAGCAATGAGCTCCTCTACGAGGCATCTCGTAACAAGTTTAACAACATGACAGCCACATGGCACTTTGCATCGGAGATAAACATGGCAAGATTAATTCTATCATGCAAGCCTAGGCAATCAACATGTAGGGCATGACAAGACGAACACGTGGACATCTCATTTGCATCACTTGGATAAACATGCAAAAAGTTATCACATTGCAAAGATGGCATGAAAACATCTACTAACAGCAGTTTTTAGCATGATGCACTTTTGCAACAGATTTTTAAGCATCTAGATGATCTCAAACATGCAAGGCATAATGGAACAAAATGTAGTACAGGTCTCCACGAACATTTTGACATATCATTCACTCAAATCGGACCATCACACAAAAAGTTATCATCATTCTAAAACTGCATCAGAGATTAAAATCCTGGGGACTTAGAGGAATAAGAGGGCAACCTCAGATCTGAAAAAAACGACGCGGATCGGGCTGGCTTCGCGGATCGGGCCCGCGGAGGCTGCCGGGCCGAAGTGGAGCAGATCGGGCGGCTGATAACGGGCTTCGGCCCGTTTGGGGACTCCAGCGGCTGGGGAATCGGAGCGAGGGGCGGCTCCCGAGCGGCGGCGGCGCGGAGGCCCCGGAGCGGCACGGGCCCGCGGGGTGGTCGACGGGCCGGCCCAGCTAGGGAGATCGGGGCGAGGGGCGGCCAGATCGGTGGATCTCCCGATCCCGGTCGGCAGCGGCTGCAGGCGATCGAAGGCGCCCCAGAGCGGAGGAGCTGGGCCTCTGGAGTGGGCCAGTGGGAGGAGGCGTGGCCCCGGCTGGGCCTAGGGTTCGGCCCAGGCGCTGCTGGCCCAGCGGCGGTGGCGATCGTATCCAGATCGGGGAGCCTCCTGCTCCCCTCGATCCAGGCGGCGGTGGCTGGCTAGCGAGGGAACCGGCGGGGCGGCGGCGAGCCTTTCGAGGCCGGCGGTGGGTGAGATGCGGGAGCCGGCGGGAGGTGGCCCGGCCGGTGGGGACGGTGAGGTGGCGCGGTGGTGGTGAGGTGGCGCGGCCGGAGGTGGTGGCGGTGATGATTCCGGCGAGGGTCCGGCGAGCTCCTCCGGTGAGCTCCGCCGGAGTGGAGGAAGAGGCTGGAGGAAGAAGAAGATGGCTAGGGTTTGCTATTTTTGGGGCAAAAATTGGGGAAGGTGGACAAATATATAGGCACAAGGAGCTAGGGTTGTCCAAATGAGGTGTGGTTTTCGGCCACGCGATCAGAATTGGATGGCCTAGATGAAGGGAGGGGTTTGGGTTGGTTTAGTGGGCTGTTGGAGGGGTGTCTTGGGCCTCAAAGTGGAGGTACTTTCAGCCCACGAGAATAACTGTTGGAGCATGTAGGATCGAAGAAGTAGGTCTAGAGGGGGGGTGATTAGACTACTTGACAAGATAAAAAATCTGCCTTTTGGTTGTGCAAAGTTTTAGGCAGTTTTGCAATTAAGATCAAGTCAAGTAACATACTACACATGCAATTCTAGAGTATGGGCAGCGGAAAGTAAATTGCATATATAGTAAATGGAAGTGGAGAAGATCAAACGCAGTTTGGTGACACAGAGATTTTTGTCGTGGTTCCGATAGGTGGTGCTATCGTACATCCACGTTGATGGAGACTTCAACCCACGGAGGGTAACGGCTGCGCGAGTCCACGGAGGGCTCCACCCACGAAGGGTCCACGAAGAAGCAACCTTGTCTATTCCATCACGGCCTACGCCCACGGAGGACTAGCCTTACTCGGGGTAGATCTTCACGAAGTAGGCGATCTCCTTGCCCTTACAAACTTCTTGGTTCAACTCCACATCATCAAGACGGAGGCTCCCAAGCGACACCTAACCAATCTAGGAGGCACCACCCCCCAAAAGGTAATAGACGGTGTTGATGATGATGAACTCCTTGCTCTTGTGCTTCAGATGATAAACTCCCCAACACTCAACTCTCCTCACTGATATGGCTGTGGTGGAAGAAATATTTGAGTGGAAAGCAACTTGGGAAGGCTAGAGATCAAGTTTCATATGGTAGGAATGGAATGGCTTGATCTCAACACAAGGGTAGGTGGTTCACTTCTCAGAAAGTGTATGGTAGAAGTGGTGGTACTTTCTGATGGCTCTCCTCACGAATGAGGAGGGGGTGGAGGGGTATATATAGCCTCCACACAAAATCCAACCGTTACACACACATTTGACCAATCTCGGTCAGACCGAAGTGAAAACTCGGTCAGACCGAAAGTTCAAATATAGTGAACGTTGGGATTTTCGGTGGGACCGAAAATACCATCTCGGTGAGACCGAAGTGAGTCAAAGGTTAGGGTTTGCCATCTCGGTGAGACCGAAAATATAAACTCGGATATTCCGAATTGATGTCAACTGATCACAGAAGGTTGGCAGCCCTTTTTCGGTGAGACCGAAACTCAGAATCGGTTTGACCGAGAAGCTAGGGTTTGGAGAGATAACTGAAGTGGTTCATCTCGGTGGGACTGAGTTGAAAGAATCGGTGTGACCGAGATGTTAGGGTTTGTGGAGATAACTTCATCTCGGTGAGACAGAGTTGGTTTGACCGAGATTACTTATGGGTGTGTGTTAAGTAGTGAATAGTGCTGATAGTTGAGGGAGTCAGATCACCAAGCACTTGAGCAACAAGAACATTAACACAACCTCATCCCCTTTTAATAGTATTGGCTTTTCCTATGGACTCAATGTGATCTTTGATCACTAAACCAAAAATGGAGTCTTGAGCTTTTGCCAATGCTTGCCTTAGCATTTGAGGGGTCCACTTCTTCAATCATCTTGCCATACCAATGTGATTGGATTTCCTGAAACATACTTGATAAAAGCATTAGTCCAACCACAAAGTATGTTGTCATTAATTACCAAAACCACCCAGGGAGCAAATGTGCTTTCAATCTCCCCCTTTTTGGTAATTGATGGCAACACACTGAAATTATATTTAACGAGACATCAAAGCTTATTGAAAGAAAGACAGGATTATCACGAAAGCTTTGACAAGCATGTAGTACACAGGCTCCCCCTACAAGTGTGCAAGATTTTCATATATTATGGTTTTGGACTACCACAAGCACACAAGAGAGATAAGCAAGATGTGCTACATGCAGCTCGGCTATATGCATCAGAGCAGAAGAGAAAGGAAGTGAGTGATAATGCATATGTGCATGGTGATTTCTTGCAAACAAGTATTTACAAGCAAGTCACCATCATGCACATTCTGCAAGATGCATATACTTACCTTGAGGTTCCTTGGCATTTGTACCTGAAGGGATAAACTTGAGAAAACAAGGTTAGATAACACAAGAGTATTCCTTCAACCAACTGCAAGAACATCAAGAGTACCAAGCCAGGGAGGACATGTATAAAGAGTGTCTCATATTGAGAACAGGCTTGAATCAGCAAACATGTCTCCGAAGCTAAAAGATTTTCAATGAACTCAGAGAGATTTTGCTTTTCATAGGATATCAATTGTGATTCTCCTCTAAGTCTTCTCCCCTTAAACTAAAAGATTCCATAAGATACCAATTGTGAGTAAGATACCAATTGTGAGAACAAGGGGTGTGAAGGAAAAAGCAAAATCAAAAGAATGATGCCAATTGTAATGTCCAATGTAAACACGACAAAGCTTTGATGTGATTCTCTCCCCCTTAAGATAAGATTGCTTTTCTTCCCTAAGTCTTCTCTTCTCCCCTACTCCCCATACTCCCCCTAAGTTCTCTCCCCCTTTGACATCAAGTGCCGAAAAGGACAGTAAACTAGGTAGGACAGGAAAGATGGAAAGAAAGAAAGAAAGAAGGAAAGAAGTGGGATCCTTAAGAATCACAACAGGGCAAATAAGAACAATCAGAGAAACAATTGAGTCTTCTCCCCTTTAAGATTTAAATTTGAGTGGAGCTGCAGAAGTTGATGTCCTGGAAAATAAATCGGTGACACCGAATTAGATGGATCGGTGGGTCCGAATCCTTTTCGGTTAAACCGAAAGTTTTAAATCGGTGACTCCGAGTTTAATTCCAAGGAAATACAGAAAGAATTCAGCTCACTCTGCGAGGAAAGTTTCAAAAGATTTGCAATGAATTTGTAAAAGATTTTCAGGGAATTGATCAGAGCCAGAAAAAGATTTCCAGAAGGATATTCACAAAGAAACATAAGAAAAGAAATAAAAGAAATTCTAGATGAAGTTTTTTTTTTTAAAAGAAAACTCAATGAGAGAACATAGAAAAACTCCAAAAGCATATGTACTTCATCTAGATAAAGGTCGGCGACAAAGTCACCTATGTTTGAGTATATTGACTTAGGAGTCAAATGAGGACATTTGATCATAGGTCATACTCATCGTTTAAGCTCAAAATGGGGTTGCCATTTTTCGATTAAGCGTTTGATGTGATCACATCTTATGAGGCTGCTTGTACTCATGACTTTGAGTAAAGCTCCTCAAAGATGTGAAAAACATACCTTGGGCTTGTTGTTGCTTTACTCATGTAGGTAAGCTTGATGTAGGTGCTCATTGAATGTGAAGTTGGAGCGCCATTTCTACTTGTGTAGTTCATCTTCCTACATGGGTTAGGCAAGCAAGGAAATACTCGAGGATATCCAAGATGACAAGAGTGAAATACTAGATGTATAAGGTGTCAAAAAGGATATGTGGAATTTTGTTCCTTGAACTCAACATCCCAAAGGGCTAGATACTTGGTCAATGACAAGATTACTCATGATTTGAGTGTGTGGTAATCTTGTGGAATGTAGATCATCCAAGTACCTGCAAAGAGTTAGATGCAATACAAGGAGGCAAATGTGTCCAAGACATATGATCATCATCATAAGAGAAATATCAAGGATTAGTCAAGAGAGCTCAAGCCTTGCATGCATCAAAGGAGTTATCACTCCAAGTTTGAAGCATCAATGATGTTCAACTCACTCCTCAAACGACAAAACACTTTCTCATCAAGAGGTTTTGTAAAGATATCAGCAAGTTGTTTGTCAGTACGAACATGCTTAAGATTGATGTCACCCTTGGCAATATGATCACGAATAAAATGGTGACGAACTTCAATATGCTTTGTTCGAGAGTGTTGCACAGGATTGTGTCCAATCTTGATTGCACTCTCATTGTCACAAAGCAAGGGAACACGTCTCACATGTATCCCATAATCCTTAAGCGTTTGTGTCATCCATAGCAATTGAGCACAACACGAACCAGCAGCAATATATTCTGCTTCGGCAGTGGATAAAGATACCGAATTTTGTTTCTTGGAGGACCAAGATACAAGGGATCGACCAAGGAATTGACATGTACCCGAAGTTGACTTTCTATCAACCTTGTCACCGGCATAGTCCGAGTCGGAATAGCCAACAAGATCGAAAGAAGCTCTCTTAGGATACCAAATGCCAAAGTTTGGTGTGTGTATCAAGTATCTCACTATCCTCTTAACAGCTTTAAGATGACTTTCTTTAGGGGCTGCTTGATATCGCGCACACATGCAAACACTTAACATTATGTCAGGACGAGAAGCACAAAGATATAGTAGAGAACCAATCATAGAACGGTAAACCCTTTGATCAACGGGTTCTCCATCTTTTGTCAAGTCATTGTGTCCACTAGTAGGCATGGGGGTACTCATACCTTTGCTTTCTTGCATGTTGAACTTCTTGAAGAGATCCTTGGTGTACTTTGTTTGTGAGACAAAAGTACCCTCCTTAGATTGCTTGATTTGCAACCCGAGGAAAAATTTGAGTTCACACATCATGGACATTTCATACTTCTCCGACATGAGCTGTCCAAACTTCTTGCTAAAATGGGGGTTAGTTGAACCAAAGATAATATCATCAACATATATTTGACACACAAATAGTTCACCATTAACCCTTTTTGTGAACAGCGTTGAGTCTATCTTTCCAATCTCAAAGCCTTTTTCAAGAAGAAAGCTAGTTAAGCATTTGTACCAAGCTCTAGGGGCTTGTTTAAGACCATAAAGAGCTTTATGCAACTTGTAAACATGATTAGGCTTTTTGGGATTCACAAAACCAGGAGGTTGTTTTACAAAAACTTCCTCTTCAATTTCACCATTTAGGAAAGCACTTTTGATGTCCATTTGATAGAGAGTAATATCATGATGATTGGCATAAGCAAGAAGAATGCGAATGGACTCAAGTCTAGCAACAGGGGCATAGGTCTCACCATAGTCCATACCTTCGACTTGTGTGTAACCTTGAGCTACGAGACGAGCCTTGTTGCGGATGACTTGTCCATCTTCATCTTGCTTGTTCCGAAACACCCATTTGGTTCCAATGATGTTTTGATCATCGTTGGGCTTCTCTACCAAAGTCCACACCTTGTTCCTCTCGAAATTGTGTAGTTCTTCGTGCATAGCGTTCACCCAATCCGGGTCTTCAAGTGCTTCTTCTACCTTCATGGGTTCAATACTAGAGATAAATGAGTAATGCTCACAAAAGTTAGCTAAGCGAGTTTTAGAGCGAGTAATTCTCCCGGAGTTGATGTCGTTCATCATTTGTTCCACGGGATGATTCTTCTTGACTCTTGCTCGGACTCGGGATAGCTTTTGTTGATGTTGTGGCTCAGTTTCCTCATCATCTTCATCTTCCTCTTCTTCTTCTTCATTGTTGTTGGTGTTGTCTTGAGGTGGTGGAGAAGGAGGTTGTGGTGGATCTTCTTGTTGCATTTCCTCATCTTGGTGAGTTCCACTTGTGGAGGCCTCCATGTTGCCTTGAGGTTCATCTCTCTGTGAGGTAGGTGGCTCCACATATGTAGATGAGGTACTCTCCTTCACTTCCATGGGACGGATCTTTCCAATAGATAAATCTTGGATTGCTTCCGATGGGTCCTTGTCTCCTACATCAATAGGCATTTGCTCTACTTGCGAGCCATTAGATTCATCAAACTTCACGTCTACCGTCTCTTCAACCTTTCGGGTGAAATTGTTGTAGACACGGTAGGTGTGGGAGTTTGATCCATAACCAAGAAGAAAGCCTTCATGAGATTTAGGAGCAAATTTAGACCGACGATGCTTATCAAGGATATAGCATTTTGAACCAAAGACACGAAAGTATCCCACTTGGGGTTTGTTACCGGTGAGAAGCTCGTATGATGTCTTGCCGAGGAGCTTATGAAGATAAAGCCTGTTGATGGCATGACAAGCTGTCTCGACGGCTTCTCCCCAAAAGTGCTTTGGTGTCTTGTATTCATCGAGCATCGTTCTTGCCATCTCAATGAGCGTTCGGTTCTTCCTCTCAACAACTCCATTTTGTTGAGGCGTGTACGTAGCCGAGAACTCATGTAGAATTCCTTCCTCATCGAGAAAAGAGTCTACATTGGCGTTCTTGAACTCCGTTCCATTGTCACTCCGAACTTTCTTGATCTTCACCTCAAATTGATTTTGGGCCTTTTTGGCAAAGGTCTTGAAGATCCTCTGAACCTGCGATTTATCATCAAGGAAAAATACCCACGTAAATCTGGAATAATCATCAACTATAACTAGACCAAAGGAGTTACCACCAAGGCTTTTGTAAGCATTGGGACCGAAAAGATCCATATGAAGAAGCTCAAGCGGTCTCCTAGTGGTCATGATGTTTTTCACGGGATGACTTCCACCAACTTGTTTTCCTGCTTGACAAGCACTACAAAGTCTATCTTTGTCAAAGAAAACATCTTTAACACCAAGAATATGATCACCTTTGATTAGCTTGTCTAAATTCCGCATACCAACATGTCCTAGCCTTCTATGCCATAACCAACCTTTAGAGGATTTAGCAATGAAACAAGCTCTAGGTTGGGCTTTCTTAGTGAAATCAACAATATATAGATCACCTCTACGGATACCAGTAAAGGCCATGTTTTGATTATCACGACGAAAGACTTGGCAATCTACTTTGGTGAATAGCACATTAAATCCAAAGTCAGCTAATCTAGACACGGAAAGTAAATTGTATCCAAGAGATTCTACAAGCATGACATTTTGAATAGAGCTATCATGAGATATGGCCACCTTACCAAGGCCAAGTACCTTACCCTTGGAGTTGTCTCCAAAAGTCACATACTTGCGTGGACCATCATTCTTTGCAAGCTCTCGAAACATGTCTTTGTCTCCGGTCATGTGATCGGTGCATCCACTATCAAGAATCCACTCTTTTCCACCGGACATGTAGTCTCTCATATTTGCCATAAGATTTAGACTCTTCATGACTTTGTCTAGCTCGGTGTCCGAATCAGAGTAATCATCATCATGCTCATGCTCATCATCATATTGACCCATAGATTGTTCATCATCAACACCTAGGTCAATTTGATAGGTATTTGCATTAGTTTGGTCAATGGAATAATAATCTTCGGAATGCAATGCAAGAGCATTTCTAACTCTAATATTGATAAGACCGGGATCACCCTTCTTTTTCATAAGATCACGAAGCTCAAAGAAGCATTTATCAAAGTTAGGATCATTGGGGTGCAACCTATCAAATTCAATAGTCTTGTGTAGAATTTCATCAAGACCTCTCATAGAGTAGTCCGGATAAAGTTCTTCCAAGAACTTCCACATAGCATAGGCACACTCAAAATTTGTAACAAGATTAAGCAAGTCATCGGGTAACCCTCTAATGATAAGATTCACAGTTCTAAGGTTACGAAGCAAATCAAGCTCTTCATCCATGGTAGGGTGCAAGGGATCAACAGGAGGCACATAGGGGGTCTTAACATATTTGCACAAATTGTACACCTTAAAGATACTAAGCATTTCAGACCTCCAAGAGTTATAAAACCTTCCATCAAGAACAGGCACTCTATGGCTAACACTCCCTTCCGTAGACACGTCCATCTTCCTCCAATGGTGTGTAAACCAAAGCAATGGAGACCAAAGCTCTGATACCAATTGTAGGATCGAAGAAGTAGGTCTAGAGGGGGGGGTGATTAGACTACTTGACAAGATAAAAAATCTGCCTTTTGGTTGTGCAAAGTTTTAGGCAGTTTTGCAATTAAGATCAAGTCAAGTAACATACTACACATGCAATTCTAGAGTATGGGCAGCGGAAAGTAAATTGCATATATAGTAAATGGAAGTGGAGAAGATCAAACGCAGTTTGGTGACACGGAGATTTTTGTCGTGGTTCCGATAGGTGGTGCTATCGTACATCCACGTTGATGGAGACTTCAACCCACGGAGGGTAACGGCTGCGCGAGTCCACGGAGGGCTCCACCCACGAAGGGTCCACGAAGAAGCAACCTTGTCTATTCCATCACGGCCTACGCCCATGGAGGACTAGCCTTACTCGGGGTAGATCTTCACGAAGTAGGCGATCTCCTTGCCCTTACAAACTTCTTGGTTCAACTCCACATCATCAAGACGGAGGCTCCCAAGCGACACCTAACCAATCTAGGAGGCACCACCCCCCAAAAGGTAATAGACGGTGTTGATGGTGATGAACTCCTTGCTCTTGTGCTTCAAATGATAAACTCCCCAACACTCAACTCTCCTCACTGATATGGCTGTGGTGGAAGAAAGATTTGAGTGGAAAGCAACTTGGGAAGGTTAGAGATCAAGTTTCATATGGTAGGAATGGAATGGCTTGATCTCAACACAAGGGTAGGTGGTTCACTTCTCAGAAAGTGTATGGTAGAAGTGGTGGTACTTTCTGATGGCTCTCCTCACGAATGAGGAGGGGGTGGAGGGGTATATATAGCCTCCACACAAAATCCAACCGTTACACACACATTTGACCAATCTCGGTCAGACCGAAGTGAAAACTCGGTCAGACCGAAAGTTCAAATATAGTGAACGTTGGGATTTTCGGTGGGACCGAAAATACCATCTCGGTGAGACCGAAGTGAGTCAAAGGTTAGGGTTTGCCATCTCGGTGAGACCGAAAATATAAACTCGGATATTCCGAATTGATGTCAACTGATCACAGAAGGTTGGCAGCCCTTTTTCGGTGAGACCGAAACTCAGAATCGGTTTGACCGAGAAGCTAGGGTTTGGAGAGATAACTGAAGTGGTTCATCTCGGTGGGACTGAGTTGAAAGAATCGGTGTGACCGAGATGTTAGGGTTTGTGGAGATAACTTCATCTCGGTGAGACAGAGTTGGTTTGACCGAGATTACTTATGGGTGTGTGTTAAGTAGTGAATAGTGCTGATAGTTGAGGGAGTCAGATCACCAAGCACTTGAGCAACAAGAACATTAACACAACCTCATCCCCTTTTAATAGTATTGGCTTTTCCTATGGACTCAATGTGATCTTTGATCACTAAACCAAAAATGGAGTCTTGAGCTTTTGCCAATGCTTGCCTTAGCATTTGAGGGGTCCACTTCTTCAATCATCTTGCCATACCAATGTGATTGGATTTCCTGAAACATACTTGATAAAAGCATTAGTCCAACCACAAAGTATGTTGTCATTAATTACCAAAACCACCCAGGGAGCAAATGTGCTTTCAGAGCACCAAACAAACTCCAAACGTGACGAGATTTGGCAGGCGGGTTACACACACCAAAACAACAACACATGACAAGTCTCGCGCCAAACCGGTAACGTTGCACGGCCAAACACCAAAGTAGGCCTCGGGGACACGGACACGTGAGAGAGCTACGGAACGCGAAATGGACAACGGGAAGGAACGCGTGGGACCGGATGCAAACGACAACACAAATGCAATGCGATGCCCAAGACTACATGCAATGAATGAATGAATGAACACACGCACACGACAAAACGACGAAACCCGAAAGACAAAGAACCCGGAATGGAATTGATGAAGCCAGAGATATTATATATTGCCCAAAAGGGAAAGTATTACATCCGGGGCATTACAAACTCTCCTCTACTACAAAAAGATCTCGTCCCGAGATCTAGGACTGGAAGAAGGAAGGGTACTCGGAACGAAGTTGATCTTCTCGTTCCCATGTAGCTTCTCGGTCGATATGGTGTGACCACTTGACTTTCAAGAATTTGATGGACTTGTTGCGGGTCTTGCGCTCGGTTTCTTGGAGAATAGCAACTAGATGGTCTCGGTAAGACAAGTCTTGTTGAAGATCAATCTCTTCAAACGGAATCATGCGTTCAGGAGTCTTGAAGCACTTGCGGAGTTGAGACACATGGAACACATCATGAACATTGGCGAAGTTGGAAGGGAGCTCAAGTTGATAGGCTAGATCGCCTCTTTTGCCAAGGATCTTGAAAGGCCCGACGTATCTAGGAGCAAGCTTTCCTTTGATACCGAATCTTTGGGTTCCTTTCATAGGAGAAACACGGAGATAGACATGATCACCAATGTTGAAAGCCAAATCACGATGCTTGCCGTCATAGTAGCTCTTCTGACGCGACTGAGCGGCCTTGAGATTCTCACGTATGACTTTGCACATTTCTTCGGCTTCTGAGATCAAGTCATTGCCAAGAAGTTGACGTTCGCCTATCTCGGACCAGTTGAGTGGGGTACGACACTTTCTGCCATAGAGGATTTCAAACGGAGCTTTGCCTGCACTTGCTTGGAAGCTGTTGTTGTAAGAGAACTCGACAAAAGGAAGGCAATCTTCCCATTTCATGCCAAAAGATATGACACAGGCTCTGAGCATGTCTTCTAGAATCTGATTCACTCGCTCGACTTGACCACTAGTCTGAGGGTGAAATGCAGTGCTGAACCTGATCTTAGTGCCCATGGCGGACTGAAAGGAGTCCCAGAACTTTGAAGTGAACAAACTTCCACGGTCTGAGGAGATAACTTGAGGAATGTCATGTAAGGACACTATTCTGGAAGTGCACAACTGTGCCAATTGAGCTGCATTGATTGATTCTTTGACTGGAAGGAAGTGAGCGACTTTGGTAAGCTTGTCAATCACCACAAAGATAGAATCATTCCCTCTCTTGGACTTAGGAAATCCAGTGATGAAATCCATTTCACTGTGGTCGAATTTCCACTCGGGAATAGGAAGAGGTTGGAGAAGACCGGCTGGACGTTGATGCTCTGCCTTCACTCTTCTGCAGACATCACATTCATTCACGAATTGAGCAATCTCCCTTTTCATGCGAGTCCACCAGTAAGATTGCTTGAGGTCTTGATACATCTTGGAACTGCCAGGATGAATGGAAAGGAGGGAATCATGTGCTTCTTCCATTATGAGCTTCCAGAGATCACCCTTTGGAAATACGAGTCTGTCCTCGAAGAACAAGGTATCTCTCTCATCAACGCGATAGCACTTGTATTTAGAAGTACCCTTTGCAATACCATGTTTCACCTTCTGCACCATAGCATCACTGAGTTGGGCCTCACGGACCTGATCTTCCAAGGTAGGAGCAACTTGAAGATTTGCAAGAAAACCTTGCGGAACAACTTGGAGGTTGAGCTTCCTGAAAGCTTCACAAAGCTCAGGCTGGAACGGCTTGATAAGGAGGTTGTTGCAATATGCCTTTCTGCTCAAAGCATCTGCAATCACATTTGCCTTGCCAGGAGTGTATTCAGTGCTGGGATCATACTCTTGGATCATTTTAACCCAACGAGTCTGGCGGATGTTCAGATTCGGCTGTGTGAAGCTGTACTTCAAGCTCTTGTGATCGGTGAAGATGTCGACTTTTCTGCCCAGCAGCAGGTGTCTCCACGTAATCAGAGCATGTACCACAGCTGCTAGTTCAAGATCATGTCTGGGGTAGTTCTTCTCACTTGGCTTCAGCTGACGAGAGACGAGAAGTGTAAGCCACAATTCTCTTGTCCTGCATAAGCACACCACCAAGTCCTTGAAGAGAAGCATCACAGAATACTTCGTAGGGCTTGGACTCATCTGGAGGAGTTAGAACTGGAGCAGAGGCGAGCTTTTCTTTGAGAGTTTTGAATGCCACTTCACAATCTGGAGACCAGTAGTACTTGACATTCTTCTGCAGCAAGTTGGAAAGAGGCTTGGCAATCTTGGATAAGTTCTCAACGAACCTTCTGCAATAGCTGGCAAGACCAAGAAAGCTTCGGAGTTGCTTGACGTTCTGAGGAGCTTCCCAGTTGACAATTTCTTCAACTTTCTCGGGGTTTACCGCAATACCGTCAACAGAGATGATATGGCCCAGATACAAGACCTTATCGAGCCAAAATTCGCACTTGGAGAACTTGGCATAGAACTTATGTTCACGGAGTCTGTCGAGAACGAGACGGAGGTGCTTTTCGTGATCTTCTTCATTCTTGGAAAATACCAAAATGTCATCCAGATACACAAGCACAAACTTGCCGGTGTAGGGGTTGAAAATGTAGTGCATCATTCTCGAGAAGGTAGGTGGAGCATTAGCGAGACCAAAGGACATGACTGTATACTCATATGAGCCGTAGCTCGTTCTGAAGGCAGTCTTGGGGATGTCTTCCTCGCGAATGCGAATTTGGTGATAGCCCACTCGGAGATCGAGCTTAGAGAACACTTTAGCTCCTTTGAGCTGCTCGAATAGTTCATTGATGTTGGGGAGCGGATACTTGTTCTTTATTGTCTTCTTGTTCAATGGCCGGTAATCGACGCAGAGGCGCTCCGTGCCATCCTTCTTCTTGACAAATAAGACACCACAGCCCCAAGGAGACGTACTAGGCCTGATCAGACCCATACGCTCCTGTTCATCAAGCTGCTTCTTCAACTCCTTCAACTCTTTAGGAGAGAGCTTGTACGGACGCCGGCATGCTGGCTCAGTACCCGGCTCGAGTTCAATGACGAATTCCACTTGCCGATGAGGAGGCATGCCTGGAAGTTCTTCAGGAAAGACGTCTTCTTATTCGTTAACCACCAGAATTTGAGATATGGCATTCATCTCGCCCTTGTCATTGAGAGAGAAAAGCCTAATTGTGTTATCCCTGGAGGCGAAGATAATCACATCATCATCGAAATGAGTAATCTTGACTTCCTTCTGTGCACAGTCAATTTGAGCATCATGCTGAGAAAGCCAGTCCATTCCGAGGATAAGATCGATGTCGGAATTGCCGAGAATAACCGGATTAGCTAGAAAGCGATAATCACCCATGCGAATAGATACATTCGGAGCCACCATACTAGAACTCAATCTTTTGCCAGGTGATATAACACTCAAAGTTCTTGGTAAAGCTTCAGAGTGAACATTATTATTGGATGCAAATAGATATGACATGAAGGAACATGAAGCACCCGAATCAAACAAAACTTTTGCAGGGATAGAGTTAACTGGAAGGTTACCCAAAATCACATCAGAAGAATTCTCCGCTTGCGCTACATTCATCATATTCACCCTTGCTGCCTTCGGATCATGCTTGACAATAGCGGTACCGACAGGAGGAGGGGGCGGAAGGCGCCTCGGGTTGTTGCACTTGCTGGAATAATGACCCTACGTGTCTGATACCAACCTGTAATGCCCAGGATGGGACTATATCTCCTACGTGTCGAGGCACGACTTAAAGATATAAGCCCATTCTGGAATGATCGCAAGTTTGGTATCTTTGCACATCTCATGTAAAAAGGGGATGGAAAACTGAAAAGATAGTTGGCTTACACTCGCCACGTCACACAAATTCATTACATGTTCAAACATCATTCAATAAACATCACAGCCCATCTAAGGGTAAAATCTAAATGTCAAGATACCGAACATAACATTAAACCACAGGTCTGAATCGAATCCTAGTAGAAGCTCTACTGATGAACCGGATAGTTCACGTAGTAACGGCTACGCTCCTCGTCGTACTCCCAGTCTAGCTCAGTGCCATCACCAGTGTAGCTCACCATCGTACCTGCATCTGGTGTGTTGAAGTAACTGTGAGCCATAGAGGACTCAGCAATCCCGTTCCCGGGTAACACGACTATTTAAGCCTTGGGTGTGGAACAAGGCTGAAGAAAGAACAAGTGTCTGCAGTAGCAACTAGCACTAACTTACATACAAAAGAGCGAGAAGAGAAGGTGCCTCGGACGAGAGATGATCACTAAGTGATCCTAACTAGCAATTCAAACATAACCCCACCGTGTTCACTTCCCGAATCCCTTTCGGAAAATGACCGTCACGGTACACACGCTGGTAGTGTATTGGAACAAGGTGTCAAGTTTTCTACAACCGGATATTAACAAGCTCCCATCTGCCACATAACCGCGGGCACGGCTTTCGAAAGTTCAAACCTTGCAGGGGTGTTCCAACTTGGCCCATGACAAGCCCACGATCCGCGGAGTCGCAACTCCAAAGGTGGGAAGACCCGAGTATTCTCGGAATCCCGTGCTCAAGATACTCCGACTATGGTAAGGCTAATCCAGCAAATCCTCCCGGCGTGCCGACACCCTGACAATAGCCGCACGTATCTAGTGTCATGCCACGACTGGATGGGACAAGCTACGGGTTTTTACCAATCCTCGAGTTTCCTCATGGTGGCCCCGCAGGTTGCCCAGTTCGGACCAACGCTCATGAGGAGCACTGGCCCGGGGGTTGTTGATTAAGAACTCGGGTTTGCAAGACCCTATGCAAATTTTATTAGTTATTAGGCGAATAGTACCAATGTTGGGACTTGCTGGAAAATACTTAGCACTTAGCGGTTTATCGAGGGGGTCCCATAACCCCAACCGTGTGAGGAACGCATAATCAAGGAACATAACACCGGTTTATACGGTTCCTGGCGGCATGAGTGGAACAAAGCACCAAGCAAAAGGCTTAGCCTTCCACCCATTACCAATATATAGATGATTTCATTTAATAATTAATATAGTGTGATATCCCAACAAACTTCAACAAGAAGCAAGAATCTTCAATCTTCTCCTGCAACTAACAACGCTATAAGAGGGGCTGAGCGAAGCCTACGTATAGCCAAACAATGGTTTGCATAGGTAGGGTGGTTAGACAGGATCATGGTTACAATAGGAGGCTGACAGGAAAACATGGGCATCGAGGCAACAGCTATAGAGCGATACTTCTAGCAATAGGCAAAGATAGTAATGGTATCCGGGTTCGGTCATCTTGCCTGTTAAGTTGTCGATGGGATCGTAAGAAAGCTCCTCGTTCTCAACCTCGGTAGTAACCTCGTTCTCGTACTCGTACTCAGTTTATGGCTCTACTCAACACAAACACACAAGGTACGAAATCAACCAGATGCAATGCGCACTCAAAATATGTTGGATGCATGACAGATGCACTAAGGGAGCACAAGGAGCATGACAATATGCGATCAAGCAATATGCTTCAAAACATGATAACAATAGGATATTATGAATCTACATGAAAAATCACACAAGTTTCATATAGGACTTGCTCCAATCGGAGCTACGGGCTAAAAGTTACACACAAAACAATAAACATGCGAAAGCTGAAAATTACAGCCACATAGCAACTTCGGAGCAAGAAATAAATAAGCTAAAGCACTCAAACATCATGGCAATGAGCATGGGCATAAAGTAGAAATCTCCTACAGCAAACAATTCCATTGGAGCACCCCCAAAGGAGCCATGGATCAATAGCAACAAGCTATGACATATTGAACTTGACAACAAAATCCTGACAGCAGTATTTTATTGCAACTTGGTAGCAAAAGATAAATATGCTACAACCACTCAAATAAGCATCTGAGAGCATGAATGGATAGCCAAGAATATATACAACAAGGAACCAGCAAGAGTCACCCCAAAACTATCATGGATTGGCCTAGAACAACAAGCAAACATGGCATCTGGAAATTACAGATTCCAGACTTAGTGAAATTTCACTGTGTTGAAACAGCAGTTTCATCATGGCATCTTTGAGAGCAAGTTTAATTCACCTCAAAGCTAAACATGGCAAGTGGTAAGTACTACAGCAAATTACACATGATGGTGAATCCAAAACACCTAAGCATGCATCATGGGGACAAACACAACGATAGCAATGAGCTCCTCTACGAGGCACATCGTAACAAGTTTAACAACATGACAGCCACATGGCACTTTGCATCGGAGATAAACATGGCAAGATTAATTCTATCATGCAAGCCTAGGCAATCAACATGTAGGGCATGACAAGACGAACACGTGGACATCTCATTGGCATCATTTGGATAAACATGCAAAAAGTTATCACATTGCAAAGATGGCATGAAAACATCTACTAACAGCAGTTTTTAGCACGATGCACTCTTGCAACAGATTTTTAAGCATCTAGATGATCTCAAACATGCAAGGCATAATGGAACAAAATGTAGTACAAGCCTCCACGAACATTTTGACATATCATTCACTCAAATCGGACCATCACACAAAAAGTTGTCATCATTCTAAAACTGCATCAGAGATTAAAATCCTGGGGACTTAGAGTAATAAGAGGGCAACCTCAGATCTGAAAAAAATGACGCAGATCGGGCTGGCTTCGCGGATCGGGCCCGCGGAGGCTGCCGGGCCGAAGTGGAGCAGATTGGGCGGCTGATAACGGGCATCGGCCCGTTTGGGGACTCCAGCGGCTGGGGAATCGGAGCGAGGGGCGGCTCCCAAGCGGCGGCGGCGCGGAGGCCCCAGAGCGGCGCGGGCCCGCGGGGTGGTCGACGGGCCGGCCCAGCTAGGGAGATCGGGGCGAGGGGCGGCCAGATCGGGGGATCTCCCGATCCCGGTCGGCGGCGGCTGCAGGCGATCGAAGGCGCCCCCGAGCGGAGGCGCTGGGCCTCTAGAGTGGGCCGGTGGGAGGAGGCGTGGCCCCGGCTGGGCCTAGGGTTCGGCCCAGGCGCTGCTGGCCCAGCGGCGGTGGCGATCGGATCCAGATCGGGGAGCCTCCTGCTCCCCTCGATCCAGGCGGCGATGGCTGGCTAGCGAGGGAACCGGCGGGGCGGCGGCGAGCCTTTCGAGGCCGGCGGCGGGGTGAGATGCGGGAGCCGGCGGGAGGTGGCCCGGCCGGTGGGGACGATGAGGTGGCGCGGTGGTGGTGAGGTGGTGGCGGTGATGATTCCGGCGAGGGTCCGGCGAGCTCCTCCGGCGAGCTCCGCCGGAGTGGAGGAAGAGGCTGGAGGAAGAAGAAGATGGCTAGGGTTTGCTATTTTGGGGGCAAAAATTGGGGAAGGTGGACAAATATATAGGCACAAGGAGCTAGGGTTATTCAAATGAGGTGTGGTTTTCGGCCACGCGATCAGAATTGGATGGCCTAGATGAAGGGAGGGGTTTGGGTTGGCTTAGTGGGCTGTTGGAGGGGTGTCTTGGGCCTCAAAGTGGAGGTACTTTTTGCCCACGAGAATAACTGTTGGAGCACCAAACGAACTCCAAACGCGACGAGATTTGACAGGCGGGTTACACACACCAAAACAACAACACACGGCAAGTCTCGCGCCAAACCGGTAACGTTGCATGGCCAAACACCAAAGTAGGCCTCGGGGACACGGACACGTGAGAGAGCTCCGGAACGCGAAATGGACAACGGGAAGGAACGCGTGGGACCGGATGCAAACGACAACACAAATGCAATGCGATGCCCAAGACTACATGCTATGAATGAATGAACACACGCACACGACAAAACGACGAAACCCGAAAGACAAAGAACCCGGAATGGAATTGATGAAGCCAGAGATATTATATATTGCCCAAAAGGGAAAGTATTACATCCGGGGCATTACAGTGCACCTCGCCTACGCACTCTTTTCGCCCTCCTTCTATATTGATCCGCTTCCTGGGGAGAGGGACAAGAAAGGGATTATCTGCATCTTATCTTTTTTAGACCTTAAGCATGCGAGCACTTGTCGAATTTGAACTTTGTAACCCCTTGCTCATGCCAATATACCGTATGAATTGTACTTGTTAATAAACAAATTAATGCAAAATCGGGTTGTTTTGTGCGTGAGCGAGGCTCACACCTAGGAACGAGTCCTTGTGATTTTTCAAGTAAACAACATCACCCGGCAACAGGCCTTGCCATCCTCCCGCTTCATACCCCGGCTACGCCCAAGCTCTCCGCGGAGGTAGGAGCAAATAAGGATTAGGCCCTTCGGCCACGCCTCTTACATTGCAACTACAACCAAATTCCTGCCAAAAAAGGGGGTTTGAGCATAGGAACGAGGGAGCATGGTGGCATGGGATCCAGTGAAGCTTCATACGAAAGTACGCAGCATGGGGGAAGAAATGACTTATCTGAATCTGCTACCCCCGGCAGCATTAGCTTATCAGGGTCCGGGCGTGAGTTCGTCTCCATTCTTCCAAAAAGTTCCGCTGAAGCGCCTGTGCTGCCTGCGGACCAAAAAGGACTGGAAGGTACACAAAGAAACATACTCGATCTCCATGCTAGGGGTTAGCTGTCGCTAAGCACTATCAACCCTACCAGAGAGAGACTCAACCTAGCATGCATGCTAATTTTTAGGGCGCCAGCACTTCCTTTATTCATTCGTTGCTCAGGGTCTGCGCCTGGCGTTGTACAAAGGATCACATGCCTCTCCGGCAAGGCTTATAAAAAAAGTGGTCTGCCGGGGTGCCCGGCAACGGCGCCTCACGGGTAAAACTGGCGAAGATGTTCGATGTTCCAGGAGTTGCTCACTGGGATACCATCTTCGGTCTCCAGGCGGACTGCGTCGGGCCTGGTGACTCGTATTACCCGATAAGGGCCTTCCCACTTTGGCGTCAACTCATTGGAATTCTTGGCCGACTGAATGCGCCGAAGAACAAGGTCGCCTTCCTCAAAGCTTCGGTCATGAACCTTGCGGCTATGGTAGCGGCGCAAGGCTTGCTGGTAGCACGCAGCTCGCACAGCAGCCTGAAGACGATCTTCCTCAAGGACTGTCGCGTCATCTTGCCGCAACTGCTCTTGCTCAAGCTCATCATAAGCGAGCACTCAAGGTGACCCGTATGTAAGTTCCATGGGGAGAACTGCTTCTGCCCCATACACGAGGGAGAAGGGCGTCTGGCCGGTGGCTCGATTTGGCACTGTTCTGATTGAATAAAGAACCGCCGACAACTCGTCAACCCAGCGTCTTCCGCACTTGTGTACCCTATCAAAGGTCCTCGTCTTGAGGCCCCGCAACACTTCATCATTTGTCCTTTCCTCCTGGTCATTGCTTCGTGGATGTGCAATAAAAGCAAAACATATCTTGCTGCCGAGGTCTGGACGTACTGCATGAAGGTGCAGCTTGTGAACTGTGTGTCCTTGTGAGTGATGACTCGGATTGGCACACGAAAATGAAAAACTAATCCTTTGATGAAGTTGATGGCTGATTGTGCTATCACCTTTCTCACTGCTTCCAATTTTGGCTACTTTGTGAACTTGTCAATCGCAATGTACAAGTACTCAAATCCCCTGACAGCACGGGGAAAGGGGGCTAGTATGTCGATCCCCCTGACTGAGAATGGCCAGGAAAGAGGGATTGTCTGAAGAACTTGAGCTGGTTGATGGAGTTTCTTCGAATGGCACTGACATGCTTCACACCTAGTTAATAGTGCAGTTGCATCCTGGAGAGCAGTCGGGCAAAAGAAACCTTGCGAGAATGCCTTGCCGGCAAGGGCTCTTGATCCTATGTGAGAGCCACATATGCATCCATGTATCTCTGCCAACAGCTCCAGTCCGTCCTCCTGGGGAATGCATTTCAATTTCACAAGGTTTGGTCTTTTCCTCTACAGGACGTCGTCCACAAACTGGTACATGGCAGACCGACGGGATACTTTCTCCGCTTCTTCATGTTCCTCAGGGAGTTACCCTGTTTGGAGGAACTGAATGGTGTGCCACACCCACGCCGGAGTCCGAGGCTCGACGACAAGGACTAGAGGCATGTCTTCTGCCGTGGGAGCGGTTGTCTCTACGGCAAGGGCTTGAGGCCCTACCGGAGCCTATTGTTCCCCGGCAAGCTCGGCGTCCCCGGCAACATCCTTGCCGGCGGCTCCTGGGAGCTCGGCGGGAAAGTACTTGCTGGGGCCTGATTTTCTTCGCTTATTCTGCCCTACTGATGGTTCAACGGATGGCTGAGTCAGTTGGAGCACAAAGGTCCCTCATTCCACGTGTAACTTGAGGGCAGCACATTTTTGATAGGTCATCAGCAATGCTGTTCTCCGCTCGAGGAACATGCTCTGCTTGTAGACCGTCAAAACACTCTTCCAAGTTCCTCACTTCATCCACATAAGCTTCCATCAGCGGGCTATGATGATCCTTGTTCACCTGCTTCACTATGAGTTGCGAATCCCCACAGACGATCAACTTTCTGAACCCAAGGTCTGCCGCGATCCCGAGACCGGCAGGCAGCCCTTCATACTCTGTGGTACTGTTCGTTGATCTCTCCTGGGGAAAATGCCTTTGGACTATGTACTTGTGGTGCTCTCCGGTGGGCGCAACAAGCAGCACGTTGGCACCGGCACCTTGCAGCGTGAAAACCCCATCAAAGTACATAATCCAGTTGCATCTTGTTTCCTTGCCAGGGAGAGTGGTCTCTTGAATTTCTTCGTCAGGCATTGAGGTCCATTCTGCTATGAACTCCGCCAAAACCTTGCTCTGGATTGTCGAAGTGCTTTCAAACTTGAGACCAAAGCTTGACAGCTCCAACGCCCATTCCACAATCCTTTCGGTCGCATCTGGGTTGTGCAAGATCCGTTGCAACGGGAAGCGAGTGATGATGGTGATCTCATGTGCTTGAAAATATTGACGCAACTTCCTCGAGGCCATAAGGAGGCCGAACAGCAACTTCGGCACACCATAGTATCTTGATCTAGCCCCATGCAAGAGGGAGCTAACAAAGTAAATTGGATGCTGCATCATCTTCTTCCTTTGTACCACTTCGTTTGCTTATGCAGATCCTACCTCGCCGGCACCAGACTCTGGTGGGGATCCTACCTTGCCGATACCGGATTCTACCGAGGGTCCTGCCTTGCCGGCACCATACCCTGTCGGGGGTCCTACATTGCCGGCACCAGACCCTGTCGGGGGGGAGCTCTAGCTCGTCATCCGATAGTATTGACACTGCTACCGCCTCTTCGTCAACTTCTCTGTGCACCACGAGTGCAACACTGACCACTTGATTCGTTGCCGCTAGATATAGCAGCAATAGCTCTTGCGGTTTAGGCGCAACTAGTATTGGCATAGAGGAGAGGTACCTCTTCAAAGCCTGCAACACTGCCTCGGCCTCCGAGGTCCATTTCATGGGGCCTGCCTTCTTCAAATCTAGAAGAAGGGGAGGGCGCGCTCAGCAGATTTGAAGATGAACCTACTTAAAGCAGCAACACAGCCAGCAAGCCGACGCACATCTTTGACTCGCCTTGGTGCTTCAACCTTCTCAATTGCCTTGATCTTGTTGGGGTTCGCTTCGATCCCGCGCTGAGACACAAACAACCCGAGGAGTTTGCCGGATGAAACACCGAACACACACTTCTCAGGGTTGAGCTTGAGATTGATCTTGCACAAATTTGCAAATGTTTCTTCCAAATCTTGCACAAGTGTTGCCCTTTCCTTGGTTTTGACCACCATGTCATCCATGTATGACTCCATATTTCTATGGAGCTGGGGCTCAAAACCAATCTGAACCACTCTTGCAAATGTCAAACCAACACTTTTCAACCCGAAAGGCATTCGTATAAAACAATACGTACCCATGGGGTGATAAAGGCGGTCTTCCCTTCGTCTTCCTTCATCATAAAGATTTGGTGGTATCCTGAATAGGCATCAAGGAACGACAGCAGGTCACACCCAGAAGTGGAGTCCATGATCTAGTCAATGCACGGCAAAGGGAAAGGATCCTTTGGGTAGGCTTTATTGATATCTGTATAATCAATGCACAACCTCCATTTTCTATTTGCCTTGCGCACCACCACCGGATTGGCCAACCATATTGGGTGGAGCACTCCTCTGACCAAGCCTGCAGCTTCCAACTTCCGAATATCCTCAATGAAGAAGTCTTGTCGCTCCAAAGCTCGCTTCCTGACCTTCTGCTTGACGGGCCACGCATGAGGATAGACAATAAGGTGGTGCTCAATCACCTCCCTGGGAACACTGGGGATGTTGGATGCTTGCCATGCAAACACATCAACATTCGCCCGCAGGAAGGCGACGAGCGCGCTTTCCTATTTGCTGTCGAGGGTGGAGCTTGTAGTGAAAGTTCCGCCCCGGTCATCCTCCTTGACGGGCACCTTCTTGATCTCTGGTGGTGCAGCCTTGGATTTCTTGCTCTTGCCGGTGGAGCTTTCTGGCACGTCCTCAACGGGAATGTAGCACTCCAAGGAGGCACGTTTGCCAGAGTGGGTGCAAGAGGCTTGACCGGGGCCACAAGCCTTGTCGACGACTGAGGTCTTGCCGGTGTTCTTCCCCTCAGAGGCTCCAATGGCAAGAGAAAGTGCCTTAGCGGGAGGTGCGACAACCGCTTCTCGGTAGAGCTGGTCGGCATAGATGAGTGCATCCTTCTTGTCGGATCCGACAGTAATGATGCTCATCGAGCTGGGCATCTTGAGCGTGTTGTAGGCGTAGTGTGATGCTTCCATAAACTTGGCCAGTGTTGGGCAGCCAAGGATCCCGTTATATGGCAACGGGATCTTGGCTACATCAGAAATGATCTTCTCTATCCTGTAGTTCAGCTCGCCACCAAATGTAACTGGTAGTGTGATCTTACCCTTGGGCTAGCTCCACCTTGAGATATTCCTTGGGGATTTGCAACTTCTTGATCACTTGGGGCAAGATTAAGTTCAGACCGGCCCCACCGTCCACTAGCATTTTTGTCACCTTGAGGTTGCGAATTGTTGGGGAAACCAACAACAGCAAGCACCCGACCGCAGTTGTGCAATCAGGGTGATCCTTGGTGTTGAAAATGATAGGCATGCTGGACCATTTCAGTGGCTTCTGGGCGTTGATCGATGGCTCTGCCGCATTGATCTCGCGTGCCCACTATTTAAGCTGGCGGTGGGAAGAATGCGACGCAGCGGCGCCATCGATGCACATGGCTTCTATGGCCTTTTGAAATTCTTGGTCACTGGACTCGTCGTCCTCTTCGTGGTCATCATCCCCCTCTTTCTTGTTGCGGCCTCGAGCAGGCCTCTCTTGTTGCTTCTCCTTGCCGCAGCACCCCCCTCGGCCACCGCGCTTCTTGCCGGACCCCTCGGCACCATCCTGGCCCTTCTCCTTGTCCCGTCTCTCATACTCAGCTTTTTGGCTCTCCACAAGCTGCTCAACTTGCCGGCAATTCTGGAGGTCATGGCCCTTGGTGCGATGGATCTTGCAATATTGCTTGTCGGAGCCCTCTGACTTGTCACCAGCCGCCAAGTCCTGGAAGTCAGCACACCCGGCAACTTCCTTGTCGGGGATGTCAACCTTGGCCTTCTTGGCGGTGCCAGGGTCGCCGGATTCCTCGACGGCCAACACGGTTTTTGTAATGCCCAGGATGGGACTATACCTCCTACGTGTCGAGGTACGACTTAAAGGTATAAGCCCATTCTGGAATAATCGCAAGTTCGGTATCTTTGCACGACTCGTGTAAAAATAGGGATGAAATTGCAAAAGGATAGTTGGCTTACACTCGCCACGTCACACAATACATTACATAAGCAATTCATCAACCAAATAACATCAAAACCCGACTACGGGTGAAGATCCAAATGAAAGATACCAAATACATAAAGCCACAGGTTCGAATCGGCCCTAGTAGAAACCACTACTGATCATCGGGATAGCGCACATAGTATCGACTACGTTCTTCATCGTACTCTCAGTACAGCTCTGTGCCGTCACCTGAGTAGTTCACCTGAGTACCTGCATCTGGTGTGGTGTAGAAACTGTGAGCCACGGAGGACTCAGCAATCCCGTTCCCGGGAAGCAAAACTATCTAAGCCTTGGGTGTGGAACAAGGCCGAAGAAAGATAAAAGGTTGCAGCTTCACTAGCACTAACTTACGTATTAAGAGCGAGAAGAGAAGTGCCACGAGCGTCAAAGTGATCACGAAGTGATCCTATCTAAGCACGTCAATCATAACCCCACCGTGTTCACTTCCCGAACCCCTTTCGGAAAATGACCGTCACGGTTACTCACGCTGGTAGTGTGTTCTAAACATGGTGTCAAGTTTTCTATAACCGGATATTAACAAATTCCCATCTGCCACATAACCGCGGGCACGGCTTTCGAAAGTTTAAAACCCTGCAGGGGTGTTCCAACTTGGCCCATTACAAGCCCACGATCCACGGAGTCGCAACTCCAAGATGGGAAGGCCCGAGTATCCTCGGAATCCCGTGCTCAAGATATACCGACATAGGTAAAACTGATCCAGCAAGACCTCCCGGCGTGCTGACACCCTGACAGTAGCCGCGCGTATCTGGTCTCAGGCCACGACCGGATGAGACAGCCTACAGGAAAATACCAAATACCTCGGGTTTCCCCAAGGCGGCCCTGCAGTCTGCTCGGTTGGACCAACACTCATGTGGAGCACTGGCCCGGGGGATTGATTAATAAAAGGGGATAGCTAGTCCCTATGCAAGTTTTAGTTATTAGGCAAATGGGGTACCAATGTCGGGTCTTGCTGGAAAAGGTTTAGCGCTAAGCGGGTTATCAAGGGGGTCCCATAACCCCAACCGTGTGAGGAACGCATAATCAAGGAACATAACACCGGTTTATACGGTTCCTAGGGCGGCATGAGTGGAACAAATCACCAAGCAAGAGGCTTAGCCTTCCACCCATTACCAATATATAGATGATTTCATTTAATAGATATATAGTGTGATATCCCAACAAACTTCAACATGAAGCAAGAATCTTCAAATCTTCTCCTGCAACTAGCAATGCTATAAGAGGGGCTGAGCAAAGCCTACGTAGCCAATCAAAGGTTTGCATAGGTTGGGTGGTTAGACAGATTCGTGGTTACAATAGGAGGCTGACAGACAAACATGGGCATCGAGGCAATAAGATAAAGAGCGAGACTTCTAGCAATAGGCAAGGATAGTAATGATATCTGGGTCAGGTCATCTTGCCCGTCGAGTCGTCGATGAGATCGTAAGAGGGCTCCTTGTTCTCAACCTCGGTAGTAACCTCGTTCTCGTACTCGGTCTCGGCTTCCGGCTCTACTCAACACAAGAACACACAAGGCACGAAATCAAACAAGGTGCAATGCAAAAACTATAGGATGCATGTATGATGCACTCAGGATGCACTGCAGATGCACTCAGGATGCATTACATGACAAAGTAGGAAGCACACCAGAACAACACAAGAAACATGACAATATGCTCAAGCAAGTAGGATGCAAGACAGATCTATATAGGATGCAAAACATGGAAAGGTAGGAAGCACAGAGAAACAATCATAAGGACAACAAGTTTAAATGAGGCCGGAAACTACTTAAGATAAATCCGGTAAGTCCTCATATGCATAGTTTGAAATTAGTCCAGATCTGAACAAACCTTAAGTTAAAGTTGTTAAACAGCAATTTAACATGCACCATGATAACCTACACGAAATTCTAGTCAAGTTTCATATAAAGTTTGTTTAAAATGGAGCTATGGTCTAGAAGATATGATCAAAACAAGATAAGCATGGCAACGGTGCAAAATGCACCCAAACATCAGGCAAACATACTCTAACCATGTTAACAAGATGATAATATGATTCTACATGAAAAACCACACAAGTTTCATGTAGGGCACGCTCAAAACGGAGCAACGGACTAAAAGATACACCTGAAATAAGAAACAATGCAAAGCTGAAATTAACAGCCACATAGAAACTTCGGAGCAAGAAATATATACTCTACAGCACTCAAACATGGTGACAAGAAGCATGGAAATGAAGTAGACATATCCTACAGCAAACAATTCCATTGGAGCAACTCCATAGGAGGCATAGATCAATAGCAACAAGCTACAACATTTTGATCATGACACTAAAAACCTGACAGTAATATTTTATAGCAACTTGGGAGCAAGAATTAAATATGCTACATCAACCCAAATGAGAAAGTGAGGGCATGGATGGATAGACAACAACATATACAACAAGGAATGATCAATGGCCACCCCAAAACTAACATGGATTTGCCTAGGACAACAAGCAAACATAGCATCAGGATATGACAGATTCCAGACTTAGTTAAATTCCACTAAGTGTTTAAGCAGTTAAGTTGGCATGGCATGTTTGCAAGCAAGTTTAAGTCACCTCAAAGCATATCATGGCAACTGGTTTGCACCACAGCAAAGTCCACATGATGGGGAATCTAAAACATATGAGCATGCCACATGGGGACAAACACATCAATAGCAACGAGCTCCTCAACTAGGCATCTCGTAACAAGTTACAAAACCTAACAGCCACATGCACTTTTGCAACAGAGATAAACATGTCAATATGAACTCTAACATGCATGCTATAGCAACCAACATGTAGAGCATCTCATGACGAACATTTTGACATATCATTTGCTTCATTTGGATAAACATGCACCAAGTTATCACATCTCAAACATGGCATGAAAATAACAAGTAGCAGCAGTTTATATCAAGTAGCCCTCTTGTCATGAAGATTAAGACACCTAGATGGACTCAAACAAGCATGACACAATGGAACAAAACGTAGTACACATCACCACGATCATTTTGACATATCATATGCACAAATCGGAGATGCACACAAAAAGTTATTAGGTCTACAAGAATGCATCAGACAACAAAAATTCCAAAGGACTTAGAGGCAAAAATCACCTCAGATCTGGTCAACGCGGTCAACGCGGGTTGCTAGCGGAGCAGGTCGCGGGCGCGGGCGCGGACCCGGGAACCCGCTAGGGTTTCGAACCCGGCGGTTGGATCGGGCTGGATCCGGCGCTGGAACGGCGGCGGCTTCGATCGGGAGGCCGGCGAAGGCGGAGGACCCGCGGGGGCTGGGAGCGGGCCTGGTGGGCCGAGCGGCGGCGCGGTGGCGGGATTTCCACGTGTCGCCCGCGGATTGGAGCGGGTGTCGCTGGACACGTCCGGCGGCGTATGGACGTGTCCGGCGCAGCGAAGGAGGAGTGGAGCTAGGGTTTTTTGGACGAAAAATGGCATGGGGGGACGTTTTTATAGGCACAAGGAGCTAGGAGAGTCCAAATGGGGAGCGGTTTTCGGCCACGCGATCACAATTCGACGACCAAGATGATGGGAAGGGTTGTGCTGGGTTAGTGGGCTGTTGTGGAGGGGGTCTTGGGCCTCAAAGAAGAGGTTCTTTTAGCCCACTAGGTTAACCGTTGGAGTACCAAACGAACTCCAAACGCGACAAAACTTGACAGGCGGCCTACACGTACCAAAACAACATTGCACGTCAAGTCTCACGCCATTCCGGAAATGTTACATGGCCACACACGAAAGAATGACTCGGGGATGCCACGGGCACGTGTGAGAGCGTCGGAACTCGAAAGGGAGAACGGGAAGAGACGAGTGGGACCGGATGCAAGTGACAACACAAATGCAATGCAATGCACATGACAACATGACATGGATGAAATGCACACACGCACACGACAAAATGAGAAACTCGAAAAGAAAGAAGAGCCCGGAAAGGAATTGATGAAGCCAAAGTTTATATATTGCCATATAGGGAAAGTGTTACATCTGGGGCATTACAAACTCTCCTCTACTACGAGAAGATCTCGTCCCGAGATCTAGTACTGGAAGAAGGAAGGATACTCGGAATGAAGGTGATCTTCTCATTCTCACGTAGCTTCTCGGTAGGTATGGTGTGACCACTTAACTTTCAAGAACTTGATTGACTTGTTGCGGGTCTTGTGCTCGGTTTCTTCAAGAATAGCAACGGGGTGCTCTCGGTAAGACAAGTCTTGTTGAAGATCAATCTCCTCAAATGGAATAGTGCGTTCAGGTGTCTTGAAGCACTTGCGGAGTTGAGACACGTGAAACACATCATGAACATTTGCAAAGTTGGAAAGGAGCTCAAGTTGATAGGCTAGATCGCCTCTTTTGCCAAGGATCTTGAAAGGGCCCACGTATCTAGGAGCAAGCTTGCCTTTGATACAGAATCTTTGGGTGCCTTTCATAGGAGAAACACGGATATATACATGATCACCAATGTTGAAGGCCAAATCATGGTGCTTGCCGTCATAGTAGCTCTTCTGACGCGACTGAGCGGCCTTGAGATTCTCACGTATGACCTTGCACATTTCTTCGGCTTCTGAGATCAAGTCATTGCCAAGAAGTTGACGTTCACCAGTCTCGGACTAGTTGAGAGGAGTACGGAACTTTCTGCCATAGAGGATTTCAAACGGAGCTTTGCCGACACTTGCTTGGAAACTATTGTTGTAAGAGAACTCGGCAAAAGGGAGACAATCTTCCCACTTCATGCCAAAAGAGATGACACAAGATGTGAGCATGTCTTCTAGGATCTGGTTCACTCTCTCGACTTGACCACTAGTCTGAGGATGAAACGCAGTGCTGAAACGGATCTTAGTGCCCATGGCAGACTGAAAGGAGTCCCAGAACTTGGATGTGAACAAACTTCCACGGTCTGAGGAGATAACTTGAGGAATGCCATGTAAGGACACAATTCTGGAAGTGTACAACTCTGCCAGTTGAGCTGCATTGATGGATTCTTTGACTGGAAGGAAGTGAGCTACTTTGGTAAGCTTGTTAATCACCACAAAGATAGAATCATTCCCCTTCTTGGACTTAGGAAACCCAGTGATGAAATCCATTTCAATGTGGTCGAATTTCCACTCGGGAATAGGAAGAGGTTGGAGAAGACCGACTGGACGTTGATGCTCTGCCTTCACTCTTCTACAGACATCACATTCATTCACGAATTGGGCAATCTCCCTTTTCATGCGTGCCTACCAGTAAGATTGCTTGAGTTCTTGGTACATCTTGGAACTTCCAGGATGAATCGAGAGGAGGGAGTCATGTGCTTCGTTCATTATGAGCTTCCTGAGATCACCCTTGGGAACCACAAGTGTGTCCTCAAAGAACAAGGTATCTCTCTCATCAACGCGATAGCACTTGTATTTGGGAGTACCCTTTGCAATACCATGTTTCACTTTCTGCACCATAGCATCACTGAGTTGGGCCTCACGGATCTGATCTTCCAAGGTAGGAGCAACTTGAAGATTTGCAAGAAAGCCTTGTGGAACAACTTGGAGGTTGAGCTTCCTGAATGCTTCACAAAGCTCAGGCTGAAACGGCTTGATAAGGAGACTGTTGCAATATGCCTTTCTGCTCAAGGCATCTGCAATGACATTGGCCTTGCCGGGTGTGTATTCGATACTTGGATCATACTCTTGGATCATCTCAACCCAACGAGTCTGGCGAAGGTTCAGGTTCGGTTGTGTGAATATGTACTTCAAGCTCTTGTGATCGGTGAAGATGTCGACTTCTCTGTCCAACAGAAGGTGTCTCCACGTGATCAAGGCGTGTACCACAGCTGCTAGCTCGAGATCATGTGTGGGGTAGTTCTTCTCACTTGGCTTCAGTTGACGAGAAGTGTATGCCATAATCTTCTTGTCTTGCATAAGCACACCACCAAGTCCTTGAAGAGAAGCATCACAGAATACTTCGTAGGGCTTGGACTCATCTGGAGGAGTAAGAACCGGAGCAGAGATGAGCTTTTCTTTGAGAGTTTTGAATGCCACATCACAATCCGGAGACCAGTTGTACTTGACATTCTTCTGCAGCAAGTTGGAGAGAGGCTTGGCAATCTTGGAGAAGTTCTCAACGAACCTTCTGCAATAGCTAGCAAGACCAAGGAAGCTTCGGAGTTGCTTGACGTTTTGAGGAGGTTCCCAGTTGACAATCGCTTCAACTTTCTCGGGATTGACCGCAATACCGTCAGCGGAGATGATATGGCCCAGATACAAGACCTTATCAAGCCAGAATTCGCACTTGGAGAACTTGGCATAGAACTTATGTTCACGGAGTCTGTCGAGAACCAGACGGAGGTGCTTTTCGTGATCCTCTTCATTCTTGGAGAATACCAAGATGTCATCCAGATACACAAGCACAAATTCGTTGGTGTAGGCGTTGAATATGTAGTGCATCATTCTCGAGAAGGTGGGTGGAGCTTTAGCGAGGCCAAAAGACATGACTGTGTATTCATAGGAGCCGTAGATGGTTCTGAAAGCAGTCTTGTGAATATCTTCTTCACGAATGTGAATCTGGTGATAACCCATCCGGAGATCGAGCTTAGAGAACACTTTTGCTCCTTTGAGCTGCTCGAACAATTCATTGATGTTGGGGAGCGGATACTTGTTCTTTATTGTCTTCTTGTTCAATGGCTGGTAATCAACGCAAAGGCGCTCCATGCCATCCTTCTTCTTGACAAATAAGACACCACATCCCCAAGGAGAAGTGCTAGGCCTGATTAGACCCAAACGCTCTTGATCATCGAGCTATTTCTTCAACTCCTTCAACTCTTCAGGGGAAAGCTTGTACGGACGCCGGCATGCTGGCTCAGTACCAGGCTCGAGTTCAATGACGAATTCAACTTGACGATGCAGAGGCATGCCTGGAAGCTCTTCAGGGAAAACATCTTCGTATTCATTGACCATCGGAATTTGAGAGATGGCATTAATCTCGCCCTTGTCATTGAGAGAGGATAGCCTGATTGTGTTATCTCGAGAGGCGAAGATAATCACGTCTTCGTCGGAATGAGTAAGCTTGACTTCCTTATTTGCACAATCAATGTGAGCATCATGCTGAGAAAGCCAATCCATCCCGAGAATAAGAACAATGTCGGAGTTGCCGAGAACAACCGGAGAAGCCAGAAAGCGGTAATCACCCATGCGAATAGATACATCCGGAGAATTTGAGGTGGAAGTCATATGCTTGCCCGGAGAAATAATTGATAACTTCTTTGGCAAGTCCACTGTGCCCACGTTATGCTTAGAAGCAAATGGACATGGCATGAAGGAAAGTGATGCACCAGAATCAAACAAGACCTTTGCAGGAATATAGTTAACAGGAAGATTACCAATTATCACATCAGAAGAATTTTCTGCTTCAGCTGCACTCATCAGGTTCACTCTTGCATGCTTGGGATTGTGCTTGACAATAGTAGTGCTAACAGGTGGAGGAGGCGGAAGGCGCCTCTAGTTGGTGCACTTGTTGGAATAATGACCCTTCAGACCATATTTGTAGCAAGTGACCTCAGAAAGTGGACGACGAGGAGGAACACTTGGTCTTGGAGCTTGGTACTGCGACTTGGACTGATTGCCTTGGTTGTGTGGGTGGGAGAAACCACGGCCACCAGAATTCTTGTTGTTGTTGTTGGGGGGTCGGATCACTGGAGGAGGTGGAAGCCAAAACTTCTGTTGCTTTGCGACCACTTGGGAAGAAGAGGAGGAGTGAACAGCTTCTCTGATCCTCTTTTTGGAAGCTTCCATCTTGAGCTGGGCTGCATCTTGCTTAAGTGCCATGTTATAGAATTGATCAAACTCATCAGGCTCGAACAAGGTGAGAGCTAGTTGGAGTTCATCCTTTAGACCACCGCGAAACTGATAGATCTTGCTCTTGGCATCTGGGATGTCTTGCTTGGCATAGCGGGCAAGGTTCTGGAACTTGACATTATATTGGTAGACAGTCATTGAGCCTTGCTTCAGGTTGTGGAATTGCTCACGCATCCCCTCGATGACACTTGTTGGAATGTGGTGAGAACGAAAGTCCTTGCAGAAATCATCCCAGGAGATTACACGTCCTTCTCTGGAGTCTTTGTACTGCTGCCACCAATCAGCAGCTTGGTCCTTGAGTTGGAAGGCTGCAAACTTCACATAGTCCTCGCGCTTGACGTTACTGCACTCGAAATGCTTCTTGATATCTGTTATCCAGTCTTCAGCATCTAGAGGGTCCACACAATAACTGAAAGCCTTCGGTTGGTTTGCCAGAAACTGGTTGAGCGTAGCAAAGTGAGGTTGGTTGAACAAATTGCCTTGGCCTTGGTTCCCATGAGCACCCTGATTTGCTTGATTTGCTTGAATGTTCTGCATCATTTGCATAAGCATCTGGGTGTTCTGGTTCGTTGTTGCATAATTGCTCTCCAGGCCTCGGACAGAGGAGGAGGGGAAGGAGGACGATTAGGAACCTCTTCACCCTCTAGGTTAGCATTGGGAACCTTTTTAGGAGCCATCCTGAATGAGATGACAACTATTAGCCATTGATTGAGATAAAAAAATATAAGTTGAATCAACGGCTAGAATTTGCAACATAGTCTTCACTAGAACATTCGAACAAGATGAACGAATGTAATCCACAGTTTAATAGTAACAACAATCTTCACGAGAAGCCACTTGGGAGAACAAAAGATGAATAAAACAACAAGGAGCAGATAGAACAAATACAAGATAGAAGCTTCGTTCGACAAATTCGTGCTGAAAGCTTATGGAACGTGTTACAAAAGGGTTTTTCAATCCCCGGATCAGCATAGCCAAGGACCCTTTAAGATGCAACTCCCGATCGGAACAACGGCCATAAAACTACTTCACTCAATGTAGAACCCCGAACTCCATATCATGCATTCGTTGGAAGAATGCCTACGAACTACAAGATGAACCCACCTATTAATTTCCCAAAGTTTCCACTTATGCAATCATGTGTTGGGGATACAGGGGAAGCATAGCGCACTCAACTCTAATCCTACATCCAGCTGTATCCATCCTTCAACACATAACCAGTTATTTCCGGAAACCGTCTACCTCGGACCTTTAAAACGCATCTACTATACAAGCTATGGCAATACTCCCGAACTACCTTCCCAGTACTGGGTGACGTCGGGGTTATCTTGCCACTAACCGCATAGGAGAGATTTCGATGTCGGCCGTCTTAAGTATTCCAGAACAGCTGCGATATATTTGTGACGACAACACCTCCGAGCTCAACTCCCCGGGACACTGCCACAACCCCTAAATGACAGGAGGCATCGAGAACAATGTTCTCATCACAAAAACATCGGAACAAGCCAAACAATACTCGCGAGATTCCTAAAAAAAATTGGTGAATTTTGAGAGTAGAAGAGAAAAGAGTAATCGTCAGGAGTCCTCACTAGAGTGAAAAGAGATGAGGAGCAAAAGAAATCCTACTCTCCGAAATATATATAGGACTCCAAAACATTTTAAGTGTGTGCCTAGACTCAACCGTCAACGATTCGATCAATCAGTGGGGGCTTCTAGGTCGGCGAAGGCTCTGAATACCAACTTGTAATGCCCAGGATGGGACTATACCTCCTACGTGTTGAGGCACGACTTAAAGGTATAAGCCCATTCTGAAATGATCGCAAGTTCGGTATCTTTGAACGACTCATGTAAAAATAGGGATGAAATTGCAAATGGATAGTTGGCTTACACTCGCCACGTCACACAATACATTACATAAGCAATTCATCATCCAAATAACATCACAACCCGACTACGGGTGAAGATCCAAATGAAAGATACCAAATACATAAAGCCACAGGTTCAAATCACCCCTAGTAGAAACCACTACTGATCATCGGGATAGCGCACATAGTATCGACTACGTTCTTCATCGTACTCCCATTACAGCTCTGTGCCGTCACCTGAGTAGTTCACCTGAGTACCTGCATATGGTGTGGTGTAGAAACTGTGAGCCACGAAGGACTCAGCAATCCCGTTCCCGGGTAGCAAAACTATCTAAGCCTTGGGTGTGGAACAAGGCTGAAGAAAGATAAAAGGTTGCAGCTGCACTAGCACTAACTTACGTATTAAGAGCGAGAAGAGAAGTGCCACGAGCGTCAAAGTGATCACGAAGTGATCCTATCTAAGCACGTCAATCATAACCCCACCATGTTCACTTCCCGAACCCCTTTCGGAAAATGACCATCACGGTTACTCACGCTGGTAGTGTGTTCTGAACATGGTGTCAAGTTTTCTACAACCGGATATTAACAAATTCCCATCTGCCACATAACCGCGGGCACGACTTTCGAAAGTTCAAAACCCTGCAGGGGTGTTCCAACTTGGCCCATTACAAGCCCACGATCCGCGGAGTCGCAACTCCAAGGTGGGAAGGCCCGAGTATCCTCAGAATCCCGTGCTCAAGATATACTGACATAGGTAAAACTAATCCAGCAAGACCTCCCGACGTGCCGGCACCCTGACAGTAGCCGCGCGTATCTAGTCTCAGGCCACGATCGGATGAGACAACCTACAGGAAAATACCAAATACCTCGGGTTTCCCCAAGGCGGCCCTGCAGTCTGCCCGGTTGGACCAACACTCATGTGGAGCACTGGCCCGGGGGGTTGATTAATAAAAGGGGATAGCTAGTCCCTATGCAAGTTTTAGTTATTAGGCAAATGGAGTACCAATGTCGAGCCTTGCGGGAAAAGGTTTAGCGCTAAGCGGGTTATCGAGGGGGCCCATAACCCCAACCGTGTGTGTGACGCCCCCAATTTGGCCGTACACTAATCATGCACGCAAATGTGTACGACCAAGATCAGGGACTCACTGAAAGATATCACAACACAACTCTAGACACAAATTAAAATAATACAAGCTTTATATTACAAGCCAGGGGCCTCGAGGGCTCGAATACAAAAGCTTGAAAACACAAGAGTCAGCGGAAGCAATAATATCTGAGTACAGACATAAGTTACACAAGTTTGCCTTAAGAAGGCTAGCACAAATATAGCAATGATCGATAAGGCAAGGCCTCCTGCCTGGGACCTCCTAACTACACCTCGAAGCCGAACTCCACGTAGAACCATCCTCGGGATCCTCTAGGTCCTGGACTCCACCATCTGGTTGCATCAACCGAGAAGAAGGAACAAAAGAGGAAAAGGGGGAGAAAAGCAACCGTGAGTACTCATCCAAAGTACTCGCAAGCAAGGATCTACACTACATATGCAATGATATCTGTGTAAAGGGGTAATATATGTGGACTGAACTGCAGAAAGCAGAATAAGAGGGGGATAGCTAATCCAATCGAAGACTACGCTTCTCGTAACCTCCATCTTGCAGCAGTAGAAGAGAGTAGCTGGAAAGTATCAAGTATCCTCGCTTCTGGCAGCCTCCGTCTTGCAGTAGTAGAATAGAATAGATGGTAAGACCACCAAGTAACAACGAATAGCATAATCCTACTCGGCGATCCTCCCGCACATCATCCTGTGAGAGAGCAACCACCGAGTTATATCTGGAACTCATCTGGGTGTGTTTTATCAAGTGTCCGGTTCTAGTTATCATGAGGTCGGAATACAACTCCGGGTCGTCCTTTTACCGAGGGACACGGCTATTTGAATAGATTAACTTCCCTGCAGGGTGCTCCACATAACCCAGCACGCTCGATCCCATTTGGCCGGACACACTCTCCAGGGTCATGTCCGGCCTCAGAAGATCAACACGTCGCAACCCTACCTAAGCACAACAGAGAGGTTAGCACGCCGGTCTAAGTCCTAGGCGCGCAGGGGTCCGGGCCCATCGCCCAACGCACACCTGCACGTTGCGTACACGGCCGGTGAGCAGACCTAGCAACCTCCATTACTAAGGAAGTTGCGTTACGCGGTCCAACCCGACGCGCGCCGCTAAGTCGCTGACGTCAGGAAGGCTTCGGCTGATACCACGACGTCGAGTGCCCATAACTATTCCCACGTAGCTGGTTAGTGCGTATAGGCCAATGGCCAGACTCAGTTCAAATATCCAAACTCGTTAAGCGTGTTATTATGAAATCACCACGGACAACGACCAAGGCCAGGCCACCTCTCCACTAGGTGTCTCAACCTGCCTTGTCGCTCCGCCACAAAGATCCACTAGGGGGGCCGTCGGGAACTCAGGCCCATCACTACCTGGATGGAGCCACCTGTCCTTTCAGCCCCCACATCGAATCACTTGCGGGTACTCAATGAGCCGACCCGACTTTAGTCACCTCATGTATCATGTAAAGTATGTATATAGTATATACCCGTGATCACCACCCGAGTGATCACGGCCCGATAGAATAGCATGGCAGACGGACAAGAATGTAGGCCCACTGATGGAATACTAGCATCCTATACTAAGCATTAGGATAGCAGGTAAAGGTATCAACAGTTGTAGCAACAATGATAGGCTATGCATCAGAATAGGATTATCGAAACATCAACAATAGCAATTCTAGTGCAAGAATAATAGAGAAGAGAATGGGCGATATCTGGTGGTCGAGGGGGGGCTTGCCTGGAAGCTCTGCAGACGAAAGGAATCTTCGGAAGCGTAGCCGTTGTCGAACACCGAAGCATCAAGGGTCTTGGGGTCTATCACGTTATCGGAGTCTACCGAAAAGAAGCAACGAAGGGGAAACAAATAAATAACAGAGCAAACAATAGCATCACAAAATATAACAAGGCAATACGCGGTGCTACGTGTGACCTAACGCGGTAGGAGGTGATACCGATGAAGGGGGGAAACATCCGGGAAAGTATTCCCGGTGTTTCGCGTTTTTGGGCGGATGAAACGGAGGGGGGAAGTTGCGGGTTCAGTATGCTAGGCACGTGTGGTTGACGAACAGTCTACGTATTCGGATGCGTCTCGAAATTCTGAGCAACTTTCATATATAAATTATTTTCATCCGAGTTACGGATTATCTTATATTAATTTTAAAAGATTAAATCATTTTTAGAATTAATTTAATTATTTTAATTCAACATTATCCAGAATAGTGTATGCTGACGTCATCGTGACGTCAGCATGATGTCAGCAGTCAACATGTTGTTGACTGGGTCAAACTGACGTGCGGGTCCCAGTTGTCATTATCTAAGACTAACTAAACATGTTTAATTAGTTTAGTTAACTGATTAGGTTAATTAAATATGATTAATTAAGTTAATTAATTTAGTTAATTAATTAACTAATTAATATTTTATTATTTCATTTTATTTTTAAATTCTTCTAAATAAAATTATTTTTTTAACTCCTAGGGGCGTGGGCCCCGGCTGTCATTGAGCCCGGGGCCTTTACGGGCTAACGGGCAGTGGGCATCGGGCACACGGGCGCCGACCCGGCCAGTGGGCACGAGTGCCGCGGCCAGTGCAAGGCCGCCGGCCAAGGCGAGCGGGTGGCTGGGCATGGACTCCGGTGGGGCTGTGAGTGAGGCAGCAGCTGCTGCTGCGAGATTGAAGCCAGAGCGAGGCATGGGCGCCCGCCCGAAGCGACGGCGGCAGGAGTGTGGCCGCAGCAGGTGAGGGGCGAAGGCCGGACCTGGTGCCGGCGGGGGGAGGGATGACGGATGGCGCAGGGGGAGGCCGGCGGCTTTGGAAGTGAAGAGCTGGAGCACGCCTAGCCGCTCGCACAGGAGCGCCGGCGGCCAGTACCCAGCGCCTAGGCGGAGGGGAAGAAGGGCGAGGCCCGGCGAATACGGGCGAGTGATGGCCGCGGTGAGCACGCATCGAGCGTGGTCAGATCGCGCGGTGCTCGCGACAGCCGCGGCGAAGTGCGGGACAGAGAGGGGAGGGGAGAGGGGAGCGCTCATGTGCGCTTGAAGAGAAGAGGGCGGCGTGGCTCGATGGAGCCGGCGAGGGAGAGGCGGTGAAGAAGCAGTCCGGTGATGGTGACGGCGACGGACAACGTCGGGGAGGACGGCGCGGTGCAGGAGGGAGAGAAAGAGACCGCGAGGGGCGGCATCGGCGAGGTGGCGTCACGGGGGAGGACGAAGGCGCAGCGGGGCGGCGACTAGTGACGGAGCTCAGCGGCGAGGCGCGGGGTCGGGCGCCTCCGATCCAGATCTGGATCGAGGAGGGAGCGCGGAAAGGGGATAGTGGGGTGGACCGGACTAGGTCACGGGGAAGTGGGGGGTTATGGGGGCGTCTGCGGGGCCGGCCTGGCTAGCCCAGTGGCCAGTTGGGCCGAGGCCTAGTGGGGAGGGGGGGCTTTTCTTCTTTTCCTGTTTTTTCTGTTTTGCCCATTTTTTTATTGCAATGTTTTCCTTTTCTTAATTTTCTTTTACTTCTTATCTGTTTTATTTTAGTTTCAACAAAAATACAAAAGTGGCACCTAAAAATAGTGTTACGATTTATGCCACTGCCACAAACAGGTTAGCACTGAAATAATATAGTTTTGAAATTGTTTATTATTTTAGAGGCCTTTGAATAACCGATTTGCCACTTTTCATTTATTATAGTGCATTTTAACTCTTTAAAAAGTGTGGTTTCTCTACCGTTATTACTTACGATTTTTCTTTCACCTAGAGAACATTTTTGTTTTGACATTTGAAAACTTTTAATGTTTGACTATATTTAAAATTTGAAATTTGAACTTAGTTTCGAACTGACACGAGTTCATCCACAGAAATCGAGGTGACGTGGCGTCATTACCGAAGTTTTACTGTAGCTTGATTACCCGGGCGTCACAATTCTCCTCCAGTACAAGAAATCTCGTCCCGAGATTTAAGCGGTGGAGTAAGGGGGGAAAGTTCTGGTAGCGAAAAGCTAACGAGTCTTCTCGGTCTTGCTTGCCCTTTCGAAGAGGTTGATCCCTTCCGTTGATGTCTTCATTTCTCTGCTTTAGTCATCGTGATCAAGTCGTCATCCTTTCCCCGGGGTCTTCATCGTCCTACGAACGCGATAATGGGGGGAAACCTTGGAAGAACACATCTCCACAAGGCTGGGCATCTGACGGTGAACTAAATGGAAAATACATGAGGTATCCCACGAGTTGCATTTCAGTGAATTCGTTGAGTGCAATATACAATGGTACCAAAGTTTCAAATGGGTAGGCAAGCATTCGATGCCTAGACAAAAGCTGGAATGGGGGCAATGCACAACGAGAATAACATGGTGTTTGATTCCAAGATGAATAATGGTATAGAATTTAGCTCATGGATCACATACGAAGCCAGGTGCAAAGGATACATCAGAATCCGGGTTGTAAGGAAGATTCAGGTTTCGATCCAGTGGACCTGTGGGTTATGGGCCCACCATGTGGATTGAAAGTAGGAAGGATGGTGACATCTTGCACAGCCTCGACATGGAGGCATGTGAGTGGATAGCTTGTCAGCTATGTTGGCAACAATGTCGATACCAAGGACGGGGAACAAAGAGAACCATTTTCCCGCTCGTTAAAACTAGTCGAAACGGTAGGCAAAGTTTTCTTCCATCGGTAGTTACCGGAATGTTACCAACCATAGTAACAGGGTCTTATCGACAGAGTTGTACAACGAGGTGTTTACATAAGCAGAGAATTATTACTGCTTACATTATATGTAGATCAAAGAAAGGTTAAACAAACAAATGGAAAGGAAAATTGTGATTACACAATTAATAGGAATATATCCTTCCCATGGACAAGCAGAACATGGCATACAGGGTTGGAGAGCAAGTATCCAACCATTCAGATAAAGAGGCAAGGATTAATCAAGATGTTACCCTTACAACGGTGTTTGGATAACTGACCAAGAAACATTTAGCATTGGGCTTCAAATGCTCTTGTTGAAAATTGGAGTACCACAGACATGCTTCGAGATAGCATTAGCATGGTCTTGAAGTAAAGGTCGGACTTGGATACACAAAGGATTCATCAGGAACAACTTATAGAATAAGTCCTACAATTTCCTCCTGGAAGAATGGTTATCCTTGCAAAAGAGATTATAATGATAGGTCCTCCAGTCAGGGTGCTAGACATGACATCATTACCGGGTCATCAAAAAGGACCAACATTATAACTACTAGAAGGTTGTCCGAACCATCATAACTGACCGAGATTCAGATCCGATTGGTGTCATGATACCTCAGACATCATGATGTTCGAGAAGAAAAAGGTGCAACACAAATCGACGAAATAACATTGCAAGATTCTCGGGAAATGAACTATGGGAGCGGGTTCTCGAATTAATAGTTCATCATTTAAACCAAGGAGAGGATGAGGAGGCGGCTGATGGGATCAGCGACAATTCATCGAGAATTCCAAATGGATGGATTTCCACAATAATGTGAACAAAAATATGACACTTGTCAATTCAAATGATATAATGTTGTATGCTCGAGGAAAACATACAACATTAATCATTAGTTGAAAGGTGTGCCCGAAATATGACCTTAGGCAGCAAGATCAATGTTAGGGTGATGATTCAATAACCAACAGTCTAAGAACGAACTGTCGATCGTTAACTTCATAGCAATAGGGTTGCTAGAAGTATATAACTCAAGTAGCATCGTTAGCATATTGGTATCCCGGTTAAAAACAACACGGGGACCAAGGAAGAATGGTGATGGTGAGAAGTAGCATCATACCGAGAATTTATAAGAGGTGGAGCAATCCTCACAACATTATGGACATAATGACAATAATACTTCATGGTAGAACATAATACAAGCTGGATAGCAAGTTGCATCCATAACATGGATAAGCTCGCGATGAAAGGAAGTCAAGGGTGTTGTCGATGATAACAAAAATCATCGAGGGCAAGGAGGGTATTTCTCATCATGAACTCAGTTGACATCTCGGAAGAAGTCAAAGTGTTGAAGGTGATCACGACACATTTGTCGGCAGTTTTCAAGAAAATGCAATCAAACAGCGATCTCATCAAGCAGGGAATGACGACATGGAAGTCATAGGAACAACAGATAAGATGCAAGCTCGGAATCGAAGTTGCCTTTTAGAACAAGCAACATGAGGTTGAAAGCTCGATGTAAGTCGTGCCCACATTCTGAAGAATTCGTGCACCAAAGAAGGACGAGGTAGCACAGTCAAAGATAGCAAGACAAGGGATGTATCTGATAGTCTAGGAATAACCAGATTGAGTTTAAAATTTTCCCAGTAACATCTACTAGGGGTGTTGAATTTTTAGAGCGGATTTGATTTACTAAACGGTGTCCTCGGTTGATGGCAACCTAGAACCCGTAGAGTGATTACGACGAGGAAGTTATTACTTCAACAAAGTTAGTAAGATGAACTGCAAAGGTATGACATCCTCGAGATACCGGAGGGTAATACTCGAAGTCAGAACATGATAGTAGTAGAACTGGGTCGTTGACCGACGACAGAAGATATTTTAACCTTGTCAAAAATTGATGAGGCACGGTAATGAATTTCTTCTAGATATATTGAATAAGGATAGCATGGTGGGAACCATAACTCCAAGGGATCAATTTAAAGATATCGAAAGGATTATTCAGACAATAATTCATTTTTCAAGAAGCTTCCGAGACGGTCTACATCATTTTCATGGGCATGAACACAAAGTTCAAGGTCAACTCCCACTTCTTTAATGCATATCATTTCATTCACCTCTCGCTTTGCTAAAAATGTAGTATTGGAATTTTATCTGGTAGAACACCAGAAGAGTATGACTTGTGAATACTTTCGGGTTCCCACGGATTTGGGGAAGGCATAGGTTCAACCTAGAGGGCATCTTAGTAACATATACCACAAGTTTCAAAAGTAAATATCACCAGCTCAAAAGGAGAGCCTGGTTGTCAAAGAAGAGAATACCATTTACCGAAGGTATTATGCATCAGGGACAGAACTTCTTAAGGTTTTTGTATACGAAGGACATTGTCGGATAATATTTCAACAAAGGATCGGGCGATCCACAACGGAGCTGATGTGAGTATCGGTACTCACTCAGAGGAAGAAAGAATGCAGAGGCATCAGATTCAAGAATCACCTTATTAGTCTGATGCTTGAAATAGAAAGAAATTATGGTTTCCAAAAGGAAGGACCAAAAGCAGACGCTCTGATCAAGGATGGACAAGTTGAAAACACTTAGTTGGACAATCAATAAATGTTTGAATCGTCGAGAACCAACTCATGCCCGAAATGACGTCTGAGTTGGAAAGATAATTTTAAAAAGGATAACCTGATGACTGAGTGCATACACACACATTGAATCAACAGGCTCAAAATCTCTAAGGCAAGGGATGTTAACGAAGACTGCTAGTCGTATGGAATTAACCATAATGCAAGCATGCTAGAATTTCAAGAGTAACAGGCTGCAGAGAATTTTCGAAGGATCGAAAAGTATTTCGATTAATTTTGTGAGACACATGAACAATTGAGTCAACGGATCCTTGATGAATGTGAGGAAACAATCGTAAGGGTTTTCATGCAAAATAAAACTGCAAGACAATAAACTCAAAGGATTCTCAGGACAACGGAGAATATTTCAAGGCATCTTGTAACAACAAGAGCGACGGGGAATGGTCATGAGAATGACAAGTGCATGCGGATATCCATAGGGATATATTGGTGGCAGTGAATTGCAAAGGCGATGAGCACAAGGGTCTAGGGAAATATTGAGGGATACCCTCAGAATCTTCTGACGAAGCCGGTGATCTTCCTAAATGAGGGCTCTCCGGGAGAAATAGTTACGAGAAACTAGAGTCAGAGTTAGTAAAATCTTTTAACCCGAATAGAAGAGAGATCAGAGTCTCAGAGTATAGACGAGGAGTAAAAGATCCTAATACCACCCAATGGTGACGTGGGCCTATAGGCCTCACAGCCATGTTAGTAAAGTTTTGCAAAGACTAGACTCAACTTCGGCCAAGGAGTTGGAAAGGGGGATTCCTACAGGCAGTCGGCTCTGATACCAACTTGTGACGCCCCCGATTTGGCCGTACACTAATCATGCACGCAAATGTGTACGACCAAGATCAGGGACTCACTGAAAGATATCACAACACAACTCTAGACACAAATTAAAATAATACAAGCTTTATATTACAAGCCAGGGGCCTCGAGGGCTCGAATACAAAAGCTCGAAAACACAAGAGTCGGCGGAAGCAATAATATCTGAGTACAGACATAAGTTAAACAAGTTTGCCTTAAGAAGGCTAGCACAAATATAGCAATGATCGATAAGGCAAGGCCTCCTCCCTGGGACCTCCTAACTACTCCTCGAAGCCGAACTCCACGTAGAAACATCCTCGGGATCCTCTGGGTCCTGGACTCCACCATCTGGTTGCATCAACCGAGAAGAAGGAACAAAAGAGGAAAAGGAGGAGAAAAGCAACCGTGAGTACTCATCCAAAGTACTCGCAAGCAAGGACCTACACTACATATGCAATGATATCTGTGTAAAGGGGTAATATATGTGGACTGAACTACAGAAAGCAGAATAAGAGGGGGATAGCTAATCCAATCGAAGACTGCGCTTCTCGTAACCTCCATCTTGCAGCAGTAGAAGAGAGTAGCTAGAAAGTATCAAGTATCCTCGCTTCTGGCAGTCTCCGTCTTGCAGCAGGAGAATAGAATAGATGGTAAGTCCACCAAGTAACAACGAATAGCATAATCCTACTCGGCGATCCGCCCGCGCATCACCTTGTGAGAGAGCAACCACCGAGTTATATCTGGAACTCATCCGGGTGTGTTTTATCAAGTGTCCGGTTCTAGTTATCATGAGGTCGGAATACAACTCTGGGTCGTCCTTTTACCGAGGGACACGGCTATTCGAATAGATTAACTTCCCTGCAGGGGTGCACCACATAACCCAGCATGCTCGATCCCATTTGGTCGGACACACTTTCCAGGGTCATGTCCGGCCTCGGAAGATCAACACGTCGCAGCCCTACCTAAGCACAAGAGAGAGGTCAGCACGCCGGTCTAAGTCCTAGGCGCGCAGGGGTCCGGGCCCATCGCCCAACGCACACCTGCACGTTGCGTACGCGGCCGGTGAGCATACCTAGCAACCTCCATTACTAAGGAAGTTGCGTTACGCGGTCCAACTCGGCGCGCGCCGCTAAGTCGCTGACGTCAGGAAGGCTTCGGCTGATACCACGACGTCGAGTGCCCATAACTATTCGCACATAGCTGGTTAGTGCGTATAGGCCAATGGCCAGACTCAAATCAAATATACAAACCCGTTAAGCGTGTTATTATGAAATCACCGCGGACAACGACCAGGGCCAGGCCACCTCTCCACTGTGTGTCTCAACCTGCCCTGTCGCTCCGCCACAAAGATCCACTTGGGGGGCCGTCGGGAACTCGGGCCCATCACTACCTGGATGGAGCCACCTGTCCTTTCAGCCCCCACATCGAATCACTTGCGGGTACTCAATGAGCCGACCCGACTTTAGTCACCTCATGTATCATGTAAAGTATGTATATAGTATATACCCGTGATCACCACCCGAGTGATCACGGCCCGATAGAATAGCATGGCAGACGGACAAGAATGTAGGGCCACTGATGGAATACTAGCATCCTATACTAAGCATTAGGATAGAAGGTAAAGGTATCAACAGTTGTAGCAACAATGACAGGCTATGCAGCAGATTAGGATTATCGAAACATCAACAGTAGCAATTCTAATGCAAGAATAATAGAGAAGAGAATGGGCAATATCTGGAGGTCAAGGGGGGGGTTACCTGGAAGCTCTGCAGACAAAAGGAATCTTCGGAAGCGTAGCCGTTGTCGAACACCGAAGCATCAAGGGTCTTGGGGTCTATCATGGTATCGGAGTCTACTAGAAAGAAGCAACGAAGGGGAAACAAATAAATAACAGAGCAAACAATAGCATCACAAAATATAACAAGTCAATACGCGGTGCTACGTGTGACCTAACGCGGTAGGAGGTGATACCGATGAAGGGGGGGAACATCCGGGAAAGTATTCCCGGTGTTTCGCGGTTTTGGACGGATGAAACGGACGGGGAAAGTTGCGGGTTCAGTATGCTAGGGACGTGTGGTTGACGAACGGTCTGCGTATTCGGATGCGTCTCGAAATTCTGAGCAACTTCCATATATAAATTATTTTCATCCGAGTTACGGATTATTTTATATTAATTTTAAAAGATTTAATCATTTTTAGAATTAATTTAATTATTTTAATTCAGCATTATCCAGAATAGTGTATGCTGACGTCATCATGACGTCAACATGATGTCAGCAGTCAACATGTCGTTGACTGGGTCAAACTGAAGTGCGGGTCCCAGTTGTCATTGTCTAAGACTAACTAAACATGTTTAATTAGTTTAGTTAACTGATTAGGTTAATTAAATATGATTAATTAAGTTAATTAATTTAGTTAATTAATTAACTAATTAATATTTTATTTTTTCATTTTATTTTTAAATTCTTCTAATTAATATCATTTTCTTTAACTCCTAGGGGCGTGGGCCCCGGCTGTCATTGAGCCCGGGGCCTTTACGGGCTAACGGGCAGTGGGCATCGGGCACACGGGCGCCGACTCGGCCAGTGGGCGCGAGTGCCGCGGCCAGTGCAAGGCCGCCGACCAAGGCGAGCGGGTGGCTGGGCATGGCCTCCGGCGGGGCTGTGAGTGAGGCAGCAGCTGCTGCTGCGAGATTGAAGCCAAAGCAAGGCATGGGCGGCCGCCCGCAGCGACGGCGGCAGGAGCGTGGCCGCAGCAGGCGAGGGGCGGAGGCGGGACCTGGTGCCGGCGGGGGGGAGGGGCGACGGATGGCGCAGGGGGAGGCCGGCGGCGGCCGGAGTGAAGAGCTGGAGCACGCCTAGCCGCTCGCAGAGGAGTGCCGGCGGCCAATACCCAGCGCCCAGGCGGAGGGGAAGAAGGGCGAGGCCCGGCGAATACGGGCGAGTGATGGCCGCGGCGAGCACGCATCGGGCGTGGCCAGGTCGCGCGGTGCTCGCGACGGCCGCGGCGAAGTGCGGGACAGAGAGGGGAGGGGAGAGGGGAGCGCTCACGTGCGCTTGAAGAGAAGAGGGCGGCATGGCTCGATGGAGCCGGCGAGGGAGAGGCGGTGAAGAAGCAGTTCGGTGATGGTGACGGTGACGGACAACGTCGGGGAGGACGACGCGGTGCAGGAGGGAGAGAAAGAGACCGTGAGGGGCGGCGTCGACGAGGTGGCGTCGCGGGGGAGGATGAAGGCGCAGCGGGGCGGCGACTAGTGACGGAGCTCAGCAGCGAGGCGCGGGGTCGGGCGCCTCCGATCCTGATCTGGATCGAGGAGGGAGCACGGAAAGGGGATGGTGGGGTGGACCGGACTAGGTCACGAGGAAGTGGGGGGTTATGGGGGCGTCTGCGGGGCCGGCCTGGCTAGCCCAGTGGCCAACTGGGCGAGGCCCAGTGGGGAGGGGGGGCTTTTTTCTCTTTTCTGTTTTTTCTGTTTTGCCCATTTTTTTATTGCAATGTTTTCCTTTTCTTAATTTTCTTTTACTTCTTATCTGTTTTATTTTAGTTTCAACAAAAATACAAAAGTGGCACCTAAAAATAGTGTTACGATTTATGCCACTGCCACAAATAGTTTAGCACCGAAATAATATAGTTTTGAAAGTTTTTATTATTTTAGAGGCCTTTGAATAACCGTTTGCCACTATTCATTTATTATAGTGCATTTTAACTCTTTAAAAAGTGTGTTTTCTCTACCGTTATTACTTACGATTTTTTTTCACCTAGAGAACATTTTTGTTTTGACATTTGAAAACTTTTAATGTTTGACTATATTTAAAATTTGAAATTTGAACTTAGTTTCGAACTGACATGAGTTCATCCACAGAAATCGAGGTGACGTGGCATCATTACCAAAGTTTTACTGTAGCTTGATTACCCGGACGTCACAGTGTGAAGAACGCATAATCAAGGAATATAACACCGGTTTATACGGTTCCTAGGGCGGCATGAGTGGAACAAATCACCAAGCAAGAGGCTTAGCTTTCCACCCATTACCAATATATAGAGGATTTCATTTAATAGATATATAGTGTGATATCCCAACAAACTTCAACATGAAGCAAGAATCTTCAAATCTTCTCGTGCAACTAGCAATGCTATAAGAGGGGCTGAGCGAAGCCTACGTAGCCAATCAAAGGTTTGCATAGGTTGGGTGGTTAGACAAATTCGTGGTTACAATAGGAGGCTGACAGACAAACATGGGCATCGAGGCAATAAGCTAAAGAGCGAGACTTCTAGCAATAGGCAAGGATAGTAATGATATCTGGGGCAGGTCATCTTGCCTGTCGAGTCGTCGATGAGATCGTAAGAGGGCTCCTCGTTCTCAACCTCGATAGTAACCTCGTTCTCGTACTCGGTCTCGGCTTCCGGCTCTACTCAACACAAGAACACACGAGGCACGAAATCAAACAAGGTGCAATGCACAAACTATAGGATGCATGTATGATGCACTTAGGATGCACTACAGATGCACTCAGGATGCATTACATGACAAAGTAGGAAGCACACCAGAACAACACAAGAAACATGACAATATGCTCAAGCAAGTAGGATGCAAGACAGATCTATATAGGATGCAAAACATGGAAAGGTAGGAAGCACAGAGAAACAATCATAAGGACAACAAGTTTAAATGAGGCCGGAAACTACTTAAGACAAATCCGGTAAGTCCTCATATGCATAGTTTGAAATTAGTCCAGATCTGAACAAACCTTAAGTTAAAGTTGTTAAACATAAAGTTAACATGCACCATGATAACCTACACGAAATTCTAGTCAAGTTTCATATAAAGTTTGTTTAAAACGGAGCTACGGTCTAGAAGATATGATCAAAACAAGATAAGCATGGCAACGGTGCAAAATGCACCCAAACATCAAGCAAACATACTCAAAACATGTTAACAAGATGATATTATGATTTTACATGCAAAACCACACAAGTTTCATGTAGGGCACGCTCAAAACGGAGCAACGGACTAAAAGATACACCCGAAACAAGAAACAATGCAAAGCTGAAATTAACGCCGCATAGCAACTTCGGAGCAAGAAATATATACTCTACAGCACTCAAACATGGTGAAAAGAAGCATGGACATTAAGTAGACATATCCTACAGCAAAAAATTCCATTGGAGCAACTCCATAGGAGTCATGGATCAATAGCAACAAGCTACAACATTTTGATCATGACACTAAAAACCTGATAGTAATATTTTATAGCAACTTGGGAGAATGAATTAAATATGCTACAGAAACCCAAATGAGCAAGTGATGGCATGGATGTATAGACAACAACATATACAACAAGGAATGATCAATGGCCGCCCCAAATCTAACATGGATTTGCCTAGGACAACAAGCAAACATAGCATCAGGATATGACAGATTCCAGACTTAGTGAAATTCCATAAGTGTTTAAACAGTTAAGTTGGCATGGCATGTTTGCAAGCAAGTTTAAGTCACCTCAAAGCATATCATGGCAAGTGGTTTGCACCACAGCAAAGTCCACATGATGGGGAATTTCAAACATATGAGCATGCGACATGGGGACAAACACATCAATAGCAACGAGCTTCTCAACTAGGCATCTCGTAACAAGTTACAAAACCTAACAGCCACATGCACTTTTGCAACAGAGATAAACATGGCAATATGAACTCTAACATGCATGCTATAGCAACCAACATGTAGAGCATCTCATGACGAACATTTTGACATATCATTTGCTTCATTTGGATAAACATGCACCAAGTTATCACATCTCAAACATGGCATGAAAATAACAAGTAGCAGCAGTTTATATCAAGTAGCACTCTAGTCATGAAGATTAAGACACCTAGATGGACTCAAACAAGCATGTCACAATGGAACAAAACGTAGTACACATCACCACGATCATTTTGACATATCATATGCACAAATCGGACATGCACACAAAAAGTTATTAGCTCCACAAGAAGGGAAAACTTTGTTTTTGCCACTCTAGTTTTTGCCTACTTTGCTTATGCCACTCTACATTTTGACATATCATTTTTGCCACTCTTAGTTTTTGACAATACATCACAAATGCCATTCCATGGCAAAAGTGATAACTTTTCATTTCACTTTTGCCACTCCTTGATTTTGACAATGTATCACAATTGCCACACTAAAATTATTGCTTTTGCCACATAATGGCAATTGTGATGTATTGTCAGAAACTAAGAGTGGCAAAAGTGAAATGTCAAATTCTAAAGTGGCATAAGCAAAGTGGTCAAAAACTAGAGTGGCAAAAACAAAGTTTTCCCCCACAAGAATGCATCAGACAACAAAAATTCCAAAGGACTTAGAGGCAAAAATCACCTCAGATCTGGTCAACACGGTCAACGCGGGTTGCGGGCGGAGCGGGTCGCGGGCGCGGGCGCGGACCCGGGAACCCGCTAGGGTTTCGAACCCGGCGGCTGGATCGGGCTGGATCCGGCGCTGGAACGGCAGTGGCTTCGATCGGGAGGCCGGCGAAGGCGGAGGACCAGCGGGGGCCGGGAGTGGGCCTGGTGGGCCGAGCGGCGGAGCGGTGGCGGGATTGCCACGTGTCGCCCGTGGATTGGAGCGGGGGTCGCTGGACACGTCCGGCGGCGTATGGACGTGTCCGGCGCGGCAAAGGAGGAGTGGAGCTAGGGTTTTTTGGACGAAAAATGGCATGGGGGGACGTTTTTATAGGCACAAGGAGCTAGGAGAGTCCAAATGGGGAGCGGTTTTCGGCCACGTGATCAAAATTCGACGACCGAGATGATGGGAAGGGTTGTGCTGGGTTAGTGGGCTGTTGGGGAGGGGGTCTTGGGCCTCAAAGAAGAGGTTCTTTTAGCCCACTAGGTTAACCGTTGGAGTACCAAACGAACTCCAAACGCGACGAAACTTGACAGGTGGCCTACGCGTACCAAAACAACATCGCACGACAAGTCTCATGCCATTCCGGAAACGTTACACGGCCACACACGAAAGAAGGACTCGGGGATGCCACGGGCACGTGTGAGAGCGTCGGAACTCGAAACGGACAACGGGAAGAGACGAGTGGGACCGGATGCAAGTGACAACACAAATGCAATGCAATGCACATGACAACATGACATGGATGAAATGCACACACACACATGACAAAGCGAGAAACCCGAAAAGAAAGAAGAGCCCGGAAAGGAATTGATGAAGCCAAAGTTTATATATTGCCATATAGGGAAAGTGTTACATCTGGGGCATTACAGTTTTGCCCCTGCGCTTCCGATTGCATCGTCGGCCTTTCTTTGCTAGGGCGAGGACGTCTTCGTCTCTAGAATCACTTCCCGCGTCGGCATCTTCGCCGAGGTACTTCCTCCCTTCTTCGGCACGGGCACATCTGTCAGCCAGAACATATAGTTTAGCAACGTCCCTAACCTTGTTCATGGCCAACTCTTCACGCATCTTTTGGTTGTGCACGTTCTGATGGAACGCGCTGATGACAGCGGCAGGATGAACATCTGGAATTTTGTATTGCACACGGCTGAATCTCTGTATGTACTTGCGCAGGGATTTTCCATCCTTCTGGGGAATGAGATGCAAATCACTTGCCTAGCCAGGAGCCTTATGGCCTCCGGTAAAGGCGCCAACAAACTCGTGCCACAGGTCCGACCAAGAGGAGATGGAGTCTATCGGCAGGTGCATCAACCACGACCTGACATTGGGTTTGAGCACCAACGAGAAGTAGTTGGCGAGCACCTTGCCGTCCCGAGCCCCGGTAGCTTGCATCGCAATGGTGTATATGCTCAAGAACTCGGACGGATGGGTCTTGTTGTCATACTTCTCTAGGACCTCAGGTTTGAACATGCAGGTAGTGGGCCACTGGAACTGCCGCAGCTCATGGGTAAAAGCTGGACAACCTACCTCGTAAGGCAGGTCACCAGAATCCCCCGGCGCAGGCCTGTACGTAGTGGGCCCTGCGCACCTATCAGATTGATAGCGTGCTACCCGTCGCCGCTCGATGGTAGTTCGAGCGTCCTCTTTAACCCGCTCCCAAAGAACCTGTCGTTGGTCGCGACGAGTCTGTGGATCAAACGAAACCGTTGATCCATCATCACGGGCGTCGACCCGCCGAGCGGGCGACCGTTGCTGCTGTGCTGGAGGGGAGTGCACCGTGGTTGCGGCACCTCTGGCCTTTCCGCCATCGGCACGCGCCGGCTAGGTGGACCAAGCCGCCGCGAGGGGCCAGCCTCCTGGTATCGATCTTTATCGGCGTGGTCAATAAGGCTCTGGATAGCTGCCCTCCACTCTTCTTGCTTCTCCACAACAGGAGGGTATTCGAGGAGTAGCTGCACTCGCGCTAATGTTTCTACTGGCGTAGGTGGCAGCGACAAGCGCGAGGAACGGGAGGTGCTCGGACTTCTAACCATGTTAGAAGGAGCACCGTCACGATCCCGCGGCCGTGCACCGTCTTGACCAGCATCTTGGCGTGCATGTCGGCCCTTTGCATCTCGAGAATGAAGCAGACGGCTCCAACGTCGCGGTACGGTTCGCCGCGCACGACTTGGGAGGACAACGACGTGGGTGCCGGTGCGGGTGTCTTGGAGGTCGCCACGCCGCTCGTAGGCAGCTTGGCTCCGCCATTGGAGGTCCATGCGCCGCCCGTGGGCAGCACGGCTCCGCTCTTGGACGTGGCGGCGTGCGGCTTGTCGTCTTGGGCGCGAATGATGCCGCTTGTCTGGCTTCGATTGCCATAGTGTCGTGGATGCTCGCGAGTCACACCTCCGCCACCATCCGCGACTACCCCGTCGCCCGTCCGCGTTGGGACAGGAAGATCGGCTCCAGACGAACCGATCTCCCTGATCCCCTTCTTCTAGGGAGCCATGGTGATCGAGGAAACGACGCGCTAACCGCTAGATCGGGTTTGCAGAACTCTCTGCCCCTACCTGACGCGCTAAAGAAATCGATGTAGAACGACACCTACGGGGTCACGTGGATCCCTTCTGCTGTTTGGCAGGGAAGAGGTGTAGAGAAAAGAGTGGATCTTACGATCAGTAGATGGATTTTTACCCCGGTTCGGGCCGCTTAGAAGCGTAAAACCCTAGTTTTGCTTGAGTTTATATTATGTGTTCTTGAGCTTCGGCTCGCTGCTATGCATGCCAGTTGGGCCAAGAGGTTCAAAAGATCCAATCCTCCTCCAGTACGCCGTGGGCCTCCTTTTATATGTCCAAGGGGCTGCCACAGTGGCATACAGGAGGTGTAAAGTGGCTACAGTGTATATGTTTATCATCGGCAGCTTTGGACAAACCCATTCAATGTGTTGCTTACGTGCCCTCGAGCTTTATCGGGGATGGGAGTAGAACCCATCCCGTCCGTCGCCGCCCCGCTCCGTCTTGACACGCGTCCATGCCGACGAGGCATGCCGCACCAAGTTGGCTAGCCGGCTGCTGCGCTGGAGAGGTGGTAGAATCATCGCGAAGATCTGCATGCCAGCACGCTGCTACTTCTCGAGCTTGCGTTGTATTCCCTCGAAGAGAAAAGGGAGATGTAGCACAGTAGCATAAGTATTTCCCTCAGTTTTTGATAACCAAGGTATCAATCCAGTAGGAGACCACACGCGAGTCCCTCACACCTGCACAAACAAATAAGAACTTCGCAGCCAATGTGATAAGGGGTTGTCAATCCCTTTACGGTCACTTACGAAAGTGAGATCTGATAGAGATGATAATTTATATTTTTGGTATTTTGGTTTATAAGAACAGAAAATAAAAGCGATAAAAGTAAAGTAGATGTAGATTGATATGTTGAGAATAGACCCGGGGGGCATAATGTTCTCTAGTGGCTTCTCTCATGATAGCGATATTCTACGGCGGGTAAACAAATTACTGTCGAGCAATCGATAGAAAAGAGAATAATTATGAGACTATCTAGGCACGATCATTGTATATAGGCATCACGTCCGAGACAAGTACACCGACTCCTGCCTGCATCTACTACTATTACTCCACACATCGGCCGCTATCCAGCATGCATCTAGTGTATTGAGTTCATAAGAACAGAGTAAAGCCTTAAATAAGATGACATGATGTAGAGGGATAAACTCAAGCAATATGATATAAACCCCATCTTTTTTATCCTCGATGGCAACAATACAATACGTGCCTTGCTGCCCCTACTGTCACAGGGAAAGGACACCGCAAGATTGAACCCAAAGCCAAGCACTTCTCCCATTGCAAGAACTATAGATCTAGTAGGCCAAACCAAACCAATAATTCGAAGAGACTTGCAAGGATATTATGAGCACACATAAAAAGTTTAGAGAAGAACCAAATATCTTTCATAGATAATCTTGATCATAAACCCACAATTCATCGGATCTTGACAAACACACCGCAAAAAGAGATTACATCAAATAGATCTCCTCGAAGACCGAGGAGAACTTTGTATTGAGATCCAGAGAGAGAGAGAAGAAGCCATCTAGATACTAGCTATGGACCCGAAGGTCTGTGGTAAACTACTCACAACTCATGGTGAGGGTGATAATGATGATGAAGAAGAACTCCGTGATGGATCCCCCTTCGGTGGAGCTCCGAAACAGGCTCCAAGATGGGATCTCACGGGAAAAGAAGGTTACGGCGGTGGAATTAGGGTTTTCTCTCTATTGTCGAAGGTTTTGGGGTACGTAGAGTTATATAGGAGGAAGGAGGACACCGGGGGACGCTCGAGGGGCCCACGAGGCAGGGGGTGCGCCCTGGGCAGGGGGCGTGCCCCCACCCTCGTGGGCGCCTCGATGCTCCCCTGACGTGGTTCTCAAGTTCCCTGTGCGTGATTTTCTCCAAAAGTATCTCTCGCGAAGGTTTCATTCCGTTTGGCTTCCGTTTGATATTATTTTTCTGCAAAACCCTGAAACAGGCAAAAAACAGCAATCTAGACTGGGCCTTTTGGTTAGTAGGTTAGTCCCAAAAATTATATAAAAGTGAATGATAAAGCCCATTAAACATCCAAGACTTCATAAATAATAGCATGGAACAATAAAAAATTATAGATACGTTGGAGACGTATCAAGCATCCCCAAGCTTAATTCCTGCTCGTCCTCAAGTAGGTAAATGATACAGAAAGAATTTTTGATGTGGAATGCTAACAAATATATGGGTTTTCAATGTAATTCTCTTAATTGTGACATGAATGTTCAGAATTGAAAGATTCAAGACAAAAGTCTATATTGACATAAGAAATAACAATACTTCAAGCATACTAACAAAGCAATCATGTCTTCTCAAAATACTATGGCTAAAGAAAGTTATCCCTACAAAATCATATAGTCTGGCTATGCTCCCTCTTCATCACACAAAATATTCATATCATGCACAACCCTGATTTCAGCCAAGCACTTGTTTTCATACCCTATCTTTTCAAACATTTCAAATTTCACGCAATACATGAGTGTGAGCCATGAACATAGAACTATGGGTGGAATAGAGGTGGTTGTGGAGAAGACAAAAAGAAGGGAGATAGTCTCACATCGACTAGGCGTATCAATGGGCTATGGAGATGCCCATCAATATATATCAATGTGAGTGAGTAGGGATTGCCATGGAACGGATGCACTAGAGCTAAATATGAATGAAAGCTCAACAAAAAGAAACTAGTGGGTGTGCATCCAACTTGCTTGCTCATGAAGACCTAGGGCATTTGAGGAAGCCCATCGTTGGAATATACAAGCCAAGTTCTATAACGAAAAATTCCCACTAGTATATGAATGTGACTAAGCATGAGACTCTCTACAATGAAGAACATGGTGCTACTTTGAACACAAGTGTGGAAAAAAAGATAGTAGCAATTGTCCCTTTTTTGGGGGGCCTTTCTTTTTTCTTTGGCCTTTCTTTTTTTGCGGATGGGCTTTATAGATTTAGCCTTTCCTCCCATGGGACAATGCTCTAATAATGATGATCATCACACTTTTCATTACAACTCAATTATTACAACTCGATACTACAACAAAGTATGACTCTATATGAATGCCTCCGGTGGAGTACCGGTATGTGCAATGAAACAAGAGTAACATGTATGAAAAGTTATGCATGGTGGCCTTGCCACAAATACGATGTCAACTACATGATCATGCATGGCAATATGACAATATGATGTGTGTCATATGAACGAAACGGTGGAAAGTTGCATGGCAATATATCTCGGAATGGCTATGGAAATGCCATGATACGTAGGTATGGTGGATGATTTGAGGAATAATATGGTGGCTATTTTGAGGAAGAATATATAGTGGGTTTATGGCACCGGCGAAAGTTGCGCGGTATAAGAGAGGCTAGCAATGGTGGAAGGGTGAGAGTGTGTATAATCCATGGACTCAACATTAGTCATAAGAACTCATATACTTATTGCAAAAATCTCCGAGTCATCAAAACAAACCAATCAACGCATGCTCCTAGGGGGGAGGTTGGTAGGAGTTGACCATCGCGCGCCCCCGACCTCCACACAAAGGTTGGCACTTTACAAATATCTCATGCTCTAACTTCGTCACATAGCGGTTCACCATACGTGCATGCTACGGGAATCACTAACCTTAACACAAGTATTTCTCAATTTCATAATAACTCCACTAGCATGACTCTAATATCACTATCCTCATATGTCAAAACAATTATGAAACATCCAACATCTCATCATATTCAATGCACTTAGTGTGATTTTTTTTACTACATTGACGTTGGATGTCTATCATGTGAAGACTAGTTTCTTAGCCTAAACACATTTCCATGCTGTTTTAATAGACTCTAAAATAGATATAAGTGAAGCATGAGAGTTCAACAATTTCTACAAAATATTACCACCATCGTGCTCTAAAAGATATAAGTGAAGCACTAGAGCAAAAACTATTCAACTCAAAAGATATAAGCCAAGGACCTAGAGTGTTCTAACAATTCCTAGGCCATATTTAACTCTCTCAAATAGGGGTGTCCAGAAAGGATGATTGTGACAAACTAACAAGCAAAGACTCAAATTATACAAGACGCTCCAAGCAAAACACATATCATGTGGCGAATAAAAATATAGCTCCAAGTATAGTTACCGATGGATGAAGACGAAAGAGGGGATGCCTTCCCGGGGCATCCCCAGGCTTATGCTTTTGATTATCCTTGAATTCCTTGGGGTTCCATGGGCATCCCCAAGCTTAGTCCTTTGCTACTCTTTGTTCCATGGTCCATCAAAGCAATACTCAAAACTTGAAAACTTCACAACACAAAACTTAGACAAAAATCTCGTGAGCTCCGTTAGTATAAGAAAGCAAACCACTACTCAAAGGTACTTCTCTATGATTCATACTTCTCAATACTACTCATAGATGCATTGAAATAAGCAAACAACACACGAAAAACTGAATGTGTCAAAAACAGAACAGTCTGTAGTAATCTGCAGGTTTCGCCTACTTCTGGTACTCCAAAAAATTGAGACTAAATTGGTAAATTTGGGGAATTTGTCTAGCAATCATCTGCAAAAATAATCAACGAAATAGGACGCTCCAGTAAAATCTGACGACCACTTGAGCAAGCGCTAACGATTCTGTTTTTTCACAGCAAGATCACATAAACTTCACACAAGTCTTCTCAAAGGTTCTACTTGGCACAAACACTAAACAAAACATGAAACCACGTCTAATTAGAGGCTAGATGCAATAGTTATTCACTAACAGAAACAAAAACAAAAAATATAAAATTGGGTTGCCTCCCAACAAGCGCTATCATTTTACGCCCCTAGCTAGGCATGATACAAGATAGATCTAGGGATTGCCATCTTTGGAAGGCAATCCATAGGTGGATCTCATGATAGATTCATATGGTAATTTGATTTTCTTTATAGGAAAGTCTTCCATGCCTTTCCTTAACGAAAATTGGAATCTAATATTTCCTTCCTTCATATCAATAATTGCACCAATCGTTCTAAGGAAAGGTCTACCAGGAATAATAGGACATGAAGGATTGCAATCTATATCAAGAACAATGAAATCTACAGGCACATAATTCCTATTGGCAACAGTAAGAACATCATTAATCCTTCCCATAGGTTTCTTAATAGTGGAATCCGCAAGATGCAAATTCAAAGAACAATCGTGAAGTTCATGGAACCCTAGCAAATCACACAAAGTTTTTGGGATAGTAGAGACACTTGCACCCAAATCACACAAAGCATAGCATTCATGATCTTTTATTTTTATTTTTATAGTAGGTTCCCACTCATCATAAAGATTTCTAGGGACAGAAACTTCAACTCAAGTTTTTCTTCATAAGATTGCATCAAAGCATCAACTATGTGTTTGGTGAAAGCTTTATTTTGACTATAAGCATGCGGAGAATTTAGTGCGGATTGCAGCAAGGAAATACAATCAAGCAAAGAGCAATTATCATAATTGAATCCCTTGAAATCCAAAGTAGTGGGTTCATCACTATGCAAAGTTTTAATCTCTTTACTCTCACTTTTAGCAATTTTAGCATCAAGATCTAAAAACTATGAATCATTGGGACACTTTAAAGTAGAATCATCTCCAATCCTATCTTCATCAAAATTTATACTAGAAAACAAGGATCTAATAGGAGGCACATCAATAACTTTCAGATCCTCATCTTTATTTTCATGATAACTAGAAGAACACGCTTTAATATAATCCTCTCTTTTAGCATGCATCCTAGCGGTTCTTTCTTTGCATTCATCAATGGAAATTCTCATGGATTTGAGAGACTCATTGATATCATGCTTAGGTGGGATAGATCTAAGTTTCAAAGAATCAACATCAAGAGTAATTCTGTCCACACTTCTATCCAACTCATCAACCTTAAGCAATTGCTCTTCAAGCAAAGCATTGAAATTCTTTTGCGACATCATAAACTCCTTAACACTAGTTTCAAATTAAGAAGGCATCTTTCCATAAGAGTTGTTGTAGGAATTACCATAATTATTAGAGGAATTACTAGGAAAAGGCCTAGGATTAAAATTACCTCTATAAGCATTATTACCCAAATTATTCCTACCAACAAAATTCACATCCAAAGATTCATTATTATTCTCTATCAAAGTGGACAAAGGCATATCATTAGGATCAGAAGAAGCACTCTTGGCAGCAAACAATTTCATAAGTTCATCCATCTTTCCACTCAAAACACTAATTTCTTCGATAGTATGCACTTTTTTACTAGTAGATCTTTCGGTGTGCGACTGAGAATAATTAACCATAATATTATCTAGGAGTTTGGTAGCTTCTCCTAAGGTGGTTTCCATGAAAGTGCCTCCGACGGCTGAATCTAAAAGATTTCTAGAAGCAAAATTCAAGCCAGCATAAAAGTTTTCAATAATCATCCATATATTCAAACCATGTGTAGGGAAATTACGTATCATCAAGTTCATTCTCTCCCAAGCTTGTGCAACATGCTCATGATCTAGTTGCTTAAAATTCATAATATCATTTCTAAGAGAGATGATCTTAGCAGGAGGGAAATACTTAGAGATAAAAGCATCTTTGCACTTATTCCACGAATCAATACTATTTCTAGGCAAAGAGGAAAACCAAGTTTTAGCATGATCCCTAAGTGAAAACGGAAATAACTTCAATTTAGAAATATCGTTATCTGTATCCCTTTTCTTTTCCATATCACACAAATCAACAAAGTTGTTTAGATGGGTAGTGGCATCTTCACTAGGAAGGCCAGAGAATTGATCTTTCATGACAAGATTCAACAAAGCAGCATTGATCTCACAAGATTCAGCATCGGTAATAGGAGCAATCGGAGTGCTAGTAAAATCATTGTTGTTGGTATTGGAGCAGTCACACAATTTGGTATTGTTTTGAGCCATAGTGACAAGCAAGCAATGCAACACACACAAGCGAACAAGAAGCAAACGAACGATAAACACACGGTGGAAGAAGGGCAAATAAAACGGCAAGGGTGAAGTGGGGGAGAGGAAAACGAGAGGCAAATAAATGTAATGCGAAGGATAAGGGTTTGTGATAGGTACTTGGTATATGACTTTTGCGTAAGCCTCCCCGGCAACGGCGCCAGAAATTCTTCTTGCTACTTCTCGAGCTTGCGTTGTATTCCCTCGATGAGGAAAGGGAGATGCAGCACAGTAGCATACGTATTTCCCTCAGTTTTTTAGAACCAAGGTATCAATCCAGTAGGAGACCACGCGCGGGTCCCTCGCAACTGCACAAACAAATAAGAACTTCGCAGCCAACGCGATAAGGGGTTGTCAATCCCTTTACGGTCACTTACGAAAGTGAGATCTGATAGAGATGATAATTTATATTTTTGGTATTTTGGTTTATAAGAACAAAAAATAAAAGCGATAAAAGTAAAGTAGATGTAGATTGATATTTTGAGAATAGACCCGGGGGCCATAGTGTTCTCTAGTGGCTTCTCTCATGATAGCGATATTCTATGGCGGGTAAACAAATTACTGTCGAGCAATTAATAGAAAAGCAAATAATTGTGAGACTATCTAGGCATGATCATTGTATATAGGCATCACGTCTGAGACAAGTAGACCGACTCTTGCCTGCATCTACTACTATTACTCCACACATCGATGCTATCTACCATGCATCTAGTGTACTGAGTTCATAAGAACAGAGTAACGCCTTAAGAAAGATGACATGATGTAGAGGGATAAACTCAAGAAATATGATATAAACCCCATCTTTTTATCCTCGATGGCAACAATACAATACGTGCCTTGCTGCCCCTACTGTCACTGGGAAAGGACACCACAAGATTGAACCCAAAGACAAGCACTTCTCCCATTGCAAGAACTATAGATCTAGTAGGCCAGACCAAACCAATAATTCGAAGAGACTTGCAAGGATATTATGAGCACACATAACAAGTTCAGAGAACAACCAAATATCTTTCATAGATAATCTTGATCATAAACCCACAATTCAACGGATCTCGACAAACACACCGCAAAAAGAGATTACATCGAATAGATCTTCTCGAAGACCGAGGAGAACTATGTATTGAGATCCAGAGAGAGAGAGAAGAAGCCATCTAGATACTATGTATGGACCCAAAGGTCTGTGGTAAACTACTCACAACTCATGGTGAGGGCGATGATGATGATGACAAAGAACTACGTGATGGATCCCCCTCCGGTGGAGCTCTGGAACAGGCTCCAAGATGGGATCTCACGGGAACAGAAGGTTACGGCGGTGGAATTAGAGTTTCCTCTCTGTTATCAAAGGTTTCGGGGTACATAGACTTATATAGGAGGAAGCAGGACAGCGGGGGACGCTCGAGGGGCCCATGAGGCATGGGGCGTGCCCTGGGCAGGGGGCGCCCCCCCCCCACCCTCGTGGGTGCCTCGATGCTCCCCTAACGTGGTTCTCAAGTTCCCTGTGCGTGATTTTCTCCAAAAATATCTCTCGCGAAGATTTCATTCCGTTTGGACTCCATTTGATATCCTTTTTCTGCAAAACCCTGAAACAGGCAAAAAATAGCAATCTGGACTGGGCCTTTGGGTTAGTAGGTTTTGTCCCAAAAATTATGTAAAATTGAATGATAAAGCCCATTAAACATCCAAGACTTCATAAATAATAGCATGGAACATTCAAAAATTATAGATACGTTGGAGACGTATCACACACATGCGCTTGTTAAGCTGGCAAGCCAGCTACTGTACTAGAGTGGTGATGGGGTGGTGCAGCCTTGCCGATGTCCCCTGAAAGGATCTTGTCGGGGCCTCACAGACGTCCCCGGCAAGGATTTTGCTAGGTACCTCGTTTTCTGGCCTTCACAAAGATCTGCACTCCACTACACACGTGCCCCTGGGTCTTGCCTTAACATTGTCGATGGTGTGAGAGCTCTCAACCCCAAGGGTGGTGCTGTTAGTGCTCGGCAAGTTGTCACGGCAAGGATCTTGTCGGGGTCTCTCAAGCCATCTGATGACTTCTAGAACTACGTCGGTATTTCCCCAAAGAGGAAGGGATGATGCAGTATAGCAGCGGTAGGTATTTCCCTCAGTGATGAGACCAAGGTTGTCGAACCAGTAGGAGAACCAAGCAACCAGTGTAAACAACACCTTCACACAAATTACAAATACTCGCAAGCCGGCGTGTAAAAGGGGTTGTCAATCCCTTTCGGGTAACGGACGTGATAAAGTTGTAAATGTTGATAGATTGATTGATAAATAAGATAAATTGCAGAAAAGTATTTTTGGGTTTTTAGTTTAGTAGATCTGAAAATAAAAGCAAAGGAAAATAATATGAGAAAGATACCTGGGGGGCGTAGATTTCACTAGTGGCTTCTCTCATGAAAATAGCAAATGCTGGGAAAACAATTACTATTGGGCAATTGATAGAACTTCAAATAATCATGACAATATCTAGGCAATGCTCATTATATAGGAATCACGTCCAAGATTACTAGACCGACTCCTGCCTGCATCTACTACTATTACTCCACACATCGACCGCTATCCAGCATGCATCTAGTGTATTAAGTTCATGGAGAAATGGAGTAATGCAATAAGAACGATGACATGATGTAGACAAGATCTATTTATGTAGAAATAGACCCCGTCGTTTTATCCTTAGTAGCAACGATACTTACGTGTCAATTCCCCTTCTGTCGCTGGGATCAAGCACTATAAGATTGAACCCACTACAAAGCACCTCTTCCCATGGCAATATAAATAGATCAAGTTGGCCAAACAAAACCCAATATCTGAGAAGAAATACGAGACTATAAGCAATCATGCATATAAGAGATCAAAAGAAGACTCAAATAAATTTCATGGATATAAAAAGATAGATCTGATCATAAACTCAAAGTTCATCGAATCCCAACAAACACACCGCAAAAGAGTTACATCATATGGATCTCCAAGAGACCATTGTATTGATAATCAAAAGAGAGAGATGAATCCATCTAGCTACTGACTACGAACCCGTAGGTCTATATGGAACTACTCACGCATCATCACAGAGGCACCAATGGAAGTGGTGAAACCCTCCGTGATGGTGTCTAGATTGGCTCTGGTGGTTCTCGACTCTGCGGCGGCTGGATCAAAATTCCATCGACTCCCCTAGGGTTTATGGAAAATTGGGGTATTTATAGAGCAAGAGGTGGTCCGGAAGGCACCCGAGGTGGGCACAACCTACCAGGGCGCGCCTGGGCCCCCAGGCGCGCCCTGGTGGGTTGTGCTCCCCTCGGAGCTCCCCCCAGGTGCAGCCCCGGTCCATTGGATGTCTTATGGTCCAAAAAAATCCACAAAAAGTTTCGCTACGTTTGGACTCCGTTTGATATTGATTTCCTGCGATGTAAAAAACATGGAGCAACAGCAACTGGCACTTGGCACTATGTCAATATGTTAGTATAAAAATGATATAAAATGATTGTAAAACATCCAAGAATGGTAATATAACAGCATGGAACAATCAAAAATTATAGATACGTTGGAGATGTATCAGCATCCCCAAGCTTAATTCCTTCTCGTCCTCGAGTAGGTAAATGATAAAAACAGAATTTTTGATGTGACATGCTGCCTACCATGTCATATCATATTCTTTTATTTATAGCATGGACATTTGGACTTTTATATGGTTCAAAGCAATAGTCTAGTTTTGACATGAGATTTAAATACTCAAACATATCAACAAGCAATCATGTCTTACAAAATATCAATGCTTAAACAAGTTATCCCTAGCCCATCATGCTCAACCATTGATACATTCATGAAAAACCCTCGCATATTAGTTACACCTAATGCTCAAGTACGATCATAGTGTCTCCTAGTTGGTGCTTGTAAGAGAAGATTGAGACTCAAATTCAAAAATAAAATGTGCATAAATAAAAGAAAGGCTCTTCGCAGAGGGAAGTAGGGATTTGTAGAGGTGTCAGGTCTCAAAGCTTAAATTGAGAGATAAAAATATTTTGGGAGGTATACTTTTCCCACCAACGAAAATGACTTGAGGTTCCCAACACTTGTCATGCTAGATATATCATAGGCAGTTCCCAAACATAAAATAAATTTTATTCCTTTTCCACCAAGCTTTCACAAGCCATGGCTAGCCGAATCCACGGTTGCCTTCCATACCAACACTTTCCAAGGAATTTATTATTTGACAACATAAAGTAAATTTATTTTTCATTTCGGGACTGGGCATCCCTAATACCTTTACCTTACGCTCGTGTAATGACAAGTGAATAAACACTCATCGTGAGAATAACACATCTAGCATGGAAAATATTGGCCACCCCTCACCGCCTCGCGAGCGGTACGGGCACAAAAAAAGGGAAATTTATTTTGAAAATTATAGATGGCACATACAAATTTGCTTAGAACGGCAAGGAAATACCGCATGTAGGTAGGTATGGTGGACACATGTGGCAAAACTGGTTTAAAGGATTTTGGATGCACAAGTAGAGATCGTACTTAGTGCAAAATGAAGGCTAGCAAAAGATTGGGAAGCGACCAACCATGAAACGAATAATCTCATAAGCGAACATTGAGCATAAATAACGCCGAATAATGTACCACAAGTAGGATATAATTTCATTGCATAATTATTGACATTCGTGCTTGCATAGGGAATCACAAACCTTAACACCAATATTCTTACTAAAGCATAATTACTCATCAACATGACTCGCATATCACATCTTCATGTCACGAAACTATTATGAGGAATCAAGTTTATTTTGTCCAATGATCTTCATGAAAGTTTTAATTATATCCTTCTTGGATATCTATCACTTTGGGACTAATTTTCATGTGTTACTTTTGATAAGCTCAAACAAATATAAGTGAAGATCATGAGCATAAAAATTCTCTTTCTCTCAAAATATTTGAAGTGAAGCAAGAGAGAATTTCTTAAAATTTTACTAGCTCTCAAATATATCTAAGTGAATCAAGAGAGTGTTTCTATCAAAAATAGTAAAGCACACCATGCTGAAAAAGATATAAGTGAAGCACTAGAGCAAATCCATAGCTCATAAAAATTTAAGTGAAGCATAGAGAGCTATTCTAACAAGTCATGGCATAATCATGGCTCTCTCAAATATATGTGTACAGCAAGGATTCATGTCTTAGAAAGTAAAACAAAATAAGCAAAGACTTGTATCATACAAGACGCTCCAAGCAAAACATATATCATGTGACGAATAAAAATATATTTCAAGTGAAATACCGATGGTCGTTAGAAGAAAGAGGGGATGGCACTCGGGGGCATCCCCAAGATTAGTTGCTTGCTTATCTTTGGATAATAGCTTGGAATGTTGGGGCATCCCCAAGCTTAGGCTTTTTCTTACTCCTTATTCCTTCATGCATCGTAAGATAACCCTAAACTTAACTTGAATCACATAAAACTCAACAAAACTTTCGTGAGATCTGTTAGTATAAGAAAACAAATCACTACTATAAGTAATGTAGAAAACCCATTCACACTTTGTATTTGTATTATATCTACTGTATTCCAACTTTTCTATGGCAAAAACTCATCAAAGAAAACCGTAAAATCGTCAAAACAAGCACATAACACAATAAAATAGAATCTGTCAAAAACAGAACAGTCTATAGTAATATGGAAGTTTTGAATATATGCAACTCTAAAGATTCTGAAAAAAATAGGGCCACATGGGCAATTTGTATATTAATCTTCTGCAAAAAGAATCACCAAAAATAAGTCTTTTGTTAAAAATGAGAATTTTTCTCGTGAGCGCAAAAGTTTCTGTTTTTCAGGAAGATCAAATCTACAAACACATCAAAACACATCTCAACAGAGGTATTAAAGGGTTTTTTATTCAAAACAACAAGGAAATCAAAAAGTAAAAAGATACAAGTTGGGTTGCCTCCAAACAAACATTATTGTTTACGCCCTTAGCTGGGCATAATACCAAGATCTCAAGTGTTGTCATCCGTGTTGGATGTTCCATAAGTTGCCCACATTATAGATTCATAAGGTAATTTGTTATTGGTTCTAGGGAAGTGTTCCATGCCCTTTCTCAAGGGAAATTGAAATTTAATATTCCCTTCTTTAATGTCAATCAACGCGCCAATGGTGCGCAAAAACAGTCTACCAAGTATAATAGGGCAAGACGGATTGCATTCGATGTCAAGAACAATAAATTCGATGGGTACATAGTTCCTATTTGCAAGAATAAGAACATCATTGATCCTTCCCAAAGGATTTTTAATAGTAGAATCCACCAAATGCAAATTAATAGATCAATCTTCAATATTGGTAAGACCAAGAACATCGCAAAGAGATTTCAGAATCGTGGAAACACTAGCACCCAAATCACACAAACCAAAGCACTCACAATTTTAAATTTTCATTTTGATGGTAGGTTCCCATTCACCAAGCAACTTTCAAGGAATCGATATTTCTAATTCCAACTTATCATCTAAAGCTTTCATCATAGCATCAACAATATGTTTAGTAAAAGCATTATTTTGTTCATAAGCATGGAGTGAATTAATCATGGATTGTAACAAAGAAATACAATCAATCAAGGAGCAACTATCATAATTAAAGTCTTTGTAATCCAAAATAGTGGGCACATTACTAATTAAAGTCTTGACTTCTCCAAACCCACTTTTATCAATTTTCTCAACAAGATTTTCACCCTCCGAAATATTGGGACACATTTTACCTAAACTTGACTCTTCTTCAGTCCCTTTATCATCAAGTTGAACTTTACTAAAAAATCAAGGGGATAAACACAAATCATTTTAATGTCTTCATCATTTTTATGAAAGCAATAACTAGAAAAACGCCTTTTCTAAAAATTCTCATTGATCTCTAAGCATGGCGGTTCTTTTCTTACTTTCATCCATAGAAACATAAAGAGCTTTAATTGATTCTTCAACTTTAGGCACAAAAAATTTCAACTTGAGATTTTCCACATCATGATAAATCCTATCAATACTCCTAGACGTATCATCAATCTTATTCAACTTTTCTTCTATGGAAGCATTGAATTTTTTTTGGGTATTGATAAATTATTTGATATTATTCTCTAGATCATAGGTGTTCCTATTATTATTGTAAGATTGATTTCCGTAGGAATTACCAGAATTATTAGAGGAATTACTAGGAAAGGGCCTATGATTAAAATTACCTCTATAAGCATTGTTGTTAAAATTATTTCTAGAGATAAAGTTCACATCTATAGCATCAGTAGTTTGCTCAATCAAGGTAGACAAAGGCATATCATTAGGATAAATAGGAGCACTTTTACTAGCAACCATTTCCATAAGAGCATCAACTTTCTCATTCAAAGAATCAATCACAACTGCATTAATCTTTTTGCTTGTCGGCGCCCTTTCGGTATGCCATTGCGAATAATTTGCCATAATATTATCAAGAAATTTGGTGGCTTCACACAAAGTAATTTCCATAAAAGTGCCACCATCGGCAGAATCCTAAAGATTTTGAGAAACAAAATTCAAGCCGGCATAAAAAAATTGTATGATCATCCAAAGATTTAACCCATGAGTTGGGCAATTCATTAGCATCATTTTCATCCTTTCCCAAGATTGTGCAACATGCTCATGTTCAAGTTGCTTGAAATTAATGATCTGGGTTCTAAGGGATATAATTTTTGCAGGCGGAAAATATTTAGTAATAAAAGCGTCTTTGCATTGTTCCAAGAATTAATGCTATTGCGAGGTAAAGAAGAAAATCAAATTTTTGCATAATCTCGCAATGAAAACAGAAATAATTTCAATTTCACAACATCATTGTCCACATCTCTTTTCTTTTGCAAATCACATAATTACACAAAGGTATTGAGATGGGACACGGCATCCTCATTAGGAGTGCCGAAAAATTGATTTTTCATGACAATATTCAACAAAGCAGTATTAATATCACAAGTATCCTGACTAGTGGCGGGAGGAGCAATCGGAGTGCCAATAAAATCATTGTTGTTGGTATTGGAAAAATCACACAACTTAGTATTCTCTTGCGTTATTTTTGAGCAATTGAAAACAAGAACACAAGTGGGCGCTAGATCCGACCGGAAAAACGACAAATGGAAAAGATGGCGCATAAAAACGGTAATTTTTTGTGAACTAGGGTAGATGAAAACGAGAGGCAAATGGAAAATAATATAATTGCGAGGAGATGAGATTTGTGATTAGGAACCTGGTATATGTTGAAGGTCCTCCTCGGCAACGGTGCCAGAAATTCCTTTTGATGACTGCTAGAACTACGTCGATACTTCCCCAAAGAGGAAGGGATGATGCAGTATAGCAGCGGTAGGTATTTCCCTCAGTGATGAGACCAAGGTTTTCGAACTAGCAAGAGAACCAAGCAACATAGTGTAAACAGTACTTGCACACAAATAACAAATACTCGCACCCAACGTATAAAAGGGGTTGTCAATCCCTTTCGGGTAACGGACATGATAAAGTTGTAAATATTTATAGACTGATTGATAAATAATATAAGTTGCAGCAAAGTATTTTTGGTTTAATAGATTTGAAAATAAAATCAAAGGAAAATAGATCGCAAAGGCAAATAATATGGGAAAGAGACCCGGGGGTCGTAGATTTCACTAGTGGCTTCTCTCATGAAAATAGCAAACGGTGGGAAAACAATTACTGTTGGGCCAATGATAGAACGTCAAATAATCATGTCAATATCTAGGCAATGATTTTTATATAGGCATCACGTCCAATATTAGTAGACCGACTCCTGCCTACATCTACTACTATTACTCCACACATCGACCGCTATCAAGCATGCATCTAGTGTGTTAAGTTCGTGGAGAAACGGAGTAATGCAATAAGAATGATGACATGATGTAGACAAAATCTATTTATGTAGAAATAGACCCCATCGTTTTATCCTTAGTAGCAACGATACTTACGTGTCGGTTCCCCTTCGGTCACTAGGATCAAGAACCGTAAGATCGAACCCACTACAAAGCACCTCTTCCCATGGCAAGATAAATAGATCAAGTTGGGCAAACAAAACCCAATATCAGAGAAGAAATATGGGGCTATAAGCAATCATGCATATAAGAGATCAAAAGAAGACTCAAATAACTTTCATGCATATAAAAAGATAGATCTAATCATAAACTCAAAGTTCATCGAATCCCAACAAACACACTGGAAAAGAGTTACATCATATGGATCTCAAAGAGACCATTGTATTGCTAATCAAAAGAGAGAGATGAAGCCATCTTGCAACTGACTATGGACCCGTAGGTCTACAAGGAAGTACTCATGCATCATCGGAGGTGCACCAATGGAAGTGGTGAACCCCTCCGTGATGGTGACTAGATTGGATCTGGTGGTTCTGGACTCTGCGGCGGATGGATCGAAATTCCGTCGACTCCCCTAGGGTTTCTGGAATATTGGGTTATTTATAGAGCAAAGAGGCGGTCCGGGGGGGCACCCGAGGTGGGCACAACCCACCAGGGTGCGCCTGGGCCCCTAGGAGCACCCTGGTGGGTTGTGCTCCCCTCGGAGCTCCCCCCAGGTGCTGCCATGGCCCATTGGATTTCTTTTGGTCCAAAAAAATCCACAAAAAGTTTTGCTGCGTTTGGACTCCGTTTGATATTGATTTCCTATGATGTAAAAAACATGCAGAAAACAGCAACTGGCACTTGGCACTATGTCAATAGGTTAGTACCAAAAAATGATATAAAATGACTATAAAATGATTGTAAAACATCCAAGAATGATAATATAACAACATGGAACAACCAAAAATTATAGATACGTTGGAGACGTATCACCGTCCCGCCACGGATCTTACCGGGGGTCCAGCTCATCCTCTACCCTCTCGCTTGGCCGCTTCTCTTCACCTTGCATCTGTCCTCGATCACCCCCATCAGGCCCCGCTGCGGGTGTGGCTACGACTGCCCCTGCACAAGTATGGGGTGCTAAAGGGCCCAAACTTTAGTACGCCGACACTAATTGTCATTGCAAACATGTTTGATCATAATTGGTTGAAGCATGGATACTAGGTTAAACATATTTACAAAAAAAAGCAAGTTGACCTCATACCCGTTTCTCTCTGCCACGGCCAGTTCACCGAATATCGGCATTATTGCCTTTCACTTGCACGACCGAATGATAATAATAATAATAATAATAATAATAATAATAATAATAATAATAATAATAATAATAATAATAGTAGTAGTAGTAGTAATAGTAATAATAATAGTGAAAGAGTGCCATGGACTAAGTTGTCATTTACAAACAACTCAAAAAGGAGAAGACAAAATAATTTGGGCCTCTTGTTAGATCGATAATAATGCAGATGAGAGCCACTCAACATTTTCATCGTGGTCTTCTCCTTGGTACAACTTAAAAACTAGAAAATAAATTCATAGAAACACACGGAAATATTTTTGGAGTTCTATGTTTTCTCAAATAAAGTAAAACAAGAAAAGAAAAGAAAAACGGGAAAACTATTTACATGGGAGAGCTCCCAACAGACAAAAGAGGAATCAAGAAATCTTTTGGTTTTTCTTTTAAATACTATAACTAACTGAACTAAAAAGAAAAGCCGAAAAGACCAGAAAATATTTTTGGATTTTCTCAAAACACACAAGAAGAAACGAGAAAATGAATCTAGCATGGATAATACAATGAAAAAGTTTGAACATCGACAATGAGAATGAAATGTGTGAACATGAATATAATGTCGATGGAAATACATACTTCCCCAAGCTTAGGCTTTTGGCCTAGCTTGGTAATCAGACAGTAGCCTGCATAATGGTCGGAGTGATAGCTCACGAAAGCTCTTGGTGCAGATGCCTCAGCCCGCCGTGTGGCCAGAACTGTCGCGTTGTGCGCGCGGGCCTCACTCTCAAGAACATAATATCCTCCCTTATTGTGAACATCAAAAAGAGCAGGGGCAGGCAAATATGTGTCCACAACAGAACTTTTATTAAACAACAGGTTATAAGTCAAATTATGGGGTTCACCACTCAGGATCTTATGACGTTTCATAGCATCAAAGTCCAAGTACTGTGTAGGTAAAATGGGGTCATAAGGCCAAGGCAAAACACCCAGCTCTCTTGCTAAACATGTGGCATAAATTCCACCATAAAAATATCCACAACCAGAGTTATGTTTCAACATGCGTGCAACAATATCTCCAAGGTTATAACTTTGATCACCGGTGAGAGCGGTGCGAATGAGGCTCAAGTCTCGAGCACAAAGTGTAATACAATCTTGTTTGCCTACAATACATTTTCCATTGAATAATGCAAAGTAATGGATTGTGAGAAAATGAATGCTTTTTAGTCTACCTTGTGTTACTCCCCTAGTCTCACCATAGCAAAGGCTAGTCAAGAACAACTCAAACTCGGACCTTGGCGGTTCGTCAAGCAAACCTCAGAATAGGATTTTACAATAGTAAGCAAATCTCTCTACATATATGGTAAATGGATTTTCATATAGTTTAAATGACACCCTAGACTCACGCGGATGGAATTTAAATTCTTTGGTAAATGATTCCGTGAGGTTGAGGTGTTGGTCGCACTTATCTGAAATGTAGGGGCCGAGTTCGGCATTGTGATCTACTGCTGAAATTCTTCCTTAATACCCACACTTACCATATACTCGTCGCATGGACATAAGCAAGATTTGGTGAGGGCATCTCGTATGGAAGTTTCACTTGGTTCAGCATAAGATCAACGAGCGGAGCTACTACTAGAAGATGCCTCTGTGGACCTCCTCCTTGAAGAACTCCTCCCAAACAAGTACATTTTATTCGGGTACAATTTCTGAAATTTTTGGTCCACAAAAATTTGTCAACAAAACTTCATAAGATTGATAGTAACTACTCATAGGGATGCATAGAGACCATACTGAGCATTTAAACTACTTAGAACCCTAAGAATTCAACATGCAAGCTCATCTACAGCAGCACCAAGAGTAGCTAATTACTCAAAATATAAACCACTAAAGCAAAAACTAATTAGAGCAATGGAGGAGTCACATACCAAGCAATAATCCCCCAAAACAATTTCGGAAACAGAGCTTCGAGCAAAGAGATGGAAATCCACGGGTTTGAGAGCAAGAACACAAAAGAGGAAGCAATGGTGATTTTTTCTGGAGGTAGGTGATGATGTGGGATAAAGAGATAAGTTAGGGGGGCATGTGGGGACCACAACCCACCGGGGCGCGCCTAGGTGGGTTGTGCCCACCTGGTGCACCCTCCTCTGATGTTATTTCCAATATAAATTTGAAAATAATCAGAAAGAAAATGTGTTAAATTTTTAGGACATTCTGAACACTTTTATTTTTGGGTCATTTTTTCATTGCACGGAAAAACAGTAAACAGGCAAAACATGGCATTTTATTTTTATTACACAAAGAAAAATTGAAAATAAATGGTAGGGACGGGAATCTTTGCTCACTAGATTTCTCATCTTCATACTTCTCGAAAATGATTAATTAATAAGGTTGATCAAGTCTTATTAACAACCACTTCCAATTAGCATGAGACCGAAGAATTTTCGCAAAACACTAAGTTACCTCAACGGGGAGATGCACATCCCCAACAATAAGTATTTCATATTTCTTTTTGGCAGTAGGTAGATGGATGTGGAAACTCCCAATAGCCAGTGTTGGAGAATTTTCAGTGTTTCTTCAAAAAATGTACCGTGTGCTCATTACCATTGATATGAAATGTGACCTTGCTTTTCTTGCAATAAATAACAGCCCATGCAGTGTTTAAAAAGGGTCTACCAAGAATAATTGACATATTATCATCCTCGGGCATCTCAAGTATAACAAAGTCAGTTAAAATAATAACATTGGCAACAACAACGGGCACATCCTCATAAATACTTATAGGTATAGCAGTTGATTTATCAGCCATTTGCAAAGATATCTCAGTAGGTGTAATCTTATTCAAATCAAGTCTTTTATATAAAGAGAAAGACATGACACTAACACCAGCTCCCAAGTCACACAAAGCAGTTTTCACATAGTTTCTTTTTATGGAGCAAGGTATAGTTGGTATTCCTGGATCTCCAAGTTTTTTAGGTACTCCATCTTCAAAAGAGTAATTACCAAGCATGATGGAGATTTTAGCTTCCGGAATTTTCTTTTATTAGTGATGATGTCTTTCATATACTTTGCATAAGGGGCCATCTTTAAGATATCCGTCAAGCGGGTACGCAAAAAGACTGGTCTAAGCATTTCAGCAAAGCGTTCAAATTCTTCATCATCTTTTTTCTTGGTTGGTTTAGGTGGAAAAGGCATGGGTTTTTGTACCCATGGTTATGTTTCCTTCCCATGTTTCCATGGAACAAAGTCTCTTTTATCATATCTTTTATTCTTAGGTTGTGGGTTATCAATATCAACAGCAGGTTCTATCTCAACATCATTATCTGATTGTTTATCATTGTCTGGTTGAGTGTCTTTATGAACATCATCATTGTCCTTTTCAACATCACTAGATGAATGTTCATTACTAGATTGAGTTTTAGCATCAGAGATAGAAACATCATTGCTAATTTCAGGAGGTTTTTCGGCTTCACTGGAGGTGTGCACAGTCCTATCATTTTTCTTTTTCTTTCTAGAAGGACTAGGTGCATCAATGTTAAGTCTTAGTGAATCTTATTCAATTCTCTTGGGATGTCCTTTAGGATAAAGTGGTTCCTGAGTCATTTTACCTCCTCTCGTTGCTACTCTAACAGCAAAGTCATTTATATTATTATTCATTTCATGAAGTAGTTCTTTCTGAGATTTAGCAACTTATTCTAACTGGGTTTGAACCATAGAAGCATGTTTTCTCACACCCTTAACATCATTAGAGGTTGTAAATAACAAGTCACTCAAACAAGCAATCATATCAGAGTTGTATTTCAATTGTTTCATAACATTGGCATTAATTGAAGTGATCTTGTTTCATAGTTTTAATTATCAAACTCATCAAGGCATTGACTAGGATGCTTATTGTAAGGGATATCACCTTCATCAAGTTTTCACAAAGAATTTACCTCGACTACCTTGGGTGGTGGTATGTTAAGTTCATGTATTTCTTCAATAGGTGGTAAATTCTTAACATCCTCGGCTTTAATACCCTTTTCCTTCATACTTTTCTTTGCCTCCTGCATATCTTCGGGACTAAGATATAAGTTTCCCCTCTTCTTTGGAGTTGGTTGAGGTGCTAGTTCGGGAAGGATCCAATCATCATAATTTTTTAATATGTTATTCAATAATTCCTCATCTTGTTCAACAGTTCTTTCCCTGAAAACGCAACCAGCACAACTATCTAGGAAATCCCTAGAAGCATCTATTAGTCAATTATAGAAGATATCAAGTATTTCATTTTTCTTAAGTGGACGATCAGCCAAAGCATTTGGTAACAGGAGAAGCCCCCCCCCCCCCACCCCAAGCATGTGGGAGACTCTCTTATTAAATTTGCACAAAGTTAAATATTTCCTGCAAGGCAGCTTGTTTCTTATGAGTAGGAAACTTTTTCTCAGAGAAGTAATAAATCGTATCCTGGGGACTACGCACACAACCAGGAGTAAGAGTATTGTACCAAGCTTTAGCATAACCCTTTAATGAGAACGGAAATAGCTTGAGAATATAATAGTAGCGAATTTTCTCATCATGAGCAAATAGGGTGGCTATATCATTCAACTTAGTAAGATGTGCCACTACGGTTTCAGTTTCATAGCCATGGAAGGGACCAGACTCTACCAACGTAATTAACTCGGGGTCGACAGAGAACTCATAATCCTTATCATTAACAAAGATAGGTGAGGTCGCAAACTTAGAATCACACTTCATTCTAGAATTCAAAGATTCTTCTTTCAGTTTGCATAATAATTTCTTAAGGTCGTCTCTATCATTACAAGCAAGAAAGTCTCTAGTTGTCTCCTCATACATAACATAACCTTCAGGTACTTTTGGCAATTCATATCTAGGATGGCTAGTTCTAATAGGTGTTTCAAAGTTTTTAGTGTCAAGCACTTCATCAGTTTCAAGAGTCTCATCAATAGTAGCATTCTCAATATCATTAAGTCTAGAAAGTTGTTCATCAAGCAGTTCACCCAATGGCACAGTCTTATCAAGCAAGGTACTAGAATCATCATAAGCATCATTAATAGCAGAAGTAGCATCATCAATTACTTGTGACATATCAGGATTAATAGCAGAGTGTGGTGTAGCAAGCTTACTTATAACTGAAGGAGAATCAAGTGCGGAGTGTGATGGCAATTCATTACCTCCCCTCGTAGTTGAGGGAAAAATCTTTGTTCGATCATCCTTCAAATTCTTCATAGTGATAGATAGATAATAATCCCAAGTGACTCAACAAATATAGCTATGCTCCCCAGCAATGGCGCCAAAAAAAGTTCTTGATAACCCACAAGTATAGGGGGTCGCAACAGTTTTCGAGGGTAGAGTATTCAACCCAAATTTATAGATTCGACACAAGGGGAGCCAAAGAATATTTGCAAGTATTAGCAACTGAGTTGTCATTTCAATCACACCTGACTTCTGATAAAATGACAGATTGGAAACCAACACCAACATGTCCAGAAAGTATGAAGGATAAGGTTTTTCTCGTCCAAAGAACGGTATTGAAGGTGAAAGATACTCCAAAATATGTCATTGGATCCAGCTGCAAGTGACCACTCACACAATCTAGAAAGAGATTCCCATTTTCATCTACCAGATAAGAAAGATAACAAAGAAGCAATAGATGAAGCCATCTCGGAAGGTTTATAACTCTAGTTCTAGTGTTTGTTGTTGGTTGTTCAGAGGATGAAACAGGTTCTAAGATGTTGTTCCTGGGTCCCGGGGTGATGGTAAATGAAATGGTAGTCGTGAGGAGTCTATCTCGTGAAGTCACGAGCGTAAACCTTACATAGTTCCGGCAAAGTGCAAAGGAGTGGCCGCGACACGAAGTTCCTTACCTTAGCTGGATCTGGCTGGTGCTCTTCCTTTTGGGGATGTGAGGGACGCAAGCTCAGAGCGCCTCAGCTACTGAAAGGGGTGGTAGACCCGCGCCTTCCTTCTCTCAGCTGATGATGATTCCAGAATTCTTTCAACAGTCTGTTCTCAAATTCTTGACCAGAGGGGCTTTCCATGCAGAGTTCAGATTAATTATCTGCAGCAAAGTGATCAATAGCATAGTAATATGATAGCTTTGATAGTAGTGGTAGCAGCAATAGTGACGGTAACTGTCAAGGATATTACTACTAGGTATAAACCGCCTAGGGAGGGGCCGGTTTATGCCCATAAAAGAATTACTCATATTGAAGCCCAGCGAGACATGGAGCATGGCACTTTATTATGGAAGATTAGAGATCCAGGGCCCACAAGTGTAAACCGCCTTATGGCATATAACTTGTGTTGTAAGATAGGAAAGATAGAGACCGAGTAGGACACATTTATGAGCCAGCCTCGGGATTCTGTAACCGAACCGGGCGTCCCCCTGTGTATATAAAGGGACGACCCGGCGATGGTTCAAGGACAGAGAACAACAACTCGAGACACAGGCAAGCGGATTCGCTCCCTGGTCATCGAAACCCTAGCGAGACCACACCAAACTAGACGTGGGATTTTACCTTCATCGAAGGGGCCGAACTAGTATAAACCCTTGCGTCCTTGTCCGCTTTAACCCCTTTTAAGCTAACCCGTAGCGATGGCTCCACGACTAAGTCTTTTTTCTAGGACATCTGCCGTGACAAAATCACGACAGTTGGCACCCACCGTGGGGCTATCGCACGATGGTTTTGATTTCTTGAAGGGCAGCTTTGAAGGACTCAAGGGCTACGCAGTGGGTCGGATGACTAAGAGTCATCGCGGCAAGATCTACATCGATGATGCAGGCTGGGGTCCCGACGCCGATTCAATCGAGTACGGGTACAGAGTCCCCTTTGGCGGCATCCACGTCTTCATTGGCAAGATCGGCGAACCGGGCCCAGAGCCGGACATCTTCCCCAACATCGTCGAGTCGGCTCAGCGTGCGAGACCTGCTCGGATTCGGTCCGCCATGAAGCATGTCTTCGTGGGAGCAGTTCACGGGGCACAAGCTAAGGATGGATCGGAATCCGGTGGCGAGACCGTTGCTTATTCCGGTGATGAGTCATCCACTGGAGAAACCGAGTCCTTATATCTATTGCAAGATGGGCAGTCTGAGGGTTGCTCCGATGGTGACAGTATTTCGGTTCACAATCTGTGCAACAGTCTTCAACTGCGGCAGCGTTAACATTAGACCCAGCGGCAGTAGCCGTTAGGGCTGGAGGCCCTGCGCAGCCGCCGGCTCAGGTTTTGTCCACCTTAGTCGACAGTTTGACAGCGCTGTTAACCGCAAAGGTCGGCCAGGCCGAGAAGGAACAACATTATGCAGAAGTAACTAAGGTGAGGGGCCAAATAGATCAAGCTAAATTGGACCTAGCTGCTGAGAATACCAGGATGATTGCGAGGCAGGCTGAGCTAGACGCTCAGGCTTATCGGCTCCTGTTGGATCAGACTCCATCAAATGACGTAATGAGGATAAGGCGCCAGTCTCGCCTGCCGCCGGTTTACGAAGCAAGGAACCTTTTCAGTACACCAGGAGCGGGAACCAGCAACCAGCCGGGGATAAACCGGGGAGAAGTGCCTGGCACAGGGGCGTCGGTCTAGCCACAGGCCGTGGAGCCAACCCGCCAAGTCTTTCGATGACAGCACACGCCCACCCCTCCTGGTCACTACTCCAACCCTTTGGATAACATAGTTGCCGCCGCTTCACGATTGGCAGCCCTTCCCATTGAAGGAGGATCCCCTATAGTAGTGGAGGTGCGGCGAGCTAGGGAGTTTCTGGAGATGGCTTTAACTCAGTAGCAGGCTTACTCCCACAGCCGCGAGAGGATTCATTCCACCCCCCGCCCAAGCCGGAGCTACAGCAGGCACCTGGAAGAAGCAGCCGTGTCAAGTAGCGCGCGGAATCATAACCCGCCGCGGAGGGACAACCCGACAGGAGGAGGAAACGCACAGGATGTGGTGGATCAGGGCAGACAGCGCCGAGAGGCCGAATCAACGGCACAATATGAAGCCCGTCAGCCTAGGCCGGTTCGTCCATCTACCATGATTGAGCCAGGGGTTACTTCCACCTCCTTGGGAGTACCGTGTCTTACACCCGCTCTATGCAATGTAAAATTGCCTAAGGACTTCAAAGGACCGTGCAAGGTGCCCAATTATACCGCGGATCTGTCCCCCGAAGCCTGGGTTGAAAGCTACGAGATGGCAATGGAGATGTTGGATGTGGACGATGCAGCGTGCGCGAAGTACTTCACCATGATGCTGGAGGGCACGACTCGCACCTTTCTAAAAGGGTTACCACAGAACTCCATCAGATCATGGGCCGAGTTACGACACCGGTTTATCAATAACTTCAAGGATACATGCAAGCAGCCCATGTCCATTGTAGACTTGGCGACCTACGTTCAAGGGGAAAACGAATCAACAAGTCATTGGGTGCACCGGGTGTCAGAGATCTGGCACTCCTTAGACCGCATCAATCTGGACACAGCAGTGGTGACATTGGAAGGCAACTGCCGGTTTCAACCTCTGAAGCTGAAGCTACGACGGCTCAAGCATCATTATCATGACATGGGGACACTCATGGCGGCCCTGGTGAAGTATGCCGATTTGGATAGTGCCAAATATCCTGAGTCCGATGAGGAGAAGTCAGGGAAAGGAAAAAAGAATGGTAAAGCGCCGCAGTCTAATCTGGCGAATCAAGGATACAGCAGTAAGCGTAAAGCAGATAATAGTTCAGATTTCGTAGCTAACACCAACGCGTAGGAGGATGGCCAGCGCCGTAAGGGTAGACCGCCCCCGCGGGGCGGGCGACAAAATATCAATTTAGAGCGCCAGATGAATGTGCCTTGTCGCAGGCACGACACGAAGGAAAATCCAGCCACACACCTTTGGAAGGACTGCTTCATAATGAGGGAGTTCATAAACTGGTTCCAATACGATCACGGATCGTCCGGCAGTTCAGGCCCTGGTTTCCAGGGGCCAGGTTATCAAGGTGGTGGTTCCGGTCCAGGGTTCCAAAATAATCAGGGCGGCCACAACATTCAGAACGGACACAACCAGCACAACAGCCAGGGTGGCTATAATAATCATAGCAATCATCAGCAGCAGCAACAATCAGGCTATCAGAGCAACCCGAAGCAGCTGAGCAGTGGCCAATATCATGTCTTCACCACAAGTTTATGTAAGCGCGATCAAAAGGTTTACAAGAGGGCAGTGCACTCTATTGAACCGGCGATGCCTCGTTATTTACGCAGGTCGGAATAGCCCATTGTGTGGAGTCGAGAGGATCATCCGCCCCGGGTTGACAATCCGGGTCAACTGGCTCTTGTGGTGGCGCCTCAGGTTGGGGGCTATAAGTTTACCAACGTGCTCATGGACGGAGTAAGCAGCATCAATATTCTATATTATGAGACTTTTCATCGCATGGGGTTGACAGACAAGAAGCTCAGACAGTCCAACACTATTTTTCACGGCGTGGTACCTGGTAAATTGGCGTATCCGGTCGGTAAGATAGACCTGGAGGTCACCTTTGGAGATGAGCATTATTCGAGGTCGAGACTTTGACCTTTGAAGTGGTAAAGATCAAGAGCCCGTATCACACCTTGTTCGGGCGTCCGGTTTATGCTAAGTTCATGGCGAGGCCTTGCTATGTTTATCTATAGCTCAAGATGTTGGGTCACAAGGGAACTATTACGGTCCATGGGAGCCGTAAGATTTCTTTGGATTGCGAAGAAGGTGATGCAACTTATGCTAAGGCGGTTTGTGCAACCGAGGAATTGAAATTCTACAAAGATAATGTTGATCCGGCAGACATGTCTCCGTTCAAGAAGCCAACTACGGAGCACGATCCGGCCTTGAAATTTAAATCAGCTGATGAGACCAAGCAGGTGGACTTTGTTCCTGGCGATTCATCCAAGCAGTTTACATCAGTGCTAACCTGGATCCGAAATAGGAAAGCGCGATCATCGAGTTCATCCGTGAGAATCGGGACATCTTTGCATGGAAACCTTCTGACATGCCAGGTGTACTGAGGCAACTCGCTGAGCACACTCTTAATATTGATCCCAAGTTTAAACTGGTTAAACAGTTTCTCCGCCGCTTCAATGAGGAGAGACGCAAAGCTATTGGTGAAGAGGTGGCCAGGCTCTTAGCAGCAGGTTTTATAGTGGAGGTGTTTCACCCTGAGTGGTTGGCTAATCCGGTACTGGTGCTTAAAAAGAACGGCACTTGGCGAATGTGTGTTGATTACACAGATCTGAATAAAGCCTGCCCAGCTGATCCTTTTTCCCTCCCCCGTATTGATCAAATCATTGATGCTACGGCGGGTTGTGAGCGCTTAAGCTTTTTGGATGCATATTTCGGTTATCATCAGATCAAGATGGCAGTTAAGGACCAAGAGAAAACAGCCTTTATAACTCCCTTTGGAGCCTTCTGCTATGTATCCATGCCTTTTGGGCTCAAGAGTGCCCAGGCGACCTATCAGCGTTGTGTGCAGAATTGTCTTCATGGACAGATTGGGCGGAATGTTCATGCATATGTGGATGACATTGTGGTGAAATCCAGGAAGGAAGAGACGTTGATAACGGACTTGAAGGAAACCTTTGATAATCTCTAGGTCTATAAGATGATGCTTAATCCGGCCAAGTGTGTTTTTGGAGTTCCAGCAGGCAAGCTCTTGGGGTTCTTGGTGTCAAACAGGGGAATTGAAGCTAATCCAGAGAAGATCAAGGCTATTACATCCTTGGCTAAACCTGCGTGCATCAATGATGTCCAACGCTTGGCGGGCCGTATTGTGGCACTAAGTCGGTTTATCAGCCGCTTGGGAGAGAAAGCCATCTCGCTTTATCAAATGATGAAGAAGATAGACCGCTTTGTCTGGAGTGATGTTGCTGATGCTGCGTTCGAGGACTTGAGGAAGCAGTTGGCAGAGCCGCCTATCCTTGCTGCACCAGTTGATAATGAGCCACTGTTGTTATACGTGGCTGCTAATGCCCGAGCAGTAAGTGTTGCCATTGTGGTAGAGCGCAAGGAGGCAGGAAAGGAATATCCGGTTCAACGGTCGGTTTACTACATCAGCGAAGTGCTCATTGGGTCGATGCAGAGATACCCGCATTGGCAGAAATTGGTAAATGGAGTCTTCATGGCAAACCGGAAGCTTAAGCAGTATTTTCAGGGCCATCCAATCATTGTGGTCAGTTCAGCCCCTCTGGGAGATATAATCCAGAACAGAGAAGCGACGGGTCGGTTTGCCAAGTGGGCCATTGAACTTAGTCCTCACGGGTTAAAGTATGTGCCTTGTACTGCCATCAAATCTCAAGCACTAGTGGACTTCATCAACGATTGGACGGAGTTGCAAGCACCGGAGGAAAAACCGGATCACACGTACTGGACTATTCACTTTGATGGATCCAGGCAATTGGAGGGCTCGGGGGCTAGAGTCGTGCTAACTTCCGCACGAGGTGATAAGTTATGTTATGTCCTCCGTTTAATGTTCCCTTGTACTAACAATGCAGCTGAGTATGAAGCTCTCCTCCATGGTCTGCGAATGGCTAAGGAGATGAATTTAAGCCGGGTTAAATGTTTCGGTGATTCAGACCTGGTGGCACAACAAGTATCTGGTACCTGGGACTCCAAGGACCCACTTATAGCGGCGTATCGTCGAGAGGTGGACGCTGTTGCTGGACACTTCAAGGGTTATCAGGTGGACCGTGTGGACCGGCGAAAGAACGAAGCGGTCGACGCATTAAGCCGACTGGGTTCTCAACGTAAACCGGTTCCCCCTAATGTCTTCCTGGACGTATTGCATAATCCATCGGTGAAATTACCTTCAGAATAGGATTTGGTTGTTCCTGATCCGGAGGCTCAATTGGTGGCGGCGCTTCATGCTATTCCAGATTGGACGGTCCCGTACCTGGCGTACATAAACCGAGGTGAGTTACCAGAAGATGAAGTCTCAGCTAGACAGATAGTCCGGCGGTCTAAATCAATGACTATTGTCAATGGAGAGTTGCATCATTGTAGCGTGTCTGGGGCGTTTCAACGTTGCGTATCACCGGACGAAGGTTGGGACATTCTTCGAGAGATTCACGAAGGAGATTGTGGTCACCATGCCGGTTCAAAATCTTTGGTGGCTAAAGCTTTTCGTCGTGGGTTCTATTGGCTGACGGCTCACGCTGATGCAGAGGACTTGGTCAAAAAGTGTGATGCTAGCCAGAAATTCTCACGGCATGCTCATATACCGGCTCAAGAGTTGAGGATGATTCCAATTACTTGGCCGTTCATGACTTGGGGGCTAGACATGGTTGGGCCCTTTAAGAGATCTCTAGATAAGAAGACCCACCTTCTGGTGGCGGTGGATAAGTTTACCAAGTGTGTTGAGGCGGAGCCAGTCAGCAAGTGTGATGCAGCAACGACGGTTCAATTCCTCAAGAAGGTAATTTTCCGGTTTGGCTTTCCACACAGTATTATAACTGATAACGGTACCAATTTATCCAAGGGGGCTATGGAGGAGTTTTGTCAACGAGAGCACATCCAGCTTGACGTATCTTCAGTAGCTCACCCCCAGTCCAATGGTCAAGCTGAGAGAGCCAATCAAGAGATCTTGAGAGGCATCAAACCCTCGCTCATGGTCCCTTGCAGAGGACGCCGGGTTGTTGGGTGGAGGAATTACCCTTTGTGTTGTGGAGCATCAACACCACACCTAACAGGTCTACGGGTTACACGTCTTTCTTCATGGTATATGGAGCTGAAGCGATCCTCCCTAGTGACATCCGTCATGATTCGCCATGAGTGGCGGCTTACGTTGAAGCTGATAACGAGAAGACACGGCAAGACGCGTTAGACCGGTTGGATGAGGAGCGTGACATGGCAGCAGCTCGATCGGCGATTTATCAGCAAGATCTGCGTCGATACCACAGTCGCCGGGTTAAAACCAGAGCGTTTCAAGAAGGTGATCTGGTGCTCCGGCTCATCCAAGACCAGAGAGACATGCACAAGCTATCCCCGTGTTGGAAAGGACCCTTTGTGGTCAGCAAGAATCTACACAACGGATCATACTACCTCGTCGGCATTCAAGAACACAAGGACTCACGCAACACGGAGCAGGAGACCCGACGGCCGTGGAACATCGCGCATCTTCGGCCTTACTACACCTGAGCCATAGGCTCCACTTTATGTACATAAATTCCCAATGTATATATTATGATCAATATAATAAACTGGCATCCCTATTAAAGCGGGGTATCTGTTGCTTTTTCATAAGAGTTTGTCACAAGGGGGCTTCTGTGTGCAAGGGAGTTCCTATGGCCCTCTTAGTCCGGCTATTAAGCCAATATCATCATAAGAGCACAGCTCTGGTTGCTTCGGTAATCCGGCAATCAAGCCAACATGATGGTAAGGGGAAAAAGAGAGTTTTGATGCATAGCACAACTCAAACATATGCACCCAATGAGCACAGCTCACAATGCTACCTGGGGGCTCCTGTCGCACAGCGGCAACGAGTTTTTAAGACCCTTGTAGTAGGCTATCAAGCCACGGCTTGGAAGCCTGGTGTATACACCTAAAACCCCGGGTTAACCTGCCTGCATCAAGTAAGTCACTCTGCCCAGATAAACCTGGTATGACCCGTCGAATGTTTGACAAGTCAACCTTCTCACAGACCCTGAACTTGACAACGTTAAATTGACGATTGGTTAAGGATTGAGGACCATCTTAACAGGCTTTGTGAAATGGTTCAACTCAGTGGCCTGGCAGCCCATGAAAAGCCTCGAATTTGGAGCCTGGCAGCCCTCGACTACAGGATTTTTATTTCGACAAGTGTATCTTTGTTTTTTGCCAAGTTTCTTATCTTTTGAGATCATTGGTATTTAGCCGAAGTCTATTGATTCGGCGGAGTGGATGACTATAAGTTGCCACCATAATAAACCAGCGTTCACAGAACCTGGTCTGGTTTAATTACAAATCACCAGTACTATCTACATCTAAACCGGTGTTTATCACAACCCAGCACGGTTTCATCATGAACCGGCAAATATTCAAGGAGTCATCAATACTCACAAAGTGGGATCATTGCCCTTGTTTCAAAATATTGGTTAAAGCCAATGGCACAAATTCTATCATAGGTATGATATATGTTTAAACTTTTTAAATATAGTTCAGGTTATAAACCTAGATCATGTATTTGGGCATTATGACCCGTCCAGCGATAAACCGCTAGGATGCTTTAAACTTTGTCTTATGCAGAAACAGATGGAATAAATTGTTAAAGCATCATAAAGCAGAAAAATTATGAAGTTGCCAGATAGAGCAATGTTATGAAAAGGGAATATGCATAAGGACATAACCAAAATGTTTCAGCTACCATATTACAAGGCGTTTGACAGCCCAAAAGAATATATGTTCCTTGCCTAAGTACTATGGCATGATAAATAAACCGGCACCGGTTCATGACTCTGCGTCAGCTCGGCTAGAAGGTTGTGGGTCATCTTGCTCCGTCTCCTCGTCGTCCTCGTCCAGCAGCTAGAAGTGAGTGGTTGCCCAATTGATCTTTGTCAGCGCTTGGAAAATAGCGTCGTCACTTATGAGTTCAGACGGTTCAAAGTTAGGAGCATAAGTATGCTTACGGACAGGCGGAATGAGATCTTCCACTTCATAAACCGGAGTATTGACTCGGCGGTTATCAGCATCGTAACCCGCCTGATAGCGGGACAGGTCAGCTTCATCAGCTAATTTGCTGGCCAAGGGCCGCATTTCTCTTGTTAGAGCCCGCAAATCTGTGTCTGTGAACTTTGATCGGTCCTCCTCATGCTGGGATAGCCATTCATCACATCTGCATGATCAAGGTCAGGCACCCAAGCCTTCGCTCGAGTCAATGCCATTAATGCACCCGCCCTAGCAGCTGTTTTCTTGAGCTCTCCAAATCAGGTGGGTAGCACTGATAACTTCTCCAAAGTCCCCTTGATCAGCTTGGTAGCCGGCTTGTTATGGGAAGCGGTGCAAACAATCCTTTGAGCGCCGGTATACAACTACTCAATAAGGGTATATGCGGCCTTCAATTTCTTCCGCATGTCAGTGCCAATATGAGCAGTACGTTTACCTGCATCAATAGAGCTTGAGTTAAACCGGATGAGTACCGAACTATCACATTCAGAACTGTGTTAAGTATACTTACCAAAGACAACAGTAGTCATGGCGTTTATCTGCTGCTTTAAACCGGACAGTTCCTCAGACACCGGATTGAGAGCGGTCTCTGCATCAACTGCCCTTTTTCTAAAATGACTCTTTCCGAATCCCAATCCGCCTGTTCTTTCTGGAAGTCTTTCTTCAATTTTTCCAAGCTTGCTAAAGCGAGAGTCAGCTCATCCTTGGCCTTAGAAGCGGCAGATTGTTGTAATTTCAAGTTATCTTGAAGCTCAGAAATTTGAGAGTTTTTCCGGGTTAGATCAGCCTGTCAAGAGAAGAACACATTATACATTGGTAAAGCATATTGAAAGTCCCAAGAACATAACAGGTTATCCACTCGGCACTTGGGGGCTAATGTACATTTGCAGTTATCAGGCATTTTCAGTAAAGTCCCAAGCACATAGCAGGTTATACACGTGGCACTTGGGGGCTAATGTATATTTGCAGTTATCAAGCATATTGAAAGTCCCAAGAACATAACAGGTTATACACTTGGTACTTGGGGGCTAATGCGTCATTGTTCAAAGAGGTTTACAAATTAAAAAAGTCCCGGTTCATCCTCAAGAGATAAGCCGACCCTTGGGGACTACACGTGAAAAATTATACAATGGGTATTCTGAAGTCCCGGTTCATCCTGAAGGAGAAAACCGGCCCTTGGGGGCTACGGTGGAGTAAAGACAAGTTACAAGACTTAAGCAGGAATAAAATTAAAGGAAGTTAAGTAGAAGTTTACCTCATAGCGTTCCTTCATCAGATTCACTAAACCGGCTTCATGATCACGGCTTGTGTACAGCCGGTTCAGATAGCCGAAATGAAGATCTTGGGCGCTAAGTTGAGCATAGTTGGACAAATCGGCATTACATTTGCCTTTGTCCTTGCCAGAGAGTTCCTCTTTTGCATTATGCTTGGATAAGGCAACGGGTTAACTAGGATCAGTATAACGAAGCCAGTAATTTGAACATCCTCTGTTGAAGCGGCAGCGGGTTTAACAGGGCTAGCAGGAGTATTGCTGGCCCGGACTGGACTGGCCGGATTAGTGTCAAGGTCCATTGGTGCAGTTACTTGATCAGTAAAGACTTCATGATCCATTGGAGGAGGATCGTCATGCAAGGCGTCAACATTCTCTTCAGCGGGCTCAGGATTCTTTTCCGGTTCAGGATTCACATCATCGCCTGCCAGTTTATTCAGCTTTGCCTTCTTGCTATACTTGGGCTTACTGCGAAAGTTAAAGGTGATGATAGTCAGAGGAGTGAAATAAAAAGGTTAACAGGAAAATGAAAAACTTACCCAAGAACAGCTTTTAGAGGAGGAAGCTACATAGCTGTTGACTCGCCGGATGATGAACGAGGAGTATTCTGATAATTTGAATCAGACGGATTAAGAGGCTGGCGAATATGACCCGCTTTGGGATAAAGAGCATCTGGAGTATGTAAAACATCTGATCGACGTCTCCGGGCTGGTGTATGCGGTAAACCGGTGGACTCAATAACTTGGCCACTGTGCCGCGTTGTGCTGCAAGCTTCATGTTGTTGTTTCTTCAAAATAAAGTTTGGTTCCAAGTAAGCGAAAGGGTGAGAAAATTGTACTTTCCGGCTTGCTCGAAGAATTTTTGGTGTTGGCAGAGGATCTGAACCGGAAGAAAGGGTAATTACCTCGACATCATCAGCCTTGCTGCCTTCAGTCCCTCGGTACAATCATTGTTAATAAGATGCAAGAAAAGGGAGCCAAGGGAGTCAAGTGATACCTCTGAGGCCGGTTCATCATCATCAAGATTGGATTTAGATATGTCAGTAGCTTTCTTCCTAACGGTTTTCTTAACGGCCTTGGTTTTCTGGCGAGTTACCTTTGCCGGTTTATCCTGGATTTTCCTCTTCCAGAATGGGTCACTACCCTGATAAAATTGTGAAGTCATTCAGAAAGAGTATTAAAGACAGATTGAAATAGAACAGACAAGATAAAAAAAGATTTACCGATGGCGGTTTGTTGAGCTCATCGAAGGGGGCCAGTCCGGTTTGGCTGCAGGCTTCTACTAGTTCATTCAATAGCTTCTTAACAGCCTCATTGACCTCATTCTCTGATAGCACAGCTTCAGTATGGCGCAGAGAATCCTTGGGGTTTCCGGTATATTCACACATTAAACCGGAGCGCCGGCTTAGCGGAAGAATGCTCTAGGAAATCCAAGCATGTTAAACCATTTGCGGTGAAGGCTCTAAGCTTTGAAAGCTGCGGGGCATATTGGGCCCGTTCTTGAGCACTTAGCCGTGGAGGAAATGGATGGTTCTCAGAAAGCTGATGAGAACGGTAACCCGGTAGAGGATCCTCATCTTCCGGAGAAGTATCTATGCAATAGAACCAGGTTTGATTCCAATCTTTAGGATGGCTGTGGTGATTGGCGTGAGGAAAACTGACATATTTTCTCTTCTGGATGGACATTCCGCCAAGTTTAGTGTTAGGACCATTAGAAAACTCAGTGTGGCGGTTTAAATGAAAAAAATCCCTAAATAGTTCAACTGAAGGCTCTTCTATCAAGTAAGCTTCGCAAAATACTTGGAAATTGCAGATGTTGGACACAGAATTTGTCCCGATATCTTGTGGATGGAGCTGAAAGCTAGCTAGCACGTCACGAAAGAACTTTGACCCGGGAGGACTGAATCCCCGGGCTAGATGATCAAGAAATATGATAACTTCTCCATCTTTAGGCTCTGGAGGACACTCCGGTCCAGGGACTCTCCAATGGAGGACGTTATTCTGGCCTAAAGCGCAAATTTCAGCCCGGTTCTGCAATTCTTCTTCGGTAACCCGAGACTAGACCCAGTTGCAGGAAGTGAATTGATTGGCTTGCTTTGCCATTTCAAGGGAAAAGCTGAAAATATAGTGAAGGGCCGATTTATGATTTATGCAAGGTTAAACCGGTAGTGTTTCAAAGGTATCTACAGACGGCGGTTTAAGCAAGGGGCCTAATGGTATCTACCGGTTTATGATCTTTTCTAGAAACTAAACTGCCGAGGAGAATATGAAATTTGCAGATCTGAAGTTATGGGAAAACAAGTTTTGTAAAATCAGTGATAAGATTACAGATCTACGGCGTGTCAGAAATTCGGAAATATTCAGGATCAATATTCAACGGATGCAACAATGGTTCAAACAAATGCAGTTGGATCTAGTACTTTGGGGAAGAATAAAGAGCACAAAGGAAGCGGAGTTATTACTACAGACGCACGCGGATCAGATCTACACTGATTGTCGGAGCCGAGAGGAAGAACTACGAAGAATAGTGCCCTAGCTATGAACTCGCAGGAGAAAACCCTAATGAGATCTATATACGGGGGAAGGAAGGAACTTACTAGAGTCAACGGGTGCGGAGGCACGCTGGTGATTTTCTGGTCCGAACAGGTTGATGCAGCGGCCAAACTTGACGAAGATGCAAGGGTCGACGGTGGCGGCAGAGCTTGAGCACGAGCGAGTGCGAGGAAGAAGAAGAGGAAAAGGAGCAAGGGGGGAAAAGAGATGCCCATCTGCCCTATTTATGAGCCGAAAGGTGAAACGACAGGCGCGGGAATCAAGGAGCCAGAAAGGTGGATATGTGACAATATTGTAGCCTCGATCTTCGGAGCTTTTAATGTGTAAAAAAATAAAATAGGTACCAGTATTAAATGAGTGGATGACGTCACGGCGGTTCAATGCATTCCGGGGACGTCATGGCGATTCATGAAATATTTTGAAGTTACGAAGGGCCAAGATTTACAAGGAATTGAAGATTGACATGAATAGGTTCAAATCAATCTAGGGCCTAATGTCAGGGATATTACTACTAGGTATAAACCGCCCAGGGAGGGGCCGGTTTATGCCCATAAATTTTTTACTCATATTGAAGCCCAGCGAGACATGGAGCATGGCGCTTTATTATGGAAGATTTGAGATCCAGGGCCCAAGGGGTGTTAGGGCCCATAAGTGTAAACCGCCTTATGGCGTATAACTTGTGTTGTAAGATAGGAAAGATAGAGACCGAGCCGGTCATGTTTATGAGCCGGCCTCGCAATTCTGTAAACCGGACCGGGCGTCCCCCTGTGTATATAAAGGGATGACCCTGCGACGATTCAAGGACAGACAAGCGGATTCGCTCCCTGGTCATCGAAACCCTTGTTGGGTAACGTAGCAGAATTCAAAAAATTTCTACGCGTTCACCAAGATCCATCTAAGGAGACATCTAGCAACGAGCATATTAGAGTGCATCTACATACCCTTTTGTAGATCGCGAGCGGAAGCTTTCGAAGAAGCGTGGATGAAGTAGTCGTACTCTTCGCATTCTTCGTCACCGATGATCTAGCGCCGAACGGACGACACCTCCGCGTTCAACACACATCCGGTACAGCAACGTCACCTCCTTCTTGATCCAGCAAGGGGGGAGGAGAGGTCGTCGGAGATCCAGCAGCACGACGGCGTGGTGGTGGATGCAGCGGGAAATCCTGCAGGGCTTCGCTGGTGCCCTGCGTAAGGAGATGGAGGTGTGACGGGAGGGGGAGAGGCGCCAGAGGATTGGGTGCGGCTGCCCTCTCCCCCCCCCCCACATATATATAGGGGGCAGGGGGTGCACCAGCCCCTGCAGATCCCATCTGCAGGGTGGGGCGGCGGCCAGGGTGGCAACCTTGCCCCCCAAGGCAAGGGGGCGCCCCCCTCCCCTAGGGTTTCAACCCTAGGCGCATGAGGGGGGCCAGTTGGGTGCGCCAGCCCACCAGGGGCTGGCCCCCTTCCCCTTGCGGCCTAGGGGCCCCACCGAGATGGGTGGCCCCACCCGGTGGACCCCCGGGACCCCTCCGGTGGTCCCGGGACGCTCCCGGTGACCCCCGGAGTTCACCCGATGGCCGAAACTGGACTTCCTATATATCATTCTTTACCTCCGGACCATTCCGGAACTCCTCGTCACGTCTAGGATCTCATCCGGGACTTCGAACAACTTTCGGGTTTCCACGTGCATGTATCTCTAATGACCCTAGCTCCACCGAACCTTAAGTGTGTAGACCCTACAGGTTCGGGAGACACGTAGACATGACCGAGACCACTCTCCGGTCAATAACGAACAGCGGGATCTGCATACCCATGTTGGTTCCCACGTGTTCCTCGATGATCTTCATTGGATGAACCACTGTGTCAAGGATTCACTCAATCCCGTAGTTATTCCCTTTGTCCATCGGTACGATACTGGCCCGAGATTCGATCGTCGGTATTCCCGATACCTTGTTCAATCTCGTCATGGCAAGTATCTTTACTCGATCTGTAATCCATCATCCCGTGACTAACTCCTTAGTCACCTTGAGCTCATTATGATGATGTCTTACCGAGTGGGCCCAGAGGTACCTCTCCGTCATACGGAGTGACAACATCCCAGTCTCGGTTCGTACCAACTCAACAAACACTTTCGGAGATACCCGATGCGTACCTTTATAGCCACCCAGTTACGTTGTGACGTTTGGCACACCCAAAGTATTCCTACGGCATCCGGGAGTTGTACAACCTCATGGTCTAAGGAATAAATACTTGACACCGAAAAGCTTATGCATTACGAACTAAACGATCTCGTGCTATGCTCAGGATTGGGTCTTGTCCATCACATCATTCTCCTAATGATGTGATCCCGTTATCACTGAATCTTATGTCCATGGTCAGGAAACCGTGACCATCTGTTGATCAACGAGTTGGTAACTAGAGGCCTACCAGGGACTCATTGTAGTCTGTATATCCACACATGTATCGCTGTTTCCGTACAATACAATTCAAGCATGAACAACAGACAATTATAACGAACAAGGAAATATAATAATAATACTTTTATTATTGCCTCTAGGGCATATTTCCAACAGTCTCCCACTTGCACTAGAGTCAATAATCTAGTTACATTGTGATGAATCGAACACCCATAGAGTTCTGGTGTTGATCATGTTTTGCCCGTGGAAGAGGTTTAGTCAACGGGTCTGCGACATTCAGATCCGTATACACTTTACAAATATCTATGTCTCCATCTTGAACATAATTCCGGATGGAGTTGAAACGGCGCTTGATGTGTTTGGTCTTCTTGTGAAACCTGGGCTCCTTGGTAATGGCAATAGCACCAGTGTTGTCACAGAAGAGAGTCATCGGGCTTGACGCGCTTGGAATGACTCCTAGGTCGGTGATGAACTCCTTCATCCAGACTCCTTCATGTGCTGCTTCGCAAGCAGCTATGTACTCCGCTTCACATGTAGAATGCGCCACAATGCTCTGCTTGCAACTGCACCAGCTGACTGCTCCACCATTCAAAATATACACGTATCCGGTTTGTGACTTTGAGTCATCCAGATCTGTGTCGAAGCTAGCATCGACGTAACCCTTTACGATGAGCTCTTCGTCACCTCCATAAACGAGAAACATATCTTAGTCCTCTTCAGGTACTTTAGGATGTTCTTGACCGCTGTCCAGTGTTCCATACCGGGATCACTTTGGTACCTCCCCACCAAACTTATGGCAAGGTTCACATCAGGTCTGGTACACAGCATGGCATACATGATAGAACCTATGGCCGAGGCATAGGGTATGACACTCATCTTTTATCTATCTTCTGTCATGGTCGACGAGTGAGCCTTGCTCAATCTCATACCTTGCAAAATAGGCAAGAACCCCTTCTTGGACTGATCCATATTGAACTTCTTCAATATCTTGTCAAGGTATGTACTTTGTGAAAGACCAATGAGGCGTCTTGATCTATCTCTATAGATTTTGATGCCTAATATGTAAGCTGCTTCTCCAAGGTCCTTCATTGAAAAACTCTTATTCAAGTAGGCCTTTACAGTTTCCAAGAATTCTATATCATTCCCCATCCCCTGCATATTGAAGTTCAACACGAAGCTCTTATAGCTTCGTGGGAGCGACTGGAGGATTCTGTCAATGACCGCTTCGTCTGGGAGATTTATTCCCAACTGAGACAAGCGGTTGTGCAAACCAGAAATCTTGAGGATGTGCTCACTGACAGAACTGTTTTCCTCCATCTTACAGCTGTAGAATGCGTCGGAGACGTCATATCTCTCGACTCGGGCATGAGCTTGGAAAACCATTTTCAGCTCTTGGAACATCTCAAATGCCCCGTGGTGCTCAAAACGCTTTTGGAGCCCCGATTCTAAGCTGTAAAGCATGCCGCACTGAACCAGGGAGTAATCATCACAACGCGACTGCCAAGCGTTCATAACATCTTGGTTTGCCGGGGCGGGAGCATCACCTAGCGGTGCATCTAGGACATAAGTTTTCTTGGCAGCTATGAGGATGATCCTCAGGTTACGGACCCAGTCCGTGTAGTTGCTACCATCGTCTTTCAGCTTGGAATTCTCTAGGAACGCGTTGAAGTTGAGGGTGACATGAGCGTGAGCCATTTGATCTACAAGAGATATTGTAAAGAATTTAGACTAAGTTCATGATAATGAAGTTCATCTTAATCAAATTTTAATGAACTCCCACTCAGATTGACATCTCTCTAGTCATCTAAGTGATACACGATCCGAATCGACTAGCCCGTGTCCGATCATCACGTGAGACGGACTAGTCATCAACGGTGAACATCTTCATGTTGATCGTATGTTCTATACGACTCGTGTTCGACCTTTCGGTCTTCCGTGTTCCGAGGCCATGTCTGTACATGCTACGCTCGTCAAGTGAACCCTAAGTGTATTGCTCGTGTAAATTTGGCTTACACCCATTGTATGCGAATGTTAGAACCTATCACACCCGATCATCATGTGGTGCTTCGGAACAACGATCCTTAGCAACGGTGCACAGTTAGGGGGAACACAATTCTTGAAATTTTAGTGAGAGATCATCTTATTTACTACCATCGTTCTAAGTAAACAAGATGCAAAAACATGATAAACATCACATGCAATCAATTAAAGTGACATGATATGGCCAATATCATCATGCTCCTTTGATCTCCATCTTCGGGGCACCATGATCATCTTTGTCACCGGCTTGACACCATGATCTCCATCATCATGATCTCCATCATCGTGTCTTCATGAAGTCGTCACGCTAACTATTACTTCTACTACTATGGCTAACGTTTAGCAATAAAGCAAAGTAATTACATGGCGTTATTCAGTGACACGCAGGTCATACAATAATTAAGACAACTCCTATGGCTCCTGCCGGTTGTCAAGTTCATCGACATGCAAGTCGTGATTCCCTATTACAAGAACATGATCAATCTCATACATCACATATATCATTCATCACATCTTCTTGGCCATACCACATCACATAGCACATGCTGCAAAAACAAGTTAGACGACCTCTAATTCTTGTTGCAAGTTTTACGTGGCTTCTATAGGTTTTCTAGCAAGAACGTTTCTTACCTACGCCAAAACCACAACGTGATTTGTCAATTTCTATTTACCCTTCATAAGGACCCTGTTCATCGAATCCGATCCGACTAAAGTAGGAGAGACAGACACCCGCCAGCCACCTTATGCATCTAGTGCATGTCTATCGGTGGAACCAGTCTCACGTAAGCGTACGTGTAAGGTCGGTCCGGGCCGCTTCATCCCACAATACCGCCGAATCAAGATTAGACTAGTAACGGTAAGAAAATTGAGCAAACTCAACGCCCACAACTGCTTTGTGTTCTACTCGCGCAAGATGCTACGCAAAAGACCTAGCTCTGATACCACTGTTGGGTAACGTAGCAGAATTCAAAAAATTTCTACGCTTTCACCAAGATCCATCTAAGGAGACATCTAGCAACGAGCATATTAGAGTGCATCTACATACCCTTTTGTAGATCGCGAGCGGAAGCTTTCGAAGAAGCGTGGATGAAGTAGTCGTACTCTTCGCGTTCTTTGTCACCGATGATCTAGCGCCGAACGGACGGCACCTCCGCGTTCAACACACGTCCGGTACAGCAACGTCACCTCCTTCTTGATCCAGCAAGGGGGAGGAGAGGTCGTCGGAGATCCAGCAGCACGACGGCGTGGTGGTGGATGCAGCGGGAAATCCTGCAGGGCTTCACCGGTGCCCTGCGTAAGGAGATGGAGGTGTGACGGGAAGGGGAGAGGTGCCAGAGGATTGGGTGCGGCTGCCCTCTCCCCCCCCCCCCCCCCC
>LR738710.1:210106081-210119588 GCA_902687465.1 Secale cereale
CCCCACATATATATAGGGGGCTAGGGGGGTGCGCCAGCCCCTGCAGATCCCATCTGCAGGGTGGGGCGGCGGCCAGGGAGGCAACCTTGCCCCCCAAGGCAAGGGGGCGCCCCCCTCCCCTAGGGTTTCAACCCTAGGCGCATGAGGAGGGGGGCAGTTGGGTGCGCCAGCCCACCAGGGGCTGGCCCCCTTCCCCTTGCGGCCTAGGGGCCCCACCGGGATGGGTGGCCCCACCCGGTGGACCCTCGGGACCCCTCCGGTGGTCCCGGGACGCTCCCGGTGACCCTTGGAGTTCACCCGATGGCCGAAACTGGACTTCCTATATATCATTCTTTAACTCCGGACCATTCCGGAACTCCTCGTCACGTCCGGGATCTCATCCGGGACTCTGAACAACTTTCGGGTTTCCACGTGCATGTATCTCTAATGACCCTAGCGCCACCGAACCTTAAGTGTGTAGACCCTACGGGTTCGGGAGACACGTAGACATGACCGAGACCACTCTCCGGTCAATAACCAACAGCGGGATCTGGATACCCATGTTGGTTCCCACGTGTTCCTCGATGATATTCATCGGATGAACCACTGTGTCAAGGATTCACTCAATCCCATAGTTATTCCCTTTGTCCATCGGTACGATACTTGCCCGAGATTCGATCGTCGGTATTCCCGATACCTTGTTCAATCTCGTCATGGCAAGTCTATTTACTCGATCCGTAATCAATCATCCCGTGACTAACTCCTTAGTCACCTTGAGCTCATTATGATGATGTCTTACCGAGTGGACCCGGAGGTACCTCTCCGTCATACGGAGTGACAACATCCCAGTCTCGGTTCGTACCAACTCAACAAACACTTTCGGAGATACCCGATGCGTACCTTTATAGCCACCCAGTTACGTTGTGACGTTTGGCACACCCAAAGTATTCCTACGGCATCCGGGAGTTGTACAACCTCATGGTCTAAGGAATAAATACTTGACACCGAAAAGCTTATGCATTACGAACTAAACGATCTCGTGCTATGCTCAGGATTGGGTCTTGTCCATCACATCATTCTCCTAACGATGTGATCCCGTTATCACTGACATCTTATGTCCATGGTCAGGAAACCGTGACCATCTGTTGATCAACGAGCTGGTAACCAGAGGCCTACCAGGGACTCATTGTAGTCTGTATATCCACACATGTATCGCTGTTTCCGTACAATACAATTCAAGCATGAACAACAGACAATTATCACGAACAAGGAAATATAATAATAATACTTTTATTATTGCCTCTAGGGCATATTTCCAACAACCCTAGCAATACCACAACAAACTAGACGTAGGCTTTTACCTTCATCGAAGGGGCCAAACTAGTATAAACCCTTGCGTCCTTGTCCGCTTTAACCCCTTTTAAGCTAACCTGTAGCGATGGCTCCACGACTAAGTCCTTTTGCTAGGACATATGCCGTGACAAAACCACGACAGTAACAGTGATAGTAATAGTTTTGTAGCAGTAGCAATGGTAACAGCAGCAATAGTAACTTAGAAAGATCAATATGTAGAAAAATTGTAGGCATTGGATCGGCAATTTGTTGGATGATATTCATCATGTGACAGTTACAACCTAGGGTGATACGGCACTAGCTCCAGTTCATAAATATAATGTAGGCATGCATACCATAAATAGTCATACGTGCTTATGGAAAGAACTTGTATGACATCTTTTGTCCTACCCTCCCGTGAAAGCGGAGTCCATAAGGAAACTAAGGGATATTAAGGCCTCCTTTTAATAGAGTACCGGAACAAAGCATTAGCACATAGTGAATACATGAACTCCTCAAATTACGGTCATCACCGGAAAGTATCCCGCATGTTGTCACTACAGGGTTTACGGATCATAACACGTAATAGGTGACTATGATTTGCAAGATTGGATCTAGAATATAGATATAATGGTGATAACTTAAACGGTTCAGATCTGGAATCATGGCACCCGGGCCCAAAGTGCCAAGCATTAAGCATAGCAAAGTCATAACAACATCAATCCCAGAACATAGTGGATACTAGGGATCAGGCCCTAACAAAACTAACTCGATTACATGATGAATCTCATCCAACTCCTCACCGACCAGCGAGCGTACGAAGGTATTACTCACTCCCGGTGGAGAGCATCATGGAATTGGTGATGGAGGATAGTTTGTGATGACGAAGACCAAAGATTCCCCTCCCCGGAGCCCCAAACGGGCTCCAGATCTGGCCTCCCGACGAAGAACAGGAGGTGACGGCGACTCCGTATCATGAAACGAGATAATTCTTCCTCCCTGGTTTTTTCTCTTTATTTATGGAGTCAGAGTTAGGGTCTGCTGGGTCACTAGGTGGGGACAACCCACTTAAGCGCACTAGGAGGGGGGCGCGCCCTGGTGGGTTGTGCCCACCCAGGTGCCCCCCCCCCCTCCGGTGGTTCTTGGCTCTAGTATTTTTCTTTATTCATATAAAAAAGCCTCACAAAGTTTCATTCCAATCCGAGAACTTTTATTTCTGCACAAAAACAACACCATGGTAGTTCTGCTGAAAACAACGCCAGTCCGAGTTAGTTTCGTTCAAATCATGCAAATTAGAGTCCAAAACAAGAGGAAAAGCGTTAGGAAAAGTAGATACGACGAAGACGTATCAGCGGAGTTCATGTTAGAGATTGAGAGGAACAAGCATGAGACGAACCGCTTGTTGGCACATATTGAGGAGAACACCGCACATCAGCGCAATGAGTCACTAACCATATATGACTTCATTGGTCCGAACCCACCCACCTTCCATCCTTCCATTTAGCCATTTGATGCAGATGACTGGCTCCGTAGCATCACTCATAAGTTACGTTTTGGAAATGTAGCTGAAGATGACAAGGTCAGCTATGCTACATATCACATGTAGGGTCCTGCCAGTATTTGGTGGCAGAACTATAAGGCTATGCTTCCGGCTGGCCAGATTCCTATCTGGAGAGATTTCACCGAGGCCTTCCGTGAGCATCACATTCCTCAGGCTCACATCTACCACAAGAGGGAAGAGTTCTGTAATCTTACCCAGGGAAGATGGTTGTTGATGCTTACAGTAGAGGATTTGGGAACCTCTCCTGCTATGCCACAGAGGAGGTGTCCACGGATGCCAAGAAGCAGGCTAGGTTCCGGAAGGGTCTCGACCCTAAGTTGCATCGTGATCTTCACTTACACCATTGTGATACATTCCAGGATCTTGTGAACAAGGCCACTAATGCAGAGACAACTCAACTCACTTATGAGGATTCTCGTAAGCACACCCATGACTTGGGTTCTTCCTCGGGCTCTAGCTCTCAAAAGCACCATATTTCGGTTCCACACACCGCTCTTCAACCCGGATATCCACCATGCCCATCTTATGTGGCGCCTTGCCTAGTTCAGCAGTATGTTCCACCCAGGCCTATTGGTGTACCTCCATGATCTGCTACAAGTGCGGAGAGCCAGGCCACATTGCTCGTAATGGCACTCAGACTAGTATTGCACCACCCTAGTCTGGGAAGTATGTTGGATGTGGAAAACCATCATCCAAGATGTTCCATGTCAAGCCAGCTCCCATTGAACGTGGACGTGTGCATCATGTCTAAACTGATGAAGCTCAAGATGATCTTGATGTCATTCTTGGTACGCTCCTTGTCAATTGTCATCCAGAATCGGTTCTTTTCGCTACTGTAGCATCTCACTCTTTCATTTCTGAAAGCTATGCCTGCTTGCACGACATGTCATCTTGTGATATGCCCTCCCCCACTAGTGCAGAATTGGGCATTAATCCCAGTTCGTAAGGGCTTTTAGTCCCAGTTCACCAACCGGGACTAAAAGGTGGGGACTGAAGCCCACCCCCCCTTTAGTGTTGGTTCGTCATGACCCAGGACCAATTGCCCACCACATGGAACGAGCCCATGCCGGGGGATGGGGCTCCTTTAGTCCCGGTTGGTGACACCGACCGGGACTAAAAGGTTTAGGGGTACATTACATGCAGGCATTTGGTGTAATCATATAAAAATTGTGAATAGTGTTCTAGAAAATGTACCCATGTTTGTCTTGCATCTTTGGTCCTTTTGGACGTAATAATGTGAATGTTCTCTCGAACGTAGTATGCACATAAATTATTCCCTTGAGCCTGCCTCATGCACTTTACGAGAATAGAATTCAATCATATAATAATTAATCGAGCATGATAATTATATTGAAGCTAGAATTAAAGAGATGTGCGGACGTAGCTAGTACTAATAAATTACTTTGTATCGCACCCATGTCAGCTCTTGTTTCCATCGGCCTTGAACATGTTTGATGAATTTTCCAAGCCATGCCTGCAGGCAAAGAACAAAGGAGTTATTAATTAGTTGATATCACGAAATGAACTAAAGAGGCCGACATAGTGCGATAATGATTGACATTACCTGTCGAGCATCCCCTTCATGATTGAATATTCCTTAATTTCTTTAAGTAGTGAGTCCAATACTTTAACTTTTCCCTCGTCAACTTCAATGATTAGCAGGATCCAGTGGAAACTGCATGCGCACACGTTTGTATAATTATGCGGGTATGTGCACAACTCATCAACTACACTTATTAACATCTAGTAAGCAAAATAGAATTTCTAGTACAAGACAGTAACACTCACCCGAAGTTGTAATTAAGTAGTATTTCTGGTTGGGTATTTAGTCGCTTTAAAAACTCTAGCAAGCTTCTCTCTGTGTATTTTTTTCTCACGTGACCATGTCTCTTCATTAACGGTATTTGGGTCAATGAACCCAATGCCATAGCGTCCAGCTCTTTTCATTGCATACATCTTCATTCTGCATAATATCATAGAAAAGAATATAGTGTGGATAATTATAGGTAATGAACGAGCACAACTAGAGATTTAAATAACAAAAAGAAATCACTTACAACTAATAGCAACTGACAAGAGATTTGTCGAATGCGTCTTGATTGAATAACTGAAACATTTCTTCAAACTCAATCCACAAATATTTTTCATGGAAGTAATATTGTGCCTTGACTTTCACCATGAGGGCCTCTCGCCCGTTCTTTATTTCTCTCACGTACCACTCATGCAAACTGTGCATTCTCATTGATAGAAGCAACTTCTCCTCCGACTTGACCAGAGGTTGGTCGGGGACATATTTCCATGCTACTTCGTCATCTTGAATCCCGTGGATAGGCTCGATCTCTAGGAGTTGATAAATAGTGACATCGACCTCTTTAGCCATCCTTCTATGATCGTCGTTTATTACCAGCTGATCGGCGGTACTCACATGTGGTTGTACAATGAGCGGGGGGCGATTGCACTACCTGTTCTCCCAGCTGGGGAACAGTTTTCCCGCATTTTTTACCTGCTTGGCTCAAGCTCGAGCTCGACTCCTTCTCTTTTTGTGCATGATATAACTTCTTAATAGAGCGCTCATAGTCTGGGTCCCTTCTCTTCACAGTCGGTTGAGCATTATCAATAAATTGTTGTATGACTTCCTTAGGTATGTGCTCCTATGGTGGCGGGGGCGGTTTCGGTGCAAAAAAAGGCCTTCACTTGGGCAGCCACTTCGGCGTTGTTTTCCTCGATGGTCATGTGGTAAGACAACTTCTTTTTCGCAGGAGGAGAGGCATTCTTGCTTGGTGCTCTTTCCGCTTTAGAGAAGGCTGACACGCCCGAGATCGATATGGCGGACTTACGTTGATGGGCTCCATCTCGGGGTTGAGCGGTGTAGTCGGCTGACGCGGTGGCGGACTAGCACCGCACTCTGTCTCGGGGTTGGGCGATGGAATAGGCTGGCACGGGGGAGGACTTGGAGGAGGAGACGGCTGACGTGGTGGTGGACTTGGAGGATCAGGAGTCGGCTCACGCGGTGGCAGACTTGGAGGAGGAGCCGGCTGAAGTGGCGGACTTGGAGGAGGAGTCGGTGGCCGTGGAAAGAAGATGCAATCCTTTCTCCATAGAATGATACGACGTATGGCCTCTCCTAGTGTGTGCTCCTCGTCACCTCCATGAATCTCAAGCTCTAGCTCGCTATATCCCGACATCACTTGATCCACCCCGACACGAGCATAGCCTGCTGGAATCAGATTGCCATGGAAGGTTGCTTCAGGGGGATTTGTTAAAGCATAGCCGTCCGCGACCTTCATGGATGTGTTCTTCACTTTAATGTGTAGCTCACAAGGTGTCGCATGTTTGATATCATCCACGGGGTATCTAGCCAGCAGTGCATCATCAGCCGGGGTGAAACCCATGCTGCTTCTCGGCATAGATGGGATGGTGCTATCCAATATTGGATCTTCTTGATGATGCCGCTACTAAGACGCCCTTTCCTGACTAAGTGAGTCGATCTGCTCCGGGTGCCGCATGAAAGCATGTTCCAACTCCGTGTGCTTTGATTCTACCACTTCAGGCGGACTGCTTCCTCCTTCCTCTGCTCCTCCTCCAGCTTCCTCTTCTCCTCCTCCTGCTGCTACTTCTTTCTCGCACGGCTTCTGTAAGTAGAGTTCCAATCCAAAAATCCCTCAAACCATGGAACATCGCCTTTACATCCTGTTCGTCCCGGGTGTTCAGAACTCTTCAGGGAGCGCATAAGCTCGTCGTTCTCTCTCTCTCTCTCTCTCTCTCTCGGGTGTTAATGGCCCCATTCGAGCTTCTTGTATTACAACAAGTAAAGTGTCAGAGGCTTCTTAAGACTTGCACACTCCATAACCAGCCTTGTGTTTGGATCCAACTTCCCCCCATGCGCCTAACACCAATTCATGGACTTGTCCGGCCAACTCAATGTAACTGGAGTGACTCCTACAACAATCATCTGTTCCTCATCTAGATCCTACTTAGGTCGGGTAACCTGGTAGCCACCTGGCCCCAGAGTATGGTGCCACTTCTTTCTCGCAGCATTAAACTTATTTATTCTGGACCGTTCCTGAGCTGCTTCCGATTCCTTAAACTTCACGAAAGAATCCCGGTGATCTCTTGCCTTCTCTACTGCTCCCTTGAATGCTGAAGTCTTCTTTCCGTCTACTTCTTACTTGTTCCATATTCTTTTCTTGTGGTTGGAGAATGCAATCACCATCTTCTTAAGAGCACTCTTCCTGAATTTCTTCCGTTCTGCATCTGTCAAATGATCTGGTAGGGTGAAATGTGACATGAGTGATTCCCAAAGCAGATATTTTGCTCTTCCGGACACAAAACTAACTCCTGCATTTCCCTTAGCTGGCTTATTCCATTCTAGAACGGAGATATATATGGGCTATTCTGTTTCGCGTATCATTCTGTTACCCTACTTGAACTGATGAATTCGAGCGGTTGGACTGATGAATTCGAGCGGTTGAACTGATACTTTAATTTTCCGTTGAAAATCGTCATCTTTAGTTCAATTTTTCCTACAATTTTTTTTTGTCGAAACGGGGTGTGTAATATATCGTTTGAAAGCTCTTGACATCTACATTACAATCATATAATTTTTTTTGTAAATTAAGAGCAGTTTTGAAAAAACCGTTTTTTTCTAAACCGAAAACGTGAATCGTATTCTGGACTCAATTTTCAAACGGTTTGTCGGAATTGAGCAAATAAGATGGTGTTGGAAAGCTGGTAAAAATACGAATCTTCCATATATCTATTGTTTTTTTAAATTCTATACAATTTTAAAGTAATTTAGAAAAAAGTGAAATTCTGGGCGAAACGTATTTTCGCGTTTTTTTCAAACGGTTTGTCGAATTGACGCAAATAATACGGCGTTGGAAAGCTATGGAAAATGTGCAACTTTTTCGTATTGAAATGTTTTTCTAATTTTACGGTTTAAATTCAAATTTGAATACGGCCAAATTTGATTTCAAACGTGATTTTTTAAAAACAATTGTCGAAATGGGGCAAATAATATACTGTTGGAAAGATATCAAAAATGCGAAACTTAGTCATGTTGAAAATTTTCTCAAATTAACAACCGTTAAAGAGTAATTTTGAATACGGTGAGACCCATTGTGTTGTTTTTTCGATCAAAAAACAGAGTACTCGTACTGATCTAATTGTGTGTTTGTACTGAGGTATTTTTCACAGTAGGTTTGAATGGTTCCAAAAAAAGAGCACTTGAACGGATATCTGTATGATTTTGTACTGAGCATGTTTTCACATACTAGACTTTACTCTGTATTTTCGGTATTATTTTCCTCGTAACTTCTCAATGGTATTATCATGCCCAAAATTGCATAGTTTATACCGTTTGAACTAAATGATTTTTTTAATAAAATGAAAATGTTTTGTATTTTCTTTTGAACTCAACATTGTTTTGTGACAATATTCTGGACTTCTCTCATTTTACCACGTGAACCTTTACCATTTTGAATTTCCATGGTTTTTTTTTTTGAGCTTTTTTTCCAAACTTATCTAGGACGTCGTGGTCAACTTTTTCTGCTTATATGCTAGTAATAATAGAACATTTCCCGTACAATTTTTGTCCGTTCGTGAACATCAACCAAAATAGGCAGGAGAGAGAACTAGTGAACTATTCTTTTTCGACCGAACTATTGTGTTCTTCTTTTCAAGAACTGATCATGTAATACATATTGAACGACCACACATGTATGATACAATGATCTGTAGGGCTTTAAAAGTGTACAGTACATCAATAAAGCTCCACAAGATCACATGATGCCTCTGTCAAATCAAATATACAAAATACTGACAAATATTCACACTTTTGCACGAAGGGCATACTTCTAAACATGCTCGGCAACACACATTGAACTTGCGCAATTCACTGATGGGAGCAAGCAGCAACTTTGAAGTACGCAAAATCGAAAGCTCATAAAACATGTCATCTTGTTTTTCCAGAAAAACAGCGGAAGCGCATCCGCATAGTTATTCATCTCCATATCAATAATACTTGGCCACCGAAAACACATAGCATAATATTGGAATGCATCAGTACACGCCGACATTTCCAGTTTTCAGAAGCAATCAAACTTGCTAAACAGTACTCATGTACTTAGTGGGACCACACATATCCTAAAATATTAATCATGTACTTACGGGTACAGATCAAATTTGCCACTTGGGAAATTTTGCTCTCCAAAACATACTAAATTCTCAGTGTAGCTACCTGCCAGCCACCATAAAAACTAAAAAAGGCATTTAGTTTAACTTTGTGCCAGTCCAAACATTCAAGCATTCAAACTGAGATTTTCATAGAGTTTTCAGAACTTTTTGAGCCACCATTTTTTTGCAAATAGTACCTCTTCGTGTGCTTCTCTCCTTTTTTTTGATCCCTGGTTATGATTGAGCTGCTTCTCTCCTTTTTTTCATCCCTGATTATGATTGAGCTTCCTGTGAGAGTGTCGTTAAACGCACGCAGAGGACAACCATCAGCGCTCAACTTGGACGGCTGCCAACAACCGTTGTGGACGGGCGGGTGGTGGTGTGGCCCAACCAGAGGATGTTGGTGGATGTGTGACGCGTTGCCGAGACGACACATAAGAATTGAACTAAATGGATTTTAGATATTGAACTGAACCGAAAGAAGAAACTGGACATCACACTACATTTCCACATCAGGATTGATATAGTGTCCACATGAACTTACCTGAAGTTCAGAGATCAAGTGTAAGACATCATTTTGAACTTGCCTACGGGGCCTGTGGTGTTCAGCGACGCCGCTAATAATGCCTTGTCCTGCTTGCACCATTCCATGTTCATGTGGAGGTCATCATACTTGTACATCCCCGACGACATCCTTCTCATCAAGTGTGACATCATTGTTATCAAGTTGAAGGAACTTATTAGGTTTACATCTCCGAGCTTACAAACTTTCAAAACATGAACTTAATATGCTTTTTTAACTATTTCTTTTTATTTTCTGAACTCTAATAATTTTTTCCGTGTAGCAATCTGCCATATTATAATATAAAACAGAATACATTAAGCAACTAGTACTGCATTATCAAACACTCAGTTCAGTCTGGTATAACAAGAAAACGACCTACAGTAGACGTCTAAAAACGAAACTGAAACATGTGTGCGTTGATGTAGTGGCTCCAGGTGCTCGGCCGACAGTGAAGATACTGTTGCTCCTTCCTCATACATACCCTGATCCCGCTAATGCTGACCCTTCTCACGTAGTCGCATTGCTTGGCATGTTCGTCACGACAAGAGAGAGCCAACGGCGAGTGGCACCTTTTTGCCTGTACATCATAGACCATGGTAGGCATCTTATGTATTTTGTCTACTTCATAACCCATGATGAGTATCTGCTTTTTATCCCTGAAGTTTTCTGAACTAACAACACAACACTCTGTCAATATATCCATGTCTCCTTGTCTAAGCTCAGTATGGAACATAGTTCCTGAACTTACTAATTAGTATACCATGTTCTCACACCGAAGCACAACGTGTACGGAGTAGCTCTATTCTTTCCGTGTGAATGTTTAAGAGGAAAATGAACCTTGCATTGCAGAAGAGAAGTCTATGGGCGCGGCGCAGTGACGGTGTCCGTTCCCCTCTAGCGCCGATATCCAGCAGGGAGCCTTGCAAGATGTTCAGGATCAGTTTCCCCCTTGTATGCACCAAGTAACATAAGATGTTCAGAATTTGAAGTCAGAAGCTCAATAAACTTGAAAACTGGAACCGGTAGGTTCAACCCAACAAAATGGATGAATTGTTCAAATAAGTATCATGATAAGATCTTGATGAGACAGTAGAGTTTATATTGTTTCATTATCTTAGGTCCCTTATGTTTCATAGAAAACTTTATGACGTGAACCAACATTATGCTTTCGCTTTGTAGGAAAGTATGATACTAATAAAGTCGAGACAAGTTACAGCAAGATATTCTTCTTGCTAAACTGAACTAACCTGAAATAAGAATTTGAACCAAACCAAAAATAAGAAATTGCACTGAAGTAAATTAAGAAACTGAACTGAGCACGTCACCGAAATATTAACTGACCAAAAATTAACCAAAAAATATCTTCGTTGGATCTCTGCGTAGCAGGAGCCGATGACGGGTGGCATGGGGATGTGGGGTGCAGACGGCAGCGACTATGGGATCGGCATAAGCAAAACAAGACACTAGTTTTTTTCTGCACAAGTAAAAACATCACAAATGCAACCAACATTAGTTTAGAATCAGCCATAATACAAGTTCTACACTTCGATAATACCACAACACATTCAAGTTAAACTAAAATAGCCACTCAAGTTCAATAGGCGCACAAGGTCGGTAACATACCAAAGAAGCTTCATCTTCGTTTCTAGCTACATGCTGCAGTGCACTTGCCGAATAGCCTTTTCACTGGTTTGCAACCCGTAGCAACTTGGTGTAGAGGAGGATGCTAGCGGGAGGAGCTAATGATGGTGCAGCCTAGGTGGAGGTAGCAGAGGACGTCAGCAGGATAGCGCGGCCACGGATGGTAGTGGAGAACAGGGGGGTGGTGACTCTGGTGAAGATCAAGCTCGCGGCCAGTGGCAGTTCAGAATGGGGAGGACGGCAGCGCGGAGGCGCAGCATCACATGGGACCTGGTGAGAAGGTGCGGGCGAGGCGCTGGCGGGGGCTGCGGAGAAGGTTGGGGGGAGAAGGTGGGGGCGAGGCGCCGGCGGGAGCTACGAAGAAGGTGAGAAAGAGGCGCCGGCGGGAACTGGAGATAAGGTAGAGGGTAGGCACCGATGGCAGCCGCGGAGAAGGTGGAGAGCAAGGCGCCGGCGGGAGCCAAAGATAAGGTAGGGGCTAGGCGCCGGTGGCAGCCGCGGAGAAGGTGGTGGGCGAGGCACCTGCGGGAGCCGAAGATAAGGTAGGGGCTAGGCGCCGGCGGCAGCCGCGGAGAAGGTGGAGGGCGAGGCACCGGCGGGAGCCGCGGAGAAGGTGGGTGGGGCGGCGATGGGAGGTAGGAGAGGATGGTGGGGGTGGGGACGATGTGCTCGGGAAGTTGTCTGGGCTGCCTCGTTCTTCCTTTTTTAGCGATCGGGCCCTTATAGGAGCGACAGTAACGGCCCAGTTCTTTCGGCGGCTTAAAAAATAAACCGCCTCCTTCCTAGATTTTTTCATAAGCCGTCTTCCACATTCATTGAGGCTTCTGAACTAGTTATAGAATAACTAATTTAGAAGCCTCGATAAATTTTGAGAGCGGCTTATTTTTTAAGTTGGGGAGAGGTAGCTTATTTTTTAAGTCGCCCAAAAGAATTGTCCCATAATCAATTAATACATGCAATGATCACTAGATGCCTTATATAAATATACCTCACCGATCTTTGTTATTTGAAGAATATTTCCTTCGTCATCATTCTTGTGGCCTTCATCTATTCGTTCGTCTTCATCAAATATCGTACCCTCATCGGAATTGTTCAGATATTGCGAGCTGTCATCTACGGGTTCATTGTGGACTCAGGGAGCGTATGATGTCGAACATGGTCTATTCTCCGTCTCTGCCGGTATCGTCCATAGCTTTACTAATCCAGAAGAAAGATAAAACAATTTAGTATTCAATTTAGAATGCAATCAATAAGGAAAAACTAAATCATAGTAGATAATATGCATCTCGAATAATATCATTAATACATCTTGAATAATCCAGATAATATGCATCATCGAATATAATCTCGACTATGTCGTCTCGAATACATCTCGAGTGTTGTCACAAATACATCTCGAATATTATCATATATAACATCACTAGCTAATACAGATCGAATATTATCGAAGAATCAAGTTCAGTTGCGGTTCTTGAGGTGCGGACGGTGGACACCCAAAGAGAAGGGACAATCATAGGATCATAGCACGGGTGTGATCCCTGAAGAACATGCCCGGTATTGGAGAACCTAACGTCCAACGCAACCATGTAGCGACGGACGTGCTCGTCCTCCTTCTTGACATGGTGACGTACCACGTCCGGCGGGGCCGGCTGCCTCCGCACCGAAATTGGCCCACGCGAACGCTACCAAAGAAGCTCCGAGTCGACAGTGCCAGCCCGACGGAGCCCAATCCCGAATATGGCGCCTCTCAAGCAGGTCGTCGCCATTGAAACGACGACGAGGAAGCGGATCTGGCATAGTCGACGCCAAAAATGTTTCTATGCAAATTTAACATTTTTCCAAATGCTTGATTATGACTTTTGTAATTCTTGTTCACTTGTTCACTTGATTTTGTAAATACATGTCAATTTTTTACAAATACAACATTAAGATATTAACATTAAAATATATTTAATAATTGGTCAACTTTCTATGCAAAAAAAATTTATGCTTGGTCAAAATTCTTTCTATATATACTAAGATACAACATTAAAAGTGTAAAAAAAACTAAAAAAACATTCATCGAACATTTCTATAACTAAAAGTATAAAAACTAAAAAAAAAAATCATCTCTAACATTTCTATAACTAAAAAATAGAAAAACTAACAAAAATTACATAGCCATATCTAACGTTCATCTAACAAAAATTACATATCTATTCTATCACCATTTCTATATGAACACATCTAAAATTCATCTAACAGTTCCAAAAAAG
>LR738710.1:210119625-210234399 GCA_902687465.1 Secale cereale
GAGGAGGAGGGGATCGGGGCGGGCGGGGCGTCGGCGAGGAGCGGGGGCGGCGAGGGCTCGAAGAGGAGTGCCAGCCGTCGACGAGGATCGGTGGAGCGGCGCGTGATGCTCGAGGAGGCGCAGGCGGCATCGGGCTCGGGGAGGAGGGCACGGGCAGCGTCGGGGATCGGGGAAGAGGCGTGGGCGGCCGGCGGCTGGGGCGGCGACGAGCTCCGGCGTCAGGGCAGGCGGCGGCGGCAGCCTGGCTGCGTCCTCTGTAGTGGTCGGCATCGAGAGAAGAAGAGAACTCTGAAAATTTTCAAGTGTTGTATATTTATGCGGAGAGCTCCTCTGTTTCATGGCCCTCTGAGATACTTCCTTCTGGCCTAGCACGTTTATGAACATATTTCTTTAAGATTCCCATGAACCTCTCAAAGGGCAACATATTGTGTAGAAATATAGGACCCAGAATGGCAATCTCGTCAACTAGGTGAACTAGGACATGCGTCATGATATTGAAGAAGGATGGGGGCAACACGAACTCGAAACTGACAAGACATTGCACGAAATCTGTATACTTGGTATGATTTCTGGATCGATTACCTTCTGAGAGATTGCATTGAGGAATGCACATAGCTTCGCAACGGTTAATCGGACGTTTTCCGGTAGAAGCCCCCTCAATGCAACCGGAAGCAATTGCGTCATAATCATGTGGCAGTCATGAGACTTTAGGTTCTAGAACTTTTTCTCAGCCATATTCATTATTCCCTTTATATCCGACAAGAAGCCAGACGAGACCTTCATACTGAGAAGGCATTCATAGAAGATTTCCTTCTCTTCTTTGGCAAGAGCATAGCTGGCATGACCCTGATAGTACTTTTGATGCATGACGTCTTTTGCGTGCATACGTTGCTGGTCCTCCCGTGCCTCCAGTGTATCTTTTGTCTTCCCATACACGTCCAAGAAGCCTAGCAGGTTCACGCAAAGATTCTTCATCACGTGCATCACGTTGATTGCGGAGCGGACCTCTAGGTCTTTCCAATAGGGTAGGTCCAAAAATAAATATTTCTTCTTCCACATGGGTGCGCGTCTGTCAGCGTCATTCAGAACAGATTGTCTGCCAGGGCCCTTTCCAAAGATTACTTTTAAATCCTTGACCATAGCAAGTATATCATCACCAGTACGATGGTGAGGCTTCTTCCGGTGATCTACCTCACCTTTGAAATGCTTTCCTTTATTTCTTAAGGGATGCCTGCTCAGAAGAAATCGACGATGTCCTAGGTACACATTCTTCTTACTTTTATCCAAATATATACTATCGGTATCATCTAAACAGTGCGTGCATTTGTGGTATCCCTTGTTTGTCTATCCTGAATGGTTACTGAGAGCGGGCTAATCATTGATGGTTACAAACAACAATGCAAGTTGTTAGTGCAATGAACACTTCCGTTTGTTACCCGTACCATACATAGGCGCGACGGCCTTTTCATGCTCGACAACAACATGTGTGGCAAGGCCAAGCTAAGAAGAGCATCTCTTTGGGAGATCAAGGAGCAGATCAAGAAGACCAAGACAAGTCAAGATAGCAAGGTCTCATCTTAGGGAGGCCTCCCTTGTCGGGCAGGAGATCCTGACCAGGTCGAGACCACCCCAAGAGCGAGTCCAAGTTTTCCCCGGCAGGCTTGCCGGGACCGCTGAAGGTCAGGTTTCCCCTCCAAGACACCACCGCTCCACCGCACCGTGATGCAAGTCAGCCATCAGTGCGGTGCCGAGCCCTTAGATGATTAAGTGGCTTCCACTAAGCACATGGCAGCCACCTGGAAGACAAATTACCTCCAAATGACACCCGTCCAGAGGCATGTCCAGCCGATAAGCAAAGTGATGGATAAGCGGCACGGCAGGCTTGCCGGGCTGCATCCTCAGCGTGACACTTAGCAGTGCATTTAATGCACTTTGTCCTAACTTCCAGAGTTACATATGATAGCACGGTTAGCTATCTAATCAACAAACAGTGACTATTTGCCACTCTGGATGCCCCTTGAATTATAAAAGGAGGCCCGAGACGAACTAGCAAAGGATTCAGACCCTCACGTACTTGGATGCGCGTATCTACTCTCCCTGAGGTCTTCTTGCCGGGCATGAGCCCTGCGTTTCCTTTGGGTCCTCCGATTAATCCCACCAAAGCAGGAGTAGGGTTTTACACCTCACGGTGGCCCGAACCTGGGTAAAAATTGTCGTGTCACTGTCGTCGCGCTGCCCCACGGCTTCTGCTCTTTGTGCAACGTGATTCCCCCTTGCCGAACCATAAAGGGGCCAATGGCCCTATAGGTGGTCATCTATCCCCACGACACATGTAGGTCAAATTCCTCCTGTTTGTGCTCATCCCACACATGTACGCCTTTTCCATTCCACGGCCATAAAAGTTCTTCAACTAATGGCCTTAGGTACACATCACTGTCGTTTCCAGGTAGCTTAGGAGCTTGGATGAGCACTGGCATCATAATGAACTCACCGTGGTAGAGGATGCAGTCATTAGGGCATGCATGTATCTTCTGCACCTCTAATCCTAGAGGGAAGACATCCTTATTTGCTTCGTACGTACTGCCGGGTAATTCGTTGTCCTTTGGAAGCATCTTCTTTAACATTATCAGCAACTTTTCAAATCCCTTGTCAGATACACCATTCTCTTCCTTCCATTGCAGCAATTCGAGTGTGGTACCCAGCTTTTTCTTGTCATCTTGGCAATTTGGGTACGACAATTTCTTGTAATCCTCTAACATGCGCTGCAACTTCAGCTTATCCTTTTCACTTGTGCAGATTCTCTTTGCATTGACAATGGCCCGACCAAGATCATCAGCGGGCTCATCTGATGCCTCTACTTCAGCTTCTTCCCCCATTGCCGATTCAGCTTCTTCCCCCATTGTAGTAACATCGTATTCAGGGAACCCATGGCCAGCATAGCTATCATCAACCTCCTCTTCTTCATTCTCTTCCATTAGAACCCCTCTTTCTCCGTGCTTGGTCCAACAGTTAGAAACAGACATGAAACCGTATGTAAACAGGTGGACGTGAATGGTTCTTGAGTTAGAGTAATTGTGATCATTCTTACAGACAGCACATGGACAACACATAAAACCATCCGGTCGCTTGTTTACCTGAGACACAAGTAGAAAAGTATGCATGCCACTAACGAACTGGGGAGAGCATTGGTCATCGTACATCCACTGCCGGCTCATCTTCATTACACAACACCGAAAAGACCAAATTAATATAAGTTCATACATAATGTTCATGCACATTTATTCTCATAAACAACATACAAACTCTCTAGCTAAAGCATTTAAATGCAACAACAAATGCGATCAAGATCGCAACTAAGGTAATAATTGATCCAACAGCATAATGATACCAACCCTCATTATCAATGGCATATTTTCTAATCTTTCTAATCTTCAAGTGCATTGCATCCATCTTGATAATGTCATCATCGACAGCATTGGCAACATACAACTCCAGTTTCACCTTCTCTTCCTCAATTCTTTTCAATTTTTCTTTCAAATACTCATTTTCTTTTTCAACTAAATTTAACTTCTCGACAAATGGGCCAGTTGCAATTTCCGGTTCACATACCTCCTAGATCAAAATATCTATATCAACTTGATGAGCATAATTGTCGTATAGAAGAGAATATACCACATCTGAATCATAAACCGGACGAGGGCCGACAGGGAAGGATATCAAAACCATGCCACTATGTATAACAAACAATGTACGAGTAAGAAAATTATACAAGTAACTATCTAAATCACACAAACATGATTTTTTTATGAAAAGGATAATAATAAGAGGCTCACCAAGGTGGTGCCGGTGACGGGACGGTGCGGGTGATCGACGGTGGTTAGGATGGGGATGGGAAGGCACTAAGTAAACCACACCTACATATGCAAACTAAGAAGTTAATTTGAGCTCAGATTGAATCTAAATCAAATAAACTACCACAGACAATTACTCCCAAGCTAAAACCCACAAATCATTATACTTATAGAGCATTGCAAGAGCTAATCTAGCAATGAGAGATGAAAGGACAAAGTTGCTAACCTTTGTAAACACTTGGATGAATGGGGTGCCTTCAAAATCTTGACAAATTTTGGCAAAAATGGAGGTTAGCTCGAGCAAGAGGGGAAGAAAACATAGAGGAAAGGGAAAAAAGAGGGCTTAGGCTCGGGCTGGACGAAGCACTATACATAGTGATCTCTTTAGTCCTGGTTGGTTATACAAACCGGGACTAAAGGTGCACCTCCAGTCCCGGTTTGTGACACAAACCGGGACTAAATGTGCTCGTGGGGGCCCAGGCGTGACACAATCCTGCCACCACCCCTTTAGGCCCAATTCATGACACGAACTAGGACTAGAGGCACGCCATGAACCGGGACTAATGATGCCCGCCCCCTAGCCGTTGGAACCGGGACTAATGGTCACATTAGTACCAGGCCATTATCAAACGAGGACTAATGGGGCTCACATGAGGTCATTTTTCTACTAGTGCCCAATACTCATTCAAACTCCTGGATCCAAATGGAAAACTTCTAGGATAAGTTATGGAAATGAAATCCTTGTTGACAAACTTGTATTCCTTGTTTCCTTGATATCTCTTAAGTCTTCAGGTATTAACATCATCTTGGGTATGGACTGGATGACATCTCATCATGCCAAGATTAATTGTTACATCTGGTCTGTTTAGCTTACACACCCATCTAGCAAGATAGTCACTGTTTCCACTAGAGTTGCAAAGCATCAACTCTATTCTCTTAATGACAGTCCTCTCCTAGACATTGAATATATCCCGGTAGTCCGTGACTTTCCGGATGTCTTTCCGAGGAACTGCCAGGCGTTCCACCTGACACAGATGTAGACTTTGTCATACACCTTATTCCAGGAACCGCCCCAATTTTTAGGAGACCTTGTAAGATGGCACCCTTAGAGCTAGATAAGCTTAAAAAGCAGCTTGATGAGTCCTTACAAATGGGTTTCATCCGTCCTAGTTCTTCTCCTTGGGCTTGTATTGTCCTCTTCGTCAAGAAGAATGATGGAACAGATCGGATGGTTGTAGGTTATCGTCTCGGTAATTTGGTCACGATAAAGAACAAGTATCCGCTCCCGGGGATCAACGACTTGTATGATCACCTTGCTAGATCCTTAGTCTTTTCTATGATGGATTTCAGGTTAGGCTACCACCAAATCAAGATAAAAAATGGGGACATCCCCAAGATAGCTTTTGTCACTCATTATGGATAGTACGAGTACACCATTATGTCCTTCGGTCTAACCAATGCTCCAGATACATTCTCTCGCTTGATGAACTCGATCTTCATGGAGTACTTAGATAAGTTCGTCATGTTTTACCTTGATGATATTCTTATTTACTCGAAGAACGAGGAAGAGCATGTCGAGCATCTTATACTTGTGTTAGAAAAACTCAGAGAGCACCGCCTTTATGCCAAGTTATCCAACTGTGAATTTTGGTTGGCAGAAGTGACCTATCTAGGCCACGTGTTCTCTGGCAAGAGCATTGCTGTCAATTCTGAGAGAGTTCGGGTTGTCCTTGATTGGACTCCACCTGAATCCGTTAAACAAGTTAGGAGTTTTCTCGGTCTAGCGAGCTATTGCCGCCGCTTCGTTGAGAACTTCTCCAAAGTTGTGAAGCCTCTTGCTGAGCTCCTTAAGAAAGATAAAAAGTTTGAGTGGTCCCCACAGTGTGAGCATAGTTTTCAGGAACTAAAAAGACGCCTGACTTCCGCTCCCATACTTGTGCGACCGGACTTCTCCAACGACTTTGTTAATGATATTCTCCAACGTATCTATTCTTTTTTATTGTTCCATGTTGTATTATATTATCCATCTAGGATGTTTTATATGCATAATTATGATATTTTTATATCATTTTTTGGGACTAACCTATTAACCTAGTGCCCAGTGCTAGTTGTTGTTTTTTCCTTGTTTTTGTCTTTTACAGAAAATCAATACCAAATGGAGTCCAAACGAAACGAAACTTTTTTATGATTTTTCATGGACTACAAGACACCAAAGAAGATTTGGGGGAAGGTCAGGAGACCTACGAGCTGACGACAAGCTCGTAAGGCGCACCCTACAGGCTTGTCACCACCTCGTGAGTCCTCAACCCTAATTTCAACTCTATAAATACCCAAATATTCCCCGTAAACCAGGGGGCACACCAAAAATAATTTTCCGCTGTCGCAAGCATGTGGCCTCGTGAGATCCCATATAGGGGCCTTTTTCGGTACTCTACCAGAGGGGGGTTCGATCATGGAGGGCCTCTACATCAACCTTGCTGCCCTTCCGAAGATGTGTGAGTAGTTTACCACAGACCTATGGGTCCATAGCTAGTAGCTAGATGGGTTCTTCTCTCTCTTTGATCTTAAATACAATGTTTCTCCTCGATGTTCTTGGAGATCTATTCGATGTAATCTTGTTTTGCGGTGTGTTTGTTGAGATCCGATGAATTGCGAGTTTATGATCAGATTATCTATGAATGTTATTTGAGTCTTCTCTAAATTCTTATATGCATGATTAAGATATCTTTGCATTTCTCTCTGATCTATTGATTTGGTTTAGCCAACTAGATTGATTTTTCTTGCAATGGGAGAGGTGCTTTGTAATCGGGTAAATCTTGCGGTGTCCTCACCCAGTGACAGAAGGGGTAGTGAGGCATGTATTTGTATTATTGTCATTAAGGAAAAAATATGGGGTTTATTTCATATTGATCGGATCTATCCATCTACATCATGTCATATTGCTTAAGGTGTTACTCTATTATTGTTAACTTAATACACTAGATGTAGGCAGGAGTCGGTCGATGTGTGGAGTAATAGTAATAGATGCAGGCAGGAGTCAATCTACTTGTCATGGATGTGATGCCTATATTCATGATCATTGCCTTAGATATCGTCACAATTATTCGCTTTTCTATCAATTGCTCAACAGTAATTTGTTCACCCACTGTATGCGTTCTTTCAACAGATAAGCCTCTAATGAAACCTATGGCTCCTAGGTCTACTTTTATCGTATTATTTTCAGATCTATAAAACCAAAAACACAAAAATACCTCTTTGAGTTTTATTTACTTTTATTTGTTTATACCAATCACTATCGGATCTCATCCTTGCAAGTAACCGTGAAGGATTGACAACCCCTTTATAGCGTTGCGTGCAAGTATTTGTTTGTTTGTGGAGGTGCTATCATTGGAGACTCGTGTGTTCCTCCTACTAGATTGATACCTTGGTTCCTAACTGAGGGAAATACTTATCTCTACTTTGCTGCATCACCATTTCCTCTTCAAGGGAAAAACCAACGCAAGCTCAAGAAGTAGCAGGAAGAATTTCAGGCGCCATTGCTGGGGAGGTTCTACATCAAGCCTACCAAGTACCTATCGTAAACACTCATCTCTTGCATTTACATTATTCACAATTTTCCTCTCGTTTTCATCTCTCCCACTTCTAAAACGTTTTCAGAAAAACACAAAGATATTTGTCTTTTTATTCGCCTTCTTTTCATTCGTCTTTTTGTTTGTCTATTGTTTGCTTATGTGCTAGATTACTTGCTTTGTCATCAAGAGAATATTAAGTTGTGTGACTTTTCAAACTCTAATAATAATGATTTTTTTAGTACTCCAATTGCTCCCACCACTAGTGCGGAATCTTATGAAATCAATAGCGTTTTGTTGAATCTTGTTATGAAAGAACAATTTTTCTATATTCCTAATGAAGATGTTGCATCCCATCTAAATACTTTCGCTGAGTTGCGTGATATGTAAAATAAAAAAAGATGTGGATAATTATATTGTTAAATTGAGGCTATTTCCGTTTTCACTACAAGATTGTGCTAAAACTTGGTTTTTGTCCTTGCCTGAAAATAGTATTGATTCATGGAATAAGTGTAAAGATGCTTTTATTTCCAAGTATTTTCCTCCCACTAAGATTATCTTACTTAGGAACGATATAATGAATTTTAAGCAACTATGTCATGAACATGTTGTCAAATCTTGGGGGAGGATGAAATTGATGATAAGAAATTGCCCTACTCATGGTTTAAGTTTGTGGATGATCATACAAAAAAATTATGCTACACTGAATTTTGCATATATAAATCTTTTAGATTCCGCCGCGGGTGGTACTTTTATGTAAATCACATTAGGAGAAGCTACTAAAGTCCTGGGCAATATTATGGAAACTACTCTCAATGGCATACCAAAAGATCTTCTACTAGTAAAAAGGTGCATGTTATTGAAGAAATAAATACTTTGAGTGGAAAGATGGATGAACTTATGAAATTAAGAGTGATCCTATTGATCCTAATGATATGCCTTTATATACTTTAAATAAGAAATAATAGTGAATCTATCGATGTGAATTTTGTTGGTAGGAACAATTTTGGTAATAACACATATACAGGTAATTTCAATCCTAGGTCGTTTCCTAGTAATTCCTCTAATAATTATGGTAATTCCTACAAGAATTCTTATGGAAATTATAATAATATTCCCTCTTACCTTGAGAATAATATTAAAGATTTTATAAACCAAAAGATTTTCAACGCTATGGTAGAAGAAAAATTGCTTAAGATTGATGGTTTGGCTAGAAACGTTGATAGAATTTCTCATGAGATTGATTCTTTTAAGATTAGATCTATGCCACCCAAGCTTGATATTAATGAGTCTCTGAAATCTATTCAAATTTCTATTAATGGAAGTAGGGAGAGAACCGCTAGGATGCGTGCTAAGAGAGAATGGCGAGAAAAAGTATGTTCTTCTAGTTTTTGCGACAATTATGATTAAGCTCTTAAAGAGATTGGCTTGACTCCTATTGAATATTTGTTTGCTAATATAAATATTGATAGATAAGGGACTAGAGATGAGTCAACTTTAGCTATAAGGGGTCCCAATAATTTGGAGAGTAAAGATCTGAATGAAGAAAATGATAAAAGTGGGATTGGAGAGGTCAAAACTTTAACTAGTGATGAACCCACTCTTTTAGATTTCAAGGACTTTAATTATGATAATTGTTCTTCGATTTAGTGTATTTCCTTGTTACCATCCATGCTTAATTCATATCATGCTTATAATCAAAATAAAACTTTTACTAAACATATCGCCGATGCTATGATGTAAACTTTTGAAGAAAAACTTGAGTTGGAAGTTTCAATCCCTAGAAAGCTTTATGATGAGTGGAAACCTACTATTAAGATTAAGATTATGAGTGCAATGACTTGTGTGATTTGGGTGCTAGCATTTCCACTATTCCAAAAGCTTTATGTGATGTGCTAGGTTTCCATGAACTTGATGATTGTTCTTTAAATTGGCACCTAGCGGATTCCACTATTAAGAAACCTATGGGAATAATTAATAATGTTATTATTGTGACAAATAGGAATTATGTCGGATTATGGGTTCTGGCAAACCCTTGAGGTTCGAACACTGGGGTGCGCACGAAGATCTCTCCTTTCCGCTCGAGCTCGCTCACGCGCCGATTCCTAGGCCTAGCTCGTCGTACCCGAAGAACAAGAGACACAAAGGTTTATACTGGTTTGGGCCACCATTGTGGTGTAATACCCTAATCCAGTGTGGTGTGGTGGATTGCCTTGTACGCTGAGGATGAAAAAGTACACTAGAAGAACAGCCTCCTGAGGAGAGGTGTTCTTGTGCTTGGTGAACTTGTGGGTGTAAGGGTGGTCTGGATCTGATCCTCCCCTCTATGGTGGTGGCTAGACCTATTTATAGAGGCCCGCGCCCTCTTCCCAAATATTAAGCGGGAAGAGTTCCCACAACGGCCAAGTTTGAAGGGGGGCAGCTAGTACAAGCTATCCTGACAAAAGGTGGTCTTCGCCTGCCAAAGGATCTGGCGGTGACATCGTCGTGGGCTCCGTGGTGACCTTCGCCCTGCTGTCCTGTTGGTCTTGGTCTTGTTGCACCAATATGAAAACATTTGCCTGACGCCTCGGGACTCCTCGCCTACGCTTGCCCCTTTTGCACCAAAGAGGAAACTGGCTCCCTGCGCCCGTTGGAGCTCGCCTGGCCTTGGTCGTCATGGCTCACGTCACGCGAACCTCGTGAGGTGCCCCTTTCCTTGATATCTTTGCTCCTCGGGAGCCAGCCTAGTGAGGCCGCCCCAGGGGAGGTCTTGCATCGTCCGCCTTGCAAGGCTCGGCCCCTCGCGAGGGTCTTGAGTGGTTGCTGATGAAGATGGGACGTACCAGACTGCTGGATGAGCCACGATCTGGGCCGCAGGCAAGCAAGTCTGAGTACCCCCGTTCCCAGAACACCGACAATAGCCCCCGGGCCCAAGGAGCACTCGAACTTAGCTTCGCGGCGAAGCCAAGGGTCAAGTGCGGAGCGCCGCGGGCCCCAAAAGCCTGTGGCCCTGATTGACGCGTGGCGATTGACGGGACGTGGGCGTCTCCACTTCCCCACGCAGCTTTGATTTCCGCCCGGCTAGGCAGCCACCATTGCTTACACAACTCCTCCTCCTTCGCCGGCAGCACGCCCCGCAACTTCTTCGTCTTCTCAATCCCTCCTCCTAGCTCAATTCGATACCAAATCCTTCTGCCACCATGGTATCTAGCCGAAAGAAGGAGAGGGAGAAAGAGTCTTGTACCTCGGCCCCCACGCCGGCGGCCTTTGGGCCCACCACCGAGTAGTCGGTGGTGCTCAACCAAGAGATGATGGACAAGGTGCTCCCGGCGCTCGCCGCCGCTTCCAATGAGTGGGGGCGACGGTTGCTTGGCCCACTTCCCGCGCCAAAATTGACAGGACGGCCACCAAGGTCCCCCTCCACCTTCACGCCCTCTGGGCAGGCCTGATTCCTCCCTTCTCTGATTTCTTCAATGCGGTGCTCTTGCATTACCAGATCAACGTGCTACACCTCGATCCCCAATCCATCGTCCTCCTCGCTGTTTTCGCCTTCGTCTGTGAAGCCATGGTGCGCATTGCCCCCTCCGTGGCCTTGCTCCGCCACTTCTTCTCGCTGCACCTGATGGATGCACTCCAGCGCTCAGGATGTGTACCCTTTCAGGCCATCGCGGCGCCGGCCGGCTCAGGGATCGATTTCGACCTATCGCTGGTTTTCGAAGGTTTTAGGAAGCGGTGGGTGTTTGTGGATGTTGGTGTGCATAGCCCCCTACTGCTTCTTCTGCAGATTCCGGATTCTCTGAGCTCCGGCTGGAAACAAGAGAAGCTTGCCGACCGGCGGCTAACCCACGTTTGGCACCGGCTGGCTAGGTTGAAGAAGCTTGGGGTGACGACGCCAATGGTGGTGAAGGAGTACATCCAATGCCTTATCGCTCCACTCCAGTGCCACTCTCGGTCGATGTGGACCTTCTCTGGCTACGAGGACCGCACGAGGCTTCAAACGTCAGCTCTTCCTCGCGAGGTACGATGCACAATGGTCGAGCTTCTGGCGGGCGACCCAGCGCCAGCCAGCTTGCCATAGGAACATTGTCTTCTGTACTGTTTCTCGAACAAGGTGGAATTTGTGAAGCAGATGCCCTCTTTCAACGAATGGGTGCTCTGTCCTGTTAGCCTAGAGGGGCCCCGCGAGAGCCCCATCTGCGTGGGTCCCTTGCCTGCTGCCGGCGCGGCGCTGGCCCAAAAGGGGCGCCGGGGGGGGGGGGGCGATTGCCGCCGAGTGCTGGTGCTGCGGCTGCTTCGGCGTCGGCGTCTCCTGAGCACATGAAGCGCATTCCCGTGGGGCTTGGGAGAGCCGCCCAGAGGGAACGACCGAGGGGTCGGTGCAGCCTGGTGCTCCTGAGGCCAATGCCCCCGAGGCCCTAGCGGGTCGCCCAGAGGCGGGGGCGGGGGGCCCTGCACAGCCCAGCGTTCCTGAGGGCACCTCCTCGGGAGCCGCCCCATCCATGCCCGGCGCTGGTGACCGCATCCAGGGCTTCGGTCGGCTCCGGTCGAACTTCAACACACTCCACAAGAGGAAGGGATCTCCAAGCTGCAGCGGTGATGCGTTCTGGCCATTGAAGCAGAGGAAGTACATTGCCATAGACGAGTGAGTACCTTATCTTTGCAATTCCTTGAGTGCTGCTTTTCCTTCTGACCGTGGCTCCTCAGGGCCCCTTCTACTAAGGCGATGAAATCTCCTGAGAAGCAGCCCCCTACTGCCCCGAGTCATCCACTGATCCTGAGCGCCCTCAGCCGGCCTGCCGCCCTTGGCGCGAGGTCGGCCAGGGGGGCGGATACGTCGGCTTGCCACCTCGACCTTGCGTTCTTGCCATTCCTCCTTCGCGGTCCTGCCTGGGATGTGAAAGGCGTGCCAAGGGCTCCTCCCCCGGTTGTTGACCGCGGCTGAGTGACCTCAACCCTGGCCTCTTCTTCGAGCAACGAGCCTCCGCCCCTCCGGGCCCCATATGAGGCCCGAAAGATGACTAGAAAGGAGGTGACCTCAAGCCCCCTGCCGGGAGGGGACGAGCCCCGCGAGCTTCTTCAACGATCCCCAGTGGTGATGATGAACCTGGTCGTGCATTCAAGTTTGCGCGCGAGTGGGGCGCTGTCTGTCATGAGCTTTTCCAGGAGGCGATGAGTGCACTGAATCGACTTGGGGAAGAGCTTGTGGATGTTGATGCGCGCCTTGAGACCGATGGTCTCCGGCTGATGGACGAATGACATCGACTGAAGGTGGCCATCAACCTCGGGCGTCTCCAGCACGAGCGTGCCAATGCGAAGGCTGGGACGTCCCTTGCGGCCTTGCATGAGGCCAGCGCCCGAGCCCTGGAGGAGGCCAGGGAGGCTGACCACCACCGCGAGGTTGCAGAGAAGCGCAGGCAGGAGCTCCAAGCCCTAAACGCCTCCCTGGAACAGCAAGCTAAGGCGCACAGGGCCGCCTTGGCGTCGATGAAAGGGGCGCCCTGTAAAGAGGAGGAGGTCTTGAGGCGTGAGGAAGCGTTGATGCTGGAAGCCTTGGAGCGCAGCCTTGAGCAGGAGCGGCTGGAGACGAGGGAGCGCCATGTGACCCCGACCAAGGATGCCGTCTCTGCTCGCGAGGCCAAGGTTCAGGAGGAGATTAACCAGAGGGTGGCGAAGGCTCGCGCTGATCTTGCCAACGAGTTCAACTTGAAGTTGAAGCTCCTGGAGGCGGAAGCTGATGGGAGGACCACTGCCCTCAGGAGGAGGCTAGAAGAGGGAGAGCGGCACGAGAGGGCCGCCACGGTGGCCCAATCCCCTTCTCAAGCCGAGCTGATTTCCGTGAGGGCCAACCTGGCCTTGCTCCAGTAGCAAGTTGACGAAGCTACAGTTCTTGTGTAGCAGAACAAAGATGAGGCTCATCGTCGATAATTGTTGCAGCACGAGCATGCCCCCATGCTCCAGGACCTCAGGGTGAAGGCCAACCGGGCGCTGGGCGCCATCTGCGACGAGCGCGCCCCTCACCCTCACACGGACGACTACGCTAGCCATCTCACCTTCGTCGCCGACGTTGTGACGCGCTTGGAGGACCGGCCGCGAAGGCTCGCAAGCTTGTTGAAGAAAAAAGACGAAGCCTCCTCGGGCGCGCGTTCTCTCAGGTCTTCAGTCATCTCTAGAACATCGACCCCCACTTTGATTTTGTTGCCGCCATTGCCCCAGTGCCTGGGGCCATCCGATACAACCTGGCGCACTAGGTGGATGACAATGTGGATCCTTTGGTCAGGGCCTTCGCTACTGATGATGACGCGGATGTGGTCGTGGCAAACGAAGGCAGCACGGTTGACGATGGTGAAGACGACGCCAGCGACAGCGCCGATAGTGTGCACGAGAGCGAATCGGACGGCATGGCGAGTGACATGTCCTATTGAGATCGTGCTCCCCCATTTCGATCCTGCACGCAAGGACTAGGACACGGCCCCGCAGGCTATGAGAGCATTTTGGAGGGGGGAGCCTGCTACTTCTCGAGCTTGCGTTGTATTCCCTCGAAGAGGAGAGCGTGATGCAACACAGTAGCGTAAGTATTTCCCTCAGTTTTTGAGAACCAAGGTATCAATCTAGTAGGAGACCACGTGCGAGTCCCTCGCACCTGCACAAACAAATAAGAACCTCGCAGCCAACGCGATAAGGGGTTGTCAATCCCTTTACGATCACTTACGAAAATGATATCTGATAGATAGGATAGTTTGATATTTTTAGAATTTTTGGATATAAGAACAGAAAGTAAAAGCGGAAAAGTAAAGTAGATTGTAGATTGATATGTTGAGAATAGACCCGGGGGGCATAGGTTTCTCTAGTGGCTTCTCTCATGATAGCGCAATTCTACGGTGGGTGAACAAATTACTATCGAGCAATTGATAGAAAAGCGAATACTTATGAGACTATCTAGGCATGATCATTATATATAGGCATCACGTCCGAAACAAGTAGACCAAAAAGATTCTGCATCTACTACTATTACTCCACACATCGACCGCTATCCAGCATGCATCTAGAGTATTAAGTTCATAAGAACAGAGTAACGCCTTAAGCAAGATGACATGATGTAGAGGGATAAACTCAAACAATATGATATAAACCCCATCTTTTTATCCTCGATGGCAACAATACAATACGTGCCTTGCTGCCCCTACTATCATTGGGAAAGGACACCGCAAGATTGAACCCAAATCCAAGCACTTCTCCCATTGCAAGAACTATAGATCTAGTAGGCCAAGCCAAACCAATAATTTGAAGGGACTTGCAAGGATATTATAATCATACATAAATAGTTCAGAAAAGAACCAAATACTTCTCATAGATAATCTTGATCATAAACCCACAATTCATCGGATCTCGACAAACACACTGCAAAAAGAGATTACATCGAATAGATCTCCTCGAAGACCGAGGAGAACTTGGTATTGATATCCAAAGAGAGAGAAGAAACCATCTAGATACTAGCTATGTACCCGAAGGTCTGTGGTAAACTACTCACAACTCATGGTGAGGCAATGATGATGGTGTAGAAGCACTCCGTGGTAGATCCCCCTTTCGGTGGAGCTCCGGAACAGGCCCCAAGATGGGATCTCACAGGAACAGAAGGTTGCGGCAGTGGAACTAGGGTTTTCTCTCCTTGTCTGATGGTTTCGGGGTACGTAGGTATATATAGGAGGAAGGAGGGCACCGGGGGCCAAACGTGGGGCCCATGAGGCAGGGGCGCGCCCTATAGGGGGAGCTCCCCCCACCCTCGCGGATGCCACGTGCGCCCTATTCCGTGGTTCTCAAGTCTCCCGTACGTATTTTGCTCCAATAATATCTCTCCCGAAGTTTCATTCTGTTTGGACTCCGTTTGATATTCCTTTTCTGTAAAACCCTGAAATAGGCAAAAAACAGCAATCTGGACTGGGCCATTGGGTTAATAGGTTAGTCCCAAAAATAATATAAAAGTGTATAACAAAGCCCATTAAACATCCAAAACATCATAAATAATAGCATGGAACAATAAAAAATTATAGATACATTGGAGACGTATCAAGCATCCCCAAGCTTAATTCCTGCTCGTCCTCGAGTAGGTAAATGATAAAAACAGAATTTTTGATGTGGAATGCTAACCAACATAGATTTCAATGTAATTCTCTTAATTGTGGCATGAATGTTCAGATCTGAAAGATTCAAGACAAAAGTCTATATTGACATAAGAAATAATAATACTTCAAGCATACTAACAAAGCAATCATGTCTTCTCAAAATACTATGGCTAAAGAAAGTTATCCCTACAAAATCATATAGTCTGGCTATGCTCCCTCTTCATCACACAAAATATTCATATCATGCAGAACCCCGGTTTCAGCGAAGCACTTGTTTTCATACTCTATTCTTTCAAACCTTTCAACTTTCACGTAATACATGAGCGTGAGCCATGGATATAGCACTATGTCGAATAGAGTGGTGGTTGTGGAGAAGACAAAAAGGAGGGAGATAGTCTCACATCGAATAGGCGTATCAATGGGCTATGGAGATGCCCATCAATAGATATCAATGTGAGTGAGTAGAGATTGCCATGCAACAGATGCACTAGAGCTAAAAATGTATGAAAGCTCAACAAAAGAAACTAAGTGGGTGTGCATCGAACTTCCTTGCTCACGAAGACCTAGGGCATTTGAGGAAGCCCATCGTTGGAATATACAAGCCAAGTTCTATAATGAAAATTCCCACTAGTATATGAAAGTGACTAAACATGAGACTCTCTATCATGAAGAACATGGTGCTACTTTGAAGCACAAGTGTGGAAAAAGATAGTAGCAATTGTCCCTTTTTTTCTTTTATTTTTTTCTCTTTTTTTGGAGGGGCCTTTTCTTTTGTTCGGCTTTTCCTCATATGGGACAATGCTCTAATAATGATGATCATCACACTTATATTGATTTACTACTCGATATTACAACTCGATACTAGAACAAAGTATGACTCTATATGAATGCCTCCTGCGGTGTACCGGGATGTGCAATGAATCAAGAGTGACATGTATGAAAAGTTATGCATGGTGGCTTTGCCACAAATACGATGTCAACTACATGATCATGCATGGCAATATGACAATATGAAGCGTGTCATATGAACGGAACGGTGGAAAGTTGTATGGCAAAATATCTCGGAATGGCTATGGAAATGCCATGATAGGTAGGTATGGTGGTTGTTTTGAGGAAGATATATGGTGGCTGTTTTGAGAAAGGTATATGGTGGGTGTATGGTATCGACGAAAGTTGCACGGTACAAGAGAGGCTAGCAATGGTGGAAGGGTGAGAGTGCGTATAATCCATGGACTCAACATTAGTCATAAGAACTCATATACTTATTGCAAAAATTTACAAGTCATCAAAACAAAGCAATCAACGCTTGCTCCTAGGGGGGAGGTTGGTAGGAGTTAACCATCGCGCGCCCCCGACTTCCACACAAAGGATGCCACTTTACAAATACCTCATGCTCTAACTTCGTCACATAGCGGTTCACCATACGTGCATGCTACGGGAATCACAAACTTTAACACAAGTATTTCTCAATTTCATAATAACTCCACTAGCATGACTCTAATATCACTATCCTCATATCTCAAAACAATTATCAAGCATACAACTTCTCTTCATATTCAATGCACTTAGTATGAAAGTTTTTACTCAATTGATCTTGGATGCCTATCATGTGAAGGCTAGTTTTATAGCCAAAGCACATTACCATGCTGTTCTAATAGACTCTCAAAACGATATAAGTGAAGCATGAGAGATCAACAATGTCTACAAAATATAATTACCACCGTGCTAAAAAAGATATAAGTGAAGCACTAGAGCAAAAACTATTCAACTCAAAAGATATAAGTGAAGCACATAGAGTGTTCTAACAATTACTAGGCCATATTTATCTCTCTCAAAAAGGTGCGCCCTACGAGTATAATTGTGGCAAACAAACAAGCAAAGACTCAAATTATACATGACGCTCCAAGTAAAACACATATCATGTGGTGAACAAAAATATAGCTCCGAGTATAGTTACCGATAGATGAAGACGAAAGAGGGGATGCCTTCCAGGGCATCCCCCAGCTTAGGATTTTGGTTGTCCTTGAATTTTTCCTTGGGGTGCCTTGGGCATCCCCAAGCTTAGGATCTTGCCACTCTTTGTTCCATAGTCAATCAAAGCAATACACAAAACTTGAAAACTTCACAACACAAAACTTAGACAAAAATCTCATGAGCTCCGTTAGTATAATAAAACAAACCACTACTTAAAGGTACTATAATTAACTCATTCTTTGTTTATATTGGTGTTAAACCTACTGTATTCCAACTTCTATATAATTCATACTCCCCAATACTACTCATATATTCATCAAAATAAGCAAACAACACACGAAAAACAGAATGTGTCAAAAACAGAACAGTCTGTAGTAATCTGTAACTTTCGCATACTTCTGTAACTCCAATAAAAATTGAAATAAATTGGTAAACGTGAGGAATTTGTCTATTAATCATATGCAAACAGAATCAACTAAATAGCACACTGCAGTAAAATCTGGTGACCATTCTAGCGAGCGCTAACGATTCTGTTTTTCACAGCAAGATCATATAAACTTCACACAAGTCTTCCCAAAGGTCTACTTGGCACAAACACTAATTAAAACACAAAACCACATCTAAACAGAAGCTAGATGAAATATTTATTCCTAAACAGAAGCAAAAAAATAAATATATAATTGGGTTGCCTCCCAACAAGCGCTATCGTTTTACGCCCCTAGCTAGGCACGATACGTGGATAGATCTAGGTATTGCCATCTTTGGAAGGCAATCCATAAGTGTCTCTCATAATAGATTCATATGGTAATTTAATTTTCTTTCTAGGAAAGTGTTCCATGCCTTTCCTTAACGGAAATTGGAATCCAATATTTCCTTCCTTCATATCAATAATTGCACCAATCGTTCTAAGGAAAGGTCTACCAAGAATAATAGGACATGAAGGATTGCAATCTATATCAAGAACAATGAAATCTATGGGCACATAATTCCTATTGGCAACAATAAGAACATCATTAATCCTTCACATAGGTTTCTTAATAGTACAATCCACAAGATGCATATTTAAAGAACAATCATCAAGCTCATGGAAACCTAACAAATCACACAAAGTTTTTGGGATAGTGTAAACACTTGCACCCAAATCACACAAAGCAAAGCATTCATGATCTTTAATTTTTATATTAATAGTAGGTTCCCACTCATCATAAAGATTTCTAGGGATAGAAACTTCTAATTCAAGTTTTTCTTCATAAGATTGCATCAAAGCATCCACTATGTGTTTCGTAAAAGCTTTATTTTGACTATAAGCATGCAGAGAGCTTAGTAATGGTTGCAACAAGGAAATACAATCAATCAAAGAGCAATTATCATAATTGAATCCCTTGAAATCAAAAGTAGTTGGTTCATCACTATGCAAAGTTTTAATCTCTTCACTCCCACTTTAACAAATTTAGCATCAAGATCTAAAAACTCCGAATCATTGGGGCACCTTTTAATTAAAGTAGACACATCTCCAATCCCATCTTTATCAATATTCATACTATAAAACAAGGATCTAATAGGAGACACACCAACAACTTTCAAATCTTCATCTTTATTTTCATGATAACTAGAAGAACACGCTTTTATATAATTCTCTCTTTTAGCACGCATCCTAGCGGCCCTTTCTTTGCATTCATCAATGGAAATTCTCATGGCTTTGAGAGACTCATTGATATCATGCTTAGGTGTGATAGATCTACGTTTCAAAGAATCAACATCAAGAGTAATTCTATCCACACTTCTAGCCAATTCATCAATCTTAAGCAATTTTTCTTCAAGCAAAGCATTGAAATTCTTTTGCGAATTCATAAAATCCTTAATACTAGTTTCAAATTCAGAAGGCATCTTTCCATAAGAGTTATTGTAGGAATTTCCATAATTATTAGAGGAATTACTAGGAAAAGGCCAAGGATTAAAGTTTCCTCTATAAGCATTGTTACCAAAATTATTCTTACCAACAAAATTCACATCCAAAGATTCATTATTATTTTCAATCAACGTGGATAAAGGCATATCATTAGGATCAGAATAAGCACTCTTAGCAACAAATAATTTCATAAGTTCATCCATCTTTCCACTCAAAACACCAATCTCTTCAATAGCATGCACTTTTTTACTATTAGATCTTTCGGTGTGCCATTGAGAATAATTAACCATAATATTATTATCTGGGAGTTTGGTAGCTTCTCCTAAGGTAGTTTCCATGAAAGTGCCTCCTGCGATTGAATCTAAAAGATTTCTAGAAGCAAAATTCAAGCCAGCATAAAAGTTTTGAATAATCACCCATAAGTTCAAACCATGTGTAGGGCAATTACGTATCATTAATTTCATTCTCTCCCAAGCTTGTGCAACATGCTCATGATCTAGTTGCTTAAAGTTCATAATATCGTTTCTAAGAGAGATGATCTTAGCAGGAGGGAAATACTTAGAGATAAAAGCATCTTTGCACTTATTCCACGAATCAATACTATTTCTAGGCAAATAGGAAAACCAAGTTTTAGCACGATCTCTAAGAGAAAACGGAAATAACTTCAATTTAACAATATCGTTATCCGTATCCCGTTTCTTTTGCATATCACACAAATCAACAAATTGTTTAGATGGGTAGCGACATCTTCACTAGGAAGGCTCGAAAATTGATCTTTCATAACAAGATTCAACAGAGTAGCATTGATCTCACAAGATTCAGCATCGGTAATAGATGCAATCGAAATGCTAATAAAATAATTATTGTTGGTATTGGAGAAGTCACACAATTTGGTATTGTTCTGAGCCATAGTGACAAGCAAGCAATACAACACACAAGCAGACAAGAATCAAGCGAACTATAAACACACGACAAAAGAAGGGCAAATAAAACAGCAAGGGTGAAGTGGGGGAGAGGAAACGAGAGGCAAAAATGTAATGCGAAGGATAAGGGTTTGTGATAGGTACTTGGTATATGACTTTTGCGTAAGCCTCCCCGGCAACGGCGCCAGAAATTCTTCTTGCTACTTCTCGAGCTTGCGTTGTATTCCCTCGAAGAGGAAAGGGTGATGCAGCACAATAGCGTAAGTATTTCCCTCAGTTTTTGAGAACCAAGGTAACAATCCAGTAGGAGACTACGCGCGAGTCCCTCGCACCTGCACAAACAAATAAGAACTTCGCAGCCAGCGCGATAAGGGGTTGTCAATCCCTTTACGGTCACTTACGAAAGTGAGATCTGATAGATAGGATAGTTTGATATTTTTGGTATTTTTGGATATAAGAATAGAAAGTAAAAGCAGAAAAGTAAAGTAGATTATAGATTGATATGTTGAGAATAGACCCGGGGGCCATAGGTTTCTCTAGTGTCTTCTCTCTTGATAGTGGAATTCTACGGTGGGTGAACAAATTACTGTCGAGCAATTGATAGAAAAACGAATACTTATGAGACTATCTAGGCATGATCATTATATATAGGCATCACGTCCAAAACAAGTAGACCGAAATGATTTTGCATCTACTACTATTACTCCACACATCGACCACTATCTAGCATGCATCTAGAGTATTAAGTTCATAAGAACAGAGTAACGCCTTATGCAAGATGACATGATGTAGAGGGATAAACTCAAACAATATGATATAAAACCCATCTTTTTATCCTCGATGGCAACAATACAATACGTGCCTTGCTGCCCCTACTTTCACTGGGAAAGGACACCACAAGATTGAACCCAAAGCCAAGCACTTCTCCCATTGCAAGAACTATAGATCTAGGAGGCCAAACCAAACCAATAATTTGAAGTGACTTGCAAGGATATTATAATCATACATAAAGAGTTCAGAAAAGAACCAAATACTTCTCATATATAATCTTGATCATAAACCCACAATTCATCGGATCTCGACAAACACACCGCAAAAAGAGATTGCATCGAATAGATCTCCTCGAAGACCGAGGAGAACTTGGTATTGAGATCCAAAGAGAGAGAAGAAGCCATCTAGATACTAGCTATGGACTCGAAGGTCTGTGGTAAACTACTCACAACTCATGGTGTGGCGATGATGATGATGTAGAAGCACTCCGTGGTAGATCCCCCCTCTGGCGGAGCTCCGGAACAGGACCCAAGATGGGATCTCACGGGAACAGAAGGTTGCGGTAGTGGAACTAGGGTTTTCTATCCTTGTCTGATGGTTTCGGGGTACATAGGTATATATAGGAGGAAGGAGGGCACCGGGGGCCAAACGTGGGGCCCACGAGGCAGGGGGGCGCACCCGCACCCTCGTGGACGCCATGTGTGCCCTATTCTGTGGTTCTCAGGTCTCCCGTGTGCATTTCGCTCCAAAAATATCTCTCCCGAAGTTTCATTCTGTTTGGACTCCGTTTGATATTCCTTTTCTGTAAAACCCTAGGCAAAAAACAACAATCTGGACTGGGCCTTTGGGTTAATAGGTTAGTCCCATTAATAATATAAAAGTGTATAATAAAGCCCATTAAACATCCAAAACATCATAAATAATAGCATGGAACAATAAAAAATTATAGATACGTTGGAGACGTATCAGAGCCCCCTATGTGTGTAAACTGATGTTCTACTCTTCTTTTTCCCTTCTTAAAGCCGAACCTGGGACGTGCTTCCACGAGTCTTTTGAGCAGAGTTGTCATGGTAACTCACCTTGATCCTACCTGGCCTCGTGTGGGTTGTGAGGCCGTTGGCACGCCTCTCTTTTAGGATAGATCGCTAGGGCCGCGGCCCTGAGCTTCCTGAGCAACATGCGGCCCCGCTCTGGGGAGCGTGGCAAGGGGCGTCCTGTAGACCGCGACAGGATGCCTACGCGGCAATTTTGCGGCACGTAGACTCTTGCCCCAAGGGAGTCCTTCCAAGGTTACATAGATTCGCCTGGTGCGATCGGCCCTCTGGTCCCTGAGCCGGAGGGCTCGAGGCGCGAGCCTTAAAAACGACCAGAAAGCGATATATTGCATCAGAAATCAACGGAAAATTCCCCCCACTTTTGGCAACGAGAAAACTTCAAATTCGATTCGAAAAGGCGGTGAACCAAGTTACAAAGAAAAGGAGAGGAAAGCAAATAGCCGCGTCTGGCACCTAGCTAGTCTTCTGGTCTTCCACCAGCGCGGAGCTAAGTGCTGCCACTAGGACGTGGGATGGAGCCCCCGAGGCTCTAGGGCGGCACACCGGAGACTCCGGGGTGTGTACAGCCCCACTCATTATTACGTGAGAGTGCCACGAGAGGCGACCTTCATAGGCGTGTTCCTTACTTCATATCGCCAGACGAGGGCCCCGCCTTCCGCCACCCCCAACCACCATGGGGGCGTCCGGAAACCAGGATGAGTCCAAGGGGCAAGTGGGACGCTAGCGGCGCGCCCGACGACCACGGGCCCTCTACCGGGGGGAAGAGTTCGCCAACGCTTCCTCTGGCAGAGGACCTACCTCCGTACGACGCCTTGCTCCACGCGGTGCGGGGGAGGCCGTGGCTACAGGGCCTCCACGTGCAGCCCCTAGCGTTCTGCTTCGGCCGGGGGCGGAACCGCCGCCCTTGGGTCTCCGACCATCATCGTGGTCTAGTCCCCCTGCAGCCCATTGTTAGTGCACGCCTGCTGCTGTGATACCTGCAGCACCCCATCGTCATCGCTGAAGGGGTCGATGGAGCCCCCAGGCGACTCATGGTAATCTCCTGCTTCAAGCGTCTCGTTGTTCCATACCGGCCTGAGGAAGGCATTGGGGCCCTCCCCGAACGCGTACTCTAGGTTCACCATGCGGAGCACATAGGCATCGTCGGTTACCCCACCGAAGAAACCACCCGAGTGCCCTGCGCCTTAGGCTTCGAGCAGCGACACCTGCCCCCCACGGCTGCCGGTTTGCACTCCGGCACGCCCTCGTAGTAGGCCACCAGCGCTTGCTCCTGCCTGTGACGAAGTTGCAGCGGAAGGACGGGCGGCGCCAGCGCCCATATTGGTGTCGTCAGGCCCCCCATCGTCCCAGGGGGCGCGCAAGCTTTCCGGGACCTCGCGCGCGCCTCAGCCACACCCTGAGGCATGGGCAAGGAGCAGAAAGGTGGTGCGCCCCTACTGGTGCAATCCATAAGTTCGACGACGCGTTCCAGCAACACGTCGCGGCCGCCCTCGGCCAACCTGCCCCGTAACAGTTCCCACTCCACGATGAGTGCGGCCCGCATGTTTGCCTGCTCTCGTCAGGTGTGTGGTGATGTTGCCACGGCGTAGTTTTAAGATCGCGCGGTGGAGCGTGCGCGCCGTGATGCGAGGGCAGAAGTTGCTGGTCCGCGCTTCCCGCGGTCGGTGGTGTTAGGCGGTGTGGGGGCCACCTGAAGCACGGAGTTGAGGTCTTCTTGAGTGGACGGCGCCGCCCGTGCGGGCCAGGCTGCCCAGCGGTCAGCATGAGCCCCCTGATCGTCGGCTATCGGGACAGTGGAGTAGCGACGAGCCGAACGACGGAAGAGAGGATTTGGCGCACCCCTACCTGGCGCGCCAAATGTAGGATTATGGGTTCTGGCAAACCCTTGAGGTTCGAACCCCAGGGTGCGCACGAAGATCTCTCCTTTCCGCTCGAGCTCGCTCACGCGCCGATTCCCAGGCCTAGCTCATCGTACCTGAAGAACAAGAGACACAAAGGTTTATACTGGTTCAGGCCACCATTGTGGTGTAATACCCTAATCCATTGTGGTGTGGTGGATTGCCTTGTAGACTCAGGATGAACAAGTACACTGGAAGAATAGCCTCCTGATACATCTCCGTCGTATGTATATTTTTTGATTGTTCCATGCGAATATTCTACAACTTTCATATACTTTTCGCAAATTTTTATACTATTTTTTTGGGACTAACATATAGATCCAGTACCCAGTGCCAGTTCCTCTTTGCTGCATGTTTTTTGTTTCATAGAATATCCATAACAAACGGAGTCCGAGTAGAATAAAAACGGACGGAGATTTGTTTTGGAATATATGTGAATTTTGGGAAGCGGAACCAACATAAAACGATGCCCGAGTGGGCCACGGGGCAGGGGGGCGTGCCCTGGGCCCTCGTGGCCACACCGTAAGGCGGTTGAAGCCCTTCTTTCACCGCAAGAAATCTAATATCCGGATAAAAATCGTGTCAAAAAATCAGCCCAATCAGAGTTATGGATCTCGGGGAATTTAAGAAATGGTGAAGGGCCAGAATCTGGGAACGCAGAAACAGAGAGAGACAGAGAGACAGATCCAATCTCGGAGGGGCTCTCGCCCCTCCACCACCATGGAGGCCATGGACCAGAGATGAAACCCTTCTCCCACCTAGGGAGAAGGTCAAGGAAGAAGAAGAAGGAGGGGGGCTCTCTCCCCCTCGCTTCCAGTGGCACCGGAGTGCCACCAAGGCCATCATCGTGTGACGGCGATCTACACAAACACCCCCGTCATCTTCACCAACATCTCCATCACCTTCCCCCATCTATCTACAACGGTCCACTCTCCCGCAACCCGCCGTACCCTTTACTTGAACATGGTGCTTTATGCTTCATATTATTATCCAATGATGTGTTGCCATCCTATGATGTCTGAGTAGATTATCGTTGTCCTATCGGTGATTGGTGAATTGCTATGATTGATTTAATTTTCTTGTGGTTATGTTGTTGTCCTTTGGTGCCCATCATATGAGCGCGCGCGCGGATCACACCATAGGGTTAGTTGTATGTTGATAGGACTACGTATTGGAGGGCAAGAATGGCAGAAGCTTCAACCTAGAGTAGAAATTGATGCATACGGGATTGAAGGGGGACCAATATATCTTAATGCTATGGTTGGGTTTTACCTTAATGAACGTTATTAGTTGCGGATGCTTGCTAATAGTTCCAATCATAAGTGCATAGAATTCCAAGTAAGGGATGGCATGCTAGCAGTGGCCTCTCCCACATAAAACTTGCTATCGGTCTAGTAACATAGTCAATTGCTTAGGGGCAATTTCGCAACTCCTACCACCACTTTTCCACACTCGCTATCACTAACTTTATTGCTTCTTTATCTTAACAGCCCCTAGTTTATATTTACGTGCTCTTTATATTCTTGCAAACCTATCCCACAAAAACCACAAAGTACTTCTAATTTCATACTTGTTTTAGGTAAAGTAAACGTTTAGCGTGCGTAGAGTTGTATAGGTGGTTGATAAAACTTGAGGGAATATTTGTTCTGCCTTTAGCTCCTCGTTGGGTTCGACACTCTTACTTATCGAAAGAGGCTACAACTGATCCCCTACACTTGTGGGTTATCAAGACCTTTTTCTGGCGCCGTTGCCGGGGAGCAATTGCGTGGGGTGAATATTCTCGTGTGTGCTTGTTTGCTTTATCACTAAGTAGATTTTATTTGTTGTTCTAAGTTGTTTTCTATCTTTAGTTATGGGTAGGAAACGCAAAATACCAAAAAAATTAGTGGTACCTACTGAACCAATGGTTGAAGAACCACTCAAAATCTATCACACTACTGAAGCTTATTACTTGGATCATCTTCGATCCCTATGTGCTCGGGCTGAAAATCTTTAGATGAGCATGCTTGTTATGTGTGACATTGCATATCTGAAAAAGGGAAACTTTTACTGGATCAAATTCATCGTTTGCAATGCTATGCTTGGAATTTATGTGAAATATATGATTTTACTTTTTGTTCTGAAGACCCTAAGAAACACCTTCCCTACCAATGTGAGTTTAGTGATAATGGAATCGTATCTTTGTATGCTAAGGGTGTTTATAGTTACTATGATGTTCAACAAATTGAAGAATTTGTTGCTTTTAAGGGTGCTTATGAAATTGCTTCTTTGATTGAAAAGTATGATGCTACTCTTTACAAATCTGAAAATTTTGCCATATTTAAATATTGTTATGATAATTATGCTTCTAATGCCTATGTTAAACCATATATTGAGTACTCCTCCGCTGTCCAAGAAGAGACTAATATTTTGCAGGAGTCTATGGAAGAAGAAATTAATGACATTGTGAGCTCATTGGGTGAAAAAGATGACGAGGAGAGTGAAGAACAAAAGGAGGAAGAGCGGATTAGCTACCCGTGCCCACCTTCTAATGAGAGTAACTCTCCAACTCATACAATGTTTAATTTCCCTTCGTGCTTACCGAAGGATGATTGCTATGATCCCGTTGATTCTTTTGAAATATCCCTTTTTGATGATGCTTGCTATGCTTGTGGCCAAGATGCCAATATGAATTATGCCTATGGAGATGAACTTGCTATAGTTCCTTATGTTAAACATGAGATTGTTGATATTGCACCCACACATGATAGTCCTATTATCTTTTTAAATTCTCCAAACTACACTATATCGGAGAAGTTTGCACTTATTAAGGATTATATTGATGGGTTTCCTTTTTCTGTTGCACATGATGATTTTGATGAATATAATATGCATGTGCTTGCTGCTCCTACTTGCAATTATTATGAGAGAGGAACTACATCTCCGCCTCTCTATGTTTCCGACATGATAAAATTGCAAGAAACTGCTTATACTATGCATTGGCCTTTACTTGATGTGCATGAATTGTTCTTGTATGACATGCCTATGCATAGGAAGAGAGTTAGACTTCGTTGTTTCATGACACATATCACTTTGTGCTCACTACTAAATGCCAAATCATTGCTAATTAAAATTGGCTTTGATATACCTTGGGATCCGGGTGGATCCATTACTTGAGCACTATATGCCTAGCTTAATGGCTTTAAAAAAAGCACTGCCAGGGAGATAACCCGGAAGTTTTAGAGAGTCATTTATTTCTATTGTGTGCTTTTATAAAGTTTAAAAACAAAAAAAATAAAGAGGGGAACCCAAAACTTTTCAAAAAGAAAAGTGAAAGTGATATAGACGAGCATTGTGAAAGTGGGGGACGTCCTTGAACTTTGTTCATGCCCATGGAAACTTTGTGAATCTTCATTACAGAAACTTTTCAACAAAAATAATTATCCCCGTGTACAATTCCATTGTATTATAAAAATAATGTGCCAAGGTTTGCCTTTAGGATGTTTACAATGCTTGTTGGTTTGTGCGGTGCAGGGCAAAAACTTTGGCTATAGTGCGTGATTTTACATTTTTTGCTGGAACGTCAAATGGATCTGAAACTTTTTGCAATGTCTTTCAATACAATTGTTTCATTTTTCCTAATTTTGGAAGAATTTTTAAAGTATCATAAGTATGGTGAATGTTCAAATTATTACAGACTGTTCTGTTTTAGACAGATTCTGTTTTTATGCATAGTTTGCTTGTTTTGATGAAACTATCAATTTCTATCAGTGGATTAAGCCATGGAAAAGTTATATTACAGTAGATACAATGCAAAAACAAAATATGAATTGGTTTGCAAGTATGGTGAATGTTCAAATTATTACAGACTGTTCTGTTTTAGACAGATTCTATTTTTTATGCATAGTTTGCTTGTTTTGATGAAACTATCAATTTCTATCAGTGGATTAAGCCATGGAAAAGTTATATTACAGTAGATACAATGCAAAAACAAAATATGAATTGGTTTGCAACAGTACTTAGAGTAGTGATTTGCTTTATTATACTAACGGATCTTACCGAGTTTTCTGTTGAAGTTTTGTGTGGATGAAGTGTTCGAAGATCAAGGAGGTCTCGATGTGAGGAGAAGAAGGAGAGGCAAGAGCTCAAGCTTGGGGATGACCAAGGCACCCCAAGTAAATATTCAAGTAGACTCAAGCATCTAAGCTTGGGGATGCCCCGGAAGGCATCCCCTCTTTCTTCAACAAGTATCAGTATGTTTTCGGATTTGTTTCATTCATGTGATATGTGCATATCTTGGAGCGTCTCTTGCATTTACTTTTTACCTTTTCTTTTATGCACCATGCTGGTATGAGATAGTCCTTGGTTGATTTATAGAATGCTCTTTGCACTTCACTTATATCTTTTGAGTATGGCTTTATAGAATACTTCATGTGCTTCACTTATATCATTTGAAGTTTGGATTGCCCGTTTCTCTTCACAAAGAAAACCGCCATTTGTAGAATGCTCTTTTGCTTCACTTATAATTGTTAGAGCGTGGGCATAAATTTTGTAGAAAGAATTAAAACTCTTTTGCTTCACTTATATCTATTTAGAGAGTTGACAGGAATTGGTCATTCACATGGTTAGTCATAAAATCCTACATAAACTTGTAGATCGCTGAATATGATATGTTTGATTCCTTGCAATAGTTTTGCGATATAAAGATGGTGATATTAGAGTCATGCTAGTGGGTAGTTGTGGATTGTAGAAATAATTGTGTTGAGGTTTGTCATTCCCGTAGCATGCACGTATGGTGAACCGTTATGTGACGAAGTTGGAGCATGATTTATTTATTGAGTGTCATCCTTTGTGTGGAGGTCGGGGTCGCGCGATGGTTAACTCCTACCAACCTCCCCCCTAGGAGCATGCATGTAGTACTTGGTTTCGATGGCTCATAAATTTTTGCAATAAGTATGTGAGTACTTTATGACTAATGTTGATTCCATGGATTATACACACTCTCACCCTTCCACCATTGCTAGCCTGTCTTGTACCGCGCAACTTTCGCCGGTACCATACATCCACCATATACCTTCCTCAAAACAGCGACCATACCTACCTATTATGGCATTTCCATAGCCGTTCCGAGATATATTGCCATGTAACTCCACCGTTCCATTTATTATGACACGCACCATCATTGTCATATTGCCTTGCATGATCGTAAGATAGCTAGCATGATGTTTCCATGGCTTGTCCGTTTTTTGATTTCATTGCTACGCTAGATCATTACACATCCCGGTACACCGCCGGAGGCATTCACATAGAGTCATATTTTGTTCTAGCTTTGAGTTGTAATCTTTGAGTTGTAAGTAAATAAAAGTGTGATGATCTTTATTATTAGAGCATTGTCCCATGTGAGGAAAGGCCAAATAAAAAATGGCCTAAAAAATAGAGAAGGGCTAGAAAAAAAGAGAAAGCCGCTCCAAAAAAAACAAAAAAATGAGAGAAAAGAGAGAAGGGACAATGATACTATCCTTTTCCACACTTGTGCTTCAAAGTAGGACCATGATCTTCATAATAGAGAGTCTCTTGTTTTGTCACTTTCATATACTAGTGGGAATTTTCATTATAGAACTTGGCTTGTATATTCCAACGACGAGCTTCCTCAAATGCCCTAGGTCCTCATGAGCAAGCAAGTTAATGCACACCCACTAGTTTTCTTTTTGAGCTTTCATACACTTATAGCTCTAGTGCATCCGTTACATGGCAATCCCTACTCACTCACATTGATATCTATTGATGGGCATCTCCATAGCCCATTGATATGCCTAGTTGATGTGAGTCTTTCTACCACCTTTTGTCTATCACCACCTTCTATTCCACCCATAGTTCTATGTCCATGGCTCACGCTCATGTATTGCGTGAAAGTTGAAAAAGTTTGAGAATGCTAAATTATAAAACAATTGCCTGGCTAAAACCGGGGTTGTGCATGATTTAAATACTTTGTGTGGTGAAGATGGAGCATAGCCAGACCATATGATTTTGTAGGGATAACTTTCTTTGGCCATGCTATTTTGAAAAGAGACATGATTGCTTTGTTGGTATGCTTGAAGTATTATTGTCCTAATGTCAAATGATAGACTATTGCTTTGAATCACTCGTGTCTTAATATTCATGCCATGATTAGATTACATGATCAAGATTACGCTAGGTAGCATTCCACATCAAAAATTATCTTTTTTATCATTTGCCTACTCGAGGATGAGCAGGAATTAAGCTTGGGGATGTTGATACATCTCTTTCGTATCTATAATTTTTTATTGTTCCATGCCAATATTCTACAACTTTCATATACTTTTGGCAACTTTTTATACTATTTTTTTGGGACTAACATATTGATCCAGTGCCCAATGCCAGTTCCCGCTTGTTGCATGTTTTTTGTTTCGCAGAATATCCATATCAAACGGAGTCCAAACGGATAAAAACGGACGGAGATTTTTTTGGAATATATGTGAATTTTGGGAAGCGGAACCAACATAAAACGATGCCCGAGTGGGCCACGAGGCAGGGGGCGTACCCTAGGCCCTCGTGGCCACACCGTAAGGCGGTTTATGCCCTTCATTCGCCACAAGAAAGCTAATATACTAATAAAATCGTGTCAAAAAATCAGCCCAATCGGAGTTACGGATCTCCGGGAATTTAAGAAACGGTGAAGGGCCAGAATCTGGGAACGTAGAACCAGAGAGAGATAGAGAGACAGACCCAATCTCGGAGGGGCTCTCGCCCCTCCACCGCCATGGAGGCCATGGACCAGAGGGGAAACCCTTCTCCCACCTAGGGAGAAGGTCAAGGAAGAAGAAGAAGGAGGGGGGCTCTCTCCCCCTCGCTTCTGGTGGCACCAGAGTGCCACCGGGGCCATCATCGTGTGACGGCGATCTACACCAACACCTCCGTCATCTAGACCAACATCTCCATCACCTTCCCCCATCTATCTATAGCGGTCCACTCTCCCGCAACCCGCTATACCCTCTACTTGAACATGGTGCTTTATGCTTGATATTATTATCCAATGATGTGTTGCCATCCTATGATGTCTGAGTAGATTATCATTATCCTATCGGTGATTGGTGAATTGCTATGATTGATTTAATTTGCTTGTGGTTATGTAGTTGTCCTTTGGTGCCCATCATATGAGCGCGCGCGTGGATCACACCATAGGGTTAGTTGTATGTTGATAGGACTACGTATTGGAGGGAAAGAGTGACAGAAGCTTCAACCTAGCTTAGAAATTGATGCATACGAGATTGAAGGGGGGCAAATATATCTTAATGCTATGGTTGGATTTTACCTTAATGAACGTTACTAGTTGCCGATGCTTGCTAATAGTTCCAATCATAAGTGCATAGAATTCCAAGTAAGGGATGACAAGCTAGCAGTGGCCTCTCCCACATAAAACCTGCTATCGGTCTAGTAACGTAGTCAATTGCTTAGGGGCAATTTCGCAACTCCTACCACCACTTTTCCACACTCGCTATCACTAACTTTATTGCTTCTTTATCTTAACAGCCCCTAGTTTATATTTACGTGCTCTCTATATATTCTTGAAAACCTATCCCACAAAAACCAGAAAGTACTTCTAGTTTCATACTAGTTTTAGGTGTAGTAAACGTCAAGCGTGTGTAGAGTTGTATCGGTGGTCGACAGAACTTGAGGGAATATTTATTCTGCCTTTAGATCCTCGTTGGGTTCGACACTCTTACTTATCGAAAGAGGCTACAATAGATCCCATACACTTGTGGTTTATCACCTCATGAGGAGAGGTGTTCTTGTGCTCGGTGAGCTTGTGGGTGTATGGGTGGTCTGGATCTGATCTTCCCCTCTATGGTGGTGGATAGTCCTATTTATAGAGGCCCGGGTCCTCTTCCCAAATATTGAGCAGGAAGGGATCCCACAACAGCAAGTTTGAAGGGGGACAACTAATACAAGCTATCCTGACAAAAGGTGGTCTTCGCATGCCAAAGGCTCTGGCAGTGACGTCGTCATGGGCTCCGTGGTGACCTTCGCCCTACCGTCCTTCTGGTCTTGGTCTTGTTGCACCAATATGGAAACATTTGCCTGATGCCTTGGGACTCGTCGCATGCACTTGCCCCTTTAGCACCAAAGAGGAAATTGGCTCGCTGCGCCTGCTGGCGCCCGCCTGGCCTTGGTCGTCATGGATCACGTCACACGAACCTCGTGAGGTGCCCCTTGACTTGATATCTTCGCTCCTCGGGAGCCAGCCTAGTGAGGCCGCCCCAAGGGAGGTCTTGCATCGTCCGCCTCGTGAGGCTCGGCCCCTTGCGAGGGTCTTGAGTGGTTGCTGATGAAGATGGGCCGTACCAGGCCGCTGGATGAGCCACGCTCTGGGCCGCAGGCAGGCAAGTCTGGGTAACCCCGTTCCCAGAATGCCGACAAATTATGTGCCCGTAGATCTTATTGTGCTTGATATAGATTGCAATCCTACATGCCCTATTATTCTTGGTAGACCTTTCCTTAGAATGATTGGTGCAATTATTGATATGAAAGAAGGAAACATTAGATTTCAATTTCCATTAAGGAAGGGCATGTAACACTTTCCAAGAAATAAAATTAACTTGTCATATGAATCTATTATGAGGGCTACTTATGGATTGAATACCAAAGATGACAATACCTAAATCTATGCAATATGACTAGCTAGGGGCATCAAACAATAGCGCTTATTGGGAGTCAACCCAATTTTATTTTGGGTTTTACCTTTTTGATTCTGGTTTGTAATAAATATTTCTTTTATCCTCTGGTTAGATGTTTTTTATGATTTTAGTTATTGTTTGTGCCAAGTAAGACCTTTGGGGTGATTTGGAAGATTGTTGATTTGATGTTGCGAGAAAATAGAAACTTTTGCGCCCAGTACAGAAAATCCTAAAAATCACCAGAGATTTCTAAATTCCAGAATGTTTTATAGATTATTGATATAAAAATTTCCCAAGTTTTCCTTTTTTTTCTAATTTGTAGAGTTACAAAAGTATGGCTAATGTCCAGATTACTACAGACTGTTCTGTTTTTAACATATTCTATTTACAATGTGTTATTTGCTTATTTTGATCAATCTATGAATAGTAGTATCGGGGGGTATGAATCATGGAGAAGTTAGAATACAGTATATATAACACAAATATAAAATTGGAATGATTTCACAATAGTACCTAAAGGTGGTGATTTGCTTTATTATACGAACGGATCTCTCGAGTTTTCAGTTGAGTTTTGTGTTGTGAGTTTTCAAGTTTTGGGTGAAGTTTTTGATGGACTACAGAATAAGGAGTGGCAAGAGCCTAAGCTTGGGGATTCCCAGGGCACCCCAAGGTAATATTCAAGGACAACCAATCATCTAAGCTTGGGGATGCCTTGGATGGCATCCCCTCTTTTATCTTCAATATATCGGTATTTTACTTGAGGCTATATTTTTATTCACTACATGATATGTGTTTTGCTTGGGGCGTCTTGTATTATTTGAGTCTTTGCTTTTTAGTTTGCCACAATCATCCTTGTTTTACACACCTTTTATAGGAACACACATTAATCGTGAATTTATTAGAATACTACGTGTGCTTCACTTATATGTTTTGAGCTAGGTAGTTGCTCTAGTGCTTCACTTATATATATATATATATATATATATATATATATATATATTTGAGCACGGTGGTGATGTTATTTTTAAGAAATTGATGAACTCTTGTGCTTCGCTTATATTATTGTGAGAGTCTTATAAACAACATGGTAATTTTTTTGGGTTATTAATTTAGTCCAAATATGATGGGTATTCAAGAGGGGTATAATAAAAACTTTCATAAAGATCATTGAATATATGAGAGGTTTGATTCCTTGCATTTGTTTTGAGATATGAAGATGGTAATATTAGAGTCATGCTAGTAGTAAATTGTGGAATAGTAAAAATACTTGTGTTAAGGTTTGTGATTCTCGTAGCATGCACATACGGTCTTCCTGTTATGTGATGAAGTTGGAGCACAATTTATCCTTGATTGTCTACCTTTCTGTGAAAGTAGGGAGCACGCGATGGTTAAATCCAACCAACATCTCCACTAGGATCATGGGTAGTAGTACTTTGCTTCGAGGGCTAACAAACTTTTCGCAATAAGTATGTGAGTTCTTTATGACTAATGATGAGTCCATAGATTATACGCACTCTCACCCTTCCACCTTTGCTAGCCACTCTAGTACCGCACAACTTTCGCCGGTGGATTAAACCCACCTTATACCTTTCCTCAAAACAGCCATCATACCTACCTATTATGGCATTTTCATAGCCATTCCGAAATATATTGCCATGTAACTTCATCGTTCCATCATTATGAGTTTTCACTTTGAGTTTGTAATTTTTGAGTGGTATATATGTAAAAGAAAAAAGGGGGCAAAATGAGACCAAGAAAAAAGAGAGGCCAAAGTGCCCAAAAAGACAAAAAAGAAAAAAATGGAAAAAGAAAAAGAGAGAAGGGACAATTTTAATATCCTTTTCCACACTTGTGCTTCAAAGTAGCACTATGCTCTTCATGATAGAGAGTCTCCTATGTTGTTAATTTAATATATTACTAGTGGGAATTTTTCATTATAGAAGTTGGCTTGTATATTCTAACGATGGGCTTCCTCAAATGCTCGAGGTATTCATGAGCAAGCAAGTTAGATGCACACCCACTTAGTTTTCCTTTTGAGCTTTCATACACTTATAGCTCTAGTGCATCCATTACATGGCAATCCCTAGTCACTCACATTGATATCAATTGATGGACATCTCCATAGTCTATTAATTTGCCTAGTTTATGTGAGACTTTTTATCTTCATTTGTCTACTACCACCTTTTACTCCTCCTATGGTGTTATATCCATGGCTCACGCTCATGTATTGTGTGAAGAGTTGAAAAAGCTGAAGCGCGTTAAAAAGTATGAACCAATTGATTGGCTAACACCGGGGTAGTACATGATTTATACTTTGTGTCGAGAAGAGGGATCATTAAGAGCCTATATGATTTTGTAGGGATAACTTTCTTTAACCATGTTATTTTGAGAATTCACGTTGGCTTTAGTATGCTTGAAGTATTATTGTTTTTTATGTCAACAATAAACTTTTGTTTTGAATCATATGGATCTGAATATTCATGCCAAATTAAGAAAGATTACATTGATAAAAATCATAGGTAGCATTCTGTCGGGGGAAACTGTCCACCACGAGCACCTATGGGACCGGAGCCCCTTGCTTGTGCGGTAAGAGGGCGGAGGGAGCACAAAGAGCAGATCGTAGTGAACACGCGGGCAGTTTACCCAGGTTCGGGCCGCGACGGACGCGTAAAACCCTACTCCTGCTTGGTTTGTATTGAGTTGGAGAGCTCGGGAGCTTGAAGAACTAGCTACACCGAGCGTATGAGCGATCTAGGTTCCGAACCCCCTCCACGTTGTGCATGGGCCTCCTTTTATAGTGCAAGGGGTCACCGACAGGTGTCAACGTAGGAGAAAGGGTAAAAATGTAAAAGAGGTGGTAGTTGTAACAGTGCGGGAATAGTGGAGCTACAGTGTATGAACAGTGGTCGCTACCTACTTAGACAGTGGGGGACAAGAGCATTTAATGCCCGTCGCCGTCGACCCCAAAAGCGCCCGCCCTAGCGTCTCCGTTTGCCACGGCGATGGCTTCACCACCGTGGAGTGCCACCGTGTCCTCCAGGCTGCACAGCCACCCGCCACGCGTCTCTGGAATGGCCCCAGTGCGACGCGTGGACTGATGTGCTGGAGCGCGGGCACACAGTGCAGACTTTCCCCGGCAAGCACCTTGCCGGGGACTTGAGCTTGTCGGGCCGGGAAGCTTGTCGCTCCCCGGGCCTTGCCGGGGCGCACGTTGCGCCGGGGCGTGTCTTCGGTAATGGAATCTTAGTCTTCCTGGCAAGCTCCTCTTGCCAGGGCCTTGCGTGGGTGAGGTAATCTTGAGCCTTGGAACGGCCTTCCCGGCAAGCTCCACTTGCCGGGGTCTCGATCTTCTGTCTTGTATACTTTGTTTTTGAATGGTTTTACATGGAGCAGGAAGGTCTCCGGCGAGCACATGGTAAACCCTGCCGCGGGATGCTGCTACTGTCCGTGCACAAGTTGGGGTACTGAGGTACCCCTGCCTTAGTACACCGACAGGAGCCCCCGGGCCTGGGCCACACACGGTGCCGAGCGCTGTTGGGCCAGGCCCAAAACAGTGCACGGACACACGCGGCCCACAGCGCGCCGAATCCACTTCCGCATCCGCCGCGTCCCCCCGTAACGGCACGCGTCGATTGCGGCGTCGTGGGATGGGACGTGCCCACGTTCTTTTAATGGAAAGAGCGAAACGCCCCCCACTTCCCCATAAAAGCAGAGGAAGCAGGGGCGGTTTCTCTTCTACGCCTTCATTGCATCTTCTTCCATCTCCAGAGATCCCCTTTGCGCTCCGCCTCCACAGCTCCTCCGCCGTCTTTCGCATCTCCGGCGCCGCCGGGCTCTTCGTCCCCCTTCGTCCGCCGCCTCCGCCATGGCCCCGAAGACCGAGAAGGCGAAGGCGGAGAAGACCAAGAAGGAGAAATCGGAGCAAGCGGCGAGGCTTGCCTTGTATCGGAAGCGGAACCTCGTCTTCCCGCCGAGGCTCGGCGCGCGGGAGCTCTGGAACAAGTATTACTTGTTCTGGTCCAAGAAGACCAAGGCGCACCCCCGCACTCGAGCTTATCCGGCCGCCGCCAAGGACAACTACCCCGGCGGGTACTATTTCTTCGCAGCCTTCTTTCACTGCGGTCTCTGCCCTCCTTTTTCCGATTTCTTCTATGACATAATGCACACCTACGGCCTCCACCTTCTTGACTTCACCCCCAACGCCATCCTCACGATGGCAGTTTTCGCACACATGTGCGAAAACTATATAGGAATATACCCAAACGTAGCGCTGTTTAGGCACTTCTTCACCCCTAGAGCAGAGGCCGGCGCCCCCCTCTCCGGAGGAATATCTTGGGTTTTTCGTCTGAACAAGAAGGAGTCCTACTTGCCGGGGGAGCTCCGCGGCAAGTGGGAGGAATGGCGTGCTGACTGGTGTTGGATTGTCGAGGACCAGCCGCAATCTTTCACCGCGCCGCGCACAACACCCATCGTGCGCGGTAGGGACTGGAGCGAGCTAGATTCGGACGACAGCAAGCTTGACATCGCGCTCATCAGGATTATTCGTCTCCGGGTAGCAAGGTTGTCTGTCGCAGAAGTAGGCACAGACTTCCTCCGCCGCCGCATCGCCCCTCTCCAAGACAGGAAAAGGCCGGCCTGGGAGTACGGCAACTCGGCGGATATCATGAGGCTGCGCCCCGGGCTCAACTTTAACTTCACGTCGCTGGAGCTGAAGGGGATGGTCCGGGAACTATTTAAGCACGACCCGGCCCACCCGGAATGGTTCAGGGGTCCCCGGGGAGTAGTGCCCCTCTGCAACAGCACAGGCAGGGACAACCTCCGCGCCATGATGCCCGCGTGCGATTCGCACGGCGTCGACCGCACGTGGATTGCGCCCAAGCCAGACGTCGTCTTGAACTTCTTCGACAACTTGGTGGAGGTGGCGAAGAACAAGAACGAGGTCCGGGAGCTGACACGGGACACCACCGACCAGGAGATAGCGTACATAGCTTCTCGGGTTGAAGAGGCCGCTGCAGCCGCAGCGGCGGGAGAGTTCGGCTACACGCCCGATGAGGCAGAGGCTGCGGAGGCGTCCTGCCAAGCGGAGGAGGCGGAGATCCGCAGGCTACTGAAGCTGCCTCCCGATGAGCTCGCCGGGGTCCCATCCTTGAGGCACTCCGGGATCCAGGGAATCCAGACGGAGGCCGCGGCGAGAGGCAACGCCGCCGGAGGGAACAGGGGCGCCGCAGGGAGCGGAGGCGCCGGAGGAAAAGAGGCCGCAGCGCAGGGCGCTGGGCCCAGCAAGCCCGCCGGGGAGGAGGAGGAGGAAGACGACGCCGAGGCCGCCGAGGACTCCGACGGGTCCCTGGGGCTCTACGCCGACGACATCTCCTCGTCGTCGGAGACCTCCCCGCCCCGGGCAAGCCCCAAGCGGTCCCCTATGAAACGTCTTCGCAAGGCGGCGACGGGTACAAGGGCACAGGCGCCCCGGCAACAGCCAACTCGCCGGGCAGCGCGAGCTCCCCGGGGGAGTCAAGCTGCGACGGGGGCGCCCGGCGCACCAGCCACGGCGGAGGCGGCCCGCACGCAGGCCACGGCAGAGGCACCCCGCAAGCAGGCCAGAGCAGAAGCGCCCCGCAAGTCAGCGCCGAGCGGAAGGGAGTCTTCACAGGGCGGAGCGGCGGCTCCGCCCGCTCCCCGGGCCCCAGCTACCACAGGGGCTGGGTCTTCGCAGCCCCCAGCCCCGGGGACCGCCAAGCGCCCGAGGGAGTCTTCGCCTCCTGCTCCCCGCGCGGACGCACCTCAGGTGGAGTTTGACTTCTCCGCCCTGAGCGACGACGACGACGAGGAGGAACAGGAGTAAGTGTTCGAGGCCTTGCATCTTCTTCAACATTGTCTTGATTTTTGTTGATGCTGATCTCGTTTTTTGTTTTGATTTCAGGTCCTTGGCCCAGCGAGCAGCGAAGAAGGCCAAGGTGCCTGTGGTCGAAGTCGCGTACGACTCGCCCGCCGCGGCGACTGGGGACGCGCCGGAGCCAAGTCTGCCGGACCCGAGCGCTGCTCCGAGGAGCAGCCCCCAGCGCAGCCCCCAGCGTAAGTCTGGGGTTCCGTACTTCCATTTGTCGGGTGTGTTTGAGTATTCTGTCTTGTGCTGGCATCTTGATATTTTTGTCTTTTCTTGCGCAGAGGTGGAGCCACAGCCGCAGGAGCGTCCGGAGGTCGCCTCCGAGGAGCCGCGGGCCCCGCCGTCCCCGCCAAGGCCAAACTCCCCGGCAAGGGAGAGCGCTCCGCCAATGGCGGGTACTCCGCCAAGGGAGAGTACCCCGCCAAGGACGAGCAGCCCGGCGAGGGCGGCCAGTCCGCCAAGGCAGAGCTCCCCGGCGAGGGAGCCCGCCGCTGATGACGTCCGTCAAGGTAAGTTCCGTTACTTGTCTTCTTGGATTCGTCTCTTTTTGGATATTTGCTTCAACTCTTTTGCTTTTTCTTCTTCTAGATCCTCCTCCCCCCGGACGGATGGAGACGGAGGTCATCGACGTCGAGGAGGAGGGCGCGCAGGGCGGCGGCGGCGACGCCCCTGTCGCTGAGGACATGGCGGGAGCCGCCGAGCCGGCTGCGGAGGAGACCACTCCGGCTACGGACGCAGCGGCCGGGGAGGGGGACGGCGACCGCACTGCCGACCCGGAGGCGGCAGGAGCATCAAGTGCTGCGCCGGCCGCCGACCCCTCCGCCGAAAAGGAGCAGGCCGGCTACTATCTTGAAGCTCCCAACGGCGTCTTCATCCAGGTGCCGTGGGGTTCTTCTTCGCGAGCTCCCGCGGAGGGCGAGGCCTTCGATGGAGAAGTCCTCGCCTCCGCGGGTTTGAAGATCGTCGAGGCGCCCGGCGGAAGCGACGGGCCCGAGGAGGAGAAGCTGCTTCACCAGCTCTTGGCCCTTTACCGGGCCAGGCAGGCGAAGCTAGCGTCTCGGGAGGCCCTTGCCGCTAAGGCTGCCGCTGAGATGGAGAAGCGCGCGGCGGAGCTCAGCGCCGCCAACCAGGCTGCCCTCCGCGAGGTAGCGGATGGGCGCGAGAGGCTCGCCAGGGAATACCAAGAATGGCTGCTGGAGAAGGCCGAGGCCGAAGAGCAGCAGCGGCTCGTCGGGGTGGAGCTGTCCCGGCGAGAAGGAGAGCTCGCCCAGCGGAAGGTCAACCTCGACTCCCACGAGGAAGACCTTGCCGCTCGGGAGCAGGCCCTTGGCGGGGAGCTGAAGGAGGCGAAAGCCGCCGCGGCTGCCGCGGAGACCGCCAAGGAGGAGCTTGCCGCCAAGGTCGCGCAGCTGGAGGAGTCGTTGAAGGCGAGCGTGGAGAGGGTCGCCGCGCTCAACACAGAGCGCGAGAAGGACGCCCACACCAACTCGGAACTCCAGGTGCGTCTCTCTGAGAGGGGCGACGAGCTGAAGGCCGCCAAGGACTCCATCGAGGATCTGGAGCTGAAGGTTTCCACGCTGAAGGACTCGCTCGACGCCGCCCAAGCCCGGGAAAACAAGCTGAAGGAGGAGCTCCGCAAGGAGCGAGGCTTGGTGGACAGCGCCAACAAAGCGGCCGAGAACTTCCGTCGTACCGTCGAGGTGTGGACCGAAGACTTGGTATCTTCTGCGTCCAATATCGACCAGGAGCTGCTGGCGCTGAAAGTTGAGCATCTCATCTACTCTCCGGATCCGAACCTCCCTCACAGCGCCAAACTCAGCCTCTTCTTCAGAGGGATTGCGCCGGCTCTTGCAGGTCTTCGGAAGAAGCTCCCCGCGCAACTGGCCGAGGAGTCACGTCTGCTCTGCACGGGGACCTTGGAGCGTGTGCTGACGAAGATTGTATACCGCAATCCCGGCATAAACCTGACCAATGTTCTCCGCAGCTTGCCGGCCGACGCAAACATGGAGGTGCTGAAGGAGCAGGTCGCCCACATCATCGCCAAGGTGAACAAGATCTCCAGGATTGAGGGCGACCGCGTAGATTAGGCCTCCTTTATCTTTATCTCTTTTTGTTGCTGCATAGGGTGTCACGAACTCATTAATTCGTTGCGACAAGTTATCCTTTGTAAGATATTTATCTTATTTTGATCAATCAGTGCAATGTTATCTCCCTTGTCTTAGTCCTTTACTTTGTATGCTTTTAACCCTACGCTCCCGGGGAGCTTGCCGGCAAGGGGTCTTTGCCGCGAGCGCTGAGTACTGAACTCTGAGCAGCCTGCCGGCCAAGATCTTACCGGCAAGCAACCTTGCCGCAACCAGTCGCAACACACTTAGCTTGCTGAGTGAACTCGGAAACGAAGCAAGGGCGCGACACTTGTCGCAGCTCACTTAAGTCGTTGAGCGTACTCGAAAACAAGATAAGGGTGCGGCTGGCTACGGGTAGGTTCCTCCGCGCACAGGTTTTCCATACAAAGTGTGATTGTTCAAGGAAGACAACTTAAAATTAAAAATTTGAACTGATCAAATTCTAATAACTTAGCTTTCATATAGTGCTTGCTTCTCGGTAAGGCTTCTCTTTCTTGAACAGCACTTGGAAGTTCCTCTTCCATCTCCTTCCCCCCCGGCAAACTTGTGTGCGAGGAACGTTCCTTCTGCTTAAGGGGCAAGGAAAAAGAAGAGGGAAACAAGTATATGGCCTTTCGGCGTGCCAATGCTTACCGGATGTGTGTATTGTACAAGGTGCCAAATAACACATGCAAATGGCAAAGGAGAGCATGCAAAAGGCAAATAGCGCAAAACACAAAGCTTTACTGATGCACGGGGTCTGCGCCCGGCTTTGTACAAAGGGTTACATGCAACAGCGGCAAAGCTTGTACAAAAGGTGGTTGCCGGAGCGGATCACGGCAAACGCGCCTTACGGGTGAAACTTGCGAAGATGCTCTATGTTCCAGGAGTTGCTCACCGGTAAGCCTTCTTCGGTCTCAAGGCGGACAGCGCCGGGCCCTGTGACTTGTCTCACCCGATAAGGGCCTTCCCACTTCGGCGTCAACTTGTTGGAATTCTTGGCGGACTGAACACGCCGAAGAACAAGGTCGCCTTCCTCGAGACTCCTGGCCTTGACCTTGCGGCTATGGTAGCGACGCAAGGCTTGCTGGTATCGAGAAGCTCGTACAGCAGCCTGGAGACGTTCCTCCTCGAGGAGCAATGCATCATCTTGTCGCATTTGCTCTTGCTCGAGCTCATCATAAGCGAGCACTCGAGGAGATCCGTATACGAGTTCCGTGGGGAGAACTGCCTCTGCTCCATAGACTAGAGCAAAGGATGTCTGTCCGGTGGCTCGACTTGGTGTTGTTCTGATTGACCAAAGAGCCGCCGGTAGGTCCTCTATCCAATTTCTTCCGCACTTGCGCAGCCTGTCAAAGGTCCTTGTCTTGAGTCCACGCAGCACTTCAGCATTGGCCCTCTCCGCTTGACCGTTGCTCCTCGGGTGAGCAACAGAAGCGAAACAGACCTTGGCGCCAAGGTCTTGGACGTACTGCATGAAGGTGCGACTTGTAAATTGCGTACCGTTGTCGGTGATGATCCTGTTAGGGATTCCGAAACGGCAAACAATCGACCTGAAGAACCTGACCGCTGACTGTGCTGTCACCTTTCTCACTGGTTCCACTTCTGGCCACTTTGTGAACTTGTCGATCGCGACGTACAAGTACTCAAAGCCCCCGACGGCTCGGGGGAAAGGGCCGAGGATATCGAGCCCCCAGACCGAGAAGGGCCAGGACAAAGGGATTGTTTGGAGAGCTTGAGCTGGCTGATGAATCTGCTTTGCATGGAACTGGCACGCTTCACACTTGGTTACTAGTGCAGTTGCATCTAGGAGGGCTTCTTGCCAAAAGAACCCTTGCCGGAAAGCTTTCCCGGCAAGCGCCCTTGCGCCAATGTGATGGCCGCATATGCCTCCATGTATTTCTGCCAACAGCTCCTGTCCATCTTCTCTGGAAATGCACTTCAACCTGACACCATTGAGTCTCCTTCTGTACAGCTCGTTATCCACGAACTGGTACATACTTGACTGCCTGGTTATCTTCTCTATCTCTGCTGGGTCGTCGGGAAGTTCTCCAGTTTGCAGAAAACGGACGATCTGTTGCGCCCATGCCGGAGCTTGAGGCTCGATGGCAAGGACCAAAGGCATGATGGCTGCTGCGGGAACCTCAGCTTCCACGGCAAGAACCTCTGGTTCTGCCGGAGCTGATGGTCCCCCGGCAAGCTAGCCGGGGCGAGGCTTGTCGGGAACACTTGCTTCAACTGCACAGATCCTCGGATCTGCAGGAGCGGACTGTTCCTCAGCGTTCTGATCGTTGATCTTGGGGACCTTGGCGGCGGTTTCAGGAAGATCCGCCGGCAAGTAGTCGCCGGAGACCAACTTTCTCTTCTTGGACTGCCCAATTGATGGTGTAACGGATGGTTGAGTTAGCTTGAGCAAGAAGGTCCCTGGTTCCACAGGTAACTTCATCGTGGCGCACTTTGAAAGGCCATCTGCAATTTCATTCTGAGCTCTCGGGACATGCTCCATTTGCAAACCTTCAAAGTGCTCCTCAAGCTTCCTCACTTCATCTACATAAGCTTCCATCAAAGGGCTCTGGTAACTCTTGTTGACTTGTCGGACCACCAACTGAGAATCTCCCCGCACAATCAGCTTCCTTATCCCAAGTTCGGCCGCAATTCTGAGGCCGGCAAGCAAGCCTTCATATTCTGCGGTGTTGTTTGTCGCTTGCTCCCTGGGAAAGTGCATCTGGATAACATACTTGAGGTGCTCTCCGGTGGGCGCGATGAGTACCACGCCAGCACCGGCGCCTTGCAGCGAGAAGGCACCGTCAAAGTACATTACCCATTCACTTGTCGCTTCTTGTACGGGCGCACTTGTTTCTTGGACTTCTTCATCGGGCGTCGGGGTCCATTCAGCTATGAATTCTGCCAAAGCTCGGCTCTGTATGGTTGAGGTACTTTCAAACTTGAGTCCAAAGCTCGACAGCTCCAGTGCCCACTCAACGATCCTGCCTGTTGCTTCTGGATTGTGCAATATCCTCTTCAGCGGAAAGCGAGTGACCACTGTTATCTCATGTGCCTGGAAATAATGGCGCAACTTTCTCGAGGCCATAAGGAGGCCGAAAAGCAACTTTTGCACTCCGGAGTATCTTGATCTAGCCCCCTGCAAGAGGGAACTTACAAAATACACCGGGCGCTGCACCATCTTTCTTCGCACTTCTCCTTGATCCTGCGCAGAGTTGTCCTTGTCGGGGCCAGAGCTTGTCGGAGCAGCCCCCTGCTTGTCGCTGGATTCGCTTGCCGGTGGTGCAGACTCCTCGTCGGACTCCCTCTCCGCAACTAACGCAGCACTAACCACCTGGTTGGTTGCCGCTAGGTATAGCAACAACTTTTCCTGTGGCTTAGGTGCGACAAGTATTGGAGTGGAGGATAGGTACCGTTTCAAATCCTGCAGCGCCGCCTCCGCTTCCGGAGTCCACTTCATGGGACCTGCCTTCTTCAAGATTTTGAAGAAAGGAAGGGCGCGTTCTACAGACTTCGAAATGAACCTACTGAGGGCAGCCACACAACCTGCAAGTCTTCTGACATCCTTGACGCGCTTCGGGGCCTCGATCTGCTCGATGGCTTTAATCTTGTCGGGGTTAGCTTCAATCCCCCTCTGTGACACAAAGAACCCGAGAAGCTTGCCGGAGGGGACTCCAAAGACGCACTTCTCGGGGTTCAACTTGAGCTGTATCTTGCGCAGGTTCTGAAATGTCTCTTCCAAATCTTGGATCAATGTATCCTTGCTCTTGCTCTTCACCACGATATCATCCATGTAAGCCTCTACATTTCTGTGGATCTGTGGCTCGAAAGCAGTGTATACTACCCTTGCAAAGGTTGAGCCTGCATTCTTCAGTCCAAATGGCATGCGAATGAAGCAATATGTGCCACATGGAGTGATAAATGCAGTCTTCTCTTCATCTTCTTTGGCCATGAAAATCTGATGGTAGCCTGAATATGCATCAAGGAAAGAGAGCAGCTCACATCCGGTAGTGGAGTCAACAATCTGGTCGATGCGCGGCAAGGGAAATGGATCCTTGGGACATGCTTTATTCACATCGGTGAAGTCTATACACAGTCTCCACTTCCCGTTGGCCTTGCGCACGACGACTGGGTTTGCTAACCACATCGGATGGATCACACCTCTAACTAGGCCTGCTGCCTCTAGCTTCTTGATCTCTTCGTTGATGAACTCTTGGCGCTCCACGGCTTGCTTCCTCACTTTCTGCTTGACGGGCCGCGCATGAGGACAAACAGCAAGCTTGTGCTCAATTACCTTCCTGGGAACACCGGGGATGTCAGATGGTTGCCAGGCAAACACATCGACATTCGCCCGCAGAAAGGCAACGAGCGCGCTTTCCTATTTGCTGTCAAGCGTGGCACTGATGGTGAAGGTACCACCAGTGCCGTCCTCCTTGGCGGACACCTTCTTGGTTGCCGGAGGAGCGGCCATTCCCTTCTTACACTTGCCGGTGGAGCTCGATGGAACGTCCTCGACGGCAGCGCAGCACTCCGAAGAGGTGCGGTTGCCGGAGTGGGCCCCAGAGCCCTTGCCGGACTTGGTCTTCGTCTTCTTCCCCCCGGGAGCTTCAGCGGCAAGTGTATCCTTCTCTGCCGCGGCTGTCGCATCCCGGTAGATCTTGTCGGCGCAGACAAGCGCATCTTTCTTGTCGCCGTGGACAGTGATGACGCTTATTGGCCCCGGCATCTTGAGTACGTTGTAAGCATAGTGGGAAGCTGCCATGAACTTGGCGAGGGCGGGACGGCCGAGTATTCCATTGTATGGCAACGGAATATCAGCGACGTCGAAAGTGATGCGCTCAGTTCTGAAGTTGAGCTCCCCGCCAAAGGTCACCGGCAGAGTGATCTTCCCCTTGGGCTTGCTCCTTCCCGGGTTGATTCCTTGGAAAGAACCGGTCTCTTCGAGCTCGCCATCTGGAATTTGGAGTTTCTTGATCACAGCGGAGGAGATCAAGTTCAGCCCGGCCCCGCCGTCAACCAACATTTTGGTGACCTTGAGGTTGCGGATGGTGGGTGAGACCAGCATCGGCAAGCACCCGACCGCAGTGGTGCGGTCAGGGTGATCCTCAAGATCAAAAATGATGGGCGTGCTGGACCATTTGAGGAGCCTGCGCGACTCCACGGGCGGCTCTGCTGCATTCACCTCGCGCACCCACTGCTTGAGCTGGCGGTGGGAGGTGTGCAGAGAGGCGCCACCGTCGATGCACAGGACCTCCGTGGCTTTCTGGAACTCCTGCTCGCTGTTATCTTCGTCCTCCATGTCTTCGTCGTCGTCCTCTTCATCCTTGTCGCGGCCCCGGGGAGGTCGATCACCTTGCCGCTGCTTGGCCTTGCCGCGGCGTCCTCCCCGGCCATTGAACGGCCGCTTCTTGCTTGGCTCTCCTCCGCCACCTTGGGCCTTCTCCTTGTCGCGCCTCTCGTACTCAGCTTTCTGCTGCTCGACGAGGTACTCGACGCGTTTGCAGTTGGAGAGGTCGTGGCCCTTGGTGCGGTGGATCTTGCAGTATTGCTTGTCGGAGCCGTCCTGCTTGTCGGCTGCCGCTACAGGGGCAGGCTCCTTGCCGGAGTCGCCAGCCTGCGTCTGCTTGGCGGGAGCCTCCTTGCCGGACTTCTCGACGGCAAGCACCTCCTTCTTGTTCTTCCTTCTGTTGTTCCGCCGCCGGCTCTTCTTTTCCGGGGCGGCGTCGTCGCTGTCGCTTCCTCCTGCGCCAGCATCCTCCCCGGGGAGTCTCCTCCCCTCTTCTGCGCGCGCGCACTTATCAGCTAGAGCGTAGAGCTCGCTGACATCCCGAATCTTGGTCATCGCCATTTCTTCACGCATGCGGCGGTTACGCACGTTCTGGTGGAACGCGCTGATAACCGCGGCAGGGTGGACGTCGGGGATGTTGTGCTGTACACGGCTGAAGTGTTGGATGTACTTGCGCAGGGATTCTCCTTCCTTGTGGGCCAGAATGTGGAGATCGCTCTCCTGGCCGTGGGGTTTGTGGCCGCCCGTGAAGGCACCAACAAACTGATGGCAAAGGTCTGCCCAAGAAGAAATGGAGCCTTCCGGCAAGTGCATGAGCCACGAACGAACGTTCGGCTTAAGCACAAGCGGGAAGTAGTTTGCCAAAATCTTCTCGTCGCGCCCCCCGGCAGCCTGCACCGCGATGGTGTAGATGCTGAGGAATTCCGAGGGGTGCGTCTTGCCGTCGTACTTCTCCGGTACGTCGGGCTTGAAATTCTTCATGCTGGGCCACTGGACGCGCCGCAGCTCGCGGGTGAACGCAGGGCAGCCTGCCGCATACGGCAAGTCGCCTGGTTCACCGGGCGCGCGCGCGTCGACAGTGTTCCCAGCTCTCTGGTCTGATTGTCGCCGAGCTTCTCGGCGGCGCTCGATCGTTGTCCGAGCGTCTTCTTGTCGCCGGTCGTCGAGGACCTGGCGGTGGTCCCGACGGGCCCGCGGATCCGACGACGCCGTGGAGCCGTCGTCGGCGTTGTTCCGGCGGGGCGGCGTTTTCTGCTTCCGCGGCGGGGAGTGCACGGTGGTTGCACCCCCGGCGGTCTTGTCGCCGTCTGCCTTCGTCTTCTCAGCTTGCCGCGGCCGCGAGGTCGGCGGCTGCTGTGGAGAGTCGTTGTTGGCGAAGGCGATCAGTCTCTGGATGGTAGCCCTCCAGTCTTCGGCCTTGTCTGCCGCTGGAGGGAAGTCGAGGAGCAGTTGCGCCCTTGCGAGCGCTTCTGCTGGAGTGGAGGGGAGCGGGGGCGAGCGGTGCGAGGAGCGGGATATGCTCGGACTTCTAACAGGGTTATAAGGAGCAGGGTCCCGCCCCGGCGACCGCGCCTTGCTGGTGCCCGGACGGCGGTCCGGGGCGTCCCGCGAGCCTCCGGTTTGCCCTTGTCCCAGCAAGCGGATACCACCTCCTGTGGTATGGCGCTGCTGGGTTATCGTGTGCTGGGATGGACGCGGCGCGTCCACGGAGACCGAGGCTCGGTCGTCCGTCCTGTCCTTGGATTTGGTGGCGCCGCGAGTGTCCTCGCCGGCGACCACCCTTCCGACGGCGTCTCCCCCGCCCACCGTTGGCTCTGGTGGCGGCGGGTGAGACGCAGACGGGCCTCCGACCTCCGAAGCCTTCTTCTTCGGGGCCATGGTGCTGTTGCTGATGAAGCTGCTAATGAAATTGGAGAGGTTGATGAAGAATGCGCCCGCGTGAACGCCGGATCAGGTTCGCACAACCTCGACGCCCCCTACCTGGCGCGCCAAAGATGTCGGGGGAAACTGTCCACCACGAGCACCTATGGGACCGGAGCCCCTTGCTTGTGCGGTAAGAGGGCGGAGGGAGCACAAAGAGCAGATCGTAGTGAACACGCGGGCAGTTTACCCAGGTTCGGGCCGCGACGGACGCGTAAAACCCTACTCCTGCTTGGTTTGTATTGAGTTGGAGAGCTCGGGAGCTTGAAGAACTAGCTACACCGAGCGTATGAGCGATCTAGGTTCCGAACCCCCTCCACGTTGTGCATGGGCCTCCTTTTATAGTGCAAGGGGTCACCGACAGGTGTCAACGTAGGAGAAAGGGTAAAAATGTAAAAGAGGTGGTAGTTGTAACAGTGCGGGAATAGTGGAGCTACAGTGTATGAACAGTGGTCGCTACCTACTTAGACAGTGGGGGACAAGAGCATTTAATGCCCGTCGCCGTCGACCCCAAAAGCGCCCACCCTAGCGTCTCCGTTTGCCACGGCGATGGCTTCACCACCGTGGAGTGCCACCGTGTCCTCCAGGCTGCACAGCCACCCGCCACGCGTCTCTGGAATGGCCCCAGTGCGACGCGTGGACTGATGTGCTGGAGCGCGGGCACACAGTGCAGACTTTCCCCGGCAAGCACCTTGCCGGGGACTTGAGCTTGTCGGGCCGGGAAGCTTGTCGCTCCCCGGGCCTTGCCGGGGCGCACGTTGCGCCGGGGCGTGTCTTCGGTAATGGAATCTTAGTCTTCCTGGCAAGCTCCTCTTGCCAGGGCCTTGCGTGGGTGAGGTAATCTTGAGCCTTGGAACGGCCTTCCCGGCAAGCTCCACTTGCCGGGGTCTCGATCTTCTGTCTTGTATACTTTGTTTTTGAATGGTTTTACATGGAGCAGGAAGGTCTCCGGCGAGCACGTGGTAAACCCTGCCGCGGGAAGCTGCTACTGTCCGTGCACAAGTTGGGGTACTGAGGTACCCCTGCCTTAGTACACCGACACATTCCACATCAAAATTTTTGTTTTTTATCATTTACCTAGTCAAGGACGAGTAGGAATTAAGCTTGGGGATGCTTGATACATCTCCAACGTATCTATAATTTTTTATTGTTCCACGCTATTATATTATCCATCTTGGATGTTTTATATGCATTATTATGCTATTTTATAACATTTTTTGGGACTAACTATTAACCTAGTGCCAGTGTTGGTTGTTGTTTTCCCCCTTGTTTTTATCTTTTATAGAAAATCCATACCAGACGGATTTCAACACTACAAGAAATATGTCAACGTGTGACCTTCTATCAGTGACCTTGGAAGAAATGGTCGTAAATATATGACAATTTGAGACCAATTGGTTGTAAGCTGTTTGGAGGGCTCCAAATCCTCAACCATAACGACCATTTTGGTCAGAAAGGTCGTAATTTCCTTGCACGAAATGGTCGTAAAGCAGACAACACTAGTACACTGCCTTATTTCTAGCTGATCACGACCAATATAGATGGTCATAACCTTGTAAATTGTAGTGGGTTGCGATGACTAGGCGCCACCTCATCAGTTTTGCCTATGTGTCATGTCCATGTGTCAATTTTTTCCCTAGGTTGTGAAGCAACCTATATTTATGTTATTCCCAAAATTCCCAAAAAAATCTCATAAATTCTTTGGATTATATCTTCGTCAAATATGTCAAAAACCTTCCTTGCATAGTTCAAAAATAATTCAACAATATTCATTTTCCTATTCTGTTCAGAACGACATTTTGTGAAGGAAGTGATATTTATATATTCTTGATTGCCCTCAAAAATTTTGGGCCCTCGTTCCTATCCAAGTCATTGCCTCATGACAAAATTCAGCTACATTTGCCCAGTAAATCTTCCTCGGCAAATTTCCAACGTTTTTGTTCAGGTAGAAGCTTTGTGAAGGAGGTACTAGCTATGCATATCCTAATGGGTTTAATCTTTGCCACATCTTATGTGTGCCCATATCACATATCTCCACAAAATTTAGCCCCATCTAGCAATCCACAAGAGCTCACCATCCAATCTTTGTTTCTGGTAATATTTTAGTTTGTGAAGCAACTATATTTTATATTGCTTTATAATTGCTACAAATTTACCAGGACATGACCCTGTCCATAGAACTTCCATCCACCAAATTTTAGCTCATTTAATTTAACCATTTTCCCTCAATATGTTTCCCAATTTTCTGTTCAGTGGAGAGCATTGTGAAGGAAGTACCATTTTTATATATCTAAATTGCATGAAATTTATACAGTGACTTCATATGCCCAAATTTTCACCCTCCTCCAAATTTCAGCTCGGTAAAATTAACTATCTGAGCACAAGTTCAATTTCTATTTTATGGCTAGATTGGCACATTACAAAGAAAGTGCTATCTAGACCCCTCCTATTACCCTCAAACTTTTGGGGCACTCTTACATACCCGAATCATTGCCATATGATAATATTCAGCTCCATTTTCTTAGTAAATCTTCCTCAACAAATTTCCAAAGTTTATATCCATAGAGAAGCTATGTGAAGTAAGTACTATCTAGGCTTATGCAAATGATCTTATATTTTTCCAAATCTTCCATATGCTCAAATAATTACTCTCCACAAAATTTGAGCTCTATTAAACAAACCATGTGAGCTCATCATCCAATCTTTTATTATTGTCATATTTTCAGTTTGTGAAGCAACTATATTATATATTGCTTCATTATTTCTGAAAATTTACTAGGGCATGACCATACGTTTGTAACTTACCTACACCAAATTTTAGCTCATTTCGTTTATCCAATTTCTCTCACTAATTTTTCCAAGTTTCTGTCCAAAAAAGAGCATTGTGAAGGAAGTACCACTTTGGCATGTCCAAATGGTATCAATTTTCTACAGTGCTTTCCTATGCTCAAATAACCATCCTCCACCAAATTTTAGCTCAATCCATTCATTATTGTGAGCCCAGCTTCAACATTCATATTTCTGTCCAGTGTGGTACTTTGCAAAGCAAGTACCCCCTAGGCTCCTCAATTTGAGATGAAAATTTGTGAAGATAGTCTTCTTAGTAGATGATCATCATCAGCCAAAACTGACGCCCATTGGCCATATACATTTTCCGTACCGCTAATCAAACAATTGGCTGCTAATTCATGTTTGAGCATAGTTCGGTCTCCTCGTGAGATTCTTCTATTGTCATTTTCTTCCTAGTACCTACCTAGGTAGTGCCCAACCCACTAGACATGCCTAGGCTGCCCAGAACGCATGGCAACTCCACGGTTACGCGGTGACCATGCGGGAGGCATGCGAGTTTACGCGCTCTGGAGTTGGGGCCCTCAGCCACTGTCCAAACCTCGACGTATCACCACCAAACCATGTATTTCTAATTAAATAGATACTTATGTAACTAGAAATGATTTTTTGGAAAAAATAAAGAGCAAATTATAAGGCAGCTGCAGTTCAAATTTGACCCATTTCCTACTGAATCGACGGAAATTTGTCTTTTTCATGAGGTGGATCAAAACTTTTGAAACCCAACCATTTTGTCAATTGTGCACTAAATATGGCCTAATATTTTAGAAAATTGTTTTGGTCCAATTTTGCAACAAAAATATGGTAGGTCTTTCACAAATATATGGTCCATCTCCCTCTGCTCCTAATCCTTTTTATTAGAATGTATTGAGTACATTCTGAACCCCGTAATGTGACACAAGTATATGCACATGCTATAGTTTAAGTATTGCTTGTTTATGGTAAATAGGTTAAGCACCCACCGCTGTTTGATGCTATTTTTTTAGGATTATGTTCCTCTATGAGTGTAATCTCCAGACCATGATCAAGCGTACACACACAGTTGATTTGCATGGAACGATTACTACTAACTAAAGAAGTAAGCAGACTTCTTCAAATAAAGGGAGATATGTCTATTTTAGTAATATAAACAAATAAAAAAAGATTGTTTGCATACAATCAGATCTTTCTCACTTATTAGTTGAGTTCTAAGTAGGTATAATCTTTAGTTCTCTGGTTATATATGTGACAATCTTTAGTTCTCAAGTTATATTATAGTCAGAATTATACTGTGTGACTGAGTTCTATTGGGAGTGTGCATGATTTTATCCATAGCTGGCACTATGGATAGAGCTTTGTGTGTAATCTGGAGTTGTTCCCGTTATTGTTCTATCCATTTTATTGGTGTTACATGTGTAGCCAGTAACCAGGACCTACATTTGTGACATGCATATTCATATTGTCTCTATTGTCTTGTATGAATCTCATTTTAACAAGCTCGGTACTAGCTGAAATCTGTTTATCATTATATAAAGAATTGTCCTTTACCCCTTTACTACTTTCTTTGAATGGAATGTTCATATTATATTGGCTCCAGTTTTTCTGATTCTTCTCAGCCGATTCATGTAACAGGGAGACCGTGGAAGGCATGTTGTCGTTCTATTAGCCTAGTCCTGACTATGGTTGTCCGTTAGTCCGACATTTGATCGCTATCGAAGGAGCTCCATGCTGAAGAAGAAAACACTTGTAGAGCCTGTAACTGTGATTCACATACTTGTAGAGCTTGTATCAACTAAGCTTGTATTACGTGTAACTTGTAGAACTTTTAAAGTACTGTATATGTTACAGCTTGTATTTAGTGTCATTCGTAGAACTTGTACTTAATCTGGCTATTGCTAATTTGAAGTATCATGTGTGTTTTTTGCTTGCCAATGTAACTATTGGTTATTTTCATGTTCTCAAATTGACATACGAAGAATCTCGGCCCAATAGCTGTGACCCACTTATGAGAACCTGACAAGTGGGACCTATTTGACTAGAAAAGAAAACTAAAAATGTTGGTAAAAAAGGCCATGGCCCAGAAAATAAAAAGGCCGAATTATAGGGCTTGGCCTGTTTAGCTGACTAATTGGTAGAAAAAAATATATAAATGGGATAAATTAATGGGCTTGGCCCATATAGACACCGAGTTGGACTGGGCTGATTCTAATCAACGACCTTTCCATTTGGTCACAATTATGCCACGTCAGCTTGCCATGTTGGATCCAACGTGGCCTGGGCAGACAACCAGCGAACAAAACAAAAGGTCGTTGGTTCAACGACCTTTTGTTTTGGTCGTTGGTTCAACGAGCTTATCGCATAGAAGGTCGTTAATTTCCATTAAAGACGGTCAGTTTTTGACCATCTGTTTTTGGTCATAAAAAGGTCGCAAATGAAAAACAATGACCATTTAGCGACCAATAGTGATGGTCGCAAGTTGACATATTTCTTGTAGTGCAAATGGAAGGAAACTTTTTGACATTTTTTTCTTGGACCACAAGAGACACAGGAAGCTTTGGGGGAAGGCAAGGAGACCTACAAGCTAACGAGAAGATCGTAGGGCGCGCCCTATGGGCGTGGTGCCCTACAGGCTTGTCACCACCTCGTGGGTCCCCCAACTCTAATTTCAACTCTGTAAACACGCATAAATTGCCCATAGACCAGGGGGTACACCAAAAATATTTTTCCGCCACTTCAAGCCTTTGACCTCGTCAGATCCCACCTTGGGGCCTTTTCCGGTACTCTGCCAGAGGGGGATTCGATCACGGAGGGCCTCTACATCAACCTTGCTATCTTTCCGATGATGTGTGAGTAGTTTACCTTAGACCTACGGGTCCATAGCTAATAGCTAGATGGCTTCTTATCTCTCTTTTATCTTCAATATAGTGTTCTCCTCGATGTTCTTGGAGATCTATTCGATGTAATCTTCTTTTGAAGTGTGTTTGTTGAGATCCAATGAATTGTGAGTTTAAGATCAGACTATCAATGAATATTATTTGAGTCTTCTTTGAATTCTTATATTCATGATTAAGATAGCTTTCTATTTCTCTCCGATCTATTGATTTGGTTTGGCCAACTAGATTGATTTTTCTTGCAATGGGAGAGGTGCTTTGTAATGGGTTCAATCTTGCGGTGTTCCCACGCAGTGACAGAAGGGGTAGCGAGGAACCTATTTTTATTGTTGCCATTAAGGATAAAAATATGGGGTCATATTGATTGGATATCTCTCTCTACATCATGTCATCTTGCTTAAGTCATTACTCTATTCTTGTTAACTTAATACACTAGCTGCAGGCATGAGTCGATCGATGTGTGGAGTAATAGTAGTAGATACAGGCAGGAGTTGGTGTGACGCCCCCGATTTGACCGTACACTAAGCATGCACGCAAATGTGTACGACCAAGATCAGGGACTCACTGGAAGATATCACAACACAACTCTAGACACAAATTAAAATAATACAAGCTTTATATTACAAGCCAGGGGCCTCGAGGGCTCGAATACACAGGAGTCAGCGGAAGCAATAATATCTGAGTACAGACATAAGTTAAACAAGTTTGCCTTAAGAAGGCTAGCACAAAAGTAACAACGATCGAAAATGCAAGGCCTCCTGCCTGGGACCTCCTAACTACTCCTCGAAGCTGAACTTCACGTAGAAACATCCTCGGGATCCTCTGTGTCCTGGACTCCACCATATGGTTGCGTCATCCGAGAAGAAGGGACAAAAGGGGAAAAGGGGGAGCAAAGCAACCGTGAGTACTCATCCAAAATACTCGCAGGCAAGGATCTACACTACATATGCAATGATATATGTGTAAAAGGGTAATATCTGTGGGCTAAACTGCAGAATGCCAGAATAAGAGGGGGATATCTAATCCAATCGAAGACTACGCTTCTGGCCACCTCCATCTTGCAGCAGTAGAAGAGAGAAGATGGAAAAGTAGCAAGTATCAAAGCTTCTGGCAGCCTCCGTCTTGAGTAGCTGAAGAGTTCACCAAGTAACATCGTATAGCATAATCCTACCCGGTGATCCTACCCTCGTCGCCCTGTGGGAAAGCGATCATCGGGTTCTATCTGGAACTTGTCTAGGTGTGTTTTATTAAGTATCCGATTCTAGTTGTCATGAGGTCAGAGTACAACTCCGGGTCGTCCTTTTACCGAGGGACACGGCTATTCAAATATATTAACTTCCCTGCAGGGGTGCACCACATAACCCAGCACGCTCAATCCCATTTGGCCGAACACACTTTCCATGGTCATGCCCGGCCTCAGAAGATCAACACGTCGCAACCCTACCTAAGCACAACAGAGAGATCAGCATGCCGATCTAAACCCTAAGCGCACGGGAGTCTGGGCCCATCGCCCAATGCACACCTGCACGTTGCGAGGGCGGCCGGTAAGCAGACCAAGCCGCTCCTAATACCAGAGCGGCTTTCCAGTCCAATTCAGCGCGCGCCGCTAAGTCGCTGACGTCAAGAAGGTTTCGGCTGATACCACGACGTCGAGTGCCCATAACTATTCCCACGTAGCTGGTTAGTGCGTATAGGCCAATGTCCAGACTCAGATCAAATACCAAGATCTCGTTAAACGCGTTATTATGAAATAACCACAGACAACGACCAGGGCCAGGCCCACCTGTCTCCTAGGTGGTCGCAACTCGCCCTGTCGCTCCGCCACAAAGTAACCATCAGGGGGCTGCCGGGAACCCAGGCCCACCACTAACTGTGTGGAACCACCTGCCCCTTCAGCCCCCATCTCCGAATCATCATCATGAGTATGTAATAGTATATTATATACCCGTGATCACCACCCGAGTGATCACGGCCCGATAGTATAGCATGTCAGACGGACAAGAATGTAGGGCCACTAATGGAATACTAGCATCCTATACTAAGCATTAGGATAGGAGGTAAGGTATCAACAGTGGTAGCAACAATGACAGGATATGCAACAGAATAGGAGCTATCGAATCATCAATAGTAGCAAATCTAATGAAAGAATAAGAGAGAGAGAATGGGCGATATCTGGTGATCAAGGGGGGGGGGGGGCTTGCCTGGTTGCTCTGGCATGAAAGAGGGGTCGTCAAGACCGTAGGCGATCGAGGCAGCAGCGACGTCCGTCTCGTAGTCTACCGGAGAGAAGAGGGGGAAGAAACAATGGATACAGAGCAAACAAAGCATCACAGAATATAACATGGCAAAACACGGTGCTACGTGTGACCTAACGCGGTAGGAGGTGTTACCGACGAACGGGGCAAACATCCGGGAAAGTATTCCCGGTGTTTCGCGTTTTTGGGCGGATGAAACGGAGGGGGAAAGTTGCAGGTTCGGTATGCTAGGGACGTGTGGTTGACGAACGGTCTGCGTATTCGGATGCGTCTCGAAATTCTGAGCAACTTTCATATATAAAGTATTTTCATCCGGGTTACCGATTATTTTATATTAATTTTTAAAGTTTTTAAAACATTTTCTAATTTATTAATTATTAAATAAATCAACATTATCCAGAATAGTGCATGCTGACGTCATCATGATGTCAGCAGTCAACAAGGGTGTTGACTGGCCAAACTGACGTGTGGGTCCCGCATGTCATACCCTGTTTAGTTTAATTAGGATTTAGCTAATCTAATTACTGTTTAATTAAACTAACTAGTTAATTAGATTAATTAAACAGAATTAATTAACTTAATTAATTCACAAATTAATTAATTATATTTTAATTATTATTTGTTTATATTATTATTATTTTTTATTCTTTTTTTTATTAAACCGTTCTGGGGCGGGGCCCCGGCTGTCATTGGGCCTGGGGCCATAACAGGCGTGGGTGGTGGTTATGGGCGCAGGGCGTTCGCCCGCACAGCCGCTGGCCCGCGGGCATCGGCGTTGGAGCGGAGCAGCCGCCGGCGGGAGGCCACGGCGGGCGAGCAGGGGCGGCTCATGGCAAGGGCGCCGGCCGGCAAGGTCGCAGGCGAGCGGGCCAAGGGCCGGGCGAGGCCGGCGGGTGGCAGTCGGCCGGCGGGAGCGAGGCGGGGGAGGCCGCAGCGGCCGCGCATGGCAGAAGCGGGCAGCGGGAGAGAGAGGCGCGAGGCGGCGGAGCAGCGTGCGGCAGAGCGAGCGGCGTGGCCGTGGCCGTTGGCTGCGGGGATGCCGGCGAGGCCAGGCAGGGGGAAGCAGTGGCGAAGCGCGCGAGCAACGACGAGGGCACGGGCGCGGGGCTGTGGGCACTGGGTGTCGGCGGCTGTGGCCGTGGCCGCGGTAGCAGTAGGGGAGGACGCGCGCCGGGGCTGTCGTGGTGCGAGGCGGGTGCGGCCTGTGCAACACGGAGGGCGAGGCCGGGTGCACGGTGGTGACCACGGGAAGGGAAAGGAGGGGAGGCCGAGGCCGTTGGCCTCACCGGCGTTGCCGTGGAGAGGGCCGGCGAGGCTCGAGGTAGCGGCCTGGGGAGGAGGAGGGGGACGAGGCCGGCGACGTGACGGAGACGAGGCAGCTCCGGCGAGGTGGTCCGGTGGTCGACGGCGTGTCGGCGTCGGGGGCGATGGGGGTTTGGCCCCGATCCAGATTGGATTGGGAGGGGGAGGGGAGAGACGTGGGGAGTGGGGGAGGGGAAAGTGGTGGTGTTGGGTAGGTTAGGTCACGGGGGAGGGCCCATATAGGCCAGGAAAGGTGTGGCTGGGCCGACCAGTTGGGCTGGGGTCTCTTTGCCCATTTTTTTGGTTTATCGCTTGCTTTCTTTTATTTTCTTTTAACCTCTATGGTTTTATTTTTAGTTTCTTTTTATTTATGTTTATAAATTATAAAAGTGACACCTAAATAACGTTACCAATTATGCCACTGTGACAAATTAAGTAGGCACTCTAAATAAAGTAGTTTGTATACGTTTACTATTTAAAGAGCATTTAAATAATTGTTTTTGCTACTGTTTTAGTTTCTTTAGTGCATTAGAATATTTCATAAAAATATGGTTTCTCCACCAATATTACTTAAGAATTATTTGTCACTTTCAGAACATTTTAGTTTTGACTTTTGGAAACTTTAACTGTTTGACGTGATTTTAAATTTGAAATTTGAACGGGATTTGTATCATCGCAAGATTAGTAACAGTAATCGTGTTGACGTGGCATCATTAGCGGAGGGTTACTGTAGCTTAACTAACCAAGCGTCACAATTCTCCTCCACTACAAGAAATCTCGTCCCGAGATTTAAGCGGTGGAGTAAGGGGGGGGGAAGTTCTGGTTGCGAAATTTTAACGGGTCTTCTTGGTCTTGGTTGCCCTTCTCGAAGAGGTTGACTCCTTTCGTTGATGTCTTCATTTCTCTGCTTCAAGTCATCGTGATCATGTTGTCATCCTTTCGTCGGGATCTCTATTGTCCTACGAACGCGACCAGGGGGAAAAACTCCGAAAGAACACAACTCCACAAAGCTGGGTATCTGACGGTGAACTCAATGGGAAATGCACGAGGTACCCCACGAGTTGTATTTCAGTGTATTCGTTGAGTGCAATATACGATGGTACCAAAGTTTCAAATGTGTAGGCAATCATTCGATGCCTAGACAGAAGCTGAAATGGGGGCTTGAATAACGGGAATAACATGGTGTTTGATTCCAGGATGAATAATGGTATAGAATTTAGCTCGTGAATCACATACGAAGCCAGGTGCAAAGGATACATTAGAATCTGGGTTGTAAAGAAGAGTCAGGTTTCGATCCAATGGACCTGCGGGTTATGGGCCCACCATGTTGGTTAAGAGTAGGAAGGGCGATGACATCTTGCACAGCAAACAAGGCATGTCATAGGATAGTCTGTCATCTAAGTTGGCAACAATGTCGGTACCATGGACGGGGGACGAAGAGAACCATTTTCTTGCTCGTTGAAACGAGGTGGACCGGTAGGCAAAGTTTTCTTCCATCGATGTTTACCGGAAGGTTACCAACCATAGTAACAGGGTCTTATCGACAGAGTTGTACAACAAGGTGTTTACATAAGCAGAGAATTATTACTGCTTAGATTATATGTAGATCAAGGAAAAGTTAAACAAGCAAATGGAAAGGAAAATTATGATTACACATAACTACTAGGAGTATATCCATCCCATGGACAAGAAGAACATGGCATACAGGGTAGGAGAGCAAGTACCCAACCATTCAGATAAAGAGGCAAAGATTAATCAAGATGTTAGCCATACAACGGTGTTTGGATAATTGACCAAGAAAAATTTAGCATCACTCCTCCAATGTTCTTGTTGATGAGCGGGGTATCATAGCCATGCTTCGAGGTAGCAATGATATGATATTACGATCAAGGGCCAGACTTTGGATACACAAATGATCCATCAGGAGCAACTTATAAAATAAGTCTTACAATTTCCTCCTAGAAGAATGGTTAGCCTTGCAAGGAAATTATAATGATAGGTCCTCCATCTAGGGTGCTAGGCATGACATCATATTACCGGGTCATCAAAGGACCAACATTATAACTCCTGGAAAGTTGTCCCAACCATCATATCTGACCGAGATTCAGATCCGATTTGTGCCATGATACCCCAGACTCAGGATGTTCGAGAAGAAAAGGTGCAACTCAAATCGACGAAATGACATTGTATGATTCTCGGGAAATGAACTATGGGAGCGGGTTCCGAAAACATTAGTTCATCATTAAACCAAGGAGTGGATGAGGAGGTGGCTGATGGGCTTAGCGACAATTCATCGAGAATTCCAAACAGATGGATTTCCACAGTAATGTGAACAAGAAGATGACACTAGTCAATTCAAATAATATAATGTTGTATGCTCGAGGAAAACATAGACCATTAATCATTAGTTGAAAGGTGTGCCCGAAATATGACCTTAGGCAGCAAGATCAATGTTAGAGTGACGTTTCAATAACCATCAGTCTGTGAATGAACTGTCGATCATTAACTTCAAAGCAATAGGGTTGCTAGAAGTACATAACTCAAGCAGCATCGTTAGCATATTGGTATCTCGGTTAAAAACAACACGGGGACCAAGGAAGAATGGTGATGCTGAGAAGTATCATCATATCGAGAATTTCTAAGGGTTGGATAAATCCCCACAACATTCTCGACATACAAGACAATAATACTTCAAGGCAGAACACAACACTAGCTGGAGAGCAAGTGTTATTCATAATGTGGACAAGTTCGCGATGAAATGAAGTCAAGGGTGTTGTCGATGATAATAAAAATCATTGAGGGCAAGGAGGGTATTTCTCATCATGACCACAGTTGACATCTCAGAAGAAGTCAAAGTGTTGAAGGTGATCCATCACATTTTCCGGGAGGTTTCAAGAGGATGCAATCAAACAACAATGGCAACAAGCAAGGAAATGACGAAGTGGCAAGTTAAAGGATCAATATATAAGATGCAAGCTCGGGACAAAGTTGCCTTTCAAGACAAGCAACATGATGTTGAAAGCTCGACGTAAGTGGTGCTCACACACTGAAGAATTCGTGCACCAGAGAAGGACGAGGTAGCATAGTCAAAGATAGCAAGACCAGGATGCAGTCGATAGTCTAGGAATGACCGGATTGAGTTCAGAATTTCCCAGTAAATATACTAGGGGTATTTGATTAGTAATGCCGAATAATTTCACTAGTCGGTGTCCTCGGTTGACAACAACCCAGAAATCGTAGAGTGATTACGACAAGGAAGGACATTACTTAAACAAAGTTGGTAAGATGTGACACAATGGCAAGACATCTTCGAGATACCAGTGGGTAATACTCGAAGGTAGAACATGATAGAAGTAGAACTGGGTCATTGACCTATGACAGTAGATACTTCAACCTAGCCAAAAATAGACGAGGAACTGGAATGAATTCCCATCAGATATATCAGATCAGGACAGCATGGTCGGAACCATAACTGTAAGGAATCAATTCAAGAATACCGAAAGAATCATACAGTTGGATAATAATTTTGCAAGAAGCTTCCTAGACGGTCTACATCATTTTCATGGGCATGAACAGAAGTTCAAGGTCGACTCCCACTTCTTTAATGCAAATCATTTCATTCACCTCTCTCTTTGATAAAACTATAGTGTTGGAATTTCATTTGGTGGGACACCGGAAGAGTATGACTTGTGAAAACTTTCGGGTTCTCAGGGATTAGCGAAAGGCATAAGTTCAACCCATCGGGCATCTTAGTAACATATACCACAAATTTCAAAAGTAGTTACACCAGCTCGAAAGTAGAGCATGGTTGGCCAAACAGAGGATACAATCTACCAAAGGCATTATGTATCAGGGGAAGAACTCACAAGATGCTTGAATATGAAGGACACTGTCGGATAACAATCCAACAACGGATCGGGTGATCCACAACGGATCGGGTGATCCACAACGGAGCTAATGTGAGTATCAGTACTCACTCAGAGGAAGAAAGAATGTAGAGGCATCACATTCAAGAATCACCTGATTAGTCTAATGCTTAAATAGAAAGAAATTACGGTTCCCAAAACAAAGGATCAGAAGCAGACGCTCTGATCAAGGATGGATAAGTTGAAAACACTTAGTTGGACAATCAATAAAGGTTCAAATTGCTGAGAACCAACTCATATCCAGAATGGCGTCTGAGCCGGAAGGAAAATTTTAAGAATGATAACCTGATGACTTCGTGCATACGCACAAATTGAATCAATAGGCTCAAAATGGCTAAGACAAGGGATGTTAACGAAGACTACTAGTCATATGGAATTAACCATAACGCAAGCAGGGAAGAATTTCAAGATTAACAGGCTGTAGAGGATTTTCGAAAGATCAAAAAGTATTCCGAAAATTTTGTGAGACACATGAACAATTGGGAAGGACGGATCCTTGATAAATGTGAGGAAATAACCGTAAGGGTTTTCGTGCGAAATAAAACTGCAAGATTGTAAACTCAAAGGATTCTCGAGACAACGGAAGATATTTCGAGGCATCTTGTAACAACAAGAGCGACGAGGAATGATCATGAGAATGAGAAGTGCATGCAGATATCCATATTGATGTATCGGTGGCAGTGAATCGCAAAGGCAATTAGCACAAGGGTCTCGGGCAAATATCGAGGGATATCCTCTGAATTTTCTAAAGAAGCAGGTGATCTTCCGGAATGAGGGCTCTTCGAGAGAAATAGTTACGAGAACCTAGAGTCATAGTTAGCAAAATCTTTTAACCCGAATAGAAGAGAGATCAGAGTCCCAGAGCATAGAAGAGGAATAAAAGATCCTAACACCACCCATTGGTGCTGCGGGCCCGTAAGCCACACAACAAGTTAGTAATTTGTTTTTCAAAGACTAGACTCAACTTCGGCCAAGGAGTTGGAAAGGGGATTCCTACAAGCAGTCGGCTCTGATACCAACTTGTGACGCCCCCGATTTGACCGTACACTAATCATGCACGCAAATGTGTATGACCAAGATCAGGGACTCACTGGAAGATATCACAACACAACTCTAGAAACAAATTAAAATAACACAAGCTTTATATTACAAGCCAGGCGCCTCGAGGGCTCGAATACACAAGAGTCAGCGGAAGCAATACTATCTGAGTACATACATAAGTTAAACAAGTTTGCCTTAAGAAGGCTAGCACAAAAGTAACAACGATCGAAAAGGCAAGGCCTCTTGCCTGGGACCTCCTAACTACTCCTCGAAGACGAACTTCACGTAGAAACATCCTCGGGATCCTCTGGGTCCTGGACTCCACCATCTGGTTGCGTTATCCGAGAAGAAGGGACAAAAGGGGAAAAGGGGGAGCAAAGCAACCGTGAGTACTCATCCAAAGTACTCGCAATCAAGGATCTACACTACATATGCAATGATATATGTGTAAAAGGGTAATATCTGTGGGCTAAATTGCAGAATGCCAGAATAAGAGGGGGATAGCAAATCCAATCGAAGACTAGGCTTCTGGCCACCTCCATCTTGCAGCAGTAGAAGAGAGAAGATGGAAAAGTAGCAAGTATCAAAGCTTCTGGAAGCCTCCGTCTTGAGTAGCTGAAGAGTTCATCAAGTAATATCGTATGGCATAATCCTACCCGGCGATCCTCCCCTCGTCGCCCTGTGGGAAAGCAATCACCGGGTTGTATTTGGAACTTGTCTAGGTGTGTTTTATTAAGTATCCAGTTCTAGTTGTCATGAGGTCAGAGTACAACTCCAGGTCGTCCTTTTACCGAGGGACACGGCTATTCGAATGGATTAACTTCCCTGCAGTGGTGCACCACATAACCCAGCACGCTCGATCCCATTTGGCCGGACACACTTTCCGGGGTCATGCCCGGCCTCAGAAGATCAACACGTCGCAGCCCTACCTAAGCACGACAAAGAGGTTAGCACGCCGGTCTAAACCCTAAGCGCACGGGGGTCTGGGCCCATCACCCAATGCACACTTGCATGTTGAGAGGGCGGTCGGTAAGCAGACCTAGCCGGCGCGCGCCGCTAAGTCGCTGACGTCAAGAAGGCTTCTTCTGATACCACGACGTCGAGTGCCCATAACTATTCCCACGTAGCTGGTTAGTGCGTATAGGCCAATGGCCAAACTCAGATCAAATACCAAGATCTCATTAAACGTGTTATTATGAAATAACCACGGACAACGACCAGGGCCAGGCCCACCTGTCTCCTAGGTGGTCGCAACCCGCCCTGTCGCTCCGCCACAAAGTAACCATCAGGGGGCTGCTGGGAACCCAGGCCCACCACTACCTGTGTGGAACCACCTGCCCCTTCAACCCCCATCTCCGAATCATCATCATGAGTATGTAATAGTATAGTATATACCCGTGATCACCACCCGAGTGATCACGGCCCGGTAGTATAGCATGTCAGACGGACAAGAATGTAGGGCCACTGATGGAATACTAGCATCCTATACTAAGCATTAGGATAGCAGGTAAGGTATCAACAGTGGTAGCAACAATGACATGATATGCAACAGAATAGGAGCTATCGAATCATCAATAGTAGCAAATCTAATGCAAGAATAAGAGAGAGGAGAATGGGAGATATCTGGTGATCAAGGGGGGGGGGGGCTTGCCTAGTTGCTCTGGCATGAAAGAGGGGTCGTCAACACCGTAGGCGATCGAGGCAGCAGCGACGTCCTCGTAGTCTACCGGAGAGAAGAGGGGGAAGAAACAATGAATACAGAGCAAACAAAGCATCACAGAATATAACATGGCAACACGCGGTGCTACGTGTGACCTAACGCGGTAGGAGGTGTTACCGACAAAGGGGGCAAACATCCGGGAAAGTATTCCCGGTGTTTCGCGTTTTCGGGCGGATGAAACGGAGGGGGAAAGTTGCAGGTTTGGTATGCTAGGGACGTGTGGTTGATGAACGGTCTGCGTATTCGGATGCGTCTCGAAATTCTGAGCAACTTTCATATATAAAGTATTTTCTTCCGAGTTACAGATTATTTTATATTAATTTTTAAAGTTTTAAAACATTTTCTAATTTATTAATTATTAAATAAATCAATATTATCCAGAATAGTGCATGCTGACATCATCATCATGGCGTCAGCATGATGTCAGCAGTCAACAAGGGTGTTGACTGGTCAAACTGATGTGTGGGTCCCGCATGTCATACCATGTTTAGTTTAATTAGAATTTAGCTAACCTAATTACTGTTTAATTAAACTAACTAGTTAATTTGATTAATTAAACATGATTAATTAACTTAATTAATTCACTAATTAATTGTATTTTAATTATTATTTGTTTATATTATTATTAATTTTTATTCTTTTTTTATTAAACCGTTCTAGGGCGGGGCCCCGACTGTCATTGAGCATCGGGCCATAACGGGCTCGGGTGGCGGTTACGGGCGCAGGCCGTTCGCCCGCACAGCCGCTGGCCCGCGGGTGTCGGCGCTGGAGCAGAGCAGCCGCCGGCGGGAGGCCACGACGGGCGAGTAGGGGCGGCTCATGGCAAGGGCGCCGGCTGGCAAGGCCGCAGGCGAGCGGGCCAGGGGCCGCGCAAGGCCGACGGGTGGCACTCGGCCGGCGGGAGCGAGGCGGGGAAGGCCGGAGCGGCCGCGTTTGGCAGAAGCGGACGGCGGGAGAGAGAGGCGCGGGGCGGCGGAGCAGCGTGCGGCGGAGCGAGCAGCGTGGCCGTGGCCGTCAGCTGCGGGGATGCCGGCGAGGCCAGGTAGGGCGAAGCAGTGGCGGCGCAGGGTTGCGGGCGCTGGGTGTCGACGGTTGTGGCCTTGGCCGCAGCAGCAGCAGGGGAGGACGCGCACCGGGGCTGTCGTGGTGCGAGGCGGGTGCGGCCTGTGCGACGCGGAGGGTGAGGCCGGGTGCACGGCGGTGACCGCGGGAAGGGAAAGGAGGGGAGGCCAAGGCCGTTGGCCTCACCGGAGTTGCTGTGGAGAGGGGCGGCGAGGCTCGAGGTAACGGCCTGGGGAGGAGGATGGGGACGAGGCCGGCGACGTGACGGAGATGAGGCAGCTCCGGCGAGGTGGTCCGATGGTCGACGGCGTGGCGGCGTCGGGGGCGATGGGGGTTTGGCCCCGATCCAGATTGGATCAGGAGGGGGGAGGGGTGAGACGTGGGGAGTGGGGGGGGGGTAATTGGTGGTGTTGGGTAGGTTAGGTCACGGGGGAGGGCCCATATAGGCCAGGAGAGGTGCGGCTGGGCCGGCTAGGTGGGCCGAGGCCCAGTTGGGCCGGGGTCTCTTTGCCCTTTTTTTGGTTTATCGCTTGCTTTCTTTTGTTTTCTTTTAACCTCTATGGTTTTATTTTTAGTTTCTTTTTATTTATGTTTATAAATTATAAAAGTGACACCTAAATAACGTTACCAATTATGCCACTATGACAAATTAAGTAGGCACTCTAAATAAAGTAGTTTGCACAGGTTTACTATTTAAAGAGCATTTGAATAATTGTTTTTGCTACTGTTTTAGTTTCTTTAGTGCATTAGAATATTTCATAAAAATGTGGTTTCTCCGCCAATATTACTTATGAATTATTTGTTACTTTCAGAACATTTTAGTTTTGACTTTTGGAAACTTTAACTGTTTGACGTGATTTTAAATTTGAAATTTGAACGGGATTTGTATCATCGCAAGATTAGTAATAGTAATCGTGTTGACGTGGCATCATTAGCGGAGGGTTACTATAGCTTAACTATCCGGGCGTCACAGTTGGTCTACTTGTCATCGACGTGATGCCTATATTCATGATCATTGCCTCAGATGTCATCATGATTGTTCGCTTTTTATCAATTGCTCAATGGTAATTTGTTCACCCACTGTATGCGTTCTTTCAAGAGAGAAGCCTCTAGTGAAACCTATGGCCCCTGGACCTACTTTTATCATATTATTTTCAGAGCTATAAAACCAAAAACACAAAAGTACCGTGTTGAGTTTTATTTACTTTTATTGTTTATACCTATCATTGTCAGATATCATCCTTGCAAGTAACCGTGAAGGGATTGACAACACCTTTATCGCATTGGGTGCAAGTATTTGTTTGTTTGTTTAGGTGATATCATTGGAGACTTGTGTGTTCCTCCTACTGGATTGATACCTTGCTTCTTAACTGAGGGTAATACTTATCTCTACTTTGCTGCATCACTCTTTCCTATTCAAGGGAAAAATTAATGCAAGCTCAAGAAGCAGCAGTTATCTATTGTGACGCCTCATCATAGGGATTAAGTAGCATTCTTATGCAGGATCGCCATGTGATTGTGATACGTCTCCAACGTATCTATAATTTATGAAGTATTCATGTTGTTATATTATCATTCTTGGATGTTTTATAATCACTTTACAATCATTTTATATCTTTTTTTGGGACTAACCTATTGACATAGTGCCAAGTGTCAGTAGCTGTTTTTTGCATGTTTTTTACATCGCAGGAAATCAATATCAAATGGAGTCCAAACACCGCGAAACTTTTTGGAGATTTTTTATGGATCAAAACACCCAGGATGGGCCAGAGCAGCACATGGGGGGTGCCCCGAGGGGGGCACAACCCACTAGGGTGCGCTTGGGCCCCCAGGTGCGCCAAGGTGGGTTTTGCCCACCTCTGTGGCCTCCCACACCCCTTCTTCGCACTAGAAATTCCCAAATATTCTGAAACCCTTTGGTGTGAACCTATATCAGAAGTTTTGCCGCCTCAAGGCTCTGTAGTCCACGAGATACAATCTAGAGCCTTTTCCGGCACTTTACCGGAGGGCGAAATCATCACTGGTGGCCATCTTCATCATCCCGGCGGCCACCATGGTGAGGAGGGAGTAGTCCACTCTCGGGGCTGAGGGTTTGTACCAATAGCTATGTGTTTAATCTCTCTCTCGCACGATCTCGAGATGTCATGATCTTGATATATCATGGGCTTTGTTGACATAGATGGGTCATATGATGTTTCACCCCTCTCTACTCTTGTTGTGATGAATTGAATCTTTACCCTTTGAAGTTTTGTCATGTCGGATTGAATGTTCAGATTTGAGAACACATGATGTATGTCTTGTGGTATGAATACTTGAGGTGACAATGGGGTATCATATTGATTCACTTGATGTATGTTATGGCACTCAACTTGCGGATTCACGTGGTGACATTGGGGTAATGTATGCATAGGGGTTGATGCATGTTTTTATTATCTTTTCTCCTATATGAACTTTGGGGTCTCCTTGTAGTTCTTTGTGTGGATTGAATATTATGATCATGAAGTTGTTTGATGCATATCGTAGATTCAACTCATGGATATTTGTGGTGACATTGGAATATCTAGGTGACATTAGAGTTGGTTGATGTGTGTCATATGGTGTTATTTTAGTATGAACTCTAGGATAGATTGATCGGAAAGAATAGCTTTGAGGTGGTTTCGTACCCTACAAACAATTTCTATCTTTTTTTTCTCCGCTAATAGGAACTCGGGAGTGATTCTTTATTACACTTTGAGGGATAATCATATGATCCAACTATGTTAGCATTGTTGATTGCACTAGTGAAAGTATGCACCCTAGGCCTCATTTTCCATCATTGCAATACCGTTTGTGCTCTATTTTACTATTTAATACCTTGCTATTTTTTATTGTTCGCACTACAAAAACTCATATCTACTATCTATATTACACTTGTATCACCATCTCTTCGCCGAACTAGTGCACCTATACAATTTGCCATTGTATTGGGTGTGTTGGGGACACAAGAGACTTTTTATTATTTGGTTGCAGGGTTGTTTGAGAGAGACCATATTCATCCTACACCTCCCACAGATTGATAAACCTTAGGTCATCCACTTGAGGGAAATTTGCTACTGTCGAACAAAACTCTACGCTTGGCGGCCCAACACGAGTCTACAAGAACAAGTTGTGTATTATACATCAAGCTCTTTTCTGACGATGTTGCCGGGGACGTGAGTGCTTGAAGGTATATCCTTAGATCTTGCAATCAAATATTTTAGTTTCTTATTTTATCACTAGTTTGGATTTGTAAAATAAAACTATAAAAAATGGAATTGAGGTTGCACCATATTATTGATCATCTTTATAATATCTTTCTTGAAAATGATTGATCGGAAAATTGTGCTTAATTGTTAGAAGAAGAAGTCAATAAAATTTTTGTCAAAAAATATTTGAATGATGAGCATGATTTCAATGTTGTTAGTATGAATTCTTTGACTATCCAAAATGCTAATGATTATTGCACTAGTCATGAGAAAAATGTTTCTTATAAGCATGTCAATTTTTGTGGTGTGGAAAGAATTTGTGAAGACATGCCTCATAGGGATGATAGATTCTGCAAGAAGCATAAACATGATGAAACCAATCGATGGCTCAAAGTGATAGATGAGTTTTCTACAAAATTATGTTCTCTTTATCCTATTACTTGTAAGATTTGCAATAAAGTTGGTCACCTTAATTTCCAATGCATGCTTTTTCATGATCGAATCATGTCCAAATATTGCAATAAATTGATCACCGTTGAACTTTACAATGAACTTTGTTTATATTTGGGGTGTGAAGAATTGACACATAAGAATAGTTGGTTTGAAGCATTCATACTCATAGACCAAATTGAAACTAGCATGAAAGGAATATATATGTTTTGTGTGGTAAATTGAAATGAAAATGCTTATATTGCCAACTATCGGAAGATGGGAAAACCAATTTAAGAACAGTAAAACTGCACCTAATCCCTGCTCTCTCACGAATTGGGTATTCTTGGCCATTGGATTTTGTCCGGTAAACATTTCTGAATTTTAGATCATTGTCTCATGGTGCGTTTAGCGCCAAATGGGCCACACGTCGCATGGGCAACTACTCTCGTAGCTTTTTTGGAGCCCCGTGGTTAATTGCGCCCATTTTCGTCTCGGCCCAAGGTAGCGGGCGGTCCTTTCGGACACAACATTCATCTCCATAAAAGAAAAAAATCGCTCAAGAGAGGAATCAATCGATGGCAGGGCAGTCGATACATGGAGGATGCGGCGGGCGATCGATGCAGACGACGTGGGCGGCGTGCGATGGAATCCAGCCGAGGCGCAATTGGATGGGGATCCAGCGAAGCGCCGGATGGGGGCGAATCAGGGGCCGGTCAATCAAGCCGTCAGGAGACCCGGCTGCGAGGTAGGAAGGTGGGGAGGCATCGGCGATAATGGTGCCTCATCTCCTGGAAACTGCTCCACTTAGACTTCAAACACGCAATCATACTTCAGTTTCTAAGCACGCATTCATGGCCGAGGATGACGTCTCATGTGATGGACACTTCAGTTTCCAATTGGTTCATGTATATATAGGGCGGCTTCCTCCCATGCCCCTTTTGGCCCATCCTCTCTAATCCAGCAGCACAAATCTTCAGGATCGCCCGCTGGAGCCATAGAAGCATGGGGGCGAATGGCCTCGCTAGCTGCACAAGCACACCCACCTCACCGGCCTCTTCGTCGGCCACGGCTGGTGGTGGCGGATCAGCCCAGAAGCTGTGGCTGTTCGTCGGGCTCGGGAACCCTGGCGACAGGATGTGCAATCTAATGGGATTAAGCGCCATCGACGAGGAGAGGTGGAGGCTTGAGGTAGCTGCTAATGTTTCAATCCTACTAGGCAGTGCCTTCCTATTAATGTGTACTACGACAGTGGAAAGGAGAAGTTCATTGCGGTGTGTAAGATGAATGTCTGACCCGTGAAGTGAAAATCAATCCGGCATCCATGGATGGACGATGCAAAGATTTAGTGCTGAATAGAAAATAGATATGTGGGCATCAGTAGGATGCAAATGAAACCTTTGAGACTTACTGAAGTTGAGGAAAACTGCAGAAAAGAAATTCAGTCATGCAACCAAAGTAGAGCCTCTTCAGCAAGAGAACATACAGATTTTTAGTGTTCTATATAGCCTGCTCCGGAAGCTGTAGAGTTAAGTTTGTAAACTTTGCGGATCGTTTTATTCTAGCTTTTCTTAGTGTATAGTCTAATTGTATCAGGTCATTTGCTATGTGCAGATTTGCTTTTGCCATTGCTGATAATGTCCTTCTCGCTGTGCTAGGAAGCATATACCTACTTATTGAATTCTTAGGATCCTTTTTAGTTATGCTAAACTTACATCCTATCTATCGACAATTAAGTGATTATTCAGAAGGGACGCTGCATATTCCTAGATGCACCGGATCGGGAATCAGTCTCTTTGTTTATTTACCAACAGTTATTTGTGCCCTCTTAGCTGTTCATGCCTTTGATTATCTTTGATTATTTTAGCAGCCGAACTAATAATCCACTTTATAAAGGAGTGGATGGCATTGCAGATAAATCCATCATGCTAATCTTCAGTGAGCTCCATCTTCATCATGTACAGGTTGTTTTCTTTGGCATGGTCTTGCCACTGTTACAACTCTCTAAGTATTGTTTTCTGTTCTTTCCAGTGCCATCCACAGTTCAAATGACTTGAGCCAAAGCAAACTCGTAGTTCAAAAGTTGTGAATGGATTTCGTTCAAGCGACATCTACAATGTTAGAGTGGCAAAGCAAAAGTGAAGATTTTCCAAGCCTCCAAGCAAGAGTGGAAAGTTCAACTATATTACCGTACAAATAGACGGGCACGGCAACACGTGCCCATCATGATCTAGTAGAATATAAAAGGAATGCTAATGAAAGGGTAAAGATTTTCACTTTCCCTCCTATTGTCTCCCATAATAATAGGTGACGGGGAGGAGTTCCCTATTCAACCAATCTCATCAATAAGAAGCTCGAATTTTCTTATTAAACCCACACATGATGTGGTGAAGAAGAAGAAAAGAAGAAAGAAGAGAGGTAAAAAAGTATCTTTACCAAATAATGTTGCTCCTATTATTGTTGTGCCTCATGAAAATGAATCAAAAATAATTGTGGAAGATGATGCACTTGATGATGATATTGCTCCTTGTCTTATGGCATCATGTCCGAGAGCACTATGGATGATGAATTTGTTATGCCTATTGCTTGTTGTGATGATTATGATTGGGAATATAATGATACTTCTTATAATCTTGGAAATATTTTGGGCACCAACTTGGGAAACTATGATGATAGCAATTGTTATACTGTTGGTGCTATTCACACTATTAATGATGAGAGTGACTATGCTTATGACGTGCCAAGCCACTACCTTGGGGATGCTATGTTTGATGAGAATGACATGTTTGAGAATTTATTTGCTACAATTAATGTTTGTCCCAAGCTTGGGGATGTTATGCTTAATGAGGATGATCTTTTTAGTGCCCCTACTTTGAATGATAGAATTTGCTATGATGGTTGCATGTCTCCTATCTATGATGAGAATAAACTTGCTACTTATGATGTTTATTGTGATGATACTTTGTCACGACCCGGATTTGATGAAATCCAAGTCTCTGTGCTTACTGTGCTATCCCTGGATCATAGCTAGCACACACAACAACAAGAATGAATACTAGTAAAACATACATCATTTTACCATAACGGTTGATCCAAAATTAAGCAAATACATACCATTGTTATAGCTCAATGCTGGCATATAATATAGCGGAATCATACGTAGTCTCTAAGTTAGGCTCCATCAACGCCACTGGGCTTGTTGAGTGTAGACCGTAACCCTATCGGCTCTTAATCTGCTGAGATCTGCTCATGACAGGTGCAGATGAGTACGTGGAATGTACTCGCAAGTTGCAAAGGAAAGTTTTAACAGAATATGTATGTATGCAGGGTAAGTATTGGTCGAGGTTTCCTTTGCGTAAAGCCAATTTTGTCCTATACTAAATTTAGGCAAACTTCTTTTGAAATAAGATAATTTTTAGTATAAAAGGTTGGAGTGAGACTTTGGATATACGCACCAAAGTTCATTCTCCGATTTTAGTAAAACATTTATATAGTTGAAGTGAAATACAATCACTGTGCTCAATCCTCAACCAACCCTTAAAACAGATTTTTAGAAAAGAGAGGGGAGATTCTTCTTCAGTCCAAGTCTTCAGTTGCTCAAAATTGCTCGTAACCGGGGGCACGGCTCCATGTCTTCAGTTGCTCAAAATTGCCCATAACCGGGGCAAGGCTAATCGATTAGGTTTAACCCTCTGCAGAGGTTGTACATGTTCCCCACATGACACAACCAACCCCGTTTATCATTACACACTTGGGTGTATGACTAAGAGAAGATTGTGACAAAGCTTTTCCGTAACATCCCCTATACCTAACCAAGCCGCCCGCAACTTAGGCAATGAAAGCCCCTCTCCGATGGCGGTCCTGAGGTAAGGGTTTCCCATTAGTAGTAAGCTAATCCAGAGCCCATAGTAGCATGTGATTGTACTGGAAGCTACATCAAACTATACTTGGAAGATCTCATTTCCCTGGACGGCGATCCCCACCAAAACATGTGTGCAAGACCCTAGTCGGGCGCATTCACTGCAAGACCCCGATGGGCGTAATCACTTGTAGACGCTCCCATCAATACCATTCCGCCCAGAGAGTAGAAGTAAAATAGTATATTGCTTTGTTTTTTTCAATAGTTTTCTCAAAACATTGCACCAAAAGAGGGCAAGTTATTTATTTAAAACTTGTTTGATTTTCAACCCACCTAGTTGTGCAAGCGTGGCCAAGCATAGATGTAAGTTTGAACCTAAGGCTCTAGCTAGTAATAATACTTTGCAAAACTTTTGTAAAACATGCATAGTATTAAATTTAAATAGATATGCATAATTTGAAAATATAGGTCAGGGCATGATCAAATTGCAACTTGCCTGATTCTTGAAGTTGATTCCCTATTCGCTATCCTCACTCCTTCACTTCACGATATATCTAACGATGAATGAAAATACTTCAACACACAACAATTCAAATAAAATTCCAAATAAAGATTCAAATAAAATACAAGTTATATGGCTGCCAATATTACAATGATAATTAGTATTAGGACATAGTTACGGTTGAGATATGAAAGTATCGAGGATCGAATTTCTATAAATAAATTTAGAACAACTGGGCTCATGGTCCACTTTATGTTGCTTCTAGAAATCACAAGTGGTTAGGGTTTGACCCAAGGTTCCAAGTCCATGGTTGGAATGTTTGAGAAGCCCATCTAGAGGTGTCATATGATGATCCATACATGAATTTCAAACTAGTGGATCAAGTACCAAAGTGAGTTATAAAATTCACTAGGTACGTGTTTTTTTAAAGATGGTTAAATCCTAAGTTGTGAACCTAAAGAAATAACGAACATGTCGAAAAGTGTAACATAAAGATTCTAACATAATCAAATGAACCTGAGATCCATGTTTGTAGAAGGAAATAATTTGACTGGAATTATGGAATAATTGATATGACAATTTCGATTGAATTCCTAGTTTTAAGTCAAAAGAGTGATGAAAACTAAATGGGAAAATGTGACAAGTGTTGTAACAGAAGTATATGGTACTAAGAATAAAGTTTCGTGAAGGAAAAAAAAGTTAGGCCGATAGATTAAACATTATAGCAAAAATACTCAAATACACTTTTAATCAAAACTAAATTTTAAATTGCTCAAAAATGAGATTTTAATTTTTTATAATAAACTAGAGGTTCCAACGCATCCGGGGATATCTTATTTGGTGAATTCGGATATACGGTTTGAGAGATACAATTTTTCGAAGTTTGGGTATTTTTTCTGTAAATCAATACGAGATAAAGATTAGGTTGTCACGTGTCGCGATCCGATAGGCCAATACCTCTTCACGTGTTACGTCCCAAGAGATTCAGTTTTAGCGATTGAACTAACTAGAACAGGAAGCAGAGACTCACCGCTACTTTGCCAGACTTGGGCGGCGTGGTCGGGCGTGCTTCGGAGTGGCAAACGGCGAAGCCCGTGATGTGGAGAAGAAGGAGGTGTCACCGGAGACGATCAATTCGTCCTGGCGAGGCCGTGTGAACCTGCTGGAGTTGTCCGGGCGGGCAGAGAGTCCGACACTCCGGCCATCGTCCAAACGTATTCCGGCTGCGGTTTAGGAAAGAAGAAGAGGTCAGGGAGGTGCTCCGTGAAGAAATAGATATAAAGGAAGGAACGTTAGGTCCTTGGTGTTACCGACGTCGTCGAAATCATGCGCGAACAGCTGCCATTGTGGAAAACTCCGGTGAGGAATTCCTTAGACCACGGGGCGATTTTGAGAGGGCTTTCTGGGGAGGAAAACGAGTAATAGAGGGAGATTCTAAGGGTGCCTTTTATAGGTGCGAGGGGCGTACATACGAGGAGATCCAAGGCGAGCTTTGTGCGGCCATTAGTGGCTATTTCTGCCTGAATGTTTCACGTATTAGTTCATCCAATTAATGCAATAATGTTGGGTTTTAATTCCCTGAATGTGTTACTTGTGACGTTCTCCACATTTTTTGTGTTGACTCCGAATTGAAAAGGGCAAGGAATTAAGTGGGAGGAGGGGAGGAAGAGATGAGAAGCCATGGTTGTTTATGTTCTGTTCCTGCTCCAGATTGAAAGTGCAGAGGAAGGAGACGAGCACGTGCGCCTGGGCTTGAGGTGTGATCCCTAGATGGGCTTTAGTGAAAGAACTTGGCCTAGTGAAAAAAAAAACAAATAGAACTGGAAAAAAAATTATAAGAGATGATGGGCTGAGGCAATTGGACCTAGGACACAATGTAGTTATCTGCATACGTAAATGTGAAAATCCCATAGAATGTAAGTGCACAAAAAAAATTTATTTAAAAGAAAATGTTTACATTAACCTAAATATTGTTTAGAGTCCATAAAATAGTTTTATAATTTAATAAGAGTATTTTGTGCACAAACTACTATTAATGCCTTATGGACATAATTGAATTGCTAAAACAAAACAAATTAGAGTTTTCCAAATACACAAAATTGTACCGTGTTAAATATTTCCAAGTACATTTTTGGAGAAGTCACATTATCTCCTCTCATTAAGTTTTATTTGAATACTTTGGAAATATTTAAATGGCTTTAAAATTCCACATAAGACCAATTTGGATGAAAATCATAAATTCAAGAACTCCAAATGAAATATTCCTCCACCACTTTTGAGAAAGTCATTTTATTCTCACTCATATATTTGAATGTGGTTTAAAAATATTCCGAAAGAATCGAATGCCTTTTGAGTTCTTGAATAAACTTTCCCAACCATTGTTTTTTTTATTGGACAAAAATGTTATCCAATTATTTTAACCTGGTTTGAAAAAGTTTAACAAGGACTCAAAAGTTTTAAATTCCCATGAAAATTGAAGCAATTCAATAAATAATATTTTATTATTAACATTCCAAATTTTGAAAAATTTGGGATGTTACAACTACCACCCTTAAAAGAAATCTCGTCCTCGAGATTTGGTGAGGCTAGCAAGAAGTAGGGTAGGATTGGGTTCTCTTGGGTTACTTTCCCAGGGTTATTTCTTAGCATCCGCAGGCTTGCGGTTTATTCTTCACCTTGATCTTGCAGGAATGTCTTTCCTTGGTTTAATTCCTTATATCATTGTCACTTCAATATATCCTGAGGCCTTAAGACACCATACTTGCTATTTAGCCAACTGTTGATTGGATCATTTATCCTCCGAGTGTGTTCTTAGGGTACTACCACCCTTAAAAACAAACTTGTGGCGGTTTCCACAATCTCCATATTCCATGATGGTTCTTCATCAAGCTCCTATGGTTTAGAACTGGGCTTTTCCTCAAAAGAAAAGTCTTTCACAAATCCATAAATTCTAGAACTACCTATCAAGACTCTCTTGGGGGTCAATAGCTTCTGATGGAACTCCTTGAACATATTCATATTCTCCTAGTCATACACCCAAGTGTGTAATGATAAACGGGGTTGGTTGTGTCATGTGGGGAACATGTACGGCCTCTGCAGAGGGTTAAACCTAATAGATTAGCCGTGCCCCCGGTTACGGGAAATTTTGAGCAACTGAAGACTTGGACTGAAGAAGAATCTCCCCTCTCTTTTTCTAAAAATCTGTTTTAAGGGTTGGTTGAGGATTGAGCACAGTGATTGTGTTTCACTTCAACTATATAAATATTTTACTAAAATCGGAGAATGAACTTTGGTGCGTATATCCAAAGTCTCACTCCAACCTTTTATACTAAAAATTATCTTATTTCAAAAGAAGTTTGCCAAAATTTAGTATAGGACAAAATTGGCTTTACGCAAAGGAAACCTCGACCAATACTTACCCTTCATACATACATATTCTGTTAAAACTTTCCTTTGCAACTTGCGAGTACATTCCACGTACTCATCTACACCTGTCATGTGCAGATCTCAGCAGATTAAGAGCCGATAGGGTTACGGTCTACACTCAACGACCCCAGTGGCGTTGATGGAGCCTAACTTAGAGACTACGTATGATTCTGCTGTATTATATGCCAGCATTGAGCTGTAACAATGGTATGTATTTGCTTAATTTTGGATCAACCGTTATAGTAAAATGATGTATGTTTTACTGGTATTCATTCTTGTTGCTGTGTGTGCTAGCTATGATCCAGGGATAGCACAGTAAGCACAGAGACTTGGATTTCATCAAATCCGGGTCGTGACATACTTATATTATAAAAAGTTTTGATAATTATTTTCATAATTTTGAATATCCTTTCACTGAACATTATTCTTTTAATGTGGAAAAAAATTATGGTATTCGAGTTTCATATGATACTCCCACCATTGTGAATGAGAAGAAATTTTCTTATGTGGAGAGCAATAAAATTTATATGCTTGTGGATCATGAAAATAATGCTTTATGTGATGGTTATATTGATTAATCTATTCATTATGTTACTTAAAGTTATTATGAGAGAGGCACTTATGATTCATGATGCTCACTTTATGTTTCAATTCAAATCTTTCATGTGAGCATCATTGAAATCATCATGCCTAGCTAAAAGGCATTAAAGAAAAGCGCTTGTTGGGAGACAACCCAACACTTATACCTACTATTTTCGGGTGTTCACATGATTATGCTACTGTAGTAATAATGTTTTATAGCTTTTCTTTCAATAAAGTGCCAAGGAAAGCCTTAGGATCATGTTGGGTGATAGTAGATTTGATCTTGCTGAAAAAAGAAACTTTTGTGCTCACAAAACAATTCTCATTTTTTTACAGAAGAGTGTTTTTTAGATGATTATTTTTGCAGAAGATTAATAAAAAAATTGTTCATGTGGTCCTATTTTTTTTCAAGATTTTAAGAGTTGCAGAAGTATGGTGAATTTTCAGATCATTATAGATTATTCTGTTTCTGACAGATTCTGTTTTCAATGCATAGTTTGTTTGTTTTCTAGTTTCTATGGCTTATATTGGTCAATATAAATTGTATAAATGATATGCTAAAGTAGGTATTGTGTGAGAACAATTATGAATCTTGTCTTTGAAAGTACCCAAAGTGAATGATTTGTTTTATCATACTAACCCATCTCACGAAGTTTTGTTAAGTTTTGTGCGATTGAAGTTTTCAAGTTTTGGGTGAGATATCAATATGAGGAGAATAAGGAGCGGAAAGACCATAAGCTTGGTGATGCTCAAGGAACCCCAAGAAAATATTCAAGGAATACCCAAGAAACTAAGCTTGGGGATGCCTCGGAAGGCATCCCATCTTTCGTCTCCAACATTATTGGTAACCTCACTTGAAGTTATATTTTTATTCGTCACATGGTATGAGTTTTGCTTGGAGCATCATTTTATTTTGTTAGGATTGGCTTGCTGGTATTTAGAATAATGTGTTGTATCTTTTAGTTTAATAAAAGTGTCAAGGATAGCCTATACCATGCTTACTTTGCAAGTCTACATGTTGCTGTTTAAAAATAGAAAGTTTATCGATGTTGAATGTTATAAAAGGTTGAATTTTTTTGCATAGTAAGCTATGATAAATTTCCTGCAGCATGTTAAAATTTCAAAAAAAAAGCTAGGGAAGTATGGATCCTCTTGCATTCTTTACCGATTGCACTGTTTTGACATATTGCTATTATGTTTACATTGTTTGCATATGTTTGCGTGTTTAATGATTCTATTTGAGGATAGGAGTATTAAATATGCAGAGGCATTTAGTATGCAATGTTGAACAATAATTTTAGTAATTTTCTACAGTACAGAATGATAAGGTTTTTGCATTGGTTTGTAATAACTTATCTCACGAGTTCTCGTTGAGTTTTGTGTGGATGAAGCTTTTGAGATTTAGGAAAACCGTGATATGAGAAGAATTAAGGAGACACAAAAGCTCAAGATTGGGGATGCCCAAGGCATCCCAAGATAACATTTCAAGAAGTCTCAAGCATCTAAGCTTGGGGATTCCCCGGTAGGCATCCCACCTTTCTTCATCAACATTTATCGGTTAGTATCTGTTGATCCTAAGTTTTTTCTTCTTCACATGAGTTGTGATATTATTGAAATTTCATTTTATCTTGTTTTCTTGATGTTTTAATAAAAAAATTATATTTGGAAGTTTTTAAATAAAATAGAGCCCCCAAATAGTTGCTAGGGAGGCTAGGTAAGCAGCATTCACATCCCATCAACGAAGCTCTTTTTTGTCACCGTTGCTCTAAGTGCTTCACTTATATCTTTTTGAGCACGGTGTGATTTGTTTTTGTTGAAGAAAATCTCGCATGCTTCACTTAGATTAATTTTATAGAAAGAAATATTATGCTCATGATCTTCATTTATAACTTTTTGGAGTAGCTTATCATTTACTCATGTGCTTCACTTATATCCTATGAGTAAATTCTTGAATAAATTGAATGCCATGAAGTTGAAATCATATCATGCCTAGTGGTAGATTCACATCGGGTTTAGAAAGTGAAATATTTTGAGGCTTGACAATCACAATATAGGTCATACAAGAAATTCATGCATAATTAGTATGAGGAAGAGAACTTTCACACGCAAATACACTATCTTGGAAATCTTTTGTAATTGTGAGCCCACATCAAAATATTATATGCCAAAATTGTTGATGTTGGACAAGGAAGACAACGTAATGGTTTATGTTTGTTCATATTAACATAGAAGTTATATTGTCATAGATCCTTCAACATGTGGTGCTTGCCCCCATCTTTGCTAGCCAAAAATTCCACACCAAGTAGAGATACTACTTGTGCATCCAAAAACCCTTAAACCCAAATATTATCTTCAAGAGTCCACCATACCTACCTAAGGATTGAGAAAGATCCTTCAAGTAAGTTCCCATTGGTGCAAAAATGCTATAAAAATTGCTTCCAATTTTTTTAGATCATTTACTGTAAGAGAAAATTGAGCTTTGTACGAACTTGTGATGGCAAAGAATAAAAGCGACAAACTGCATAATAAAGGTTGCTATCATAAGGGGCAATATAACTTGACATTCTTTTGCACTAAGGGATTGAGCATACAAACAAATAAGCGCGTGTCAACCTCTACTTTCCTCTCCGAAGGGCCTATCTTTTACTTTTATGTAAGAGTCAAAGTTTTCCCTCTCTATTCCTTTTTAGTTTTCTCCTTTGGCAAGCATCATGTGGTGAGGAAAGATCTAGGCACATATGTCTAGCTGAATATGGGTAGCATGAGTTAGTATTGTTGACATCACCCAAAGGTGAATACATTGGGAGGCGAAATTACAAGCCCCTATCTTTCTATGTGTCCGGTTGAAACGTTTTGCTCATGTGTATGTGGTGAGTGTTAGCAATCATAGAAGACTATATGATGGCTGAGTATGTGGAGCTCTTACTTAAACTCTGTTGAATAAGTTGAATTACAATTGCTTGGTGACTAAGAACATAGGTTGTTGAGTTCCAAGTGAATTCATTGTTTGAACCTTAACAAGTGAATTGCTACTCTAACATGGGAAGTTTTATAGGAAAGAATTGTTGTTATAATGCTAGGAAAAGTGATTGAAATTGTCATTGATCAAACTTGTGCACTTAGCTAGCATTCACACTTCATAAATTATTTCTTTTATCATTTACCTACTCAAGGACGAGTAGGAATTAAGCTTGGGGATGCTGATACGTCTCAGATGCATCTATAATTTATGAAGTATTCATGTTGTTATATTATCATTCTTGGATGCTTTATAATCATTTTATATCATTTTTGGGACTAACCTATTGACATAGTGCCAAGTGCCAGTTGTTGTTTTTGCATGTTTTTTACATCATAGGAAATCCATATCAAACGGAGTCCAAACACCGCGAAATTTTTTGGAGATTTTTTATGGACCACACTAGTACATCGAGGTGCTATACAAACAGTTTTTAACCCCTTTCCATGACGGCATTTGGAACCGTCGCCTAGTGAGTGTGGGCGATAGGGGGTCCTTCCCACACGACCCAGAAACCATCAGGGATATGCCCTCGTAGGACACACGGTCGGCAAAATGAGGTTGTGTGCGACCGGCGAGCGACCAAATACGGTTATACGTACAGTAGTGCTAAAAAAATACAATTATATAGGAGAAATCATTTCCGGTCATCAGTACATCCCACATAGTCAGTCCACGCAGTCGCTCCAAGGAAAACGTTTTTGTTCGCAGGTACATCACACACAATTTTCCCCGTTAAATTGTTTGTGATAGCATTTCCATTGCACATGGTATTAACAATTTTATCGTTTGCGTTATTGAATGCATCACACACGGTGCGTAGAAGAAACTGTGTGGCAAAGGTTGTCCATCACACACAGTTTTTATGTGGCAAATGTTTGCGCCAGGTGGCCTAACACAAACAGTTTTCAAGAGGATGTCATGTGTGATTGGTCATTGACCCAACACGGTTTATTCCTAGAAACGGTGTGCGTTATTGAATGCATCACATGCGGTGTTTTCTCAATAACCGTTTGCAATATAAAAACCCAATTAGTAGGCTAATTATCCTATTATTGATGATCCATTTATTAATCTAATTGACATTTCATATTAAGCACACAATATATTTCAGTTTCATAATTGAAATACATCAGAGTACAACATCATATAGCTTCAGCACTCAGCAGCCCCATTACATAACTGCACCAGCACCAAGTTTCACATGCAACATCTATAACCTTTCGAAATTAGCAACAAAGACGGTACATAGACAGATGTATCTCTTCTGGAAAACTGCCGAAGCGGAAGTGAGCCTTCATTGATGTTGAAGGTCTTTGCGACTTTAGGCCAGTGCCTTTGGATGATTGACCGTCCATCCTCCGTCCTCTTCAGGAACACTTCAATGTTGAACCGTGGGTGTTGTATGAATACCTTCCTCGCCTCCTGACCATACAGGTGGTTTGAGAGGTAATCATCAGTGAACTGCTTTGGAAAGGCCTGAAAACAAGGATGTGCATAAATATCTTCTCTACATTGGAAATGGGGCAAGGGAATAAAAAACGCAAGGTATAATAGTTAGTACCATCCTGTAGTGAACTGGTGTCTTCTTCATTGTGCAGACAAAGATCTTATCGTTTTTGTTGCTAATTCCTTTATCCTAAAAATCTTTATGAGTTTCTTGACTTGACTGATATTCATGGATAACCCATTTCCCCATATGCAAAAAGGGTCGAACTGTGGGTCAAAACCTATGACAGCGGGACCTACATGTGCAAGACCAGATTGTTAAAAACTCAAATATTAGAATGGTTCCTGCAATTGCACAATAATGTGCTATTAGACAAAGGACCATGCGCGTGCTAACCTCGATTGTAAACCACAGTGCTTCCCATTATTTACCTGCAACACATATAAGGTAGTGAGTCATCAGGTTAAGTAAGGGTTCGCATGCTATCAGTAAAATATGTTGATGAAAAATAAGCACATTGCAGATTCATCTGATTAATTCAAGCCACATGGAAAACCCATTTATCCAAACCGAGCATGATTAAGAACTAGGAAATATAGCACTTGTATATGTTTCTCATGTATTAAGTACAGCCAAATTCGATTTATTCCTCACATGCAAGACAATACAAAATTATACCCATGACAATTGGACATCGCATTGCAGAATTGAACCAAGCAGTTAACTAAACACCACAACAAATGAACATAACATTAACTAAGCACCACATTGCACAATATAACATACTCCTAATAGAAGATCAGACAGTTAACCAAACCAAGCATGCTTAACAACTTGGAAATATAGCAATTGTATTTGTTTCTCATGTATTTAGTACAACCAAATTCGATTTACGTCTCACATGGTATACAATAACAGAATGCACCCATAACTATTGAACATCATGTTGCAGAATTGAACCAAACAGTTAACTAAACACCACAACACAAATGAACCAAGCGTTAACTGAGCACCACATTGCACAATGTATAACCAAACCAAGCATGCTTGACAACTTGGAAATATAACAATTGTATTCGTTTCTCGTGTATTTTGTAAAGATAAATTCGATTTATTTCTCACATGGGAGACAATACAAAATTGCAGCCTGGAGAATTGAACATCACATTTCCAGAATTGAACCAAACAGTTAACTGAAGATGACAACTAATTAACCAAACAGATAATAAGTGAGCACCACACTGCACGACATATAGAACATATACACTAGAGCAACAGATTGCATGGTAAAATTAGATAGCAAAATTCAATAGAATTTGTTAAGGAAAGGCAGGAGCAGCACAACAACGGGTAAACCGAACATGCTTAACTAGCGTAGCTAGCAAATGGCAGGGTTCTCCTCAAAGATCTGGGGGTCGGCATGAATGGCAGCCAACACTACCTCATCCGCGCGTATGGCTGTGATTTGCTTCTCCGCTGCCAAATGCTCCTTGAGATCCTGGCTATGCTACATGCACCATGGCTTAGGGAGGCGCTTATTTGGTGGAGGGGTTGGTGATTTGGGTGGAAGGTGTCGCGCTCGCGCCGGCGGTCGGGGCATGTAGGATGTGGAAGGAGGAGGAGGATGCGGGTCGGGTGTGGATTACCTGCCTGGATAGACGAGGCCGAGGGTCGCCGACGAGGAGGCGGCGCTGCAAGCAAGGAGTGAAGGTTTCAACTTGGAAAGGAATGCGAAAATAGAGGAAATGTGTCTTTTGGTAAGGGGGAGGGGGCGGGGAGGTAGATATTTCCGCCGAAGCCAAAACTTTGGAATCGCTTCAGCGAAAAAACTAGCGCGCAAAGTGTCATCAGACACGGTCCCTTATTCCGAACTGTGTACGATATGTGAACATCGCAAACGATTCATATAGCTTAACCCGTGTGTGATGAGTTTGAATGTCAAAAAATTTGGTCCACGTCACCATCTTTCATCGGCGACGATTGAACAGTGAAATGATATTTGAGGAGCGGGCTAGTGTGCTTAACACTTCGACGGTGCTCCAAGATATTATGTGCTGCATCTGACATGGTTGGTGATAATAAACTGTGTGCGATCTACTTGATTTTACGTCTTGATTTGAATTACATAATGAGGTCACAATTGCAAAGGATGGTGTTTGAATTGCTAGAACTTTTATCTGCAGTGAACATGCAACTATAGGTGCGTCGTAAAAAATAGAATTATTCAGGGTTCGTTTGGATGTTTTTATACATTAACTTGGTTTTGTAGGCATTTCAGGTGCATAATTCAAATTTGAACTACATGCACATGCTCTAGTGCATATAAACTGGTTGAAAAATCAAAGTTGTGTCCCTGGTTGCATGCTTAGGTCCCATGCAAGAAATGGGAATGAATGCCAAACTCCCCGCCACCGTCCCTCGGCCGCAAACATTGAGATACCTGGTTTTTAAATTTTAGTAAATCCAAAACTCGTCTGAAATTCATGGAAATTGGCATGCTATCATGGTTCAACATCAACATGTCGTGGTAATTTTTTTGTCCCATTTGATGCAGGTTTGGGTATAAGCTTCTCACAAACCAGAGCTTCTCACAACAAGCGTGATGGTTTCGGTAGGGAACGTGCCAGCTTTGGGGACGAAACGATATCCGTTTCCTCTTATTGCTTTTAAAAAAAATCTAGTGTCAACATAGAACAACATGAGTGTTGTGTCTAATTTTGGAATTTTTCGGGGTTCGTTTGGACATTTTTATACATTAACTGGGTTTTCTACGCATTTTATGTGCATAATTCAAATTTGAACAACATGCACATGTTCCAGTGCATATAAACAGGTTGAAAAATCAAATATGTGACCTTCGGTGCATGCTTAGGTCCCATGCAAGAAATGAGAATGAATTTCAAACACCCTGCCGCCGTCACTCGGCCGGAAACATTGAGATACCTGGTTTTCAAATTCTAGTAAATCCAAAACTTATCTGAAATTCATGAAACTTGGCATGCTATCATGGAGCGGCATCAACATGTTGTGGTAAACTTTTTGCCTCATTTTGGGCAAGTTTGGGTATAAGCTTCTCACTAACCAGAGCTTCTCACAACAAGCGTGATGGTTTCGGTAGGGAACGTGACACCTTTGGGGACGAAACGATATCTGCTGCCTCTTATTGCTTTCAAAAAATTTCTAATGTTAACATATATAGAACAACATGAGTGTTGTGTGTAATTTTGGAATTTTTCGGGGTTCGTTTGGACACTTTTATACATTAACTGGGTTTTCTAGGAATTCTATGTGCATAATTCAAATTTGAACTACATGCACATGCTCCAGTGCATACAAATGGGTTGAAAAAACAAATCGGTGTCCTTCGGTGCATTCTTAGGTCCCATGCAAGAAATGGGAATGAATTTCAAACATCCTGCCACCATCACTCGGCCGGAAACATTGAAATACCTGGTTTTAAAATTCTAGTAAATCCAAAACTCATCTGAAATTCATGAAACTTGGCATGCTATCATGGAGCGGCATCATCATGTCGTGGTAAAAAAATTGTCCCATTTGGGATAGGTTTGGGTATAAGGTTTTCACAAACCAGAGCTTCTCACAACAAGCGTGATGGTTTCGGTAGGGAACGTGCCACCTTTGGGGACGAAACGATATCTATTGCCTCTTGTTGCTTTCAAAAAAAATCTAGTGTCAACATATATAGAACAACATGAGTGTTGTGTCTAATTTTGGAATTTTTTGGGGTTCGTTTGGAAATTTTTATACATTAACTGGGGTTTATAGGCATTTTATGTGCATAATTCAAATTTGAACTACATGCACATGTTTGAGTGCATATAAAAGGGTTGAAAAATAAAGTCTGTCTCCTTCGGTGCATGCTGAGGTCCCATGCAAGAAATGGGAATGAATTTCAAACACCATGCCACCATCACTCGGCCAGAAACATTGAGATACCTGATTTTTAAATTCTAGTAAATCCAAAACTCCTCTGAAATTAATGAAACTTGGCATGCTATCATGGAGCGGCATCAACATGCCATGGTAAAAAAATCCCATTTGGGACAGGATTGTGTATAAGCTTCTCACGACAAGCGTGATGATTTCGGTAGGGAATGTGCCACCTTTGGGGACGAAACGATATCCATTGCCTCTTATTGCTTTCAAAAAAATTCTAGTGTCAACATATATATAACAACTGGAGTGTTGTGTCTAATTTTGGAATTTTTCGTGGTTCGTTTGGACATTTTTATTCATTAACTGGGTTTTCTAGGAATTTTATGTGTATAATTCAAATTTGAACTACATCCACATGCTCCAATGCATATAAACGGGTTGAAAATTCAACTCTGTGTCCTTCGGTGCATGCTTAGGTCCCATGCAAGAATTGGGAATGAATTTTAAACACCCTGCCACCATCACTCGGCCAGAAACATTGAGATACTTGGTTTTTAAATTCTAGTAAATCCAAAACTCTTCTGAAATTCGCGAAACTTGGCATGCTATCATGGAGCGGCATCAACATGCCGTGGTAAAAAATTTGTCCCATTTGGGACAGGTTTGGGTATAAGCTTCTCACGACAAGTGTGATGGTTTCGGTAGGGAACGTGCCAACGATACCCATTGCCTCTTATTGCTTTCAAAAAATTCTAGTGTTAACATATATATAAAAATATGAGTGTTGTGTCTAATTTTTGAATTTTTCGGGGTTCGTTTGGACATTTTTATTCATTAACTAGGTTTTCCAGACATTTTATGTGTATAATTCAAATTTGAACTACATGCACATGCTCCAGTGCATATAAATGGGTTGAAAAATCAAATATGTGTCCTTCAGTGCATGCTTAGGTCCCATGCAAGAAATGGGAATGAATTTCAAACACCCTGCCACCATCACTCGGCCAGAAACATTGAGATACTTGGTTTTTAAATTCTAGTAAATCCAAAACTCTTCTGCAATTCACGAAACTTGGCATGCTATCATGGAGCGGCATCAACATGCCATGGTAAAAAATTTGTCCCATTTGGGACAGGTTTAGGTATAAGCTTCTCACGACAAGCGTGATGGTTTCGGTAGGGAACATGCCACCTTTGGGGACGAGACGATATCCATTGCCTCTTATTGCTTTCAAAAAATTCTAGTGTTAACGTATATATAACAACAAGAGTGTTGTGTCTAATTTTGGAATTTTTCGGGGTTCGTTTGGACATTTTTATTCATTAACTGGGTTTTCTAGGCATTTTATGTGTATAATTCAAATTTCAACTACGTGCACATGCTCCAGTGCATATAAACGGGTTGAAAAATCAAACATGTGTCCTTCGGTGCATGCTTAGGTCCCATGCAAGAAATGGGAATGAATTTCAAACACCCTGCCACCGTCACTCAGCCGGAAACATTGAGATACTTGGTTTTTAAATTCTAGTAAATCCAAAACTCGTCTGAAATTCATGAAACATGGCATGCTATCATGGAGCATCATCAACAAGTCGTGGTAAATTTTTTGTCCCATTTGGGGCAGGTTTGGGTATAAGCTTCTCACAAACCAGAGCTTCTCACAACAAGCGTGATGGTTTTGGTAGGGAACGTGCCAGCTTTGTGGACGAAACAATATCTGTTGCCTCTTATTGCTTTGAAAAAATTTCTAGTGTCAACATAGAACAACAAGAGTGTTGTAATTAATTTTGGAATTTTTCGCGGTTCGTTTGGACATTTTTATACATTAAGTGGGTTTTCTAGGCATTTTATGTGCATAATTCAAATTTGAACTACATGCACATGCTCCAGTTCATATAAATTGGTTGAAAAATCAAATTTGTGTCCTTCGGTCCATGCTTAGGTCCCATGCAAGAAATGGTAATTAATTTCAAACACCAGGGCACTATTGATTGCTGGTAAAACTTTGAGATTCTTTGTCTTTAAATTCTAGTAAATCCAAAACTCGACATGCTGTGGTATTTTTCGTGTCCATTTTCAGAGAAGGCGGACTCGAATAACAGCCAACAAAGGCATTTTGAAACATAGCTGCCACTATAACATCTCAAAGGTTTCGTATAATTTAAATTGTGTGCATTCTGTGAGCCATTCACGTGACGCCATGCCTCACTCTTTTGATGGCTAGGAGGTGTCGTGCGTGCGGACAGGTGCTTGAGTGCTTGACTAAACAGGGGGGCGTGCGACTGTACTCCAATGTAGGATTTGTGCAGCTCTTGATCGCAAACGTTTTAGTTAGAACACCCGTATGCTAACCAACAGCTTCCCCATGAAGCCAAGAGAAAATGTGTCGAGCAGGATTTCTACAGCTCTTCATCGCAAATGTTTTAGCTAGAACACTCGTATGCAAAGTGGGAGCTCACGTCTTCCCCCTTAAGTTGAGGGAAAATTCGCAGTGCGTGATTTGTGCATCCCTTCAACACAAATGGTTGTTTTGGATGCCTGTGTGCAACCACGTACAAACAATTTGGTAAGATTTGCCTCTGTCACATTGGGTATGTTGCCATTTGTCAAACTGGAAAGATTGACATTTGTTGATCTAGTAATGTTGCCATTTGTCAATCATTGTACACTGCGATTTATCAAAATATGCAGCTAAAAATCACTAGCACTATCTAGTTTTTGCAACTAAAATTCAGTAATTAAGCATAGATTTCATTCATAGATTAAGCAGTCATTCTTAATTTATACATACAGTTCAACTCGACAGCTGAACCGGCCAAACTTTTCCCCGATTGTTGCCAACCACGTACTGAAATAGCTAGCTCAACTATATATACTAGCTAATTATAAGTACATTGTATAGTTCCACCACATGTATAGTCAGATGAACTGAACAAAATAGCCCCTAAATAATACTACTACACAGGGGATTTGTGCTACTTCCGGCAGCTTCTCCTCTGTCGAGCGCGCTGAGTAAGAGGCAGAGGAGGAGGAGCCTACCGACGAGCTGGCTGCAATACGGTGCGTGCCGCTACTGCACGTTCAGCAATGGTCGCCAGCTCGAACGCCCACTACCGCTCCAGACGACCCCTCTCGAAGCGGCCGGACTTCTCGTAGATCTCCTAATTCCTCGCCTCTGCGTCGGTGTGTGATGCGGCCACGTCTGCAGTAAGGCTCTTTGCATGATCGACAAGGTGCTCCTCCTCCTCCCGCAGGAACTCGGAGTAGCGCGCAAGATCGCTGATGCATGTGCGGGCCTCCACCTCTACCTCCCGCCTTCGGGCGGTGGTGGCGGAGCGGGTGATGATCCCGGTGGTCGACGATGGGCTGGCGGCCACGGCGGCTGACGATGGGATGGCGGCCACGAGTGCCACCTCCCACCATCGGGCCACGGTGGTGGAGCGGGTGATGGCCGACAGTGGGGTGGCGGCCATGAAGGCTGCTACCTCTTGAGCATGTGTTGTTTTTTCCTTGAAGAGGAAAGGGTGATACAACAAATAGCATAAGTATTTCCCTCAGTTTTTGAGAACCAAGGTATCAACCCAGTAGGAGACTACACGCAAGTCCCTATTACCTGCACAAACAATTAAGAACCTTGCAACCAACGCGATAAAGGGGTTGTCAATCCCTTCACGACCACTTGCAAATGTGAGATCTGATAGAGATAATAAGATTAATATTTTTGGTATTTTTGTTGTATAGATTGAAAAGTAAAGATTGCGAAATAAAAGAACAATAAAGATATCTAGTTGACGGAAGATTAATATTATGGAAAACAGACCCGTGGGCCATAGGTTTCACTGGTGGCTTCTCTCAAGATAGCATATTGTATGGTGGGTGAACAAATTATTGTCGAGCAATTAATAGAAAAGTGCATAGTTATGAGAATATCTGGGCATGATCATGTATATAGGCATCATGTCCGTGACAAGTAGAACGAAACGATTCTGCATTACTACTATTACTCCACACATCGACCGCTATCCAGCATGGATCTAGAGTATTAAGTTCATAAGAACAGAGTAACGCCTTAAGCAAGATGACATGATGTAGAGGGACAAACTCATGCAATATGACATAAACCCCATCTTTTTATCCTCGATGGAAATAATACAATACGTGCCTTGCAGCCCCTGCTATCACTGGGAAAGGACATCGCAAGATTGAACCCAAAGCTAAGCATTTCTCCAATTGCAAGAAAGATCAATCTAGTAGGCTAAACCAAACTGATAATTCGAAGAGACTTGCAAAGATATTAAATCATGCATATAAGAATTAATAGAAGAATCATGCATAAACCCACAATTCATCGGATCTCAACAAACACACGCAAAAAGTATTACATCAAATAGATCTCCAAGAAGATCGAGGAGAACTTTGTATTGAGATCCAAAGAGAGAGAATAAGCCATCTAGCTAATAACTATGGTAAACTACTCACACATCATCGAAGAGGCTATGGTGTTGATGTAGATTTCCCCTCCGACGAAGCTCCGGAAAAGGCCCCAAGATGGGATCTCACGAGTACAGAAGGTTGCGACGGTGGAAATAGGGTTTCATGGTGCTCTCGGATGTTTTTAGGGTATATGAGTATATATAGGAGGAAGAGGCACGTCGGTGGAGCTACGAGGGTCCCACGAGGGTGGGGGCGGGCCTACCCCCCTGAGCGCGCCCTCTTGCCTCGTGGCCGCCTCGTGGCATCCCAGACGTGTACTCCAAGTCTTCTGGTTTCCGTTATTTCCAAAAATGATCCTCGCGAAGGTTTCATTTCGTTTGGACTCCGTTTGATATTCCTTTTTGCAAAACACTGAAATAGGCAAAAAAACAATAATTTGCACTGGGCCTTTGCTTAGTAGGTTAGTCCCAAAAATAATACTATAAAAGTGCATATTAAAGCCCATTAAACATCCAAAACAGGTAATATAATAGCATGGAACAATCAGAAATTATAGATACGTTGGAGACATATCAAGCATCCCCAAGCTTAATGCCTGCTCATCCTCGAGTAGGTAACTGGTAAAAATATAGTTTTTGATGTGGAATGCTACCTAACATAATTTTCAATGTAATTCTCTTTATTGTGGCATGAATGTTCAGATCCAAAAGATTCAAGACAAAAGTTTACTATTGACATAAGAATAATAATACTTCAAGAATACTAACAAAGCAATTATGTCTTCTCAAAATAACATGGCAGAAGAAAGTTCATCCCTACAAAATCATATAGTTTGTCTATGCTCCATCTTCGTCACACAAAATACCCAAATCATGCACAACCCCGGTTTCAGCCAAGCAATTGTTTCATACTTTATTTTTTTAGACATTTTCAACTTTCACGCAATACATGAGCGTGAGCCATGGATATAGTACTATAGGTGGAATAGAGTGGTGGTTGTGGAGAAGACAAAAAGAGGAAGATGGTCTCACATCAACTAGGTATATCAATGGGCTATGGAAATGCCCATCAATAGATATCAATGTGAGTGAGTAGGGATTGCCATGCAACGGACGCACTAGAGCTATAAATGTATGAAAGCTCAACAAAAAAACTAAGTGGGTGTGTGTCGGTGTTATAACTAGCGGATCTCGGCTAGGGGGTTCCTGTGACACCCCGAGACCGGTGCCCCAGGTGTCAGCCAGTTATTCGTTGTCAGTGCCATGTCATCTGCTTGTGTGTTGCGTCTTGCCATGTCATCATGTGTGTTGCATCAGCATGTTTTCAAAACTTGCATCCGCCCGAGTTCCCTCGTCCTTTCCGTTGTCCGTTCTGAGCCCAGACACACTCACACGCGCCCACGGCGCCTCCGAATATTTATTTTGTGAGTGGCCGAAAAACGTTCTCGGAATGGGTTAAAACTTGGCGTGTGGTCTTATTATATCATAGGTAGACCGCCTGTCAAGCTTCGCCGCGTTCGGAGCTCGTTTGATAGCCCAACGGTGAACCGTGTTAACCGCCGGAGGCCTTTTCTCTTTTGGCCCAGCTCCCCTTTCACACAGCCCACCTAGCCCATTCTAACCCCTCCATGCTCTTGGCCCTTCGATCACGATCGCGTGGCCGCGAACGGCTCCTCATTTGGACACTCCTAGCTCCCTCTAGCTATAAATAGGTGCCTCCCTTTCCATTTTCGCGCAGATCCAACCCTAAAAATGCTCCTCCCCGCGCAGCCGGACATGTCCACTCTGCCTGGACATGTCCATCCCCACCTTCCACGTCGCCGCAGCCAATCGGCGCCCGCCACATCAGCGCCGCCGCCACCTCCAGCCAACGGGCGTCCGCCACGTGGCCAGCCAGCCTCCACCACCGCCGCGGCCCGTCGAGCCCGCAGCGGGCCCGACGAGCCCATCCGCCGCCGCTGCTCGGCGCGAGGCCGCAGTCGCCGCGCGCCCGAGCCCCCCGTCAAGCCCGCTTCGCGCCCCGCCTCCCGCTGGCCGTGCCCCGCCGGCACGCGCCCGCCGGCCGCCTCCATCCCCGCCGCCGGCGAGGCCCCGCCGCCCTGGAGCTCCTCGCACGCCGCCCGCCGCCCTGGCCTTCGCGCCACCGCGCCGTCCCTACACTCGCCAGCTCCGCCGCCTTGGTCGCCGCCCCGCCTCGCTCCGGGCCGGATCCGACGAGATCCGACCGGGGAAGCTCGCCGACGGGAGCCGCCACCCCTTCTCCGATCCAGGCGGATCGGGAGCGCGGACGACGACGCAGCTCCTCCGTGCCCCTCCGACCGGGCCGGCCTCGTGGGCCAAGCCGCCGGCCCGCGTGGGCCTCCCAGTGCCCCGGCCTCATGGGCCGGCCTGCTCAAGACCCCACCGCCGGGCCGCATCTGCCTCCTCTTCTTTGGGCCGAAGCCCATGGGTGAGCCCCTCAAATCCCGCCCGTGCGTGCTATAGCTATACTGCGCTCGTTTTGTTTTTTTCCGAAGTCTTAAAACTGCTAAGTCCCTGTTAACTGTTATTCTGTTGCATACTTTGCATAGTGATATCTTTTTGTGTGGTGATCCAAATTGAGTGTACGATATGTCAAAATGATCATGGTGATATGCTCTACACTTTGTTCCATTGTGCCATGCCCATTTGAGTTCATCTAGTTGCTCAAATATCTGTTGCAAGAGTGCTACTTGTTATAAACTGCTGCTACTTGTTATTTTGTTGCTATGTTTGAGATATGATAACTTGGTGCATGTTCATCCAAATGATGCAAATGATATGTCAAAATGTTCATCATGAGATGCTCTACATGTTGGTTGCTATAGAATGCATGTTAGAGTTCATATTGCCATGTTTATCTCTGTTGCAAAAGTGCATGTGGTTGTTAGGTTTTGTAACTTGTTACGAGATGCCTAGTTGAGGAGCTCGTTGCTATTGATGTGTTTGTCCCCATGTCACATGCCTAGATGTTTTAGAATCCCCATGATGTGGTCTTTGAGGTGGTGCATTTAACTTTCCATGATATGCCTTGTGTTGACTTAAACATGCTTGTAAACATGCCATGTTGTTATTGGTGTTTTAACACTTAGTGAAATTTCACCAAGTCTGGAATCTGTAATATCCCGATGCTATGTTTGCTTGATGCCCTAGGTAAATCCATGTTAGTTTTGGGGTGGCCATTGATCATTACTTGTTGTATATGTTGTTGTCTATCCATTAATGTCCTTACTTGCTCATTTGACTTGCTGTAGCTTATTTAATTCTTGCTCCCAAGTTGCTATAAAATATTGCTGTCAGGTTTTTATTGTCATGATCAAAATGTTGTAGCTTGTTGCTATTGATCCATGCCTCCTATGTAGTTGCTCCAATGGAGTTGTTTGCTGTAGGATATGTCTAGTTCATGTCCATGCTTCTTGTCACCATGTTTGAGTGCTGTAGAGTATATATTTCTTGCTCCAAAGTTGCTATGTGGCTGTTAACTTCAGCTTGTTGTTATATCTTGTTTCGGGTGTATCTTTTAGCCCGTTGCTCCGTTTGGAGTGTTCCTTATATGAAACTTATGTGATTTTGCATGTAGACTCATAATATAATGTTGTTTTCATGTTTGGAGTGAGTTTGCTTGATGTTTGGGTGCATCTTGCACCGTTGCCATGCTTAACTTGTTTTGCTCATATCTTCTAGGCCGTAGCTCCGAATTAAACAAACTTTATATGAAACTTGACTAGAATTCCGTGTAGATCATGATGGTGCATGTTAAATTGCTGTTTAACAACTTTAACTTAAGGTTTGTGCAGATCTGGACTAATTTCAAACTATGCATATGAGGACTTACCGGATTTGTCTTAAGTGGCTTCCGGCCTCATTTAAACTTGTTGTTCTTATGTTGCTTCTCTGTGCTTCCTGCCTTGTCATGTTTTGCATCCTATATAGATCTGTCTTGCATCCTACTTGCTTGCTTATTGTCTTGTTCTTGTGTTGTTCTGGTGTGCTTCCTATGTTGTCATGTAATGCATCCTAAGGGCATCTGCAGTGCATCATACCTTGCCATGTATTGCATCATATATAGACTTGTGTTGTTTTTCTGTGCTTCCTACCTTGCCATGTATTGCTTCCTGTATAGACTTGTCATGCATCATACCTTGCCATGTATTGCACCACATATATAAACTTGTGTTGTTTTTCTGTGTTTCCTACCTTGCCATGTTATGCTTCCTGTATAGACTTGCTGTGCTTCCTGTATAGACTTGTCATGCATCATACCTTGCCATGTATTGCATCGCATATATAGACTTGTGTTGTTTTACTGTGCTTCCTACCTTGCCATGTTGTGCTTCCTGTATAGACTTGTAGTGCATCCTATATAGAACTGTCTTGCATCATACTTGGTTGAGCATATTGTCATGTCTCATGTGGTGTGTTTACCGTGTTGCTTGCTTCTTCTCATTAGTGCTTGTTCTGTTGCGTTCGTGAGGATTCGTTCGTCTACCCGTGGTTCTTCTTCAAGGCTTCTTCTTCATCTTCTTCACGGATCCGTTCTTCTTCCTTGCGGGATCTCAGGCAAGATGACCATACCCTTGGATACCTTTACTACCATTGCCATGCTTAGTTGTCTCGATGCTATCGTTACATGTCGCGCTACCCATCTTTTATGTCAGCCTCTCCTTGTTGCCATGAAACCTCTAACCTTTGAAACCTTCCTAGCAAAACCCTTGTTTGGCTATGTTACCCTCTTGCTCAACCCCTCTTATAGCGTTGTTAGTTGCAGGTGAAGATGAAGATCGTTCCAGGAGGGAACTTGTTGTTGGAATATCACAATATGTTATATATATAATAACACACCTATATACTGGGCATGGGTGGAAGGCTTGGCCTTTTGCTCGGTGTTTTGTGCCACTCATGCCACCTTAGGCACCGATAAACCGGCATTATGCTCCTTGATTTTGCGTTCCTTACACGGTTAGGTATATGGGGACCCCTTGACACTTCGTCTTTGAATAAAACTCTTCCAGCAAGGCCCAACATTGGTTTTAATTTGCCTCATAATAACAACTTAATTAATTAATTAATTTGCATAAGGGGGACGCTCCTTGGAGATTCTTTTCTACATAGCAGGGGGGCCAGTGCTGATGGTGTTTGTCCCAAACGGGGAGTATGCGGGGCCACCTTGGGGAAACCCGAGGGCTGGTTTTACTCGTATAATCTCCCATCCGGACATGGCCTGAGACGAGATACGCGCGGCTACTATCAGGGTGTCGAAACGCCGGGAGGTCTTGCTGGACTTGTTTCACCATTGTCGAAATGTCTTGTGCACCGGGATGCCGAGCCTGATCGGATTTCCCTAAGATAAGGGGTGATGATATTATATTTATCACTTCAGCTGATCGTGAGAGCTTGTGATGGGCTAAGTTGGGACACCCCTGCAGGGTTATGATCTTTCGAAAGTTGTGCCCGCGGTTATGTGGCAGATTGGTATTTGCTAATGTCATGTAGAAAACTTGACAGAGGATCCGAAGTAAAACAAACAACTGTGTGAGTAACCGTGACTGTCTCTTTTCACATTGAGAAGAGAACACGGTGGGGTTATGTTTGACTTGTAGGTAGTTCAGGATCTTTACCGATCACTACTAGTTGCGACCGTTTGCGTAGATGCTCATCTTATTCTTGTACTCATAAGTTAGCCACCATACATATTGCTTAGCCGCTACTGCAACCTCACCACTTAACCTCTTCCTACCTATTAAGCTTTGATAGTCTTGTTACCTATTGTTATGGGATTGCTGAGTCCTCGTGGCTCACAGATACTACAACAACAGTTGCAGGTGCAGGTTTCCGATGTCTTGACGTGAGAGCGATGATCGTTGTTTGGAGTTCTTTCTTCTTCCGTCTTGGGTTAGGTTCCGGGTCGGCAGCCTGGGATAGCAGATGGATGTCGTGTTGTTCTGTCTTGTTTGCATCCGTAGTGGGATGCCTTGTATTGTTGTCGTTGTATTCATGTGACTTGTATGTATTGTTGTATCCCCCATGTATGTATGTAATGGTACGATGTAATGATATCCATCTTGCTACGCGCCCAAAATGCGGTTGTGCCCCAATCACGTAAGTGTCACGTGATCGGGATATAATCGCATCTTGGGCCAGACAAGTTGGTATCAGAGCCTCGACCGACCATAGGAGCCCCCTTGATTGATCGTAGCTTGGCCGTTGTTGAGTCTAGCAGAAAACTTTTTCGGAGTCTAGTTATATCGGAGAGTAGGAATTCTTTTACTTCCCTGCCCCTTCGTCGCTCTGGTGAGGAATCCTGATGTAGGTGTTTTGAATCGTTCCTCTTCCAATTCAAATTTTTTTAGGATCGCGTGGTTAGTTTTCGTTCGTTGCGTTGCCAGTTCTTTCATCTGGTGCATCTCTCGTCAAGTGGATTCAACCCTCTTCTTCTTTGCAAGTTCAACCCTCAGTTCTTTTCAACCAACCGGTGTTTTCCCCTTCCGAAGTTGTCTTTTTTCTTTTCCCACCCGCCCACCCTTTTAACTTCTCGGAGCCAGAGCCCTTAATCGAGTATCCATCCTACTCGTGTGAATCCTTTGCATTCTTTCCTCTGTTATTTTTTCAACTGGTGAATTCTCGTCTAGTTCGTCATCATTTATCTCCTTTATTCTTCGGTGAATTCTCCTCTCGGTTGATATTATTCATCTCAATTCTTTCCGGTGGTTCCAATTCTATTAGTAGTCGGTGTTCATCATATTCTTTTTCCTCAGCTCAATTGCTTCACTTTGCTCGTTTACCTCTCGCCATTTAATTGTTCCGGAGTTCCCAATAAATCTCAGGATATTCGTCTGTGTTCTAATTCATTCGAGGTTGTCACCTCATTCGAGTCCTTCAATCGTTCCGGTGCATCATCTCCTTTCAATCCTTTTTCAATGGTGGTTTTTCTCTTCGGTGGGCCCTAACCCACAGGTCTTTTCCCAGGATCTTACCTGACTCTTTTATTTCCCGGAGTGTTCCGTAATTCTTTTCAAGTGTGACGTAAGTATGGATTCCATCAGTCATGTTCCTTCCGAAGCTCGTTTGCAATTCTTTTCATGTGTGGTTCAACCCTTCTTCTTTTCATTCATCCGAAGTTATTCTTGAATTCTTTTCTTTGTGTTCCTCCGAAGGCCATCATTTCAAAAGATTTCTTCATCCTCAGTTTTCAACTTCGTCCTCTAAATATTCTTCATTGATGCCTTTTCATTCGTCTCACATTCTTTCCGGTGCTTCGTTCAAGCATTCTTTAATCCGTCCGCGATCTCTTCGTTCTCGTCACTCAAATTTTCCCAAGTACTTATCCTTTTCCCGGCGATTCATTCTCTTGTATTCACTGAAATTCAATTCTTCACGGTGGTTCATTCTCTTTCACCACTCGATTTTAATTCTTCTTGGTGGTTCGTTCCTTTCCTTCACTCGGCTTTAATTATTTATGGTGATTCGCTCAACAGTTCTTTTCCGGTGCTATCATATCTATCCTACCGGTGTTTCATGAAGATTTTCGCAAGTTTGCGAGATATCCCTCTTTAATCATTTCAACGAGAATAAGTGATATGCGAATCCATTGCTTTCATCAATTTAATTGGTGAAGGATAAGCATAACATAAATCTTATTCTTTTCATCAAGTTAATTCATTCCTTCCTTCGGAGTTTATTCTTGACGAATAAATTCTAGTTCCAAGTGTTTTTATTCTTGTCTTTCCGGAGTTCAATAGTTTTCTCGGCTATCTCGTCGGAACCCCTTCTAATCATCGCAAGGCTTTAATCTTAGTATTTTCGGCCGTCATTTCTATATCATAATCCTTTCATTTTACCGGAGTTCTTCATGGTGGTTCTCCATCATTTAATTCATTCTTCTAGTGTTCATTAAATTCTTTTGGTTCAAAGCTCAAGCATTCTTATTCTTGCCTCTCGAGCGCAAATAATTCTCAGTATTCTTTGAAGTGGAGACTTGCATTTCTTCATTCTCAGCTAATCCATCTTTGGTTGCGGCATAATTCACCTCAAGTTTTGGGATGATTTCAATAAGTCCACAACTAGTTAATTCTTTTGTTGTTGATTTTCTCAACAACTCCGTTCAAGTCTTTCTCTTATAAATTCTCATTCATGTCACTTGTGCTTAAGTTGTAATCTTCTTCTCCGCCCTTTTCATTGCTTTCTTTCCATTCTTCCGGAGGCATTTTCTTGTTCATCTCGTCATGGATCGTTCCATATTCTCAAGTTCATGGTTATATTCATTTCATTTCAGCCGGAGTGCTACCCGAATTCCTTCGTGGAGATTCCTTTTCTATCTCTTATTAACCGGAGTGGTTTCAAATTCATTCTTATTCCTTCAACCTTTTGGATTCTCGTCGTATTCCTTCTTCCGCTTGTCTAACGAAGTGTTCGCAACTTCGTTCATCTCCATTATATTCTTTCTTTCGAAGTTGTTCATCCTCTCAAGGTTCTTTGGTTTCACTCTTTTGACCTCGAAGAACTTTTTCTTCCTTTTTTCCTTCCGTCTCGTTCCTAAGATCTCGGGACGAGATCTCTTGTTAGTAGGGGAGTGTTGTGACACCCCGAGACCGGTGCGCCAGGTGTCAGCCAGTTATTCGTTGTTAGTGCCATGTCATCTGCTTGCGTGTTGCATCTTGCCATGTCATCATGTGTGTTGCATCAGCATGTTTTCAAAACTTGCATCCGCCCGAGTTCCCTCGTCCTTTCCATTGTCCGTTCTGAGCCCAGACACACTCACACGCGCCCGCGGCGCCTCCGAATATTTATTTTGTGAGTGGCCGAAAAACGTTCTTGGAATGGGTTGAAACTTGGCGTGTGGTCTTATTATATCATAGGTTGACCGCCTGTCAAGTTCCGCCGCGTTCGGAGCTCGTTTGATAGCCCAACAGTTAACCGTGTTAACCGCCGGAGGCCTTTTCTATTTTGGCCCAGCTCCCATTTCACACAGCCCACCCAGCCCATTCTAACCCCTCCATGCTCTTGGCCGTTTGATCACGATCGCGTGGCCGCGAACGGCTCCTCATTTGGACACTCCTAGCTCCCTCTAGCTATAAATAGGTGCCTCCCTCTCCATTTTCGTGCAGATCCAACCCTAAAAATGCTCCTCCCCGTGCAGCCGGACATGTCCACTCTGCCTGGACATGTCCATCCCCACCTTCCACGTCGCCGCAGCCAATCGGCGCCCGCCACATCAGCGCCACCGCCACCTCCAGCCAACGGGCGTCCGCCACGTGGCCAGCCAGCCTCCACCACCGCCGCGGCCCGCCGAGCCCGCAGCGGGCCTGACGAGCCCATCCGCCGCCGCCGCTCGGCGCGAGGCCGCAGCCGCCGCGCGCCCGAGCCCCCCGTCCAGCCCGCTTCGCGCCCCGCCTCCCGCTGGCCGTGCGCCGCCGGCCGCCTCCATCCCCGCCGCCGGCGAGGCCCCGCAGCCCTGGATCTCCTCGCATGCCGCCCGCCGCCCTGGCCTTCGCGCCACCGCGCCGTCCGTCCGCTCGCCAGCTCCGCCGCCTTGGTCGCCGCCCCGCCTCGCTCCGGGACGGATCCAGCGAGATCTGGCCGGGGAAGCTCGCCGACGGGAGCCGCTGCCCTTTCTCCGATCCAGGCGGATCGGGAGCGAGGACGATGACACAGCTCCTCCGTGCCCCTCCGACCGGGCCAGCCTCGTGGGCCAAGCCGCCGGCGCGCGTGGGCCTCCCAGTGCCCCGGCCCATGGGCCGGCCTGCTCAAGACCCCACCGCCGGGCCGCATCTGCCTCCTCTTCTTTGGGCCGAAGCCCATGGGTGAGCCCCTCAAATCCCGCCCGTGCGTGTTATAGCTATACTGCGCTCGTTTTGTTTTTTTCCGGAGTCTTAAAACTGCTAAGTCCCTGTTAACTGTTATTCTGTTGCATACTTTGCATAGTGATATCTTTTTGTGTGGTGATCCAAATTGAGTGTATGATATGTCAAAATGATCGTGGTGATATGCTCTACACTTTGTTCCATTGTGCCATGCCCATTTGAGTTCATCTAGTTGCTCAAATATCTGTTGCAAGAGTGCTACTTGTTATAAACTGCTGCTACTTGTTATTTTGTTGCTATGTTTGAGATATGATAACTTGGTGCATGTTCATCCAAATGATCCAAATGATATGTCAAAATGTTCATCATGAGATGCTCTACATGTTGGTTGCTATAGCATGCATGTTAGAGTTCATATTGCCATGTTTATCTCCGTTGCAAAAGTGCATGTGGCTGTTAGGTTTTGTAACTTGTTACGAGATGCCTAGTTGAGGAGCTCGTTGCTATTTATGTGTTTGTCCCCATGTCACATGCCTAGATGTTTTAGAATCCCCATGATTTGGTCTTTGAGGTGGTGCATTTAACTTTCCATGATATGCCTTGTGTTGACTTAAACATGCTTGTAAACATGCCATGTTGTTATTGGTGTTTTAACACTTAGTGAAATTTCACCAAGTCTGGAATCTGTAATATCCCGATGCTATGTTTGCTTGATGCCCTAGGTAAATCCATGTTAGTTTTGGGGTGGCCATTGATAATTCCTTGTTGTATATGTTGTTGTCTATCCATTAATGTCCTTACTTGATCATTTGACTTGTTGTAGCTTATTTAGTTCTTGCACCCAAGATGCTATAAAATATTGCTGTCAGGTTTTTATTGTCATGATCAAAATGTTGTAGCTTGTTGCTATTGATCCATGCCTCCTATGTAGTTGCTCCAATGGAGTTGTTTGCTGTAGGATATGTGTACTTCAGGTCCATGCTTCTTGTCACCATGTTTGAGTGCTGTAGAGTATATATTTCTTGCTCCAAAGTTGCTATGTGGCTGTTAACTTCAGCTTGTTGTTATATCTTGTTTCGGGTGTATCTTTTAGCCCGTTGCTCCGTTTGGAGTGTTCTTTAAATGAAACTTGTGTGATTTTGCATGTACACTCATAATATCATGTTGTTTTCATGTTTGGAGTGAGTTTGCTTGATGTTTGGGTGCATCTTGCACCGTTGCCATGCTTAACTTGTTTTGCTCATATCTTCTAGGCCGTAGCTCCGAATTAAACAAACTTTATATGAAACTTGACTAGAATTCCATGTAGATCATGATGGTGCATGTTAAATTGCTGTTTAACAACTTTAACTTAAGGTTTGTGCAGATCTGGACTAATTTCAAACTATGCATATGAGGACTTACCGGATTTGTCTTAAGTGGCTTCCAGCCTCATTTAAACTTGTTGTTCTTATGTTGCTTCTCTGTGCTTCCTGCCTTGTCATATTTTGCATCCTATATGGATCTGTCTTGCATCCTACTTGCTTGAGCTTATTGTCTTGTTCTTGTGTTGTTCTAGTGTGCTTCCTATGTTGTCATGTAATGCATCCTAAGTGCATCTGCAGTGCATCATACCTTGCCATGTATTGCATCATATATAGACTTGTGTTGTTTTTCTGTGCTTCCTACCTTGCCATGTATTGCTTCCTGTATAGACTTGTCATACATCATACCTTGCCATGTATTGCATCACATATATAAACTTGTGTTGTTTTTCTGTGCTTCCTACCTTGCCATGTTATGCTTCCTGTATAGACTTGCTGTGCTTCCTGTATAGACTTGTCATGCATCATACCTTGCCATGTATTGCATCGCATATATAGACTTGTGTTGTTTTACTGTGCTTCCTACCTTGCCATGTTGTGCTTCCTGTATAGACTTGTAGTGCATCCTATATAGAACTGTCTTGCATCATACTTGGTTGAGCATATTGTCATGTCTCGTGTGGTGTGTTTACCGTGTTGCTTGCTTCTTCTTATTAGTGCTTGTTCCGTTGCATTCGTGAGGATTCGTTCGTCTACCCGTGGTTCTTCTTCAAGGCTTCTTCTTCGTCTTCTTCACGGATCCGTTCTTCTTCCTTGCGGGATCTCAGGCAAGATGACCATACCCTTGGATACCTTTACTACCATTGCCATGCTTAGTTGTCTCGATTCTATCGTTACATGTCGCGTTACCCATATTTTATGTCAGCCTCTCCTTGTTGCCATGAAACCCCTAACCTTTGAAACCTTCCTAGCAAAACCCTTGTTTGGCTATGTTACCCGCTTGCTCAACCCCTCTTATAGCGTTGTTAGTTGCAGGTGAAGATGAAGATCGTTCCAGGAGGGAACTTGTTGTTGGAATATCACAATATGTTATATATATAATAACACACCTATACTGGGCATGGGTGGAAGGCTTGGCCTTTTGCTCGGTGTTTTGTTCCACTCATGCCACCTTAGGCACCGATAAACCGGCATTATGCTCCTTGATTTTGCGTTCCTTACACGGTTAGGTATATGGGGACCCCTTGACACTTCGTCTTTGAATTAAACTCTTCCAGCAAGGCCCAACATTGGTTTTAATTTGCCTCATAATAACAACTTAATTAATTAATTAATTTGCATAAGGGGGACGCTCCTTGGAGATTCTTTTCTACATAGCAGGGGGGCCAGTGCTGATGGTGTTTGTCCCAAACGGGGAGTATGCGGGGCCACCTTGGGGAAACCCGAGGGCTGGTTTTACTCGTATAATCGCCCATCCGGACATGGCCTGAGACAAGATACGCGCGGCTACTATCAGGGTGTCGAAATGCCGGGAGGTCTTGCTGGACTTGTTTTACCATTATCGAAATGTCTTGTGCACCGGGATGCCGAGCCTGATCGGATTTCCCTAAGATAAGGGGTGATGATATTATATTTATCACTTCAGCTGATCGTGAGAGCTTGTGATGGGCTAAGTTGGGACACCCCTGCAGGGTTATGATCTTTCGAAAGTTGTGCCCGCGGTTATGTGGCAGATTGGAATTTGCTAATGTCCGGTTGTAGAAAACTTGACAGAGGATCCGAAGTAAAACACACAACTGTGTGAGTAACCATGACTGTCTCTTTTCACTTTGAGAAGAGAACACGGTGGGGTTATGTTTGACTTGTAGGTAGTTCAGGATCTTTACCGATCACTACTAGTTGCGACCGTTTGCGTAGATGCTCATCTTATTCTTGTACTCATAAGTTAGCCGCCATACATATTGCTTAGCCGCTGCTGCAACCTCACCACTTAACCTCTTCCTACCTATTAAGCTTTGATAGTCTTGTTACCCATGGTTATGGGATTGCTTAGTCCTCGTGGCTCACAGATACTACAACAACAGTTGCATGTGCAGGTTTCCGATGTCTTGACGTGAGAGCGATGATCGTTGTTTGGAGTTCTTTCTTCTTCCGTCTTGGGTTAGGTTCCGGGTCGGTAGCCTGGGATAGCAGATGGATGTCGTGTTGTTCTGTCTTGTTTGCATCTGTAGTGCGATGCCTTGTATTGTTGTCGTTGTATTCATGTGACTTGTATGTATTGTTGTATCCCCCATGTATGTATGTAATGGTACGATGTAATGATATCCATCTTGCTACGCGCCCAAAATGCGGTTGTGCCCCAATCACGTAAGTGTCACGTGATCGGGATATAATCGCATCTTGGGCCACACAAGTTGGTATCAGAGCCTCGACCGACCATAGGAGCCCCCTTGATTGATCGTAGCTTGGCCGTTGTTGAGTCTAGCAGAAAACTTTTTCGGAGTCTAGTTATATCAGAGAGTAGGAATTCTTTTACTTCCCTGCCCCTTCGTCGCTCTGGTGAGGAATCCTAACGTAGGTGTTTTGAATCGTTCCTCTTCCCCTTCAAATTTTTTTAGGATCGCGTGGTTAGTTTTCGTTCGTTGCGTTGCCAGTTCTTTCATCTGGTGCATCTCTCGTCAAGTGGATTCAACCCTCTTCTTCTTTGCAAGTTCAACCCTCAGTTCTTTTCAACCAACCTGTGTTTTCCCCTTCCGAAGTTGTCTTTTTTCTTTTCCCACCCGCCCACCCTTTTAACTTCTCGGAGCCAGAGCCCTTAATCGAGTATCCATCCTACTCGTGTGAATCCTTTGCATTCTTTCATCAGTTATTTTTTCAACTGGTGAATTCTCGTCTAGTTCGTCATCATTTATCTCCTTTATTCTTTGGTGAATTCTCCTCTCGGTTGATATTATTCATCTCAATTCTTTCCGGTGGTTCCAATTCTATTAGTAGTCGGTGTTCATCATATTCTTTTTCCTCAGCTCAATTGCTTCACTTTGCTCGTTTACCTCTCGCCATTTAATTGTTCCGGAGTTCCGAATAAATCTCAGGATATTCGTCTGTGTTCTAATTCATTCGAGGTTGTCACCTCATTCGAGTCCTTCAATCGTTCCGGTGCATCATCTCCTTTCAATCCTTTTTCAATGGTGATTTTTCTCTTCGGTGGGCCCTAACCCACAGGTCTTTTCCCAGGATCTTACCTGACACTTTTATTTCCCGGAGTGTTCCGTAATTCTTTTCAAGTGTGACGTAAGTATGGATTCCATCAGTCACGTGCCTTCCGAAGCTCGTTTGCAATTCTTTTCATGTGTGGTTCAACCCTTCTTCTTTTCATTCATCCGAAGTTATTCTTGAATTCTTTTCTTTGTGTTCCTCCGAAGGCCATCATTTCAAAAGATTTCTTCATCCTCAGTTTTCAACTTCGTCCTCTAAATATTCTTCATTGATGCCTTTTCATTCGTCTCACATTCTTTCCGGTGCTTCGTTCAAGCATACTTTAATCCGTCCGTGATCTCTTCGTTCTCGTCACTCAAATTTTCCCAAGTACTTATCCTTTTCCCGGCGATTCATTCTCTTGTATTCACTCAAATTCAATTCTTCACGGTGGTTTATTCTCTTTCACCACTCGATTTTAATTCTTCTTGGTGGTTCGTTCCTTTCCTTCACTCGGCTTTAATTATTTATGGTGATTCGCTCAACAGTTCTTTTCCGGTGCTATCATATCTATCGTACCGGTGTTTCATGAAGATTTTCGCAAGTTTGCGAGATATCCCTCTTTAATCATTTCAACGAGAATAAGTGATATGCGAATCCGTTGCTTTCATCAATTTAATTGGTGAAGGATAAGCATAACATAAATCTTATTCTTTTCATCAAGTTAATTTATTCCTTCCTTCGGAGTTTATTCTTGACGAATAAATTCTAGTTCCAAGTGTTTTTATTCTTGTCTTTCCGGAGTTCAATAGTTTTCTCGGCTATCTCGTCGGAACCCCTTCTAATCATCGCAAGGCTTTAATCTTAGTATTTTCGGCCGTCATTTCTATATCATAATCCTTTCATTTTACCGGAGTTCTTCATGGTGGTTCTCCATCATTTAATTCATTCTTCTAGTGTTCATTTAATTCTTTTGGTTCAAAGCTCAAGCATTCTTATTCTTGCCTCTCGAGCGCAAATAATTCTCCGTATTCTTTGAAGTGGAGACTTGCATTTCTTCATTCTCAGCTAATCCATCTTTGGTTGCAGCATAATTCACCTCAAGTTTTGGGATGATTTCAATAAGTCCACAACAAGTTAATTGTTTTGTTGTTGATTTTCTCAACAACTCCGTTCAAGTCTTTCTCTTATAAATTCGCATTCATGTCACTTGTGCTCAAGTTGTAATCTTCTTCTCCGCCATTTTCATTGCTTTCTTTCCATTCTTTCAGCCGCGGCCCGCCGAGCCCGCAGCGGGCCCGACGAGCCCATCCGCCGCCGCCGCTCGGCGCGTGGCCGCAGCCGCCGCGCGCCCGAGCCCCCCGTCCAGCCAGCTTCGCGCCCCGCCTCCCGCTGGCCGTGCGCCGCCGGCCGCCTCCATCCCCGCCGCCGGGCGAGGCCCCGCCGCCCTGGAGCTCCTCGCACGCCGCCCGCCGCCCTGGCCTTCGCGCCACCGCGCCGTCCCTCCGCTCGCCAGCTCCGCCGCCTTGGTCGCCGCCCCGCCTCGCTCCGGGCCGGATCCAGCGAGATCTGGCCGGGGAAGCTCGCCGACGGGAGCCGCCGCCCCTTCTCCGATCCAGGCGGATCGGGAGCGAGGACAACGACGCAACTCCTCCGTGCCCCTCCGACCGGGCCAGCCTCGTGGGCCAAGCCGCCGGCGCGCGTGGGCCTCCTAGTGCCCCGGCCTCATGGGCCGGCCTGCTCAAGACCCCACCGCCGGGCCACATCTGCCTCCTCTTCTTTGGGCCGAAGCCCATGGGTGAGCCCCTCAAATCCCGCCCGTGCGTGCTATAGCTATACTGCGCTCGTTTTGTTTTTTTCCGGAGTCTTAAAACTGCTAAGTCCCTGTTAACTGTTATTCTGTTGCATACTTTGCATAGTGATATCTTTTTGTGTGGTGATCCAAATTGAGTGTATGATATGTCAAAATGATCGTGGTGATATGCTCTACACTTTGTTCCATTGTGCCATGCCCATTTGAGTTCATCTAGTTGCTCAAATATCTGTTGCAAGAGTGCTACTTGTTATAAACTGCTGCTACTTGTTATTTTGTTGCTATGTTTGAGATATGATAACTTGATGCATGTTCATCCAAATGATGCAAATGATATGTCAAAATGTTCATCATGAGATGCTCTACATGTTGGTTGCTATAGAATGCATGTTAGAGTTCATATTGCCATGTTTATCTCTGTTGCAAAAGTGCATGTGGCTGTTAGGTTTTGTAACTTGTTACGAGATGCCTAGTTGAGGAGCTCGTTGCTATTGATGTGTTTGTCCCCATGTCACATGCCTAGATGTTTTAGAATCCCCATGATGTGGTCTTTGAGGTGGTGCATTTAACTTTCCATGATATGCCTTGTGTTGACTTAAACATGCTTGTAAACATGCCATGTTGTTATTGGTGTTTTAACACTTAGTGAAATTTCACCAAGTCTGGAATCTGTAATATCCCGATGCTATGTTTGCTTGATGCCCTAGGTAAATCCATGTTAGTTTTGGGGTGGCCATTGATCATTCCTTGTTGTATATGTTGTTCTCTATCCATTCATGTGCTTGCTTTCTCATTTGACTTGCTGTAGCATATTTAATTCTTGCTCCCAAGTTGCTATAAAATATTGCTGTCAGGTTTTTATTGTCATGATCAAAATGTTGTAGCTTGTTGCTATTGATCCATGCCTCCTATGGAGTTGCTCCAATGGAGTTGTTTGCTGTAGGATATGTCTACTTCATGTCCATGCTTCTTGTCACCATGTTTAAGTGCTGTAGAGTATATATTTCTTGCTCCAAAGTTGCTATGTGGCTGTTAACTTCAGCTTGTTGTTATATCTTGTTTCGGGTGTATCTTTTAGCCCGTTGCTCCGTTTGGAGTGTTCCTTATATGAAACTTGTGTGATTTTGCATGTAGACTCATAATATCATGTTGTTTTCATGTTTGGAGTGAGTTTGCTTGATGTTTGGGTGCATCTTGCACCGTTGCCATGCTTAACTTGTTTTGCTCATATCTTCTAGGCCGTAGCTCCGAATTAAACAAAATTTATATGAAACTTGACTAGAATTCCGTCTAGATCATGATGGTGCATGTTAAATTGCTGTTTAACAACTTTAACTTAAGGTTTGTGCAGATCTGGGCTAATTTCAAACTATGCATATGAGGACTTACCGGATTTGTCTTAAGTAGCTTCCGGCCTCATTTAAACTTGTTGTTCTTATGTTGCTTCTCTGTGCTTCACTACTAGGAAAAGGCCTACTAATGGTGCACCTAATTTGGCCATTAATGGTGCATTAGTGGTGCGCCATTACTAGCACGAAATTAGTATATTTTACTAATGGCGCACCTCTGGTGCGCCATTAGTATCTGGTATACTAATGGCGCACCGCAGATGCGCCATTAGTATGCACAGTAGTGCGCCATTAGTATGCCTCCCAGGGTCCATGTGTAGCCAGGTGCTTTGGCATACTAATGGCGCACTCCAGCAGGATGCGCCATTAGTAATGTCCGCATAGTAATGGCGCACTGGCTGGTAATGCGCCATTAGTATCCTTTGGCATACTAATGGCGCACTCTGCTGTGATGCGCCATTAGTATGAACATTAGATTTTTTAATATTATTTTTCTATTTTTTTGCACAGATTACAAAATGTATAATTACACAGAATATAGACAGCACACATCAACAACAAATTCATCGAATACAATAGAAGATTAGTCTCTGAATACAATTCATCATATTAGTCTTCGAATACAATTCATCATATTAGTCTCCGAATTGAAAAGACCGAACAAAGATAGAACAATATATTACAAGTCTCGAGACCGCGAGTAGCGAGTTTGTCTTCACATTAGAAGTCGATATCGATCATCTAAACTACCATCACATAGAAGAGAGCTGCGGTCATCACGATGAGCATCATCACGATGAAACTCGTCTTCATCCGGTTCCTCCAACGCTCCCTCCCCTCTCCCGCTAGATAGCGGGCGTATCTAGATTCGGCCTCGGCCCTAGTGGTGTACCCTTTGTAACTGTTACCGCTGAATCGGTGAACCTGTCTCCGACACTCCTCCCAGTCGTCGTAGACTCCGGGAACCTTACCCTTGTACACAACATACGACGGCATCGCTATGCACTAGTCAAACGAAACGTTAGTACCAATTCACAGACCATTCATAAGCAATATATAAGTATGCAACAGAACGATCGAAAGAGAAAAGCAAGACATTAATAGCATCGATTACATCTAAGTTGAACGACTCTCGAAACCAAAGAGACAGACTACAAGTTCATTAAAGTTTAATTACAACATGAGCCAATCGATGTTTCAGAACTAGACACAGCATCACTGCTTTCGACTCGACTCAATGCACCGGAGCGTGGATGAAGCCGCCGTCTATCGTGGGAGTCATGAAATCACGGGCGTTGTCAGCCTGCATTTGTAGCATTGTGTCGATATCACTGTTCGACGGTTGATTTCTGAGGTAGAACTGCCCCGTGGTACGAAGGACATCTTGATGGATGATTTCCGCAAACTCCGACTGGAAGCGAAAGAAATCTTGTCTGATGTCTGCGTCCTGGATTCCCGACACGCTCGCGGCCCAATCTTTGAGTTTACTCGGTAGCAGAAGTTGATGATGGTCCCGTACGATCGCCCGCATGTGATGGATGGCGTAGTAGGCACCCTTCTGACCGCCAGGCGGCTGCTTGACGCAGCAGAACATCGTGTTGTGGGAGAACACGTGCTTGCCGTACTTACGAATATGCCTGGTGAAGGTGCCTCCAGATTTGGCGTAGCCGGGGAGAACATCATCAAGAACCTTCTTGGCATTTGTGTAGTCTACTTTCGACTGACGGTCCGGGTCGAAATACGTGGCCATGGAATATTTGGGGCTTAGGAGCATGAGCGTGCACTGTGTGTCACTGCAGAAAACACGGAATGTTAAAAGAAGAACGATCGAAATCTAAGAATTCATATGTTACGGGGCGGTTGAGGCGGATGACTTACTCGGGAAAGTAAGGCACGAGGAAGTTATCCTTATCTCGGTTTGCCAGAATGACGCCTTCGAGGTAAGAATTCGTGACTTGCCGGTCCCCAGCGCTGCCCAAGAACTTGGCACGCATGTAGAAGGGGTCGACTATCACGATGTCCGGGGTCTTGTCGCGAATGATCCGCATCTCCATACTCAGCGAAAATAGCCGAACGAAGGTGTAGTGCAGCGGAAGAAGGTTCAACATAGCGTGGATGTCATCAAACCACAGGACGATCGTACCCCCGACGGAGTTATCCACAAAGCCCTTGCCCTCCGGCACCTTGGCCCCGAAAACCGGGTATGCCACATCCTTCTCTCTGAGACACCGCTTCTCCAAAGAAAGAACACTGTCATGTAGACTCCGCATAGCACCGGTTGCAGCATCGAGCATATTTGTCGGTAGCATCGGCCTACCCGCCACATGCACCCTCCTCATTACATCATCAGGTGAAGGTGGCCCGTCCTGAGCACGGATCGTACTCGGTGCCGGCTGGCTCGCACCCTTGTTAGTTTTTCTTTTGCGTGCCTTCTTCTTGATCTCCTGAATTGGGACCGAGTTCTGCTCAGAGACCGCCTTCTTTAGTGTGTTGGGGCTGATAATATTTCGCACCTCGCCTATCTGAGGCTCGGTGAAGTCGGCAGCTGGAGGCGTCTCCTGAGAGCTGAACGGCAGACGACGCCTGTTGCAACTTGGCTTCTCCGCGGTACCGGCTTGATCGCGCACGTCTTTTGTTGGGTTGGGTTCCTGAGAAGGAGGCCCCATGAAGTCGTCACCGTACCCATGATCGGCAAAGTACTGATCGACGTTGGCAAATGTATCATCGTCATCGTCGTTCTGATCCTGTGCCATATGCATGTTTGGATCCAGTGGCATAGGGATGTCCGGCACCGTTGCGGCGGACTTGCCATGGGGACGACTTGGCGCCGGCACGACTGGCGGTGTTGTCTTTGGGGTGGTTTCCCCCGCCCCCAAACGAATCTGGCTCTTCGGCCAAAGCAGGGGCCAGCTCAGGCAGGCGCTGAGGGTCATGACGTCATCATCGTCGGCCCCGACGGGTCGAATCGGAGGTAACACCTCGTCGCAGCCTGGCAGCACCCGAACCAGTTGAACCCTAAACAAGTTGGGTGGAATTTGGGTACCGTGGAACAAGGGCTGGCCCGGTTGAACGATTTTGCCCTTGGCGACATCGACCAACTCGTTGTTCACGAAGTGCAGGAGAGTGCACGGAACGTCGGCGGCGCCCTGCGAAAACATGTAGGGCGTCAGGGATGCCCAGTCAAAGGCAAGGAGATGAAGTCCTCGGCCAAGAGAGGCTTAATTAGTTATCGTGATGATGGCGTCGAGTTCGGCTAATGTCGAGGCACCGCTAACGGCGGGCGTGCAGTTGACGGAGGGGCCGCTTGCTGCAGAGGTGCCGGCCGGCGTACACACGGGTGCATTAAGCTCCCGTGCCGGCGTCGGGGACACCAATGCTGCCTCCGCCGGAGACACCAATGGCCCCGCCATCACGTTCTGCGAGTTGCTGGCTGTGAAGCTGGGAATCGGGGGCGGCCCCTGTTGGCCGCCAGCAATCCACGCCTGCAACCCCTCGATCAAGCTAGGCACAATGGCGGTGATCGTCGCTCCGAGCTGTTGTTGCACTTGCTCTTGGACAATCTCCGGAATCCACGCCACCTGTGCCTTGAGTTCTTGAACCTCGCGCGCCTGGCTTTCCGAGCTGGTCTTTTTCTCCTTTCGCCCACCAGTGTTATAGTATGACGACCATTTTGTCGACAAGCCTTTGTCGGCCACACGACCAGCCGACGTCGGTTTCTCGAGCTTATCCTTGTTCTTCATTACATTCAACGCCCTATTTAGAGTCGTGTCCCAAGGGCCGGTCTTAGTCGACCCCGCGCTACTGCTTTCAGTCGCCTGCGGAAGGAATGTGAATCATTTAGAAATTTGGCTTCATTAATTAGAATGCAACCATATGGAGCTAATTACGCGGGGGTGTATTCCTTACCAGAACAGCCTCAAGCGCCCTGGTCTTCGGATCCGTGGTCAGCTCCTTTGTTTTCGGGTCCTTCTTGTACCGGGCCCTGACAAAGTTCCTGGTCTGCTTGTCACCGTATTTATCGAAGAGGGGCGGTAGGCCTTGCTCGGCACGGTCCGCCTCCTCCTTGTCCCATATAGGCTCCGCCACTCTGTAACCGCCGGGACCGACTGTGTGTTCCCCTAAGTTGAGCTCCCGCATTTCTTTCCCCCACTGACTTGATTCGGAGTGTGCGGTGCTCGAGCAATTGATCTGGAAGTCGTTGTAGTCATCTTCGGTGATCGAAGGATGTTTCTCCTTGATCTTCTCATAACTCTCACATTTCTCGATCATTCTCTTCACATTGGTTTTCCAAGTAGACAGGGCCTTGCTCATCTTCGTGAGGGCAGCATTGTTCACTTTATTCCCTTTGAGGCTTGTGTTATCAAATTGAGCGGGGAACTTGTATCGTTCGTGCAGCTTCGTGAAGAGGAGGTTGCGGTAATTCCCGTTGCCAGGATGCCTCAGGTTCTCGCTGTTGATCGAGATGGTGCTCCGGAGAATGCACCCGAGCTGAAGCGAGTACCCCTTGACTATTCGTTCGGGCGCCGTTGGATTCCCGTCGGAGTCCACTTCAGTAACTTCCTCCTTGACGGTGCGGAGCATGGTCGGGCGCCGGTCCTTCCGTTGCCTCTTCGGTTGGCTGCCATCTGTGCGTGCACCGCCATCATCAGTGGTGGCATTCTCGGCGGCACCATCAGTGGTGGCATCAGTGGGGTCATCCTCCGCGGTACCATCAGTGGTCTCAGGATCGGTGGGGAAGGCGGCGTCCTCATACAAGTGAGGTTGTTCCTCCATCTCCTGGGACAGCTCCCAGAATGCCTTCCCGCCTGAACCGCCGGCCTCATCGTTGTTGGCCATGTTTCTCTATAAATAGGAACAAAGTTTGGTCAAAAAGTTGGTTATTGTCAAGGAACAAGATCATGGTCTCATCATTTAGGGTTTGTCGACACCGAGGCATCCTAAAAGCTAAGCTTTTATAATTGAGGGTTTTTCGACAACGAGGCACCCTAAAAGCCTAAGCTTTCATCATTTCGGTTTTTATCGACACCGAGGCACCCTAAAAGCGAAGGTTTCATAATTTATGGTTTGTCGACACCGAGGCATCCTAAAAGCTAAGCTAGGAAGGAGAATTCTAAGTTGGGCCTAATCACTTGGCTCTATTGCCGCCTATGGTTTAATGCAACTAGAATAAAGGGGCACTTGATCCTACTTAATTAACTACTAAGATACCCCGGCCCATGCATTAGTCACAAGTACCCTATATGTCCTATTTTTAGCAAAGTCATGCTAAAATTCACGGAAAATTTCAGCATGACCTTTGCTGAAAATAGGACATATGGAGTACCCGAATTTGCCGGAACGGAAGTTAATCAACATTCCAGCAAACTCAAGGGCCTCTCGGGGTACCTGCAAAATCATCACGACACGCGATGGTCGGAGACAACTAGGAGGATGTAGTACAGTACAAATCTTCGGGAGACAACTAGGATATAAGTGGCAAAAAATCTTTTCCAGTGCAAGTACTGTAAATGGTTGTGCTTTCACCTCCTCCAGTGCAAGTACTGTATACAACTAGGAGGATGTATACATTGCTCCAGCCTTGCCATCTTAGCAAGTACTATATATGGTTGTGCTTTCACCTCCTCCAGTGCAAAAAAACATTTCTCAGTTATACATTTATGATAGAGAAAAACACAGATTGTCCCTGAGAATGAGTAGCCAGGAAAGCTGAACTTCAATTAACTCTAAAGAACAACACAGAAGGACAAGTACAAAAATGAATTCTCAGAAGGCTCCGATTCAAGTAAATTCAGCCTCCTAGGTAAACTATAGGTAAATACAGTTGAGATATGAAAAAAAATTCAAGTTCTTAATGTGTCTTGTCACACACAAATCAAAAGCTGCTGAACAACACCGGTTGTTCTAATTCTACAGGATCTGCCAGGGGATAATAACAATTTAAAAGGATAATACTCAGTTACTCACATCAACATATGTCCAAACAGGAACCTATTAATTATTTATGCTCATCAACCAATTGGCTGGCCGAAGCCTCTAGGTATTAATTAATTTAAATCATGTAATGCAGAGTTGCACACATAATCAGTACCATTTTCTTTCTAGAACTCCATAAATGAACTGGTGATATATGATGAACACGAAGAACACAATTTCAGACAAAAAAAACTTGCCGTGTTTGTTATTTCTAGCAAGCTTCTATAAATAGCTGATGTACACCCACAAAGTTTGACCTCACAGTTTCAAGAAACAAGCACAAGGTCCCTTTGTACATCTAGTCAGGGTCTAATGATGTTCTTGTGAAACCCAGAAGAAAAGAAATTGTGTCCTTAATGAGATGATCTGTCCATGTTTGCAACCTATCCAGTTATAGTTTACATGGTCAAACAATACTACAACATATACTACAACAATACTACAGTATAGGGTGGACATTTGAAACATCATGATGGTGCAATGATCCCCTTGAGTAGTTTAATGGATGCAATGAAAAGTTGGTCCTCTCCACTGTGCATTTTGCATGCACACATACACATGCTGTACACATGTACGAAGGGAGAGCAAGCAGGCCCACTTGTCCAGAAAAGATCTAAGATGACAAAGTGTACCGGGTACCTACTGAAAATTTTACTAGTGCCTCCTTTAATTCTGCATGAAAAGCCACCCCACCCTCTAAATATATACTTTTTTACATAGTAAAAAGAGGGTCCAAACAAAGGACAAAGTTTGGGGCTTCTTTGGAGTACTACTGGATAGATAACATTTTTAAACATCATCTCGATGTGTACACCCAAATGTTCAGTGGTCAACAACTTAATTAAGCATCTTCTATATTTCCCAATGCATTGGGGCCCCAGCTATATATCTGGTGATTTAGCATATAGTTCAACATATACTGCAATAATACCATGCTTTAGAGTTTATTTATCGGTTAATGTACTATACATTATGTACAATACTAGTAATTGTGCCCTGTGGCATATTTGTGACTAAATACCTTTCTAATGTTTTGCTCAATTTCTCTTTGGTTGTGACTAAACAACCTATCCAGTTATATTTTAGGTTGTGTGTCCTCTCTTATCCATATTGGCAGCTCCTATTTTTTATGTGTGCTTTACTCTTCATGATAGGAGATTCAGACCCAAAAAAAAGTGCAGTGGGACTAAATGTTACTTCTTTGTGTTGTAACTGTTGATGTATGCTTTTTTTTCCTTCTAAAAATGTTCTAGCCTAACTGTACACTGGACCAGGAAAACACTTCATCTATTGAAGGACTTGCATCACCTAATGGTGCGTAACGGAACGAGGAGGAGGAGAAGCTTCTCGGGGTGGAGGAGGAGGAGGAGGGTTACCTTGGCGGAGCGGCGGAGGAGCAAGGCGGGGTGGAGAAGCTGCGGCCTTGGGGGGAGCCACCGACGAGGTAGGGCTTGGGGGCGGCGGAGGGAGGCGGAGGTAGGGCCTCTTGTTCTTCCTTGGGGCGGCCGAGTGATGGTCTTGTCGGAGGCGGCGGAGGGCGGCGGTGGCGGC
>LR738710.1:210239239-210258013 GCA_902687465.1 Secale cereale
GTGAGTGTGGTAGGAGAGGCTGTCCAAAATATCTTGTTGCTGCCCACTTACTAATGGCGCACCAACTATAAATGCGCCATTAGTAATCAAGGTTACTAATGACGCATTTATAGTTGGTGCGCCATTAATAGTTTTGCAAAAAAAAATAACATACTAATGGCGCACTGTCGCACAGTGCGCCATTACTAGTTTAAACTAGTAATGGCGCACTCTGGGACAATGCGCCATTAGTAGTTTTGTAAAAAAAGAATAAAAAATATCATAAAAAAAGAGCATTAATGGCGCACTTTACTGCTGGTGCGCCATTACTAGTTACAACTAGTAATGGCGCACTTTGTCTGGATGCGCCATTAGTATGTTTGGACAGGCGCGCTAGTTCAAAAAAAAAACTTCTTGATACTGATGGCGCACTCTGGGCCTGGTGCGCCATTAGTAGTTCGAACTCTAATGGCATATCTGTTGCTGGTGCGCCATTACTATATACTAATGGCGCACTGCCTGTCTGGTGCGCCATTAGTATCAATTCCATCTATAGCCCTTTTCCTAGTAGTGCTTCGTGCCTTGTCATGTTTTGCATCCTATATGGATCTGTCTTGCATCCTACTTGCTTGAGCTTATTGTCTTGTTCTTGTGTTGTTCTGGTGTGCTTCCTATGTTGTCATGTAATGCATCCTAAGTGCATCTGGAGTGCATCATACCTTGCCATGTATTGCATCATATATAGACTTGTCTTGTTTTCTGTGCTTCCTACCTTGCCATGTATTGCTTCCTGTATAGACTTGTCATGCATCATACCTTGCCATGTATTGCATCACATATATAAACTTGTGTTGTTTTTCTGTGCTTCCTACCTTGCCATGTTATGCTTCCTGTATAGACTTGATGTGCTTCCTGTATAGACTTATCATGCATCATACCTTGCCATGTATTGCATCACATATATAGACTTGTGTTGTTTTACTGTGCTTCCTACCTTGCCATGTTGTGCTTCCTGTATAGGCTTGTAGTGCATCCTATATAGAACTGTCTTGCATCATACTTGGTTGAGCATATTGTCATGTCTTGTGTGGTGTGTTCACCGTGTTGCTTGCTTCTTCTCATTAGTGCTTGTTCCGTTGCGTTCGTGAGGATTCGTTCGTCTACCCGTGGTTCTTCTTCAAGGCTTCTTCTTCGTCTTCTTCACGGATCCGTTCTTCTTCCTTGTAGGATATCAGGCAAGATGACCATACCCTTGGATACCTTTACTACCATTGCCATGCTTAGTTGTCTCGATGCTATCGTTACATGTCGCGCTACCCATCTTTTATGTCAGCCTCTCCTTGTTGCCATGAAACCTCTAACCTTTGAAACCTTCCTAGCAAAACCCTTGTTTGGCTATGTTACCCGCTTGCTCAACCCCTCTTATAGCGTTGTTAGTTGTAGGTGAAGATGAAGATCGTTCCAGGAGGGAACTTGTTGTTGGAATATCACAATATGTTATATATATAATAACACACCTATATACTGGGCATGGGTGGAAGGCTTGGCCTTTTGCTCGGTGTTTTGTTCCACTCATGCCACCCTAGGCGCCGATAAACCGTCATTATGTTCCTTGATTTTGCGTTCCTTACACGGTTGGGTATATGGGGACCCCTTGACACTTCGTCTTTGAATAAAACTCTTCCAGCAAGGCCCAACATTGGTTTTAATTTGCCTCATAATAACAACTTAATTTATTAATTAATTTTCATAAGGGGGACGCTCCTTGGAGATTCTTTTCTACATAGCAGGGGGGCCAGTGCTGATGGTGTTGGTCCCAAACGGGGAGTATGCGGGGCCACCTTGGGGAAACCCGAGGGCTGGTTTTACTCGTATAATCGCCCATCCGGACGTGGCCTGAGACGAGATACGCGCGGCTACTATCAAGGTGTCGGCACGCCGGGAGGTCTTGCTGGACTTGCTTTACCATTGTCGAAATGTCTTGTGCACCGGGATGCCGAGCCTGATCAGATTTCCCTAAGATAAGGGGTGATGATATTATATTTATCACTTCAGCTGATCGTGAGAGCTTGTGATGGCCTAAGTTGGGACACCCCTGCAGGGTTATGAACTTTCGAAACCCGTGCCCGCGGTTATGTGGTAGATTGGAATTTGCTAATGTCCGGTTGTAGAAAACTTGACAGAGGATCCGAAGTAAAACACACAACTGTGTGAGTAACTGTGACTGTCTCTTTTCACTTTGAGAAGAGAACACGGTGGGGTTATGTTTGACTCGTAGGTAGTTCAGGATCTTTAGCGATCACTACTAGTTGCGACCGTTTGCGTAGATGCTCATCTTATTCTTGTACTCGTAAGTTAGCCACCATACATATTGCTTAGCCGCTGCTGCAACCTCACCATTTAACCTCTTCCTACCTATTAAGCTTTGATAGTCTTGTTACCCATGGTTATGGGATTGCTGAGTCCTCGTGGCTCACAGATACTACAACAACAGTTGCAGGTGCAGGTTTCCGATGTCTTGACGTGAGAGCGATGATCGTTGTTTGGAGTTCTTTCTTCTTCAGTCTTGGGTTAGGTTCCGGGTCGGCAGCCTGGGATAGCAGATGGATGTCGTGTTGTTCTGTCTTGTTTGCATCCTTAGTGGGATGCCTTGTATTGTTGTTGTTGTATTCATGTGACTGGTATGTATTGTTGTACCCCCCATGTATGTATGTAATGGTACGATGTAATGATATCCATCTTGCTACGCGCCCAAAATGTGGTTGTGCCCCAATCACGTAAGTGTCACGTGATCGGGACAGAATCGCATTTTGGGCCTAACAGTTCCCGAACTATGCATCTGAGGATTGATGGTAATAGGAGGCTGGGGACACGATGTTTACCCAGGTTCAGGCCCTCTCCATCGAGGTAATACCCAACTTCCTGCTATATTAATATGGATGAATATGATTACAAGAGTTGATCCACCTCGAGATCGTAATGGATAAACCCTAGAGTCTAGCCTATGAGGATTTTGTGTTTCTCTATTAGCCTCTATGGACTAAACCCCCCAGTTCATATATGCACCAGAGTGGCCTAGGGTTTGTGCATAACCATCTTGCGTAGGAACAAAAGATTACACCCGAACCTAAAACATGCCATTATACGAATACAGGAGTCCTATCCGGATACGAGAAACGATATTCGACTATGATCTTCATGGCCCACCAGTCCGGCCCACCAAGAGTTATCTGGCCACCCGAGGACCCCTCGATTAGGGACTCCCTCAGTTGCCCTTGAACCTGTCTTCGATGACGATGATTTCGGCTTCCGTATTGTCTTCGACATTGCAAGGTGGGTTCCTTCTTTTGAATATATCTTCTGCAAAAAGGTGTATTGTGTTCGGCTCTGCATGGTTAGTACAACCCTTAGCCTCGAAAGCAAGGTTTTGAATGAAAATGAATAATGCGTCTTTACTGACAACTTTTAGGTGAAGCGTCTCGTCCATCCCACTAACATATCGAACCGTTTTATTTGTTCCTAGTTTCGCGTTTCGAGGTATATCCTCATTGACACGTCTTATCAGAATAGAGATCGTGCCCGCTTATTGTGGGATCCTTATCAATGTGACGTGAACCTCCACATCGTGAATTACACACGACCGCTTTGGGAACCGTCGATGTTTATAGCTAAAGTGGGGGCACGCTCTGTATTCACAGCGTTATAAAAGGATACCAATCCCTCTCGTCGGCCCCACGCTTTCCTCAAGCTCAAGCTCTCCAATCTCCCTAGACCCAGCATGCTCATCTCTTGCGCCCACTGCCCTTTGTTCCTCAACCACTACTTCCTTCCCCAGCAATGGCTGGATCCGTCGCCAGGGGAAAGTGGGAGGCCTCCACGGTCACTGAGAAAATCATGGAGGATCTTCGGAGCGCGGGCTATTTAGCCGCCGACATCGCGCACCGAGTCCCCGCCAAGGGCCAGGTCATTCCCATCCCAGAGGCGGGCGAGAGAGTTGTGCTCCTTTCGCACTTTGTTAGGGGGCTAGGATTCCCGCTCCACCCCTTTGTTCGGGGTTTGTTATTTTTCTACGGGCTAGATTTCCACGATCTAGCCCCGAACTCAATCCTCCACATCTATGCTTTTATAGTGGTGTGTGAGGCTTTCCTCCGCATCCCTCCACACTTCGGCGCATGGCTAAAAACCTACAACATGAAGCCAAAGGTGGTGGGCGGGCAGCACGCGGAGTGTGGGGGCACTATGATTAGCAAGCTCCCGAATACGAATTGGCCAAAAGGGTCGTTCGTGGAAATGAACAAGGTCTGGTAGCAGGAGTGGTTCTATATCATTGAACCCCGTGACGCGAAATGGGTGGCGGAACGGGCTTTCAGATCTGGACCCCCGGAGAGGTTGACCTCCTGGACCAAAAAGAGACTGGACTGGGGATCTCAGGTTGAGGTGACGGCACTCCAGAGCCGCGTGCCCGGCGTGATTTCTAAGGGCTATTAGCTATCGACCGTGGTCCAGGTAGTGTTGGCCCGACTTGTCCTTCATGCCAAAGTCGGGACTCCTCCCTATGGGAGTTCGATCCGGCAGGTGATAGGCCTCTGAAGCATCTCTTTGAGAGCCAGAAGGATTGGCCGGAGGAAACCGAGGACGTGGGCTATAGCACCACATTCTCCGCCCCAGAGCTAATAGAAAATTCCGCCGAACATACATCCCCTGTCTTATTAATGATAACAGGAATTGGAGTTTTTGTGTGATATACAGGGCTGGACGAAGAAAGCAACCCGGATGAAGTGTCCGGTGCCTTTGCCTGAAGACCCAATCGCCTTGGCTGACGGCGACGCTGGTCCCGACATCGTACAAGGCGCCGGTCAAAAAGCCCAAGAATAAGGGCAAGGAGGCCTGAGACAGCCCCCGCCCTACAGACGAGAAGTTCGAGAAGATCAACATCCTCCCCTCCGAAGAGGAGGAGGATGACGAAGAAGAAGAAGAATAAGAGCCCCATGCGCAAGGCAGGGGGACGAAGAGGTGGCCCACCGCTGACGTGGGGCGCGGCCGCACCCCGGAGGAGGCTGAACCTCTCTACCCGTCCGGATTCATCATTCGAACATAGCTTCGTGGTGAAGCCCAGGGAGAAGCCCCCGACTGAAACGTAAGTTGTTCGGATATGTCAATTACTACACTCTGTTTATTTGGCATACTAATGATCTTCAAGTATTTGTCACCTGCTGACCGACAGCCCTCCCCGAGCACACCCTAACGCCTCCTCGGAGGGGAACTCTCTACCGTCTGGAGAGACGGAGAGTTACCCGTCGGGCCGAGCTCCGTCGCCGTGACCCGTGGGGACGCCGAAAAGTCTTCCCGGAGTGCGTCCTCCACTCAAGGAGATGTGGGTGGGGCAAGTGATAGGGCGACCAAGGGTAACACCTTGGCTGCCACTGACCATGGGGAAACAATCCCCATGGAGACCGAAGACGGGGGGCCCAAACAATCAGGGGCCCTCCCGAACATTGACCCGGAGCCTAGTGCGGCTCCGAGATTTTAAGACCAGACCCCCCCCCCCCGGGCGGGGGTGGATACAACAGCACCCAAAGTTAATCCGGAGGAGCACCGCATCGTGAAGAAGATTCAATCTATCAAGGGCGGGCTGAATGAAGCCTTCAACAGCCTGTTAACAGGCTTTGAGGTGAGCAATGTAATGTTCTTTATGGAATTTTATTTGTTTTAAATACACATATATAGCCAGTAGCCCCTGGTGCTTTGTGTGATTTTGAACAGAATCGGACGAAGTAACCATAGTATAGCATGTTCTAGAGTTGAATTGTATGTTTTTGTATTTGGACAGGCTTCACTTGTTTCGGCAACTGCACGAGATGTAGAAGTTGCCGAACTAAATCGGAAGCTCTTGCTGTCCAACGCGGACCTTGACCGCGTCAACCAACGTTTAGATGAAACGCAAGTTATGCGGATTAAAATGTCAAGAAGACTAATAATGTTAATTGAGTATGGGTATAAACTCTTTTATGATGTTCTGGATTAAATAGTTGGCGCCACTGAGCTCGAGGCCCTCAAGGGTGAGCTCGCGAAGGCCAAGAAGGAGGTCGAGGCGAGCAAGGCAATCGCTGATAAAGCGGTTGCCGAACTAGAATCCGAAAAGGCCGCGTGCGATAAGCACTAGGCTCGGGTGCCGAAGTCGAGGTTGAGCTCAATGATGCTATTCACAACTGCGAAGCATTGGAGCTGAAGGCTTCGGAACAAGCGTCTGAGTTGAATGTGGTAGTAAAGACTGTCTAGGATGCTCGAAGGGAATAGCGCAGCGCTTGTGAAGAAATCAAGCAGGCACGACAGATAGCATCTGGTAAGACCTTTCTCTTACAGAGCATCTTCGGAGGGCAGAAGTATCTTGGGCTCACACAGTTATGGAGTTCTCCAGGCGTGTTTGCTGATCTTCCGAGGAGCAGTGCTGACGCCGCCCAATACTTCCGAGTCCAGGAGGGGAACGACATGGAGAAGTTGTTTTGGTCACAGTTCTATGCGCCAACACATCTGGTGCCCCTCAACGACCAGATGAAGCAGCTGGTCGAGCTGCATAACATGGTGGGTTCAGCCATGAAGGACTTGATAGTCCGGCTATGGCTTGCTGATCCAATCCCAAGTAGCTACTTCAGATTGGTGAAGTGGCTCGTCGAGGCGAGTCCGCGGGTTGACGCATTGAAGCGTTCGGCCTGCATAGAAGGTGCTCGGATGGCCTTCACTCGTTTGAAGGTGCAATGGGTGAAGATGAGGGTGCATGACATAGCTACTGTTGGCCCACCCGCAGGCAAGGAGCACCGCAAGCCGGAGAAATATTTTGAGGACGTCATAGAAGGCGTCCGCCTTATAGAAGGCCAGTGCTCGAAGGATATTATCTTCAAGTAATTGTATCCGGCTGTAAAGACTTAAGCTTATGAGCCGATGTATATAACTTTTGCGCTATTATAATATTAGATAGTTTTATCTCCTATGTGGTTGTTTATATAATTCTATAAGTTTCCAGTCGTCGGCTTCAGCCCCCACGTACATAGTACTGGGGTGTTCGGTCATATGCAAATACATTGTTTATCCAACGTCTTGGTCCGTGTAGGAGGTGTATGCGGAGCGAACCAGGCAATCAGACTATGCGGCGTTTTTGCTTTCACTTAGCCATAGGAATTTGACAAATGAGGCTAGGTACTAGCCCCTGGTGAGGATATGTTATTCCCTAAGTAAGGTATCCAATTGCACCTCGCTGGGCGAAAAAATCAACCCTTTGTATAACACGGGGTAGATCTCTATCGATCATAGTGTAAAACTAAGTCACCGGATTGCAGACCAGGTTCTCACCTATCATGATGGTCAGTTTTTGGCTTTCTCTACTGAGGAACTTGACCGGACGAGCTAGAAGTACAATCGCAGCAGTTCTCCCTTTACACCCTAGCCGAACAATCGGGAACGTAGGGGTAAGCAGAGGAGCCGGGCAACCCAACTATTGACCCAAGACATGATTCGGAACTGATGCATATAAGGGAAACATCCAGGACGCCGAACACTCCCTATAGGTGTTTGGTCTTTTCGATATATACCGGGTTGAATACAGCCCCTGGTAATGACCCTGTTCGCAAGGCACATGTGGCAATCTGATGTGGGAAGAGAACTGCACTAACTACAAGAAAACAAATAAACAAGACAATTAGGAAATAAATAGGCAAGCAACTTACACTAGGCTATCACGGCTATTACACATATTACATCCACTGGGCATCAAAGTTCGCCACTAGTGCAAATATAGGGAACAAAGCAGCATATAAACGCCGCAGCCAAACAAGTCCAGAACTGAAACCACTTCAGAAGAGCTCAAGAAACAATATCTTGGGTACCCATAATGCTGGCAAGATGCTTAGCAAGCTTATTAACTATCTCTTGTTTGGCGCTTAAATCCTCCAGCACTTGCTGTTGCACCAGAAAGTATGCATCTGAATTCTGCAGGCACTTCCTCAGTCCTTCGGCTTCCTGTCGCATAACATCTGATCGATGTCTTTCAACTTGAAGTTGAGACTCAAGAAGCCGAACTGATTCAAGCAGCGAGTTTGAAGAGCTGGTGCCAGCAGTAGTAGCCAGTAACTCGAACACTACATCAAGACAGGACTTTGGGGTTGTCTCAATGTCTTCAATATAGTTTTTATTGGCTTTCTTGGAGAACAATAGGGATGTCTCACTATCTTGAACCTGATCTGCATTACTTCCTTTACCATTGCATAACGGGGTACTCTTCTCCAATATTTTATCCGCGTTCTGAAGGAGAAACAAACAAACACATCACAGATTTACAATGTAGTATATGAAACTCATTTTGGTAAATCAGTTCATTAGTAAGGTGGACAGGATAACAACATTAAACAAACATATATCTATGTAGTATGGTCACTGTATGGTCTATATCATTCTAGTTTATGTTGCCAAATCAAGATAGATACAGTTCAAATCATATATATTTCAGACAAAGCAGCATAGACGGAATATAAGTGTGAGAAACTACACAACAATACCAACACTTGTAATGTGCATGGCATGAGAACATAACTGTTTATTCAATTGAAACTGAAATCAACATAGAGCAAGTTACATTAGCAAACACGTTAAAGAAACAGGTTTAAAACATACCTGTTGAAGGAAATATGCCCTAGAGGCAATAATAAAGTTATTATTTATTTCCTTATATAATGATAAATGTTTATTATTCATGCTAGAATTGTATTAACCGGAAACTTAGTACATGTGTGAATACATAGACAAAACAGAGTGTCCCTAGTATGCCTCTACTAGACTAGCTCATTGATCAAAGATGGTTATGTTTCCTAGCCATAGACATGAGTTGTCATTTGATCAACGGGATCACATCATTAGGAGAATGATGTGATGGACAAGACCCATCCGTTAGCTTAGCACTATGATCGTTTAAGTTTTACTACTATTGCTTTCTTCATGACTTATACATGTTCCTATGACTATGAGATTATGCAACTCCTGAATACCGGAGGAACACTTTGTGTGCTACCAAACGTCACAACGTAACTGGGTGATTATAAAGGTACTCTATAGGTGTCTCCGAAGGTACTTGTTGGGTTGGCGTATTTCGAGATTAAGATTTGTCACTCCGATTGTCGGAGAGGTATCTCTGGGCCCACTCGATAATACACATCACTATAAGCCTTGCAAGCATTGCAGCTAATGAGTTAGTTGCGGGATGATGTATTACGGAATGAGTAAAGAGACTTGCCGGTAACGAGATTCAACTAGGTATTGAGATACCGATGATCGAATTTCGGGCAAGTAACATACTGATGACAAAGGGAACAACGTATGTTGTTATGCGGTTTGACCGATAAAGATATTCGGAGAATATGTGGGAGCCAATATGAGCATCCAGGTTCCACTATTGGTTACTGACCGGAGACGTGTCTCGGTCATGTTTACATAGTTCTCGAACCCGTAGGGTCCGCACGCTTAAAGTTTCGATGACAGTTTTATTATGAGTTTATGAGTTTTGATGTACCGAAGGAGTTCGGAGTCCCGGATGAGATCGGGGACATGACGAGGAGTCTCGAAATGGTCGAGACGTAAAAATCGATATATTGGATGACTATATTCGGACATCGGAAAGGTTCCGAGTGATTCGGGTATTTTCGGAGTATCGGGGAGTTACGAGAATAGAAGAGAGAGCCCAAAAGGAAGGAGGCGCGCGCCCCCCTTCTGGTCCGAATTGGACAAGGGGTGCAGCCCCCTTTTCCTTCTCCCTCTCCCCCTCTTTCCTTCTCTCCTACTCCGGAAAGGAAAGGGGAATCCTACTAGGACTTGGGAGTGCTAGTAGGACTCCCCACACTTGGCGCGCCCCCTCTACGGCCGGCCTCTCCCTCCCTCCTTTATATACGGGGGCAAGGGCGCACCTCTAGACACAACAATTGATCTCTTGATCTCTTAGCCGTGTGCGGTGCCCCCCTCCACCATAGTTCTTCTCGATAATATTATAGCGGTGCTTAGGCGAAGTCCTGCGACGGTAGAACATCAAGATCGTCACCACGCCGTCGTGTTGACGGAACTCTCCCTCGACACTCGGCTGGATCGCAGTTCGAGGGACGTCATCGAGCTGAACGTGTGCTAGAACTCGGAGGTGCCATAGTTTCGGTGCTTGATCTGTCGGGCCATGAAGACGTACGACTACATCAACCGCGTTGTTCTAACGATTACGCTTTCGATCTACAAGGGTACGTAGACACACTCTCCCCTCTCGTTGCTATGCATTTGGTAGATAGATATTGCGTGATCGTAGGAAAGTTTGAAAATACTACGTTCCCCAACAGTGGCATCATGAGCCAGGTCTATGCATAGATGATATGCACGAGCAGAACACAAGTGAGTTGTGGACGATACTAGTCATACTGCTTACCAACATGTCATACTTCGATTCGGCAGTATTGTTGGATGAAGTGGCCCGGAACGACATTACGCGTACGCTTACGCGAGACTGGTTCTACCGACGTGCTTCGCACACAGGTGGCTAGCGGCTGTTAGTTTCTCCAACTTTAGTTGAATCAAGTGTGGCTACGCCCGGTCCTTGTGAAGGTTAAAACAACACATACTTGACGAAATATCGTTGTGGCTTTGTATGCATAGGTAAGAACAGTTCTTGCTAAGCCCGTAGCAGCCACGTAAAACTTGCAACAACAAAGTAGAGGACGTCTAACTTGTTTTTGCAGGGAATGTTGTGATGTGATATGGTCAAGACATGATGAGTTATACGGTTTTGTATGAGATGATCATGTTTTGTAAAGTTATCGGCAACTGGCAGGAGCCATATGGTTGTCGCTTTATTGTATGAAATGCAATCGCCATGTAATTGCTTTACTTTATCACTAAGCGGTAGCGATAGTCGTAGAAGCAATAGTTGGCGAGACGACAACGATGCTACGATGGAGATCAAGGTGTCGCGCCGGTGACGAAGGTGATCATGACGGTGCTTTGGAGATGGAGATCAAAAGCACAAGATGATGATGGCCATATCATGTCACATATTTTGATTGCATGTGATGTTTATCTTATTATGCTTCTTATTTTGCTTAGTACGGCGGTAGCATTATAAGATGATTCCTTACAAAATTTCAAGGTATAAGTGTTCTCCCTGAGTATGCACCGTTGCGAAAGTTCGTCGTGTCGAGACACCACGTGATGATCGGGTGTGATAAGCTCTACCTTCAAATACAACGGGTGTAAGCCAGTTTTGCACACGCAGAATACTCCGGTTAAACTTGACGAGCCTAGCATATGCAGATATGGCCTCGGAACACTGGAGACCGAAAGGTCGAGCGTGAATCATATAGTAGATATGATCAACATAAGATGTTCACCATTGAAAACTACTCCATCTCACGTGATGATCGGACATGGTTTAGTTGATTTGGATCACATGATCATTTAGATGACCAGAGGGATGTCTATCTAAGTGGGAGTTCTTCAAGTAATATGATTAATTGAACTTTAATTTATCATGAACATAGTCCTGGTAGTATTAGCATATCTATGTTGGAGATCAATAGCTCGTGATGCAGCTCCCCGTTTATTTTATATGTTCCTAGAGAAATATAAGTTGAAAGATGTTAGTAGCAATGATGCGGACTAGGTCCGTGATCTGAGGATTATCCTCATTGTTGCATAGAAGTATTATGTCCTTGATGCACCGCTAGGTGACGAACCTATTGGAGGAGCAGATGCAGACGTTATGAACGTTTGACAAGCTCGGTATGATGACTACTTGATAGTTTAGTGCGCCATGCTTTACGGCTTATAACCGGGACTTGAAAAACGTTTTGAACGCCACGGAGCATATGAGATGTTCCAAGAGTTGAAATTAGTATTTTCATACTCATGCCCGTGTTGAGAGGTATGAGACCTTTGACAGTACTTTGCCTACAAGATGGAGGAGAATAACTCAATCGGTGAGGATGTGCTCAGATTGTCGGGGTACTACAATTGCTTGAATCAAGTGGGAGTTTATCTTCCAGATAAGATAGTAATTGACAGAGTTCTCTAGTCACTATCACCAAGTTAGTAGAAATTCGTGATGAACTATAATATGCAAGGGATGACGAAAGTAATTCCCGAGCTCTTCGCGATGCTGAAATCAGCGAAGGTAGAAATCAAGAAAGAACATCAAGTGTTGATGGTTAACAAGACCACTTGTTTCAAGTAAAGGGCAAAGGAATAGAAGGGGAACTTCAAGAAGAATGACAAGCAAGTTTTCACTTCCATGAAGAAACCCAAAGCTAAACTCAAGCCTGAAACTAAGTGCTTCTACTGCAAAGGTAATCGTCACTAGAAGTGGAACTACCCTAGATACTTGGCGGATAAGAAGGATGGCAAAGTGAACAACGGTATATTTTGATATACAGATTATTGATGTGTACTTTACTAGTGTTCATAGCAACCCCTGGGTATTTGATACCGGTTCAGTTGCTAAAATTAGTAACTCGAAACAAGAGTTGCAGAATGAACAGAGACTAGTTAAAGGTGAAGTGACGATGTGTGTTGGAAGTGGTTCCAAGATTGATATGATCATCATCGCACACTCCCTATACTTTCGGGATTAGTGTAGAACCTAAATAAATGTTATTTGGCATTTGCGTTAAGCATGAATATGATTTGATCATGTTTGTTGCAATACGGATATTCATTTAAAGTCATAGAATAATTGTTATTCTGTTTACAAGAATAAAGCCTTCGATGGTCATACACCCAATGAAAATAGTTTGTGGGATCTCGATCATAGTGATACACATATTCATAATATTGAAGCCAAAAGATGCAAGGTTAATAATGATAGTGCAACTTATTTGTGGCACTGCCGTTTAGGTCATATTGGTGTAAAGCGCGTAAAGAAACTCCATAGTGATGGACTTTTGGAATCAGTTGATTATGAATCACTTGGTGCTTGCGAACCATGCCTCATGGGCAAGATGACTAAAACTCCGTTCTCCGGAACAATGGAGCGAGCAACAGATTTGTTGGAAATCATACATACTGATGTATGTGGACCGATGAGTGTTGAAGTTCGTGGCGAGTATCGTTATTTTCTGACCTTCACTGATGATTTGAGCAGATATGGGTATATCTACTTGATGAAGCGCAAGTCAGAAACATTGGAAAAGTTCAAATAATTTCAGAGTGAAGTAGAGAATCATCGTAACAAGAAAATAAAGTTTCTACGATTTGATCGTGGAGGTGAATATTTGAGTTATGAGTTTGGTCTTCATTTGAAACAATGTGGAATAGTTTCACAACTCACGCCACCCGGAACACCACAACGTATTCGTGTGTCCGAACGTCGTAACCGTACTTTATTAGATATGGTGCGATCTATGATGTCTCTTACCGATTTACCACTACAGTTTTGGGTTATGCATTAAAGACAGTTGCATTCACGTTAAATAGGGCACCATCAAAATCCGTTGAGACGACGCCTTATGAACTGTGGTTTGGCAAGAAACCAAAATTGTCATTTCTTAAAGTTTGGGGCTGCGATGCTTATGTGAAAAAGCTTCAACCTGATAAGCTCGAACCCAAGTCGGAGAAATGTGTCTTCATAGGATACCCAAAGGAGACTGTTGGGTACACCTTCTATCACAGATCTGAAGGCAAGATATTCGTTGCTAAGGATGGATCCTTTCTAGAGAAGGAGTTTCTCTCGAAAGAAGTGAGTGGGAGGAAAGTAGAACTTGATGAGGTAATTGTACCTTCTCCCGAATTGGAAGGTAGTACATCACAGAAACTAGTTCCAGTGATTCCTACACCAATTAGTGAGGAAGCTAATGATGATGATCATGAAACTTTAGATAAAGTTTCTACTGAACTTCGTAGATCAACCAGAGTTTGTTCCGCACCAGAGTGGTACGAGAACCCAGTTCTGGAAGTCATGTTACTAGACCATGATGAACCTACAAACTATGAGGAAGCGATGATGAGCCCAGATTCCGCGAAATGGCTTGAGGCCATGAAATCTGAGATGGGATCCATGTATGAGAACAAAGTATGGACTTTGGTTGACTTGCCCGATGGTCGGCAAGCCATTGAAAATAAAAGGATCTTTAAGAGGAAGACTGACGCCGATCGTAATGTTACTGTATACAAAGCTCGACTTGTTGCGAAAGGTTTTCGACAAGTTCAAGGTGTTGACTACGATGAGATTTTCTCACCCGTAGCGATGCTTAAGTCTGTCCGAATCATGTTAGCAATTGCCACATTTTATGAAATCTGGCAAATGGGTAACGAAACTGCATTCTTTAATGGATTTATAAAAGAAGAGTTGTATATGTTGCAACCAGAAGGTTTTGTCAATCCTAAAGGTGCTAACAAATTGTGCAAGCTCCAGCGATCAATCTATGGACTGGTGCAAGCATCTCGGAGTTGGAATATACGCTTTGATAAGTTGATCAAAGCATATAGTTATATACAGACTTGCGGTGAAGCCTGTATTTACAAGAAAGTGAGTGGGAGCACTACAACCTTTCTGATGAGTATATGTGAATGACATATTGTCGATCGGAAATGATGTAGAATTATCTGGAAAGCATAAATGAGTGTTTGAAAGGAGTTTTTCAAAGAAAGACCTCGGTGAAGCTGCTTACATATTGGGCATCAAGATCTATAGAGATAGATCAAGACGCTTGATAAGACTTTCGATGAGTACATACCTTGATAAGATTTTGAAGTAGTCCAAATGGATCAGTCAAAGAAGGAGTTCTTGCCTGATTTGTAAGGTGTGAAGTTGAGTAAGACTCAAAGCCTGACCACGGCAGAAAAATATAGAGAGAATAACAGTCATTCCCTATGCCTCAGCCATAGGTTCTATAAAGTACGCCATGCTGTGTACCAAACATGTTGTGTACCTTGCCATGAGTTTGACAAGGAGGTACAATGGTGATCCGGGAGTAGATTGCTGTACAGCGGTCAAAATTATCCTTAGTTACTGGATGACTAGGGAAATGTTTCTCGATTATGGAGGTGATAAAGAGTTCGTCGTAAAGAGTTACGCCAATGCAAGCTTTACACTAATCCAGATGACTCTAAGTATCAATCTGGATGCGTATTAAAAGTGGGAGCAATTAGCTAGAGTAGCTCCATGCAGAGCATTGTAGACATAGAAATTTGCAAAATACATACGGATCTGAATGTAACAGACCTGCTGACTAAACTTCTCTCACGGAGCAAAACATGATCACACCTTAGTACTCTTTGGGTGTTAATCACATGAGGATGTTAACTAGATTGTTGACTCTAGTAAACCCTTTGGGTATTGGTCACTTGGCGATGAGAACTATGGGTGTTAGTCACATGGCGATGTGAACTATTGGTGTTAATCACATGGTGACGTGATCTTGATTATTGACTCTAGTGCAAGTGGGAGACTGAAGGAAATATGCCCTAGAGGCAATAATAAAGTTATTATTTATTTCCTTATATCATGATAAATGTTTATTATTCATGCTAGAATTGTATTAACCGGAAACTTAGTACATGTGTGAATACATAGACAAAACAGAGTGTCCCTAGTATGCCTCTACTAGACTAGCTCATTGATCAAAGATGGTTATGTTTCCTAGCCATAGACATGAGTTGTCATTTGATCAACGGGATCACATCATTAGGAGAATGATGTGATGGACAAGACCCATCCATTAGCTTAGCACTATGATTGTTTAAGTTTTACTGCTATTGCTTTCTTCATGACTTATACATGTTCCTATGACTATGAGATTATGCAACTCCCGAATACCGGAGGAACACTTTGTGTGCTACCAAACGTCACAACATAACTGGGTGATTATAAAGGTACTCTCCAGGTGTCTCCGAAGGTACTTGTTGGGTTGGCGTATTTCGAGATTAGGATTTGTCACTCCGATTGTCGAAGAGGTATCTCTGGGCCCACTCGGTAATACACATCGCTATAAGCCTTGCAAGCATTGCAGCTAATGAGTTAGTTGCGGGATGATGTATTATGGAACGAGTAAAGAGACTTGTCGGTAACGAGATTCAACTAGGTATTGAGATACCGACGATCGATTCTCGGGCAAGTAACATACCGATGACAAAGGGAACAACGTATGTTGTTATGCGGTTTGACCGATAAAGATATTCGTAGAATATGTGGGAGCCAATATGAGCATCCAGGTTCCACTATTGGTTATTGACTGGAGACGTATCTCGGTCATGTCTACATAGTTCTCGAACCCGTAGGGTCCGACGCTTAAGGTTTCGATGACAGTTTTATTACAAGTTTATGAGTTTTTATGTACCAAAGGAGTTCAGAGTCCCGGATGAGATCGGGGACATGACAAGGAGTCTCGAAATGGTCGAGACGTAAAAATCGATATATTAGACGACTATATTCGGACATCGGAAAGGTTCCGAGTGATTCAGGTATTTTCGGAGTACTGGGGAGTTACGGGAATAGAAGAGAGAGGCCAAAAGGAAGGAGGCGCGCGCCCCTCTTCTAGTCCGAATTGGACAAGGGATGCAGCCCCCTTTTCCTTCTCCCTCTCCCCCTCTTTCCTTCTCTCCTACTCCGAAAAGGAAAGGGGAATCCTACTAGGACTTGGGAGTCCTAGTAGGACTCCCCACACTTGGCGCGCCCCCTCTAGGGCCGGCCTTTCCCTCCCTCCTTTATATACGGGGGCAAGGGAGCACCTCTAGACACAACAATTGATCTCTTGATCTCTTAGCCGTGTGCAGTGCCCCCCTCCACCATTGTTCTCCTCGATAATATTATAGCGGTGCTTAGGCAAAGACCTGCGATGGTAGAACATCAAGATCGTCACCACGCCGTCGTGCTGACGGAACTCTCCCTCGACACTCGGCTGGATCGGAGTTCGAGGGACGTCATCGAGCTTAACGTGTGCTAGAACTCGGAGGTGCCGCAGTTTCGGTGCTTGATCGGTCGGGCCATGAAGACGTACGACTACATCAACCGCGTTGTTCTAACGCTTCCGCTTTCGGTCTACGAGGGTACGTAGACACACTCTCCCCTCTCATTGCTATGCATCTGGTAGATAGATCTTGCGTGATCGTAGGAAATTTTTAAAATACTACGTTCCCCAACACCTGTTGCGCCATTGGAGTTTCAATTGCATCCTTCAAATTTGAAATTAGTTGGTATGAGTAAATACAGTGATGCAAGAGCAAAGTAGTATGAACCATAGCTACGGAACCTGACCTGAGAACAATTCTTCTTCTGCTTTAAGCGTTGACTTGGGGTTGGGAGTGGTGGTCCTCGTGCTTTGGGCACTGCAGTTGCCTTACTAACTGCTCGTGTTTGGGTGCTCTGTGGTGGAGACCGTGCTGTGTAAACTGGAACTGGGTTACTATCTGCTCGGGTTGGGGTTAGAAGGGGTGTAGTTGGTTCTCTGTCCAACTGGGTAGGTGTACAATCTGCGTGAGTCTGGGTTATGCATGGTGGGGCTGGTTCTTGGGCAAGTACAACTGTGGTTCTATCTCCATCGACAGGTAACACGATCTTTTGTGAAGACCGTGTTTTTACTCCCATAGATACTGCCATCACCCGCTCCAATTGAAATGGCTGATAAACAAGAAAAGTAATTGAATGTACGGACATTGTAAGATAGACAGGTGCAATGGATAGTAGGGAAGAAAATAGGGCATGAAATAATTCAAATTTATGTTGTCTAATCAAACAGAATAGCAGGACATAATTTCAAATATATTATGGCTAATTAAACAGGATAGCATGACACAATTTCACATGTATGATGGCTAACTAAACAGGATAGAATGACATACTTCAAAATATGATGACTATATAAACAGGATGACATAATATAACTATACGATGTGTTTATTAAAGTGGTTGGCATGCCATAAATCACAAATATGTCGTCGATGGAAACATGATGACATGATAATTCATGGATAGAATGACATAATTCAAAATATGATGACTATGTGAACAGGATGATATAACTATATTATGTCTTTCGAAAATGGGTTGGCATGCCATAACTCAGATACATGATGTCTATGTAAACATCATGGCATGATATAATTCAAATATATGATTTATATACTAAGGAAGTGAGCAGAGGGCAATCACATATATGATGTGTCAACTAAGGAGATGGCATTCAATATCGTGTATATGATGTAAAAACTAAGCATTGCAATACAACATATGCATGATATGAGCAATATAACCCTGCCAAGTTTGAGCATACACCTCAGGGGGATAACAAGACTGGTCATCTGCCTCTGAATCCTCCTCTGGAGAGCTATCTGTAACCAGCAACATATCTGCTTCACCAGGTAGCATTGTCTACTCTGAAGACCTTGTTTTCACTCCAGATTTCTCCATCACCAATTCAAATGGCTGATGCACAGGAAGAGCAGTTGAATATACAAATAATGTCGACAAAAGCAATGAGAAATACAAAAAAAGGAAGGCATGATATAATTCACATATATGACGCTTGGCTAAACAACACGGCATTGCATGTTTCAAATATATAATGCCTTGCAACAAGATAGCATTGCATAATTCACATATATAACGTCTTGCAAAAAGATGGCATTGCATAATTCACATATATGGTAATTAGACAATAAACAAGTGGCATTCACACAAATCATGTCTAAACTAAGCAAATTGCATAGCAATGCAAGATACCATACGCACGATATGAGCAACATAACCCTATCAAGTTAGAGCATGCACCTCGGGGGGGGGGGGGGGGA
>LR738710.1:210258044-210286253 GCA_902687465.1 Secale cereale
GCTGGTCATCTGTCTCTGAATCCTCCTCTGAGGAGTTAACATCCTCTTGATTACGATCAGAAATGGGTGGAGGGGGGCTGCCTTTGCGCCCACCATGGAGCGACGTGTGCATGAAATTTTATTGCCACGCAAGGCTCGTCTCTTTTTCTCTACATGTTCAGTTCCATTGTGTACAATAACTGACATGCATAGGAATAAAACATAGTGAGATTATGTAAGGAGTGCATGCACAAATCCAGAGTGAATGTAGCAAACTATGGATAGACCCAAAACAAATGACAGCAGGCAGATAATAGCTTTAGTTAAAAAATACAGATAATGGTTCCTTTAATGTTTGTTTGCACCCAACATGAAACTCATAGTAGACACCCGAGATTAACCAGATAGTAGACAAATAGTACTGATTGATGCCCCAATATGTACCCCACAACCATTTAAAAACTCAAGTTTCAGCATAAGTTTGGACCTGAGTCGGAGTCTAATAGGTGAACACGATGATAAAGTAGTATGTCATCATATTAAGCGATGCAGAACGTAAGCAGACACGGAAGAGTGCAACCTCTCTTGCGGACCCGTGTAGTCCTCAAGGTCATCTTCTCAGTTGATGATGGTAATGCAGTTGTCATGGCTACCGGCGGCGGGGAAGAAGATCTGAGGCAGCGAAAGACAGTCTGGAGAGCAGATCCCTATTGTGGTGAACCCTTCCGTCGTTGGAGCAACTGAGCTGGGGGTGGAACACAGCACCGCAGGAACAGGAGAAACCACACAAGGTTTTCTTTGACACATATGTGTAACAGAAGTAATTGTGTAAGGGCTTGTTTGAATTTGAGGATTCTAACAATGCAGGGGTAGGAAATAGACAGGAATATGATAGGAATGCACGTGCAAAACAGAGAATTTAAAAACATAGGATTTCTGCCAATATGGGTGTTTGGTTCACAAGAATCGGAAGATCACAGGATGCAAGGGAGCATGGTGAGATTAAGTCAAACCACAAGAAGTGTACAACCTCTTTGGCGAAGCTATGTCGATCAGCGTGATTGGGTTGGCCGGTGAGGATGCTCCGGCTGACTTGGCTGTCGGAGGAGGGGAAGAAGATCTTAGGTGTCTGGAGATGGAGCTCGAGGTACTGCTCCACTATGATGGAGGGTTTCGTCGTTGGAGCAGCTCCGGTGAGTTGTACGACGCCGAGGCTGAAGCAGGACAAGAGAGACAACGTTAACATGAGTGGAATTCTAATAGCACCTCCAATAGATGATGTTAAATACATAACCACAAAGTGCTACATGTATACATCAGCCGCTCATCTCTGAACTTAACTGTCGAAACTGAATTTAACTGTCGAAACTGAACTTAACTGTCAAAACTGAATTTTGCTGTCGAAACTGAATTTAACTGTCGAAACTAAACTTAACTGTCGAAACTGAATTTTGCTGTCGAAACTGAATTTTACTGTCGAAACTGAACGCACTAGAGGTGAGGCTACACGTCAGTCGACTGACTTTTTCATCTCTGATCAGTCTATTTTGCAGCCGTTGGATATGAAATCAAGGGCCTGCAGTTCGTCTTCAACCTCCACCCCCTTGAGCCGCTAGCCACCACCGGCCAAACAGTCGCCCCCGCCGCCCCGCCTGCCCCGAAAACACTCCCCACCGCCGGTCCGCCGCCGCCCAGGCTATCCCCATAGCCCCCCCCATGCCGAGCTTCTTCTCCGGCGATCCCCATGCCACCGTCCCACCACCACCGGCAACCATCGCCCCCACCCTGAACCCTAAGATAGATAGTGGGGTACCTCTCCGGTGAGCCCCCCTCCCCGCTGCGGCTGGTTCTTCCTTAACTCCGGTGAGCCCCCAATCCCCTGAAAATCGTCTGACCCAAAAGTCAATTCAGTCGACTGAAGTGTAGCTAAATCGGAGCAGCATCGCAAGCAAGAGCAAGAGCGAGAGCAGCAACGCGAGCAAGAGCAAGAGAAAGAGCAGACCAGGCAGGGGACCGAGAGCAAGAGCAGACCAGCAGCACGAGCGAGAGCTAAAGCAGCAGCAGCTCCTACTGATGTGGACGTCGCCGCAGAGGGAGCGACGTCGTGGAGGAAGTGGCCGGCGACGCCGCCGTGGATGGAGCCGTGCCGTGTCGGCTCGGGACCGAGCGCCGGCAGCACCGTGAGATCGAATCAAGAAGAAAAATGTTGTGATTAATGTACAACCTATTTGGTGGCGCCGATTAGGCCGCAACTTCATCTGAGGAAACGATGATGATGATGCTCTTCCGGTGGTGCAGGTGAAGACGGCGGTGTGGGAATGGAGGTGGCGAGAAAGACGAGGGGAACATCGGGGCAGCTCCTTGGAGGTGGAGGATGGGGTGGCTGAACCTGCGGGACGACTAGATCGATGACGGATCCTCATCCAGTATGGTGGATGAGGGACGTCGAGGTGTTGCTGTGGACGACGTCGTCGGGGAAGAAGCTCCGGCTGGGTGGCGGACGGAGGAGGGTGTGGGGCTTCGCGGGTTTTGCCGGCCTCGGTGTACAAATGGGTGGGCGAATGTTATGGGAGTGGGGAACCATGGCTTAGGGACGCGCTTGTCCGAAATATGGGGTAAATTACGAAATTACCCCCACCGATTTGAGGCGGTTCTTTTGGTTCAGGGGTATCAGGGGCATTTCGCGTGTCGGGATTTCACAGGAGGTGGGAGTTTTCGCACGCGTTGAAATTTTGGAAGAGCAAGGCGCGGGTTGAGATGGAGGGAGTTGTCGGAGCACAACGAGACAAAGATATATATTAAATATTTCGGGCTAACAAGGTGCGGATTGAAGAGGCGGGAGTTTCGCAGCATGATAGACACAGACACTAGCTTGAAATTTTGGCATAACAAGGCGCGGCTTGAAATTTCAGGAGAACAAGCTTAACGTGTACCCAAAAAAAGACAATTTAGACTAGTATGATATACTACGTACAATGTGTTTAACACGCACAACACACACACACACACACACCATTTAGACTAGTAAGGTACACGTGCATTGCGCGCATGAGATTTGGCAACCAAATTATGAATAAATACCACATTATAGCATGTAAGCTTTGAGTCATATATGTATGATGTAGATGTTTGTTTAATTCTTATAGTTCATTTTATTCAAAATCATCTAGTTTTATAAGAAAGCTAATCTATTTTAAGATTCATGGAATTGTGCGTTGTAGGGCATAAAGTAAAAACAAATCATGTAGAAAAACATTTGGGCAATTCTGATACGGAAGATTCTAGAACAAATAAGAAGTGCTTGTGTTTTGAGGTTTGTGCATTATGCTTAAGTTCAACCATAGAGTCTTCTAGATTGTACATGTGGCAAAATCTGGTGGAATCTAGATGATATCCAACGGCCAGTAGTGCTCAAATTTGCTAGCTCTGCACCATCGGATTGGCCTCATCCAACGACCATCTTTCAAAGTTAAAGTTATCCGCACACTATATAAAATATATATAATTTAATATATATATATATATATATATATATATATATATATATATATATATATATATATATATATATATATATATATATATATATGACTCCTATTTTGTACTCCTCGGAGTATATACTCTCATCCTCAATATACCTTATATACGCATTAATTATACCTCTTTATCATTCTTAATATACTTCATTAAATATTCTAAGATACCTCAATACGAGTTTTGTTGAAAAAATATCATGTGCGACGTACTTTTTGTAATATACATTTTTCACATACAAACACATCAGTATACATGTAAACATTTAAAAATATGTAGACTCGCATGAATTTTTTCATTAAACTCATTTTGGGGTATCTAATAATTACTAATGAAGTAAATTAAAAATAATAAAGAGGTATAAAAGATTCATCTATATGGTATATGAGGAGCGGTAGTACGTACTCCCAGGAGTACACAACCATTTTTCTATATATATAGGGGTATAGATATAGATATATGATGCGAAAGCCACCCATCATCTCCAATTAGAATAGTGTGTCCATGCACGGATGCAATGTGGCCAAACGATGTCTGCCATCGGTATCTCAAATTCAAACAAATCTGATCTTGTTCAATGTGTATACATTGCAACATGCTCGTTTCCAAACCACACCGTGCAGATCTCCGTTATATTCATGCATGCATGGGTTTCAAACATCATGATCTCTTATTCAAATATTTGAATTCAACTTTACATTGATTATGACCTCACCTAGTCTTTTACACCCACACATTGGTCTTCTCTTTATAATTGTACCACTAAATTTCTCTCATGCATGGATGCACACACACTACCAGTCGGCATTACCCATCGCACACATGAAATCTTTTTCTTCAGGTCGGTCTTCCATGAAGGCACACACACACACACACACATCCCCCTCTCCATCATATTGGGCATTCTTTATCTCTCACATGCATGCGCAACGATCGATGTTCCTCTATGTGTGTGTGTGTGTGTATAGCTAGGTCTTTCATTGTTTTCCACATAAACCGATCAATCTATATATCTAGTGAGGTCTCACCCTCTTTCCCACGTCCACATCGATCAATCTATAACTCTCTATATAGGATTACATATATAGCTAATACACCCACATTAATTATATATCCAATGCCCCCCTATCATCATACATGCCTTCCGCTTCATCTCTCAGACGCACGCACAATGGCGAAGACACGGGGCAGCAAGGGCCCTGCCCCCCTAACATCACTATATATCGAGGCTAATATGAATGTGATCATTAGACAATTGCTGGTAAAAATGGTTTAAGTTGATGAATTGGCCCTCCTCGTAAAGGATTAGCAATGCTTGGCCCCCTAGCTCATGGGACATTTTTCATGGCTCCGCCACTGCGCGCAACAGCGCATGTTCTTGCCCCCTCTCTCTAAATATCGATCTCGCAGTTGTGCACTCCTTCATAGTCTCCCTCTACTCGGCCCCTCGCACCATCTTCTAGCCCCCCACCGGATTTTGCCACATGTACAATCTAGCAGACTCCATGGTTGAACTTAAGCATAATGCACAATCTCAAAACAATAGTGGTTCTCCTTTGTTCTAGAATCTTCCGTATCATAACTGCCCAAACTTTTTTTCTAGTTGAACGGCCATTATTTGTTTTTACTTTATGCTGTACAATGCACAATTCCATGAATCATAAAATAGATTAAGGGCTTCTTTGATTCAAAGGATTCTTGAAGGAATTTTGGAGGATTCTAATCCTTAGGAATTTTTCCTATCTTGGCTGCTTAATTCGTAGGATTGTAAACCATAGGAATTTTTCCATATGATTCATTTGCACTAGATTTCATAGGAAACATCCCATCCACTCAAACCTCTTTGAAAGAATTCTGCGTTTTTTCTATGCACAATCAAAGACTCGTACCATCCTATAGGATTCAAGACGACATTCCACTCTAATCTCATGTTCTTCCTATTCCCGCATTTTGGAAATCCTACGAATCAAAGAGGCCCTAGGTTTTTTATAAAAACTAATTGATTTTGAATGATATGAACTATAAGAAATAAATGAAGGTCTACATCAGGCATATATGACTCAGAGCTTACATGCTACAGTGTGGTATTTATTCGTAATTTCGTTGCAAAATCTGACGCGTGCAATGCACGTGTACCTTACTAGTACTTCGAGTATGTGCAAAACACAATGGCACACTACACAGTGTCTCTCTTACAGTTCATGAAGCCACGTGGCACATGTGGAGGCGTTGTGGCGACATCTTGGTGTGGATTGATCACAGTGACATGCTGCTGGTTCTAGAAGAATGTACTCTTCCTCCCTGAGCCGCACTGGCGGTACATGCACGAAGCGAAGATGTGCACGCACGCCACGCACGCACTCATTCCCTCGCACGCACACGCGGGTACACGGGCGGACGCAATTTTGTACCAAGATCCATCCCATGTGATAATTTGACGCGTGTAAAGTCCTTCACTTCATTGATGGTCAATTAATACAGCGCATGCAAATTGATTGGACGTGAGGGCGAAAGAAAGACATTACTACTCCACTGCGCGCATGCGAGTGGTTAAATCATGGGTTGCTAGTAGTACTTCCATTGGTCTCCTTCGTATTTTGTGCCAGTTTTTGATAGTAACATAATATTTATGCATCTGAGCAGTGTAGTCTACTTGAAATTTATGTTCCACTAAACTCATCGGGAGCCGTTTCGGGCCTCGAAACCAAAAACCATCAATTAATCTTTACCTTGTTCCCATCACATTCGAAAGTACTAGTGCTAAAATTAAGTGCAAGCCTACTCACACCTACCATTACGTACCAAACATGAACGTGTTCCATGCAAGTTTTAGTACTAGTGGTAGTACTTAGGTTATAAAAAGAGGAACTACCTAATCGAAAATTACTCTACCTTCCTCCTCATAAGTCCTCCTTCTTCGTCCGTCCTTGCCATGGCCGGTGTGCAGAGCTCTAGGTCGAGAACTACTCGTAACAAGGGAGCGGCAACCATGGCTGCGGAAGAAAAGAGAGGGCTCGCCGCCACGCAGAGACCTCTAAAGATCTCTCACAGGCAAGTGACGGCTCCTAGGAGCGCCCTAGACATAGTGGCGAACATGCCCAGCTAGCGGCGCTAGAGTCGTTATCCCTCGACGGCATGCCTGATCAGCTCAATAAGCACCTCAATAAGCAGAAGGAGTTCATCCACTGCTTGGTGGAGCTGCTGAAGGAGAGCCTCGATGACATGACCGCTGAGCTCAATGAGCAGGGGGAGTTGACCGCCGACTTGGTGATGCTGCTGAAGAAGAGCATTGCCTCGGAGAAGAAGGCGACCGGCGAAATCCTGTAACTTCAGGAGGACAAGGCGAAGCTCTGCCACAAGCTCGACCTGCTGAAGGAGGAGAACGCCGGCTGGAAGAAGTTGCATGAGAATAGTAGTTCCTCGATGAAGATGTTGCAGGCCCTCGTCATGGAATAGAAGGAGGAGTTGGCGAAGCTCCGCATCGAGCACCAGGCTGCTGTCAAGGTACATAATGCGGCCGTGGAATAGATGATGAAGGCTCGCGTCGAGAAGTCCTGCGTCATGGACACAATGATGAATATGGCGGAGGAGATGCGCAAGGAGATGGAGGTCGTGGAGGCGATGAAGAAGCGGTTACGACTCTGCGGCCAGCAACCCTTCATGTAGTGAGAGCAGCGCCCCAGACTTGTGTGTGCGTCTTCCTTCTTTTTTTGGGGTGATAATCCTCCTTCTTCTTTTGCTCCTGTGTTTCTTATTTTGCTTTGGGTGTTTCGCCGCACGTGTAACCTTCTCTGCGAGGCATGAATAGAACAATGCTAAAAATGAGATGACTAGCAAATTAGATCATTCTTTATCGCCAATAGAACAATGCCTCTTGCTAGTAATATATAATAAGAGTAGAGAGTAGAGGATATGGCACTGGGCTGCCGTGTTTCGTGCTCCTCCGTCGTACTCCAGTGGAAAATTTGAGTATACCGCACGGTTCTTTGCTCCTCCTCAGGTCGTCGGCACATTTATACGAGCAGTCAAATCACAAGGCCCCGTCTTCCAGCAGTAATGAGCCGTCAAATCACAAAGGCCCTCGCCTCTCATGAAAAGGACCAAGCTAAACTGCCCCGCCTTCTAGCCTTTTAAAAAATGTATACATTTGTATAGTAGTAGTATCGATGGATTGCACCATGGAGCAAAACTAACAAGATGTAATTAAAGAAAAAAGGTGGTACATATAGAGAGCGCTCGTCGCCAAATTATGCATATACTATATGACACTACCCACTATGAAGGTACTAGTAACATAGACTAGTAACTGGTCTATGTTACTCTCCACTATGACCAGCCAAAGTCGAGGCACGGATACCAATGAGGGCCTGGTTGTGTCTATACTTGGAGAACTCACCCGACTGTATGCGCACCAGGCAGACGAAGCTCGTGTCGTGTTGGTGCCGTGTGCGGCCCGCACATTAACTAAAACCTCGCACCTCCATCTTAGCCTCCGCGTTTAAAACATCTCAATCTCAAGGCCAAGGAGCAATGTGAAACCTATGATAGAGCCAATCGGATGGTTGAGAACACTGCAATTCGTAGCTACATACGCGTGTGTGAGAGAGGACGACTGCGTGTGTGCACCTCTTCATAGAGTACAATTGTATGTGGGTGTCATCGACCTAGGGAGTGATGATGGTGCGTGCAAGAAGTCTCGAGAGATAGGTATAATGCGTCTGAAAAAAAGACTAGTCTATAGCTCGCCACGAGGCTATTCCTATCGAACGCCAAGCGTAAGATATGTATCCGACGGTGCAAGTTTTTGCACGTACACATCAGTAGAAAAAGAACTAGTACAAGGGCATATGCTACACCACGGCCGAGAAAACGTGCCGACGTTACGCCATCCGGGAATAGTGCCGCACTTTGAAACTAGAACCGTCAATAAATTTTGAGCGCATCTCGTCACATTCCAAATTACTACTACTACCACGCTATATTTAATTACAAACCTGTTCACACCGATCACAACCTAAACGGTTTCCCACTTAGGAGCGTATTAGTAGTACTCCGTTATAAGATGACTGTACATTCCTGCTCAACTCTTCATCCACAAAAAACAATCAAGTCAATCAATCCATAGCCAGCGTGAGTTCTGGGTCGAGAGATTTCCACCAGGGAGAGGTGAGCATGGAAGAGGAAGCACAGAGGTCCCGCCGCGCCGCCGAAGCAGCACGGAGGTCCCGCCACACCGTCGATGTAGCAGACTGGTCCGGCCACACCGTGGAAGCAGCAAAGATGTCCTGTCGCGCCGCCAAAGCAGCAGGGACGTCCGCCGCGCCGCGGCGGCCTGGGAAAATTTCTCGCGGGCAGGCGAGGACTCTTACAGGGGCATGCATGCGATAGTCCATAGCCAGATGGATCAGATCTCCGACTAGGTGAGGATGCAGGACAAGGCTACCAACGTCATCGGGCAACTAGGGGAGGGCAATGCGAAGCTCCGGGGCGAGCACGACCTGATGAGGGTGAAGATCGCCGGAAGGGCCAAGCAGGAAGAGGAGACCGCTGCCTGTCGGTGTACTAAAGTAGGGGTACCTTAGTATCCCGAACTTGTGCACGGGCAGTAGCAGCGTCCCGTGGCAGGGCTTGCCGCGCGTCCGCCAAGGCCCACTGTGGTTCCTTTGGAGCCATTCAAGAACAAAGTATTCAAGTTAAAGAGACAAGACCCTGGCAAGAGGAGCTTGCCGGGAAGGCCACTCCAGGCTCAAGACCACCTCTTTGGCACAAGACCCTGGCAAGAGGAGCTTGCCGGGAAGGCCAAACATGGCATTTCAAGAGACTTGCCGCGGCGCGTCACGCGTCCCGGCAAGGCCCGAAGAGCGACAAGCTCACGGGCGCGGCAAGATGGCGGCCGCGGCAAGGCGCTTGCCGCGGCAGACTTCCACTAGGTACCCGCGCTCCAGCGCATCCGCCCACGCGTCGCCCTGGGGCCCTTCCAGGCGCACGTGGTGGAAGGCTGTGCAGCCTGGGGTACATGGTGGCGAGCTGCGATGATGAGGCCACCGTCGTGGCGGACGGAGGCGCCCTGACGGACGCTTTTTGCACTGTTTAGGGCGACGGCGACGGGCATTTAATGCCTTTGTCCCCTATCGTCAGAGTTAGGTATAGAGCACTATGCATACACTGTTCCAACTACCACCACTTGTACGTTTTTACCCTCACCTACGTTACCACCTGTCGGTGACCCCTTTGACCTATAAAAGGAGGCCCATGCGCAACGTAGAAGGGGTTCCGATCATCGATCACTCTCACGCTCGGTATTGCTAGCGATAGGCACTGTAGTTCTTCTCGCTCCCGAGCCCAGAACGCAATACAAACCAAAGCAGGAGTAGGGTTTTACGCACCCGTGCGGCCCGAACCTGGGTAAACTGCTCGCGTGCTCGCCTCGATCCGCTCTTTGTGCATCCTCCGCCCCCTTGCCGTACCGAAAAGGGGCTCCAGTCCCATAGGTGTTCGTGGGCGATCAGTTTCCCCGACATCTTTGGCGCGCCAGGTAGGGGGTGCGTCGAGGTTGTGTGAACCTGATCCGGCGTTCACGCGAGCGAAAACTTCAGCAACTTCATCAACTTCATCGACTTCATCGACATGCCACCGAAGAAGAAAGCTTCGGAGGCAGCAGGCCCGTCTGCATCGATCCCACCATCGCCGGAGCCAACGGCTGGTGGGGTAGACGCCGGCGGAAGGATGGACGTCGGCGAGGAAACTCACGGCGCCGCCAAATCCAAGGACAAAACGGACGACCGAGTGCACTCCAAGACCTCGGCGTCCGTGCATGCACCGCGCCCGTCTCAGGAGGCGCCGGACCGGCAGCGACGTGGTACACAAGGTACCATACGCTTGCTGGGCCAAGCTCAAGCTGGCGGCTCGCGGGACGCTCAAGGCCAACGTGCTGGCACGAGCAAGGCGCGGTCGCCGAGACGAGACGTTGCTCCTTCTAACGCTGTTAGAAGTCCGAGCATATCTCGCTCCTCGCACGGCTCGCCACCACTCCCCGCCACTCTAGCAGAAGCTCTAGCTCGAGCTCAGCTACTCCTCGACTTCCCTCCACCGGCCGACAAGGCCGACGACTGGAGGGCCACTATCCAAAGTCTCATCGCCTTCGCCAACAACGACACGCCGCAGCAGCCGACAACGTCGCGGCCGCAGCAAGTTAGCCAGGCGCGGGCTGATGGAGATAAGACGGCCGGGGGTGCAACCACCGTGCACTCCCCGCCCCGAAGGCCAAAATCGCCGACCCGCCGGATCAACCTCGACGACGACTCCATAGCGTCATCGGATCCGCGGGCTCGCCGCGATCAGCGCCAAGTCCTTGACGACCGACGGCAAGAAGACGCTCGAACCCGCATCGAGCGTCGGAGAGAAGCGCGGAGTCAATCCGACCAGCGCGCTGGGCCCACTGTAGACGTGCACGCGCCCGGGGGACCAGGCGACCTGCCGTACGCGGCAGGATGCCCTGCGTTCACTCGTGAGCTGCGACAGGTCCAGTGGCCCAGCATGAAGAACTTCAAGCCCGACGTACCCGAGAAGTACAACGGCAAGACTCATCCGTCAGAGTTCCTCAGCATCTACACCATCGCGGTGCAGGCTGCCGGGGGACGAGACGAGAAGATACTCGCGAACTACTTCCCGCTAGTGCTCAAGCCAAACGTCAGATCTTGGCTCATGCACTTGCCGGAAAACTCTATTTCTTCTTGGGCCGACCTGTGCCATCAGTTTGTCGGCGCCTTCATAGGTGGCCACAAGCCTCATGGCCAGGAGAGCGACCTTCATATACTTGCCTAGAAGGAAGGAGAGTTCCTGCGAAAGTACATCCAGAGATTCAGCCGCGTCCAGCACAACATCCCAGACGTCCACCCTGCCGCGGTTATCAGCGCGTTCCACCAGAACGTGCGTAACCGCAGGATGAGGGAGGAAATGGCGATGTGCAAGATCCGAGACGTCAGTGAGCTTTATGCCCTGACCGACAAGTGCGCACGCGCTGAGGAGGGGAGGAGACTCCCCGGAGAGGATACTGGAGCAGGGGGAACAGATAGTGAGGATGCCGCCCCGGCAAGGAAGAACCGACGGCGGAACAACAGGAAAAAGAAGAGCAAAGAAGTACTGGTCGTTGAGCAGTCCGGCAAGGAGGCTGGCGCCAAGAAAGCCCAGGCTGGCAGCTCCGGCAAGGAGACTGTGGCGGCCGCCGACAAGCAGGACGGCTCCGACAAGCAGTACTGCAAGATCCACCGCACCAAGGACCACGACCTCCAGAACTGCAAAAGGGTCGAGTACCTCGTCGAGCAGCAGAAAGCTGAGTACGAGCGATGCGACAAGGAGAAGGCCCAGGGGGGTGGTGGAGAGTCCGGCAAGAAGCGGCCATTCAATGGCCGGGGAGGATGCCGCGGCAAGGCCAAGCAGCGGCAAGGAGATAGACCTCCCCGCGGCCGCGACAAGGACAAAGACGAAGACGACGACGAAGACATGGATGACGGAGATAACAGCGAGCAGGAGTTCCAGAAGGCAACAGAGGTTTTATGCGTAGACGGTGGTGCTTCTCTGCATACTTCCCACCGCCAACTCAAACAATGGATGCGGGAAGTCAATGCGGCAGAACCACCTGTCGAGTCGCGCAAACTTCTGAAGTGGTCCAGCACGCCCATCATCTTTGACATTGAGGACCACCCTGATCGCACAACTGCGGTCGGGTGCTTGCCGATGTTGGTTTCACCAACTATCCGCAACCTCAAGGTCACCAAGATGTTGGTTGACGGCGGGGCCGGCCTGAACCTGATCTCCTCTGCTGTGGTCCGGAAACTCCAGATCCCCGACAGCGAGCTCGAGGAAACCGGCACATTCCAAGGGATCAACCCGGGAAGGAGCAAGCCGAAGGGGAAAATCACACTGCCAGTGACTTTTGGCGGAGAGCTGAACTTCAGGACTGAGAGGATCACCTTTGACGTTGCCGATATCCCATTGCCTTACAATGGGATACTTGGCCGTCCAGCGCTCGCCAAGATCATGGCAGCCTCTAATTATGCCTACAACATGCTCAAGATGCCAGGCCCGATAAGCGTCATCTCTGTCCCCGGCGATAAGAAGGATGCGCTTATCTGTGCCGACAAGATTTACCGGGACGCAGCAGCCGCAGCAGATAGCAAGACACTTGCCGCTGAAGCTCCCGGGGGGAAGAACAAGAACAAGTCCGGCAAGAGCTCTGGGGCCCACTCCGGCAAACGCACCTCCTCGGAGTGCTGCGCTGCCGTCGAGGACGCACCATCGAGCTCCACCGGCAAGTGCAAGAAGGCGATGGCAGCTCCACCCACAACCAAGAAGGTGTCCGCCAAGGAGGACGACACTGGTGGTACTTTCACCATCAGTGCCACGCTCGATCCTAAATAGGAAAGCGCGCTCGTTGCTTTCCTGCGGGCGAATGTCGACGTGTTTGCATGGCAACCGTCTGACATCCCCGGTGTTCCCAGGAAAGTGATTGATCACAAGCTTGCCGTTTGTCCTCACGCGCGGCCCGTCAAGCAGAAGGTCAGAAAACAAGCGGTGGAGCGCCAAGAGTTTATCGCTGAAGAAATCAAGAAGCTGGAAGCGGCAGGCCTTGTCAGAGGTGTACTTCATCCCACATGGTTGGCCAACCCTGTTGTCGTGCGCAAAGCGAATGGGAAGTGGAGGCTTTGTATAGACTTCACCGATGTGAATAAAGCTTGTCCCAAAGATCCATTTCCCTTACCGCGCATTGACCAGATTGTTGACTCCACGGCTGGATGTGAGTTGCTTTCATTTCTTGATGCCTATTCAGGATACCACCAGATATTTATGGCTGAAGAAGATGAAGAGAAGACCGCGTTCATCACTCCATGTGGCACTTACTGCTTCATACGCATGCCCTTTGGATTGAAGAATGCCGGTTCAACGTTTGCGAGGGTAGTCCACACTGCTTTTGAGCCACAGATACACAGGAATGTAGAAGCTTACATGGATGATATAGTGGTCAAGAGCAAGGACAAGGATACTCTGATACAAGATCTAGATGAAACTTTTGCGAATCTGCGCAAGATACAACTCAAGCTTAACCCCGAGAAGTGCATCTTCGGAGTCCCCTCCGGCAAGCTTCTCGGGTTCTTTGTGTCCCAAAGGGGGATTGAAGCCAATCCAGACAAGATTAAAGCCATTGAGCAGATCGAAGCTCCGAAGCGCGTCAAGGATGTACGAAGGCTCACCGGCTGTGTGGCTGCTCTCAGCAGGTTCATTTCTAAGTCTGCAGAACGCGCCCTGCCATTTTTCAAAATCTTGAAAAAGGCAGGTCCAATGAGATGGACTCCGGAAGCGGAGGCAGCGCTGCAGGACTTGAAAAGGTACCTGTCCTCCACTCCAATACTTTTTGCACCTAAGCCACAAGAGAAGTTGTTGCTGTACTTAGCAGCAACCAATCAAGTGGTTAGTGCTACGTTGGTAGCGGAAAGGGAGGCAGATGAAGAGCGAACAGCCCCGGCAAGCACATCCATCGACAAGCAGGGGGCTTCCCCGACAAGCTCTGGTCCCGACAAGGATGGGTCTGCGCAGATGCAGGAAGAGGTGCGGAAGAAGATGGTGCAGCGCCCGGTTTATTTTGTCAGCTCCCTATTGCAGGGAGCAAGGTCAAGATACTCTGGGGTGCAGAAGCTACTTTTCGGCCTCCTCATGGCCTCGAGAAAGCTGCGCCACTACTTCCAAGCACACGAGATAACAGTGGTCACTCGCTTTCCGCTGAAGAGGATACTGCAAAATCCGGAAGCGACGGGCAGGATTGTCGAGTGGGCACTAGAACTGTCAAGCTTTGGCCTCAAGTTTGAAAGCACTTCAACTATCCAGAGCAGAGCATTGGCAGAATTTATAGCAGAATGGACGCCAACGCCAGACGAAGAGATTCCAGAGACGAGCATTCCCGTCGAGGAAGCAAGCAAAGAATGGATAATGTACTTTGATGGTGCCTTCTCGCTGCAAGGCGCCGGTGCCGGCGTGCTGCTTCTCGCGCCCACCGGAGAGCACCTCAAGTACGTCGTCCAAATGCACTTTCCCAGTGAGCAAGCAACGAACAATACTGCAGAGTATGAAGGTTTGCTTGCCGGCCTCAGAATTGCGGCAGAGCTTGGGATTAAGAAGCTGATTGTGCGGGGTGATTCGCAGTTGGTCGTCCGCCAAGTGAACAAGAGCTACCAAAGCCCGTTGATGGAAGCTTACGTCGACGAAGTAAGAAAGCTTGAAGAGCACTTTGAAGGCTTGCAGATGGAGCACGTTCCAAGAGCTCAGAATGACATCGCAGACGGCCTGTCTAAGTGTGCTGCACTAAAGTTACCTGTGGAACCAGGGATCTTCGTGCTCAAGCTGACTCAGCCATCCGTAACACCCACAACTGGGCAGAGTAAGAAGAGAAAGTTGGTTTCTGGTGACTACTTGCCGGCTGAGCTTCCTGAAGCCGCCGCCAACAAGGTCCCCAACATCAATGACAAGATTGCTGAGGAGCAGTCTGCTCCTGCAAGCCCAAGGGTTTGTCCAGTTGAAGCAGGCGTTCCCGACAAGCTTCGCCCCGGTGATGTCTACGCATGCTTCTACTCTTGTAGACTATGTTGGGCCTCCAAGCGCAGAGGTTTGTAGGACAGCGGCAATTTCCCTCAAGTGGATGACCTAAGGTTTATCGAACTCAGGGAAGTAGAGGTTGAAGATGGTCTCTCTCAATCAACCCTGCAACTAAGATACAAGAAGTCTCTTGTGTCCCCAACACACCTAATACACTTGTTAGATGTATAGGTGCACTAGTTCGGCGAAGAGATGTTAAATGGCAAATGATATGGATGGCAAAACAAAGTAATATAAATCTGTAATAAAAAGTGCAGCAAGCAAACAAGTGGTAAACGTGAGCACAAATGATATTGCGATGGTGGAAACAAGGCCTAGGGTTCATACTTTCACTAGTGGCAACTCCCAACAACATTACCATAATCGAATCACATGATATTTCCCATAAAACATGCAAAGGGGACACACTCGGAGGTCATTCCTTCGTGGTCAAGAGAGGACGAGAATTATGTAGGGCTACAAAAGCACACCTCAAAGTTCGTAGTTCTCAATCTAAGGATTTCCCAATGTCACCGCGGTCATCCAAAGAGAGTCCCACAATCACCACAACATATCTAAAGGATAGTCAAAGACAAGCACCAAGAGACTCTCAATCTTCAATCAACACACAAGAGAGGAAATCACTCATGAAAATATTGTTCTAATCCATATCCAATAGACCGCTGTCACCTTGGTCTCGGGGATTATACTAGATAAAGACAAGTGAGTACATCGATCCAATACATAGAGAAAGGGGAAATATCATGGGATCACCCTAGATTAACATAGCCTATGATCACAACGAAGATCACATCATGGGAGAGAGAATTGAACACATAGCTACTGGTAAGAACCTCAGCCCCGAGGAGGAACTACTCCCGCATCATGGAGGGAGGAAGCAACGCCGATGGAGATGAATCCGGGGGCACTTCCCCGTCCCGGCAGGGTGCCGGTGCAGGAATTCTGGTCCCCCGAAGCTTGCTGGCGATGGCGGCGGAGATTGGAATCGCGTCTGGAGAAAAGGGGTCCGGAATCAGGGTTTCTGCGAGACGCTTTAAATATATGCCAAAGGGGGCATCAGAGGGGGTCAGGGGTGCCCAGGTGCCCCCCCCGGCGCGGCCCAGGGGCGGCCGCGTGGGCAGGCCGCCTGGAGCCCTAGTGGGTCCCCTCCAGCCCTACTTTCGCCGCATGGAAGGTTCCAGAACGCTGATTTTTTATATATTTTTTCCGGAATTTTCTGGCAATTTTCATAATGGGAAAACCTGAAATACAAAAACAGCAGAAAACAGAAACTGGCACTGGGGTGCACTGAGTTAATAGGTTAGTCCAAATATGATCAAAAGTGTATGGAAGTGTATAAATAACATAGCAATATCACCCAAAAGAGGCATGGAGCAAGCAGAAATTATAGATACGTTTTGGACGTATCAACATCCCCAAGCTTAATTCCTGCTCGTCCTCGAGTAGGTAAATGATAACAAGAATAATTTCTGTGGTGACATGCTATTAACCATATAGGACTTTTTATAGTCATATGACAAAAGCTTACTGAGACAATGAATCTGTAGTAATTAAGTTGCCTCATGAGAAAATCACAAAGAACTGAAAGTTTTACAATATGATACTGAAACATCAGATAGATTTGTAATGAACATGATGTGCACATATGATAAAGTGATATCTAGCTTGCCCCCTTTAGTGAAGCAAAACATAAATGCAGGGGCACCTCCAAGGTTTAAGTGATGACTAGATACAATGATTTCAAAATGAACGATATCATAATCATGCAAAAGACAATGCTACTTTGGGACAATGCACATTACACTCAGAATGACAATCATGCTCTCAGTAGTTGGTGCTTTTTCAAAGAAGGTGGAGACTCTCGAACCGTGGCTTTTGTTGGCAAGGTTGAAAACCCGTGGTCGGAAGCAAAGACAAAATATGTACCAGAGCTCTTGGTTTTAAAAACAGAGGTAATAATTATTTTTTTGAATATGCATGTTTCGTCAACGAATGCTAGCAGATAACTCAATTACTTTTCGAGATGGACAAGTTTCGAGGAACGGCTCCCGAATGAGGACGATCACATCCTCTTAATCTCCTTTGTTTATCACTGCCAAAGTTTTCTGATTTCTCATGAACAAAGCGTGAAGGAGGGTTTGTTTGTTATATTAATTTTTAGCCGGGCGCACTCATTGCCAGTTCCTTCTCGTATTATGGGTTTGCACATTATACATGCAATCCCGGGGTGAAGCTTGTCCAACTTAAAAAGATCATGAATTAACTACTACTTCCTCATGAGCTAAAACAGAGGCACAAAATAGAAATGCATTTTTTTGAATAATTTCGAGATGGCACATGAAAGTCTTCGTTAGGAATGGCAGGTAAATACCATGTATAGGAAGGTATGGTGGACTCATATGGCATAACTGGTTTAAAAGATTTTGGATGCACAAGCAGTCAATCCGCTTAGTACAGGCGAAGGTTAGCAAAAGACTGGGAGCGACCAACTAAAAGAGCAATGACGGTCATAATCATGCAGAGCGACAAAGCAACATTGAATCAGGCATGGAAGTTATATCGCTACTCAGAAATAAAAGATCATCAAGGCTTGACAGACTTTCTTTATAGTCTTAAATATGCGTGAGCATACGCCAAGTCAATCAAAATAAATTCTTGAAGGAAGATATTACTAAACCATACCACATCATAGGCAAACAAATCATGTTGGTACTCCAATAACACATTGGGAATCCCCCAGCTATTTGAGACTAACCATAAGAAAACATGAACTACTAAGCGCCATTATGCACGTAGCATCTTTATCATAGACATATCAACCAATGCAACAGAAGCAAACTCTCTTAATAAGATAAGCATGATAACTAAAGAGAGTTCAAGCAACCAACTCAACAAAAGCTCTTTAAAAAGATAAGCATGAAAACTAAGAGCTAAGCATGATAGTAGCTATTGAAAGACAAAGAACACACACAGCAAAAATAGACATAAAAGTTCTATGTTATGTTCTAGGTAGAAGTGGAGCGTGTTTCTCTCCCACACAAAGAAAGCTGAGTTCCGACTCGTTATGAAAAGCTAAAGAAAACTAAAAAGGAAACTAAAAGCAAGACGCTCCAAGCATAGCACATAACACATGAAGTGATAAAAATATAGTGGAACGAAAGACGAACTGATAATGTTGATGGAGAAGGGGATGCACAGGGGCATCCCCAAGCTTAGACGCTTGAGTCTTCTTGAATATTTCTTGGGGGTGCATGGGGGCATCCCCAAGCTTGAGCGTTTGACACTCCTGAATCTTTTTATGATCTTCCCTCGCACACTTGGAAACTCCCTTCATACATAACTCATCATAAACTGATTAGCGAGGTTAGTACCCTTAATAAAATAATTGTTCCTTGCTGGAAATAAGGATATTCTTGAAGGTCCACTGTTTCTCAAGATTGCCAAAAGGTTTTTGCAAAGAAAAAGCAAGCTCTAGGTTTGCAAAATGAAGGAAAGGCAAAACAGGACAGAATCTGTGAAAAACAGAACAGCAGGTAGTAAATGATTTGTTCGGGGCACTTCTGCAACTCTAATAAAAAAACTCAAAACAGATGCACGAAAGACAATTACATAGAGCACGCTGTCGAAAAAATTCAGACCAAAAAGATGATCTGGTGATTTTATACGAATTTTTATATCCAAGGACAGAATCTGTTTCCTGGACAGCACCTCACAACTTTTGAACTTTCTTGCAATCAGAGGCTAAACTTGGCACAAAGCTGAAAAATAAAGATACAATGATGTTTCTACAGTAGTAAAAAACATCAAGACCACTAAAACTGAAAGTAAACATAACAAGGGTTGTCTCCCTAGAGCTCTTTCTTTATAGCCATAAAGATAGGCTTAAGACTTTAATGATGCTCTCGTAGGAATAAGAGCTGAAGAACAAAAGAGAGCATCAAGAAGAAAATACCAAACAAATTTAAGCCTAACATGCTTCCTATGCATAGGAATATTGCAATAGAATAATTCATTGAAGCACAAAGCAACTAGCATAGGAAGGCAAAACAAGCATAACTTCAAAATATTCACCATAAAGAGAGGAAACTTCTTATTATTAAGATATTTAGACCCAAGTCTCCCTCTCTCATTATAAATTTCAGTGGCATCATGGATGAACTCAACAATATAGGCATCACATAAAGCATTGTTACCATGATCCACATGCAAAAAGGTACTTTTACTCTCCACATAAGCATAATCTTTCTCATTGGTAATAGTGGGAGTAGGACTATCATAAACAACTTGAACACTATAGATTAATTGTGTATTAGGACGGTGGTGTTCAACAAGGGAGTAATTCCCTCCATGATTATGACAAGTTTCATAAGGATAATTTCTCCTTATGTCATAGGTACCTTTATAATCACTATAGGTTGGAGTTATGACATCATCATAATAGAGAAGAGCATTATCATTGCTAGCAACTATATTTGTAATCATGTTGTCTTTATTCTTACTAGCAAAAGAATTATCAATTATCACATCACTAGTGGGTAAAGGATTTGCAATCCTATCATCCCCAAGCTTAGAGCTTCCCATATCATCACTTTCAGAGTTGGTACCAAAAAGATTTTCAAGATCATAAGTAGCATTATCATCATTTTCCCAATCACAATAAGTAACATGCATATCATAATCAAAATCATCTTCAATAGTACCTACGGACGTATCATCAAGATGATAATTAAGGCAATAAACTTCACCTTCTTCTTTAAACTTACAATCGTTAGGATAAAAGTTGATGGGAGGAATATGCTCAGGCCAGGTTGATACCCATTCTTCTTCTTTCTTGCTCCTCTTCCTCCTCCTCTTCTTTTTCTTCTTCTTAACCTTAGGAGGGAGTGGTTGGAGATGAAGCTTCTCCACATATCCTGGTTTATCATTAGAAACAATAGGGGAAACTTGGGAGAAACTCTCCTTTTTATTAGCAGAAATATAAGATACATTTTTATACTTTGGTAAAGTTCCCTCCTTTATAATCTTACCTATGTAATCATTTTCATGGCAATTAACAACACAATAGAGATGGCAATTTTGCAAAGTGTTTTTTATTCCTATGGCATTAACATCTAGCCATGAAGTCTTTTCTGATAACTCTTCACACATCAAAAATAACATAAGCTCATCATAAAGATCAGAGGTGATCATGTTATCACACAACTGGTTAACAGTTATGTTTTGAAAGTTCATGCATTGAAAATTAAAGTGACCCTCTATACGGCAAAGTTCACAAGTAAAAGGATAAAGGTCACACAATTCTCTAGCAATTTCATTTAAATCTCTAACCCAAGTGATTGTTCTTTCATGCTTATGTTGCTTACAATACTTCTCTTCTTCAATCATAGGCCTTTCACAAGGTCTATCCACTCCACAAAAATTAACATGCTTATATAAAACTTCATTTTTAGGAATTGGATCATGCATGTTGCAATCATCATGAACAATTTCATTTTATTTGCAAATCTCTTTAAAAGGTTTATGATGCTTGATCCAATCCTCCTTAGGCATATTAAGATGTGAAGCAAAAGATTTGAGGAAATCAACAAGGAGTTGAGAATCAAGTCCAAACTTAGCACTAAACTTATTAAAACTTGTAGTTTCAACAAAGGACTTAATGCAATCATACTCATAAATTATACCTGACTCTTTACCTTTATCGATCTCCCAATCTTCAGTGTTGCGTTGAATTCTTTCAAGGAGTTCCCATTTAGCATCAGTCTTTTCGTTTGTGAAAGAACCCATAGAGGAAGCATCGAGCAAATCTTTATCCTGTCGAGAGAGCCTCGCATAGAAATTAGTAATAATCATATCTTTGGGGAGCCCATGGTTAGGACATTTTAGCATTAATGTTTTCAGTCTCCCCCAAGCTTGAGCTATGCTCTCTCTGTCATGAGGATAAAAATTATAAACATACACTACTAGGAAAAGGCCTACTAATGGCGCACCTAATTTGGCCATTAATAGCGCATTAGTGGTGCGCCATTACTAGCACGCCATTAGTATTTGATACTAATGGCGCACCTCTGGTGCGCCATTAGTATCTGGTATACTAATGGCGCACCGCAGATACGCCATTAGTGTGCACAGTAGTGCGCCATTAGTATGCCTCCCAGGGGCCATGGGTACCCAGGTGCTTTGGCATACTAATGGCGCACTCAGGCAGGATGCGCCATTAGTAATGTCCGCATAGTAATGGCGCACTGGCTGATAATGCGCCATTAGTATGCTTTGGCATACTAATGGCGCACTGTGCTGTGATGCGCCATTAGTATGAATATTAGGTTTTTTAAATATTATTTTCTGTTTTTTTGCACAGATTACAAAATGTATAATTGCACAGAATATAGACAGCACACATCAACAACAAATTCATCGAATACAATAGAAGATTAGTCTCTGAATACAATTCATCATATTAGTCTCCGAATACAATTCATCATATTAGTCTCCGAATTGAAAAGACCGAACAAAGATAGAACAATATATTACAAGTCTCGAGACCGCGAGTAGCGAGTTTGTCTTCACATTACAAATCGATATCGATCATCTAAACTACCATCACATAGAAGAGAGCTGCGGTCATCACGATGAGCATCATCACGATGAGCATCATCACGATGAAACTCGTCTTCATCCGATTCCTCGAACGCTCCCTCCCCTCTCCCGCTATATAGCGGGCGTATCTAGATTCGGCCTCGGCCCTAGTGGTGTACCCTTTGTAACTGTTACCGCTGAATCGGTGAACCTGTCTCCGACACTCCTCCCAGTCGTCGTAGACTCCGGGAACCTTACCCTTGTACACGACATACGATGGCATCGCTATATATGCACTAGCCAAACGAAACGTTAGTACCAATTCACAGACAATTCATAAGCAATATATAAGTATGCAACAGAACGATCGAAAGAGAAAAGCAAGACATTAATAGCATCGATTACATCTAAGTTGAATGACTCTCGAAACCAAAGAGACATACTACAAGTTCATTAAAGTTTGATTACAACATGAGCCAATCGTTGTTTCAGAACTAGACACAGCATCACTGCTTTCGACTCGACTCAATGCACCGGAGCGTGGATGAAGCCGCCGTCTATCGTGGGAGTCATGAAATCATTGGCGTTGTCAGCCTGCATTTGTAGCATTGTGTCGATGTCACTGTTCGATGGTTGATTTCTGAGGTAGAACTGCCCCGAGGTACGAAGGACATCTTGATGGATAATTTCCGCAAACTCCGACTGGATGCGAAAGAAATCTTGTCTGATGTCCGCGTCCTGGATTGCCGACACGCACGCGGCCCAATCTTTGAGCTTACTCGGTAGCAGAAGTTGATGATGGTCCCGTACGATCGCCCGCATGTGATGGATGGCGTAGTAGGCACCCTTCTGACCGCCAGGCGGCTGCTTGACGCAGCAGAACGTCGTGTTGTGGGAGAACACATGCTTGCCGTACTTATGAGTTGTCCTGGTGAAGGTGCCTCCAGATTTGGCGTAGCCGGGGAGAACATCATCAAGAACCTTCTTGACATTTGTGTAGTCTACAGCCGACTGACGGTCCGGGTCGAAATACGTGGCCATGGAATATTTGGGGCTTAGTAGGATGAGCGTGCACTGTGTGTCACTGCAGAAAACACGGAATGTTAAAAGAAGAACGATCGAAATCTAAGAATTCATATGTTACGGGGTGGTTGAGGCGGAGGACTTACTCGGGAAAGTAAGGCACGAGGAAGTTATCCTTATCTCGGTTTGCCAGAATGACGCCTTCGAGGTAAGAAATCGCGACTTGCTGGTCCCCAACGCTGCCCAAGAACTTGGCACGCATGTAGAAGGGGTCGACTATCACGATGTCCGTGGTCTTGTCGAGAATGATCCGCATCTCCATACTCAGTGAAAATAGCCGAACGAAGGTGTTGTGCAGCGGAAGAAGGTTCAACATAGCGTGGATGTCATCAAACCGCAGGACGATCGTACCCCCGATGGAGTTATCCACAAAGCCCTTGCCCTCCGGCACCTTGGCCGCGAAAACCGGGTATGCCACATCCTTCTCTCTGAGACGCCGCTTCTCCAAAGAAAGAACACTGCCATGCAGACTCCGCATAGCACCGGTTGCAGCATCGAGCATATTTGTCGGTAGCATCGGCCTACCCGCCACATGCACCCTCCTCATTACATCCTCAGGTGAAGGTGGCCCGTCCTGAGCACGGATCGTACTCGGTGCCGGCTGGCTCGCACCCTTGTTAGTTTTTCTTTTGCGTGCCTTCTTCTTGATCTCCTGAATTGGGACCGAGTTCTGCTCAGAGACCGCCTTCTTTAGTGTGTTGGGGCTGATCATATTTCACACCTCGCCTATCTGAGGCTCGGTGAAGTCGGCAGCTGGAGGCGTCTCCTGAGAGCTGAACGGCAGACGATGCCTGTTGCAACTTGGCTTCTCCACGGTACCGGCTTGATCGTGCACGTCTTTTGTTGGGTTGGGTTCTTGAGAAGGAGGCCCCATGAAGTCGTCACCGTACCCATGATCGGCAAATTACTGATCGACGTTGGCAAATGTATCGTCGTCGTCGTCGTTCTGATCCTGTGCCATATGCATGTTTGGATCCAGTGGCATAGGGATGTCCGGCACCGTTGCGGCGGACTTGCCATGGGGACGACTTGGCGCCGGCACGACTGGCGGTGTTGTCTTTGGGGTGGTTTCCCCCGCCCCCAAACGAATCTGGCTCTTCGGCCAAAGCAGGGGCCAGCTCAGGCAGGCGCTGAGGGTCATGACGTCATCATCGTCGGCCCCGACGGGTCGAATCGGAGGTAACACCTCGTCGCAGCCTGGCAGCACCCGAACCAGTTGAACCCTAAACAAGTTGGGTGGCATATGGGTACCGTGGAACAAGGGCTGGCCCGGTTGAACGATTTTGCCCTTGGCGACATCGACCAACTCGTTGTTCACGAAGTGCAGGAGAGTGCACGAAACGTCGGCGGCGCCCTGCGAAAACATGTAGGCGTCAGGGATGCCCAGTCAAAGGCAAGGAGATGAAGTCCTCGGCCGAGAGAGGCTTAATTAGTTACCGTGATGATGGCGTCGAGCTCGGCTAATGTCGAGGCACCGCCAACGGCGGGCGTGCAGTTGACGGAGGGGCCGCTTGCTGCAGAGGTGCCGGCCGGCGTACACACGGGTGCATTAAGCTCCCGTGCCGGCGTCGGAGACACCAATGCCACCTCCGCCGGAGACACCAATGGCCCCGCCATCGCGTTCTGCGAGTTGCTGGCCGTGAAGCTGGGAATCGGGGGCGGCCCCTGTTGGTCGCCCGCAATCCATGCCTGCAACCCCTCAATCAAGCTAGGCACAATGGCGGTGATCGTCGTTCCGAGCTGTTGTTGCACTTGCTCTTGGACAATCTCCGGAAGCCGCGCCACCTGTGCCTTGAGTTCTTGAACCTCGCGCGCCTGGCTTTCTGAGCTGGTCTTTTTCTCCTTTCGCCCACCTGCGTTATAGTATGACGACCATTTTGTCGACAAGCCTTTGCCGGCCACACGACCAGCTGACGTCGGCTTCTCGAGCTTATCCTTGTTCTTCATTACATTCAACGCCCTATTTAGAGTCGTGTCCCAAGGGCCGCTCTTAGTCGACCCCGCGCTACTGCTTTCAGTCGCCTACGGAAGGAATGTGAATCATTTAGAAATTTGGCTTCATTAATTAGAATGCAACCATATGGAGCTAATTACGCGGGGGTGTATTCCTTACCAGAACAGCCTCAATCGCCCTGGTCTTCGGATCCGTGGTCAGCTCCTTTGTTTTCGGGTCCTTCTTGTACCGGGCCCTGATAAAGTTCCTGGTCTGCTTGTCACCGTATTTATTGAAGAGGGGCGGTAGGCCTTGCTCGGCACGGTCCGCCTCCTCCTTGTCCCATATAGGCTCCGCCACTCTGTAACCACCGGGACCGAGTGTGTGTTCCCCTAAGTTGAGCTCCCGCATTTCTTTCCCCCACTGACTTGATTCGGAGTGTGCGGTGCTCAAGCAATTGATCTTGAAGTCGTTGTAGTCATCTTCGATGATCGAAGGATGTTTCTCCTTGATCTTCTCATAACTCTCACCTTTCTCGATCATTCTCTTCACATTGGTTTTCCAAGTAGACAGGGCCTTGCTCATCTTCGTGAGGGCAGCACTGTTCACTTTATTCCCTTTGAGGCTTGTGTTATCAAATTGAGCGGGGAACTTGTATCGTTCGTGCAGCTTCGTGAAGAGGAGGTTGCGGTAATTCCCGTTGTCAGGATGCCTCAGGTTCTCGCTGTTGATCGAGACGATGCTCCGGAGAATGCACCCGAGCTGAAGCGAGTACCCGTTGACTATTCGTTCGGGCGCCGTTCGATTCCCGTCGGAGTCAACTTCAGTAACTTCCTCCTTGAGGGTGCGGAGCACGGTCGGGCGCCGGTCCTTCCGTTGCCTCTTCGGTTGGCTGCCATCTGTGCGTGCGCCGCCATCATCAATGGTGGCATTCTTGACGGCACCATCAGTGGTGGCATCAGTGGGGTCATCCTCCGCGGCACCATCAGTGGTCTCAGGATTGGTGGGGTAGGCGGCGTCCTCATACAAGTGAGGTTGTTCCTCCATCTCCTGGGACAGCTCCCAGAATGCCTTCCCGCCCGAACCGCCGGCCTCATCGTTGTTGGCCATGTTTCTCTCTAAATAGGAACAAAGTTTGGTCGAAAAGTTGGTTATTGTCAAGGAACAAGATCATGGTCTCATCATTTAGGGTTTGTCGACACCGAGGCATCTTAAAAGCTAAGCTTTTATAATTGAGGGTTTTTCGACGTTGAGGCACCCTAAAAGCCTAAGCTTTCATCATTTCGGTTTTTATCGACACCGAGGCACCCTAAAAGCCAAGGTTTCATAATTTATGGTTTGTCGACACCGAGGCATCCTAAAAGCTAAGCTAGGAAGGAGAATTCTAAGTTGGGCATAATCACTTGGCTCTATTATTGCCGCCTATGGTTTAATGCACCTAGAATAAAGGGGCACTTGATCCTACTTAATTAACTACTAAGATACCCCGGCCCATGCATTAGTCACAAGTACCCCATATGTTCTATTTTTTAGCAAAGTCATGCTAAAATTCACGGAAAATTTCAGCATGACCTTTGCTGAAAATAGGACATATGGAGTACCCGAATTTGCCGGAACGGAGGTTAATCGACATTCCAGCAAACTCAAGGGCCTCTCGGGGTACCTGCAAAACTATCACAATGTGATCACAAGTCTTTCTCAATGTGATCATCATCTTTACAAGTCTTTCTCAATGTGATCACAAGCATCACAAGGCATTAGTAGTTCAGTACATGAACATGTTTTACAACAAAAGTTGTAAGCCAGAGTTGGCAAACTTAAAACACATGCTGTAGTACAAAAGCTCCCTCGAAAGAGAAACAAAAGTGTGGCCACACAAATACAACAAATGCTGTAAGCCAGAGTTGGCAAACTTAAAACACATATATATGAGCTACAGAAGTTTCAGAGTGAAGCCTTCTCTTGTTCAACCCATGTTAGACTGGCTGCTTCATCCTTTTGTTTGAACCCCCTTGTTTAAAATCGCCCTTATCTTATTTATTTTTTCACCTGAGGCCATGTAAATCATGTAAACATTTTTTATCTATAAAAAATCACACAGTGGGGCGCTTCCCCCTATGTTATTTCAGTCAAAAAAAGGGAACATCAAACCCATCTCTTTAGCACTTATATTTAACTTAACCTAGACAAGCTAGCTGTGGCACCATCCTAGGCTCATTAGGCCATGGTCTAACCTCAAGCCATTTTCTCTAGTTAGACTAGTTTAACTGAATTTTACTCTAGTTAGACTAGTTTAACTGAATTTTACACTGCATCAGTAGTTTTAACTGAATTTTACATTAGTGAATCTTGACAATGCTAGTAGGACTAACATTGTCAACACTTTTGCACTAGTTCTGCTAGATACCATCGTCACTAGATATCTACAGTTTTATTACTAGAGCCACCATACAAACCTCATATTCTTTTATTACTGGAGCCAATTTTCCTCATATTCTTTTTTTTACTGGAGGCACCATACAAACCTCAGAGCTTGGTGGCCTGGACCTGCATTTGTTCTTGGTTGCTTTTCATACTAGATTTTTACTATCACAACAGTGTTTTTTAAATATAATATCACAACAGTGCTTTTTTATTAACAACAAGTTCATCATGTCAATTACTCCAAGCAACAACAGTTTGCCTAGTAGAAAAATTTAAACTATGGCTTAGCAGAAAAATTAACAGCAACAAGTTTTTCATGTGTTTTTCAGAGTACAAGTTGCTGAAAAAACTACTGAACTACTGAAACTAGTCTAACTAGTCTAACTACTGAAACTACTGAAACTAGTCTAACTACTGAAACTACTGAAACTACCTAAGGGCATGTAAATCATGTACACCTTTTTATCTATTAAAAAAACCACAAGCTAGCTAAGCTAGCTGTGGCACAAGCTTCATCCTTTTGTTCTTGGTTGCTTTTCATACTAGAGTTGTAGGTAAGACCAAAAGGCGCAGCAGATCGATCATGTGGTTCAATCAAAATGATCACATCACTCCCTGTTCTTTACAGCTTCATGGTATCATTCATCACTTGCTGGAGGAGTACTTGTTTTTAAAGAAGAATATAACCGGTTTTCTAAACCATGATACTTGCATTTGATGATTAGCGCCTTTCAGTTACAAAATAACGGGATTTCCTGAACCCTAGAACTAGCAGTGAAAAATCATGTGATGTACAGCTTAAAGAGCAATTCCCCATGGTTCATACAAGCAAGTTGAAATTTTAAGAGCAGTGTTCATATTTGTGAGGTGTTTCACATTTCCTTTTCACAGAGAAACTAAGGCCTTTTTTCCAAAGCTATGGCCTAAATCAGAAACATGGAGGTAGGGGAAGGAGGGAGGGAGGGAGGGGGAGGAAGGAAGGGGGGAGGAGGCGGAGTGGTTACCTGGCGGGGGCGGCGGCGTCGGGGGCGTGG
>LR738710.1:210287129-210381833 GCA_902687465.1 Secale cereale
GAGGGTGCGGGGGGTCGGCGGCGGCGGCCGGTGGCCCGGGGGGTGCTCGGCGGCGAGGGGGACCGGAATCTGGCGAGGTGGGATAGCGATCGAGATGGAGGGGGGGTCGAGATCGAGTGTCCATGAAATTTAAAAATATTCTTGATAGTTCAAAAAGTGCCCATGAAATACAATCGAGAAATGAAGGCTACGATTTAAATACAATCGATCTTAGCTAGCTATCTGTTCACAATCTTCTTGCCCTTCTTTTTCGCAAATGGAGTTCTTCTGTGGAACGGACGTCCTTTAGGTAGGGTGGTCCTGCTTCTTCTTGTGGTGTATGCTGCTACTTCATCATCGTCGTCATGTTCGATCCTCGGGTCACCGTACTTGTCGAAGTCTTGCTCATTGGCTACTCCATCCATTCCGATGATCTTCCTTTTGCCTCTCCTCACGACAACACGACTGGGCTTTCACGGGTCGGTAATGAAGAAGCATTGGTCAACTTGGGAAGCCAGTACCCATGGCTCATTTTTCGCGGTAACGTTTGCGCCCGCGGTCTTGGATTTGGCTTCGGGTATAACCATGGTGGTGAAATACCGGTCTTCTTTTAGGACGCTCTTGGCCCATCTGACATGGAACATCGGGACCTTCTCTCCAGCGTAGCTCAGCTCCCAGATCTCCTCGATCCTTCCGTAGTATCTGTCCTTGTCATTACCGGTGTAGGATTCCATCGTTACCCCGGAGTTCTGATAACCATCGCTCTTCATGTCCTTGGCCTCGGTGTATAATGTGTAGCCGTTGATACCGTACGCCTCATAGGTCATCAGGTTGTGCTCGGCGCCCTGTGACAAGGCGAATATGAGTTGTTCTTCCGCGGAAGAATCATCATGTAAAGGGTACGATAGAAGCTTCTGCTTGAACCAACGCGTGAAACATGAGTTGTGCTCTTTGATTATATCTCCGTCCGTCCTCTGTTGGCCTCGGTCATTGTATGTCCTCTCAATAAAGGTTTTGTGCTGAACCACCCAAGGATCGACCACGTCTATGTGTTGTAGCGCGACTAGGTTTGCTCTTTCAAAGTCGGCGAGTCGACCCTCGAAGTCGACATGCATTTCGCGGCGACCCTCACGGTGACCCCATCCAGCGAGCCTGCCGAGGTGCCTATTGACGGGCAGGCCAACGGGGTTCTCGATGCCTAGATAATTCGTGCAGTAGGAGATGCACTCTTCGGTCAGAAAGCCCCTTGCTATGCTTCCCTCTGGACGTGACATGTTGTGAACGTATCCTTTGATGACACCATTCATCCTTTCGAACGGCATCATGCTGTGCAGGAACGTCGGCCCGAGTTGGATGATATCGTCCACGATATGGACCAGCAGATGCTCCATAACGTCGAAGAATGCGGGCGGGAAGTACATCTCAAGCTCGCATAGTATCACCACGATCTCTTCGTGTAGCCTTCTGAGTTGCCTCACGCCAACAGACTTCCGAGAGATGACGTCGAAAAAGTTGCATAGGCCAAATAGGGTTTCACGGACGTGCGCGTCCATGATACCACGGATTGCAACTGGAAGTATCTGCGTCATCAGCACGTGACAGTCGTGAGACTTCATCCCGCTGAACTTCATCTTCGCCCGGTCTAGGTATCTGCTTATCTTCCCCGCGTAACCGTAAGGAAGTTGTACTCCTACGAGGCAGGTGAAAAACTGCTCGATCTCCTCCTGACTTAGAGTGAAGCACGCGGGAGGGTAGTCATTTCCGGTCTTCTTGGCCTTTTTGCCTTTGCGACGACTTTCCGTGTCCTGCTTCGCCTCATCATCATCATCATCATCATCATCATGATCATCATATATAGCGTGAAGCTCCTGCCTGATGCCCATTGATTTCAAGTCTGCCCTTGCTTTCGGCCCATCTTTGGTCCTCTCTGGCATGTTGAGCAGGGTACCAAGCAGACTCTCGCACACGTTCTTCGTGATATGCATTACATCAAGGCTGTGAGGCACACGGTGGATCTTCCAGTACGGCAAGTCCCAGAAAGCAGACCTCGTTTTCCATACCTTCAGCAGCGGCTCTGGCGCCTTTCGCTTGTTTCCCGGCTCTGACGCCATTTGCTTCTTTCCCGGCAGTGGGCAATCTTTCCAATTTTTCAACAGCTCGTCTATTTCCTCGCCACTCCTCGTACGCGGGCGTCCTCGGGGTTCGGTTTCACCATCGAACAGATCCTTGCGTTTTCTCCACAGGTCATCGTCGCGAAGCCACCTTCGATGTCCCATGAACACGGTTTTCGAAGACCCGGGATCTCTATCTAGCTGGCGATACGTTGTGTCATCCATGCACCTGACGCATCCAGAAAATCCGTGGACCACCTGCCCCGCGACATATCCGTAACCGAGATAGTCGTGCACCGTCGTGAGCAGCGCGGCTCTCATAGGGAAATATTCTTTCTTTGCGGCGTCCCACGTATTGGCTGGCATTTTCCACAGCGTGTCTAGCTCCTCTTTCAGCAGCCCTAGATACAGATTGATGTCGTTCCCTGGTTGTTTCGGTCCTTCAATTAGCATACTCATGTGAATGTACTTCCTCTTCATGCACAACCACGGGGGAAGGTTGTACATCCACACAAACACAGGCCAGGTGCTATGTGTGCTTCTTTGGCTGCCAAACGGATTGACTCCATCGGTGCTCGCGCCCAGCATGATGTTCCTTGGATCGTTCCCAAATTCTAGGTCTTCGAAGTTCAACGCTTGCCACTGGCTCGCATCCTTAGGGTGACTCAGCATCTTGTTTTTTTATCTATCTCCGGATCATTTGCGTCATCTTCTCGCTTCTTCTCCTCCCTATCCGCGTGCCAACGCAGGAGCTTTGCTACCTTAGGGTCCGCGAAATACCACTACAGACGAGGAGTGATCGGAAAGTACCACACCACTTTTCGAGGAGCTTTCTTCCTCTTCTTGTATCGAGTGACGCCGCACACCGGACATATGGTAGACTCCGCGTGCTCATCCCGATAAATGATGCAATTGTTCATGCACACATGGTATCTCACGTGCGGTAAATCCAGAGGACACATGATTTTCTTCTCCTCCTCCAAACTGGTGGGACACTTGTTCCCCTTGGAAAGACGTTCGTGCCAGAATGACATGTTCTCGTCGAAGCATGGGTCGGTCATTTTGTGTTTTACCTTCATCTCCAGAGCCATGAGCGTTACTTTCAGGCGGGTATCCTCGGGCCTGCATCCTTCATACAATGGAGTAACCGCGTCTAACTCAAGTTGATCCATCTTGGCTTTCTCTCGGGCGGCAGCTCTTGCGTTATCGGTCTGCTTGAGAAGCAGCTCTTGAATATGAGGGTCCTGCACCCAGCCCATCGATGGTTCAGCGTCGTCTGCTCCGCCGGCATCATCATCTTCATGATCATGCCCGTCGTCTGCTCCGGCATCTTCCTCATCATCATGTCCTGCATCTTCTACATGATCACTGTGTACAGCATCACCGTCGTGATCATCTCCTGGGGATTCTTCGTCTTCTCGCCCGCCCGAGCCGCGGTGGTTGTCTTGCTGCCCTTCCTCATTTCCTGCCCGGCCCCCATGGACGACTTCGTAGTCATCTTCATCACCTTGCCACCAATAGCCATCCATGAAACCACGCAATAGCAGGTGGTCCCGCACCTGCCCGGAATCCGGGTCCGCAATAAGGCTCTTCAGCTTGCATCTTCGACACGGACATCTTATCTCCGTCTCGTTCTTTTGAAGCATCTCGGCCTTCGCGGACCTCAAAAACCTATTCACGATGCCTTCGGTCATCGTGCGCACCATGGTCGCCTGCGGGGTAGAGCAAAACGATATTTTAGAACCAAGAAAAATTTGCCATGACTTTCCCTAAAAATAGGACAAAAATGAATGCTTAATGCCAAAATTCTCACCGAAACGGAAATGAATCAACATTCCGGGAAAATATTGGCAACTATCGCATTTCAAATACCGGTACACCTCCAAACACAAACACATATGCAACACAACAGACATATGGAACACCACAAACAAACATAGATCTAGCTAGGCCATAAAAAATGCATGTGCACATTGTTGTATGGAGAACAACATAAATATAGCTTCCCCCCTTACTTACCTATCAAAACAATGTAATTTAACCACTTAATTTGAATGAATATATGGTGCAAATGAGGTGAAAAAAGGATGGACCCGAGAGGAGAGGAGGTGGAGAGAATGAAGAAGTGGGGGGGGGAGTGAGTGTGGTAGGAGAGGCTGTCCAAAATATCTAGTTGCTGCCCGCTTACTAATGGCGCACCAACTATAAATGCGCCATTAGTAATCAAGGTTACTAATGGCGCATTTATAGTTGGTGCGCCATTACTAGTTTTGCAAAAAAAAAACATACTAATGGCGCACTGTAGCGCAGTGCGCCATTACTAGTTTAAACTAGTAATGGCGCACTGTGGGACAGTGCGCCATTAGTAGTTTTGTAAAAAAAAGAATAAAAAATATCATAAAAAAAGAGCATTAATGGCGCACTTTACTGCTGGTGCGCCTTTACTAGTTACAACTAGTAATGGCGCACTTTGTCTGGATGCGCCATTAGTATGTTTGGACAGGCGCGCTAGTTCAAAAAAAAACTTCTTGATACTAATGGCGCACTCTGGGCCTGGTGCGCCATTAGTAGTTCTAACTCTAATGGCGTATCAGTTGCTGGTGCGCCATTACTATATACTAATGGCGCACTGCTTGTCTGGTGCGCCATTAGTATCAATTCCATCTATAGCCCTTTTCCTAGTAGTGATAATTCCTATTCTCATGGACTTCATGAAGAGGATAAAACTTGGAGTAAAAGAGAGACTGGATCTCTTCCCACTCCAGCAAGTGAGAGTCATTTAGTAGCCTATACCATTCCAATGCTTTTCCTTTCAGTGACAAGGCAAATAATTTCCTCATGACAAACTCCCTCGATACACCTGCAAGCTTAAATAATGAACATAGTTGTGACAGATATAGCAAGTGTTCACCGGGATGTCTGTCTCCTGCATAACGATTAGCCAAAACATAACCGATAATACCAGCTGGTATTTTATAGGGCACAATTTCAGTAGGGGGAGGAGCAACCACCACAGGTGTGGGGCGTCTTCCCGCAAGCAACGATCCAATAGCACGGTTTTCCATAAACATAACTAGTGAAATAAAAACAAGAAACAAAAAGATTTAATTGCAAGATCTAAAGATATACCTTCAAGCGCTCACCTCCCCGGCAACGGCGCCAGAAATAGCTTGATGTCTACGCACGCTTCTACTCTTGTAGACTATGTTGGGCCTCCAAGCGCAGAGGTTTGTAGGACAGCGGCAATTTCCCTCAAGTGGATGACCTAAGGTTTATCGAACTCAGGGAAGTAGAGGTTGAAGATGGTCTCTCTCAATCAACCCTGCAACTAAGATACAAGAAGTCTCTTGTGTCCCCAACACACCTAATACACTTGTTAGATGTATAGGTGCACTAGTTCGGCGAAGAGATGTTAAATGGCAAATGATATGGATGGCAAACCAAAGTAATATAAATCTGTAATAAAAAGTGCAGCAAGCAAACAAGTGGTAAACGTGAGCACAAATGGTATTGCAATGGTGGAAACAAGGCCTAGGGTTCATACTTTCACTCGTGGCAACTCCCAACAACATTAACATAATCGAATCACATGATATTTCCCATAAAACATGCAAAGGGGACACACTCGGAGGTCATTCCTTCATGGTCAAGAGAGGACAAGAATTATGTAGGGCTACAAAAGCACACCTCAAAGTTCGTAGTTCTCAATCTAAGGATTTCCCAATGTCACCGCGGCCATCCAAAGAGAGTCCCACAATCACCACAACATATCTAAAGGATAGTCAAAGACAAGCACCAAGAGACTCTCAATCTTCAATCAACACACAAGAGAGGAAATCACTCATGAAAATATTGTTCTAATCCATATCCAATAGACCGCTGTCACCTTGGTCTCGGGGATTATACTAGATAAAGACAAGTGAGTACATCGATCCAATACATAGAGGAAGGGGAAATATCATGGGATCACCCTAGATTAACATAGCCTATGATCACAACGAAGATCACATCATGGGAGAGAGAACTGAACACATAGCTACTGGTAAGAACCTCAGCCCCGAGGAGGAACTACTCCCGCATCATGGAGGGAGGAAGCAACGTCGATGGAGATGAATCCGGGGGCACTTCCCCGTCCCGGCAGGGTGCCGGCGCAGGAATTCTGGTCCCCCGAAGCTTGCTGGCGATGGCGACGGAGATCGGAATCGCATCTGGAGAAAAGGGGTCCGGAATCAGGGTTTCTGCGAGACGCTTTAGATATATGCCAAAGGGGGCATCAGAGGGGGTCAGGGGTGCCCAGGCGCCCCCCCCCCCCCCCCGGCGCGGCCCAGGGGGGGCCGCATGGGCAGGCCGCCTGGAGCCCCTGTGGGTCCCCTCCAGCCCTACTTTGGCCGCATGGAAGCTTCCGGAACGCTGATTTTTTATATATTTTTTCCGGAATTTTTCTGGCAATTTTCGTAATGGGAAAACCTGAAATACAAAAACAGCAGAAAACAGAAACTGGCACTGGGGTGCACTGAGTTAATAGGTTAGTCCAAATATGATCAAAAGTGTATGGAAGTGTATAAATAACATAGCAATATCACCCAAAAGAGGCATGGAGCAAGCAGAAATTATAGATACGTTTTGGACGTATCACTCGGCAAGCTTGCCGGGGAAGGTCAAGCTCCGGCTGAACCGCAAGTTCTTGCCGTAGAAGCTGACGTTCCCGCGGCAGCACATAGGCCTTTAGTCCTTATTGTTGAGCCTCAGGCTCCAGCATGGGCACAGCAGATTGTCCGTTTCCTTCAAACAGGAGAACTTCCCGACAAGCCAGAAGAAGCAGAAAGAATAACCCGGCAGTCAAGTATGTATCAGTTTGTCGGCAATGAACTGTACAGAAGAAGACTCAACGGTGTGAAATTAAAATGTATTTCCCGGGAAGACGGACAGAAGCTGTTGGCAGAGATACACGGAGGCATATGTGGCCACCACATTGGCGCCAGAGCAGTTGCCGGAAAAGCATTCCGGCAAGGTTTCTTTTGGCCAGAAGCCCTCCAGGATGCAACTGCGCAAGTAACCAAGTGTGAAGCATGCCAGTTCCATTCCAAGCAGATACATCAACCAGCTCAAGCTCTCCAGACGATCCCTTTATCCTGGCCCTTTTCGGTCTGGGGGCTCGACATCCTCGGCCCTTTTCCCCGCGCAGCCGGGGGCTTTGAGATCTTGTACGTTGCCATCGACAAGTTCACAAAGTGGCCAGAAGTGGAACCAGTGAGAAAGGTGACCGCACAGTCAGCAGTCAAGTTCTTCAGATCAATCGTTTGCCGTTTCGGAATCCCTAACAGGATCATCACCGACAACGGCACACAGTTCACAAGTCGCACCTTCATGCAGTACGTCCAAGACCTTGGCGCCAAGGTCTGCTTCGCTTTTGTTGATCACCCGAGGAGCAACGGTCAAGTGGAGAGGGCAAATGCTGAAGTGCTGCGCGGACTCAAGACAAGAACTTTCGACAGGCTGCGCAAGTGCGGAAGAAACTGGATCGAGGAGCTGCCAGCGGCTCTTTGGTCGATCAGGATGACGCCAAATCGAGCCACTGGACAGACAACCACTGCTCTTGTCTATGGAGCAGAAGCAGTTCTCCCCACGGAACTCGTATACGGATCGCCTCGAGTGCTCGCTTATGATGAGCTCGAGCAAGAGCAGCTGCGACAAGATGACGCACTGCTCCTTGAGGAGGACCGTCTTCAGGCTGCTGTACGAGTTGCTCGATACCAGCAAGCTTTGCGCCGCTACCATAGCCGCAAAGTTAAAACCAGAAGTCTCAAGGAAGGCGACCTTGTTCTTCAGCGCGTTCAGTCCACCAAGAATTGGGAAGGCCCTTATCGGGTGAAACAAGTCACAAGGCCCGGCGCTGTCCGCCTTGAGACCGAAGAAGGCTTACCGGGGAGCAACTCCTGGAATATTGAGCATCTTCGCAAGTTTTACCCATAAGGCGCGGTTGCCGTGATCCGCTCTGGCAACCACCTTTTGTACAAGTCTTGCCGGTGTTGCATGTAATCCTTTGTACAAAGCCGGGCGCAGACCCCGTGCATCAGTAAAACTTATGTGCATCACACAACTTGTCATTTCATGCCATTTCATTTTTCTTGCATGTACTATCTGACACTTTGTGCAGCACGCATCCCCGGTAGGCAATAACGAGCCGCAAGGCTACATATCTATGTATCCTCCCTTTTCTTTTCTCTCAAGCAGGAGAAGTTTTCCTCGTGCACAAGTTTGCCGGGGGGGAGGAGACAGTGGTATGGACCAAGTGCCGTTCAAGAAAGCCTCGCCTTGCCGGGAAGCAAACGACACAAAAGCTAAGTTGCCAAAGTTTGAGCAATCAAATTTTTAAATTTTAAAGTTATCTTCCTTGAACGACCGCACTTTGTATGGAAAACCTGTGTGCGGAGGAACCAACTCGTGGCTAGCCGCGCCCTTACTTTGTTTCGAGCACGCTCAACGGCTTAAGCGTGCTGCGACAAGTGTCGCGCCCTTACTTCGTTTTCGAGTTCGCTCAACAACCTAAGTGTGCTGCGACTAGCTGCGACAAGGTTTCTTGTCGACAACGGCACTGCCAGCAGGTTGCTGAAGTTCCGCACTCAGCGCTCGCGGCAAGGGTCCCTTCGCCGGCAAGTTCCCTAAAAGCATAGGGTAAAAGCATACAAAGCAAAGAAGTCAAGTAAAGGAAATAACATTGCATTAACTACCCAAAATAAAGCTATATTACAAAATGACTTGTCGCTGTTCTAATAGACTATTGTTCATAACATGGTTGGCAGCGACAAAGGAAGCAGAAAGGAAAACAGCCTAATCTGCGTGGTCGCCCTCGACTCTCTTGATCTTGCCCACCTTGGCCACGATAGGTGCGACAAGGGCCTTGAGTGTCTCCTGGTCGGCGTCGGGCAGCAAGGTCCTGATGACGTTATTGAGGTTGAGTCCTGGGTTGCGGAAGACTATCTTCATCAGCACCTTCTCCAAGACGCCCGTGCAAAGCCTGCGCGCCTCGTTCGCCAGCTGCGTGGGAATCTTTTCCCAGAGCTGCTGGAGGGCCGTCCCCACGCCCTGGAGGAACAAGGTAAGCTTGGCGCTGGGGTGGAGATTCTCGTCGGTGGAGTACCCAAGATACTCCGCCCCCAGCAGTTCCTGCTCCTTGTCAATGTTGGTGGCGGCAAGGACAAGACCTTCCGTCCAGAGCTCGACGGTCTGCCTGAAGTTGTTTTGGGTGATGGCGGCGCTGTCCAACAACGCCTTCTCGGCCCTGAGCTCCTCCTTCAGTTTTGTCTCCCGCTCTCTGGCGCCGTCAAGAGTCGCGGTGAGGGTGGACAGCTTCAACTCCAAGTCAGCAACGGAATCCTTGGCGACTGCGAGCTCCTTGCCCTTGTCGGAGAGGCGGACCTGCAGCTCGGAGTGGCTGTGGGCGTCCTTCTCCCTCTCCGACACAAGTGCAACGACCTTCTCTTCGCTCGTCTTCAAGTGGACCTCCAGTTGCGCCACCCTCGCCTCCAAGTCTCTCTTGGCAGTCTCAGCAGCTGCAGCGACGTCCTTCGCTTCCTGCAGAGCTCCGCCAAGAGACTGTTCGCGCGCGGCGAGCTCGTCCTCGTGGCTATCGAGGTCGACCTTCCGCTGCGTCAGTTCGCCTTCTCGCCGGGACAACTCCTCGGCGGTGAGCCGTTGCTGCTCCTCTGCTTCAGCCTTCTCCAGAATGAAGGCCTGGTGCGCCTCGGCAAGCTGCTCTCGCTCCTCCGCCAAGGATCGGAGAGCTGCTTGGTTGCTGGCGCGGAGCTCTTCGGCGCGTTTCTCCAAGTCGACGCCCGCCTTGGCGGCCAGAGCCTCTCGGGATTCCAGCTTAGCCTGCCGGGCGCGGTACAAGGACAGAAGCCTCCGCAGAAGCTGCTCCTCCTCGGGCTCGCTACTGCTGTTGGGCGCGTCGACAAACTTCAACCATGTGGAGGCGAGGACCTCCCCGTCGAAGACCTCTCCCTCCGCGGGCGCCCTCGACGTGGACGCCCACGGGAGCTGGATGAAGACTCCGTTGTCGGCCTCCAGGTAGGCGCCTGGCTCGGCCGCGGCGGCAGCGGGATCGGCAGCTGGCGCAGTGTCTGACGCTCCTGCGGCCTCAGGGCCGTCAGTGCGACTGCCGGTCCCCTCCTCAGCTGTCGCGCCAGTAGCTTTGGCAGCCTCTTCGGCGGCGGGCTCGTCGGCACCAGCCACCTCTTCGGTAGCGGCGGCACTGCTAGTATTGTCGCGCGCGTCCTCCTCGACGGCGACCTCCGTCTCCATCGGCTCTGGAGCGGACGGGTCTGACAGAAAAGAAGAAGAAGGAAGAAAATAACAGTCAAGCAAATATCCAAAAAGAGAAATTCAGGAAAAGAAAAGTTCAAGAGTTTGCCTGCACGGGCCTCCTCTTCGACGGGGTTCCTTGCCGGGGAGTTCTCCCTCGGTGGCGTGGTAGAAGCTCCTGCCGGCGGAGGGTCGCTAGCGCCTTCCCTTGGCGGTGTACTCGCCCTTAGCGGGGTGCTCGCCCTTGGCGGAGTACTCGCCCTGGGCGGAGTATCCTCCCTCGCCGGGGAGCTCCTCCTCGGTGGAGTGGTCGAGACATGCGGCTCGTCGGGAGCATTCTCCTGGCGCTCCTGATGCTGCTGCTCTGCTGCTACGCAAGCCAACAAACAAACGAAACGTCAACAAGGATAAGAAGCCCACGCGCGCCCGACAAGCGGAGAGTGGACAGAAGACTTACGCTGGGGGCTGCGCTAGGGGCTGCTCTAGAGAGCAGCTGCCTGGTCCGGCAAGCTTGACGACGGCGCACCCCCTGCTGCGGCGGCGGGCTCGTCCTCAATGACGATTACTGGGACTTTGGCCCTCTTCGCCGCCCTCTAGGCCAGGGTCCTGGATGAAAAACAAGATCAGAATCAGGCAAAGAAGCGCAAGACAAGAATCAACAGAAAACCAACGTGAAACAAGAACCGCAAAGACTTACTCTTCCTCCTCCTCGTCGTCGGAGCTGAGCGCCGAGAAATCAAAGTCCGATTCACGCGTCCCGGTGCGAGGAGCTGGGGGAGTGGGCTCCCTTGGCCGCTTGGCGGGAGCAGGGGCGGTGGCCTAAGAAGATCCCGCTCCGGTTGTCGCCGAGGCACGAGGGGCGGAAGGAGCAGTAGAGCCGGTCCGGGAAGATCCTCCTCCTGTTGCCGCTGAAGCACGAGGCACCCCTTTGGCGGCCTTGCTCGTCGCGGTGGCGCGGGTCGGGCGGCGATGCGGCTGCTGGCCCGCCGGCCGCCCCGCCACGTCTGCGGCCTTGCGGAGGCGCCTCCTTGTTTGAGCTGGAGGGCTCGCTGGTGGCGGTGATCTGCCCGAGGATGAAGATGAGGAGCCGAGATCCGGCGAACCGCCCGAGTCCTCGGCGGCGTCACTTGACCCGATGCCCTACTCGGCGGGCATGCTCGACTCGGCGCCTTGCTCGATGGGCACATTTGTCTCGGCGAGTCGCCCGGCAAGCTTTCCCGCTTTGCGGAGCTCTTCCTCCTCGGCGAGGCTTATCGCCTCCGCTGCCTCCGCCTCCTCCACAGTATATCCAAACTCACCTGCGGCCCTGGCTGCAGCTGCCTCCTCCAACCTGGTGGCAATATATGCCATCTCCTGGTCGGTGGTGTCGCGGGTGAGGCCCCTCTTCTGGTCGGCGTCGATCGGCAACTCCACCAGGTTGTCGAAGAACGTCTGCACGGCTTCGTCGGAAGGTTCCCGCCAAGTGGGGTCGATCCCATGGGAATCACACAACGGCATTGCCGCGCGGACAGCACTAAGCGCAGAGCTATTGCACAATGGAACTACGCCCGGCGGCAGCGCAAACCACTCAGGATGGGCGGAGTCGTACTTGAATAGCGCTTGGAGCATTGCATTGAGCTCCAAGACAGTGAAGTTGTAATTGAGGCCCGGGCGCAGCCTCATGATGTCTGCCGCATTCTCGAACTCCCAAGCAGCCCTTTTCCTCTCCTGCAAGGGAGCGATGCGGCGGCGAAGAAAGTCTGCCCCGACGGCACCTACAGTGAGCTTGGCTTGCCGGAGACGAAGAATCCTAGTGGTGGCTATCTTCAGCTTGTCATCCTCAGGGGCCAGGTCACTCTAGTCATTGCCGCGCACTACTGCAACTTGGCGCCGGGAAGTGAACTGCTGTGGGTCGTCCTCCATAATCCAACACCAGTTGGCCCTCCACTCATCCCACTTGCCGCGGAGCTCCCCCGTCAAGTAAGCCTCTTTCTTATGGAGCCTAAAGATCCAAGAGATTCCGCCGGAAAGAGGAGACCCAGACTCGACTCGAGGTATGAAATAATGGCGGAAGAGAGCTACATTGGGGTAAACTCCGACGAAATTTTCGCACAAATGTGCGAAAGTGGCCATGGTCAAGACGGCGTTTGGGGTGAAATCAAGAAGATGAAACCCGTAGGTATTCATGATATCGCAGAAGAACTTCGAGAAGGGCGGGCAGAGCCTGCAATAGAAGAATAGAGCGAAAAAGGCATAGCCTCCCGGGAACATATCGCAGGTCACGGCAGGGAGTACCTTGGTGCGCGGATGCGCCTTTGTCTCCCTCGACCAGAAGAGGTAGAAGGTGTCCTTCAGCTCCTCTGCACTGAGCCTCGGCGGGAAGACCGCCATCTTCTTCCGCATTGCTACTAGCTTCAACGCCTTGGCGGTCTTCGCGGCCTTCGCATTGTCGCCCTTCGGGGCCATGGTGGGGACGGCGAGGGAAGTCGACGGCGCTGGGGATGCTGGCGGCGGCGGAGGAAGGGCGGAGCGCTGCTCTCTTTCAACCTTCGGGGAAGAGGGGAGCGGCGGGGGTTTCTGGAGGATGAAGAAGCAACGGGCGAATGGAAGGAACTGCCCCTATTTCCCCTGCTTTTAATGGGGGGAGAGGGGGGCGTTCCGCATTCCACCATTAAAGAAACATGCCACGATCTCTCCCACGACGCCGCGATTGACGCGTGCCATTAGGGAGTGGCGCGGTGGATACGGAGTGGGATACGGCGCGCCGTGGGCCGCGTGTGCCCGTGCACTGTTTTGGGCCTGGCCCAACAGCGCTCGGCACCGTGTGTGGCCCAGGCCCGGGGGCTCCTCTCGGTGTACTAAAGTAGGGGTACCTTAGTATCCCGAACTTGTGCACGGGTAGTAGCAGCGTCCCATGGCAGGGCTTGCCGCGCGTCCGCCAAGGCCCACTATGGTTCCTTTGGAGCCATTCAAGAAAAAAGTATTCAAGTTAAAGAGACAAGACCCTGGCAAGAGGAGCTTGCCGGGAAGGCCACTCCAGGCTCAAGACCACAAGTATCCTCAACTTGTGCATGGGCAGTAGCAGCGTTCCGTGGCAGGGCTTGCCGCGCGTCCGCCAAGGCCCACTGTGGTTCCTTTGGAGCCATTCAAGAACAAAGTATTCAAGTTAAAGAGACAAGACCCCGGCAAGAGGAGCTTGCCGGGAAGGCCACTCCAGGCTCAAGACCACCTCTTTGGCACAAGACCCTGGCAAGAGGAGCTTGCCGGGAAGGCCAAACATGGCATTTCAAGAGACTTGCCGCGGCGCATCACGCGTCCCGGCAAGGACCGGAGAGCGACAAGCTCACGGGCGCGGCAAGATGGCGGCCGCGGCAAGGCGCTTGCCGCGGCAAACTTCCACTAGGTACCCGTGCTCCAGCGCATCCGCCCACGCGTCGCCCTGGGGCCCTTCCAGGCGCACGTGGCGGAAGGCTGTGCAGCCTGGGGTACACGGTGGCGAGCTGCGATGACGAGGCCACCGTCGTGGCGGACGGAGGCGCCCTGACGGACGCTTTTTGCACTGTTTAGGGCGACGGCGATGGGCATTTAATGCCTTTGTCCCCTGCCGTCAGAGTTAGGTATAGAGCACTATGCATACACTGTTCCAACTACCACCACTTTTACGTTTTTACCCTCACCTGCGTTGCCACCTGTCGGTGGCCCCTTTGACCTATAAAAGGAGGCCATGCGCAACGTAGAAGGGGTTCCGATCATCGATCACTCTCACGCTCGGTATTGCTAGCGATAGGCACTATAGTTCTTCTCGCTCCCGAGCCCAGAACGCAATACAAACCAAAGCAGGAGTAGGGTTTTACGCACCCGTGCGGCCCGAACCTGGGTAAACTGCTCGCGTGCTCGCCTCGATCCGCTCTTTGTGCATCCTCCGCCCCCTTGCCGTACCAAAAAGGGGCTCCGGTCCCATAGGTGTTCGTGGGCGATCAGTTTCCCCGACATCTTTGGCAAGGTCGCTGCACTTGTGTCGGAGAGGGAGAAGGACGCCCACAGCCACTCCGAGCTGCAGGTCCGCCTCTCCGACAAGGGCAAGGAGCTCGCCGCCGCCAAGGATTCCGTTGCTGACTTGGAGTTGAAGCTGTCCACCCTCACCGCGACGCTTGACGGCGCCAGAGAGCAGGAGACAAAACTGAAGGAGGAGCTCAGGGCCGAGAAGGCGTTGTTGGACAGCGCCTCCATCACCCAAAACAACTTCAGGCAGACCGTCGAGCTCTGGACGGAAGGTCTTGTCCTTGCCGCCACCAACATTCATAAGGAGTTGGAACTGCTGGGGGCGGAGTATCTCGAGTACTCCACCGACGAGAATCTCCACCCCAGCGCCAAGCTTACCTTGTTCCTCCAGGGCGTGGGGACGGCCCTCCAGCAGCTCCGGGAAAAGATTCCCACGCAGCTGGCGAACGAGGCACGGACGCTTTGCACGGGCATCTTGGAGAAGGTGCTGATGAAGATAGTCTTCCGCAACCTAGGACTCAACCTCAATAACGTCCTCAGGACCTTGCCGCCCGACGCCGACCAGGAGACGCTCAAGGCCCTTGTCGCACCTATCGTTGCCAAGGTGGGCAAGATCAAGACAGTCGAGGGCGACCGCGCAGATTAGGCTGTTTTCCTTTCTGCTTCCTTTGTCGCTGCCAACCATGTTATGAACAATAGTCTATTAGAACAGCGACAAGTCATTTTGTAATATAGCTTTATTTGGGGTAGTTAATGCAATGTTATTTCCTTTACTTGACTTCTTTGCTTTGTATGCTTTTACCCTACGCTTTTAGGGAACTTGTCGGTGAAGGGACCCTTGCCGCGAGCGCTGAGTGCGGAACTTCAGCAACCTGCTGGCAGTGCCGTTGCCGACAAGAAACCTTGTCGCAGCTAGTCGCAGCACACTTGGGTTGTTGGTTCCTCCGCGCACAGGTTTTCCATACAAAGTGCGGTCGTTCAAGGAAGATAACTTTAAAATTTAAAATTTTGATTGCTCAAACTTTGGCGACTTAGCTTTTGTGTCGTTTGCTTCCCGGCAAGGCGAGGCTTTCTTGAACGGCACTTGGTCCATACCACTGTCTCCTTCCCCCCGGCAAACTTGTGCGCGAGGAAAACTTCTCCTGCTTGAGAGAAAAGAAAAGGGAGGATACATAGATATGGAGCCTTGCGGCTCGTTATTGCCTACCGGGGATGCATGCCACACAAAATGTCAGATAGTACATGCAAGAAAAATGAAAAGGCATGAAATGACAAGTTGTGTGATGCACATAAGTTTTACTGATGCACGGGGTCTGCGCCCGGCTTTGTACAAAGGATTACATGCAACATCGGCAAGACTTGTACAAAAGGTGGTTGCCGGAGCGGATCACGGCAACCGCGCCTTATAGGTAAAACTTGCGGAGATGCTCAATGTTCCAGGAGTTGCTCACCGGTAAGCCTTCTTCGGTCTCAAGGCGGACAGCGCCGGGCCTTGTGACTTGTTTCACCCGATAAGGGCCTTCCCACTTCGGCATCAACTTGTTGGAATTCTTGGCGGACTGAACGCGCCGAAGAACAAGATCGCCTTCCTCGAGACTTCTGGCTTTAACTTTGCGGCTATGGTAGCGGCGCAAAGCTTGCTGGTATCGAGCAGATCGTACAGCAGCCTGAAGACGGTCCTCCTCAAGGAGCAGTGCGTCATCTTGTCGCAGCTGCTCTTGCTCGAGCTCATCATAAGCGAGCACTCGAGGGGACCCGTATACGAGTTCCGTGGGGAGAACTGCTTCGGCTCCATAGACAAGAGCAAAGGATGTCTGTCCAGTGGCTCGATTTGGCGTCGTCCTGATCGACCAAAGAGCCGCTGGCAGCTCCTCGATCTAGTTTCTTCCGCACTTGCGCAGCCTGTCGAAAGTTCTTGTCTTGAGTCCACGTAGCACTTCGGCGTTTGCCCTCTCCGCTTGACCGTTGCTTCTCGGGTGAGCAACAGAAGCGAAGCAGACCTTGGCACCAAGGTCTTGGACGTACTGCATGAAGGTGCGACTTGTGAACTGTGTGCCGTTGTCGGTGATGATCCTGTTAGGGATTCCGAAACGGAAAACAATTGATCTGAAGAACTTGACTGCTGACTGTGCGGTCACCTTTCTCACTGGTTCCACTTCTGGCCACTTTGTGAACTTGTCGATGGCAACGTACAAGAACTCAAAACCCCCGGCTGCGCGGGGAAAAGGGCCGAGGATGTCGAGCCCCTAGACCGAAAAGGGCCAGGATAAAGATATCGTCTGGAGAGCTTGAGCTGGTTGATGTATCTTCTTGGAATGGAACTGGCATGCTTCACACTTGGTTACTTGCGTAGTTGCATTCTGGAGGGCTTCTGGCCAAAATAAACCTTGCCGGAATGCTTTTCCGGCAAGTGCTCTGGCGCAAATGTGGTGGCCACATATGCCTCCGTGTATCTCTACCAACAACTTCTGTCCGTCTTCCCGGGAAATACATTTTAATTTCACACCGTTGAGTCTTCTTCTGTACAGTTCATTGCCGACAAACTGATACATACTTGACTGCCGGGTTATTCTTTCTGCTTCTTCTGGCTTTTCGGGAAGTTCTCCTGTTTGAAGGAAACGGACAATCTGCTTTGCCCATGCTGGAGCCTGAGGCTCAACAATAAGGACTAAAGGCCTCTGTGCTCCCGCGGGAACGTCAGCTTCTACGGCAAGAACTTGCGGTTCAGCCGGAGCTTGACGTTCCCCGACAAGCTTGCCGGGGCGAAGCTTGTCGGGAACGCCTGCTTCAACTGGACAAACCCTTGGGCTTGCAGGAGCAGACTGCTCCTCAGCAATCTTGTCATTGATCTTGGGGACCTTGTTGGCGGCGGCTTCAGGAAGCTCAGCCGGCAAGTAGTCACCAGAAACCAACTTTCTCTTCTTACTCTGCCCAGTTGAGGGTGTTACAGATGGCTGAGTCAGCTTGAGCACGAAGATCCCTGGTTCCACAGGTAACTTTAGTGCAGCACACTTAGACAGGCCGTCTGCGATGTCATTCTGAGCTCTTGGAACATGCTCCATCTGCAAGCCTTCAAAGTGCTCTTCAAGCTTTCTCACTTCGTCGACGTAAGCTTCCATCAACGGGCTTTGGTAGCTCTTGTTCACTTGGCGGACGACCAACTGCGAATCACCCTGCACAATCAGCTTCTTAACCCCAAGCTCTGCCGCAATTCTGAGGCCGGCAAGCAAACCTTCATACTCTGCAGTATTGTTCGTTGCTTGCTCCTTGGGAAAGTGCATTTGGACGATGTACTTGAGGTGCTCTCCGGTGGGCGCGAGAAGCAGCACGCCGGCACCGGCGCCTTGCAGCGAGAAGGCACCATCAAAGTACATTATCCATTCTTTGCTTGCTTCCTCGACGGGAATGCTCGTCTCTGGAATCTCTTCGTCTGGCGTTGGCGTCCATTCTGCTATGAATTCTGCCAATGCTCTGCTCTGGATAGTTGAAGTGCTTTCAAACTTGAGGCCAAAGCTTGACAGTTCTAGTGCCCACTCGACAATCCTGCCTGTCGCTTCCGGATTTTGCAGTATCCTCTTCAGCGGAAAGCGAGTGACTACTGTTATCTCGTGTGCTTGGAAGTAGTGGCGCAGCTTTCTCGAGGCCATGAGGAGGCCGAAAAGTAGCTTCTGCACCCCAGAGTATCTTGACCTTGCTCCCTGCAATAGGGAACTGACAAAATAAACCAGGCGCTGCACCATCTTCTTCCGCACCTCTTCCTGCATCTGCGCAGACCCATCCTTGTCGGGACCAGAGCTTGTCGGGGAAGCCCCCTGCTTGTCGCTGGATGTGCTTGCCGGGGTTGTTGGCTCTTCATCTGCCTCCCTTTCCGCTACCAACGCAGCACTAACCACTTGATTGGTTGCTGCTAAGTACAGCAGCAACTTCTCTTGTGGCTTAGGTGCGACAAGTATTGGAGTGGAGGACAGGTACCTTTTCAAGTCCTGCAGCGCTGCCTCCGCTTCCGGAGTCCATCTCATTGGACCTGCCTTTTTCTAGATTTTGAAAAACGGTAGGGCGCGTTCTGCAGACTTAGAAATGAACCTGCTGAGAGCAGCCACACAGCCGACGAGCCTTCGTACATCCTTGACGCGCTTCGGAGCTTCGATCTTCTCAATGGCTTTAATCTTGTCTGGATTGGCTTCAATCCCCCACTGGGACACAAAGAACCCGAGAAGCTTGCCGGAGGGGACTCCGAAGACGCACTTCTCGGGGTTAAGCTTGAGTTGTATCTTGCGCAGATTCGCAAAAGTTTCATCTAGATCATGTATCAGAGTATCCTTGTCCTTGCTCTTGACCACTATATCATCCATGTAAGCTTCTACATTCATGTGTATCTGTGGCTCAAAAGCAGTGTGGACTACCCTCGCAAACGTTGAACCGGCATTCTTCAATCCAAAGGGCATGCGTATGAAGCAGTAAGTGCCACATGGAGTGATAAACGCGGTCTTCTCTTCATCTTCTTCAGCCATAAATATCTGGTGGTATCCTGAATAGGCATCAAGAAATGAAAGCAACTCACATCCAGCCGTGGAGTCAACAATCTGGTCAATGCGCGGTAAGGGAAATGGATCTTTGGGACAAGCTTTATTCACATCGGTGAAGTCTATACAAAGCCTCCACTTCCCATTCGCTTTGCGCACGACAACAGGGTTGGCCAACCACGTGGGATGAAGTACACCTTTGACAAGGCCTGCCGCTTCCAGCTTCTTGATTTCTTCAGCGATAAAATCTTGGCGCTCCACCGCTTCTTTTCTGACCTTCTGCTTGACGGGCCGCGCGTGAGGACAAACGGCAAGCTTGTGCTCAATCACTTTCCTGGGAACACCGGGGATGTCAGACGGTTGCCATGCAAACACGTCGACATTCGCCCGAAGGAAAGCAACGAGCGCGCTTTCCTATTTAGGATCGAGCGTGGCACTGATGGTGAAAGTACCACCAGTGCCGTCCTCCTTGTCGGACACCTTCTTGGTTGTGGGTGGAGTTGCCATCGCCTTCTTGCACTTGCCGGTGGAGCTCGATGGTGCGTCCTCAACGTTAGCGCAGCACTCCGAGGAGGTGCGTTTGCCGGAGTGGGCCCTAGAGCTCTTGCCGGACTTGTTCTTGTTCTTCCCCCCGGGAGCTTCAGCTGCAAGTGTCTTGCTATCTGTTGCGGCTGCTGCGTCCCGGTAAATATTCTTGGCACAGATAAGCGCGTCCTTCTTGTCTTCGGGGACAGAGATGACGCTTATCGGGCCTGGCATCTTGAGCATGTTGTAGGCATAATGAGAGGCTGCCATGAACTTGGCGAGCGCTGGACGGCCAAGTATCCCATTGTAAGGCAATGGGATATCGGCAACGTCAAAGGTGATCCTCTCAGTCCTGAAGTTCAGCTCTCCGCCAAAAGTCACTGGCAGTGTGATTTTCCCCGTCGGCTTGCTCCTTCCCGGGTTGATCCCTTGGAATGTGCCAGTTTCCTCGAGCTCGCTGTCGGGGATCTGGAGTTTCCGGACCACAGCAGAGGAGATCAGGTTCAGGCCGGCCCCGCCGTCAACCAACATCTTGGTGACCTTGAGGTTGCGGATAGTTGGTGAAACCAACATCGGCAAGCACCCGACCGCAGTTGTGCAATCAGGGTGGTCCTCAATGTCAAAGATGATGGGCGTGCTGGACCACTTCAGTAGTTTGCGCGACTCGACGGGTGGTTCTGCCGCATTGACTCCCCGCACCCATTGTTTGAGTTGGCGGTGGGAAGTATGCAGAGAAGCACCACCGTCTACGCATAAAACCTCTGTTGCCTTCTGGAACTCCTGCTCGCTGTTATCTCCGTCATCCATGTCTTTGTCGTCGTCTTCGTCTTCGTCCTTGTCGCGGCCGCGGGGAGGTCTATCTCCTTGCCGTTGCTTGGCCTTGCCGCGGCGTCCTCCCCGACCATTGAATGGCCGCTTCTTGCCGGACTCTCCACCACCCCCCTGGGCCTTCTCCTTGTCGCGTCGCTCGTACTCAGCTTTTTGCTGCTCGATGAGGTACTCGACCCTTTTGCAGTTCTGGAGGTCGTGGCCCTTGGTGCGGTGGATCTTGCAGTACTGCTTGTCGGAGCCGTCCTGCTTGTCGGCGGCCGCCACAGTCTCCTTGCCGGAGCTGCCAGCCTGGGCTTTCTTGGCGCCAGCCTCCTTGCCGGACTGCTCAACGACCAGTACTTCTTTGCTCTTCTTTTTCCTGTTGTTCCACCGTCGGTTCTTCCTTGCCGGGGCGGCATCCTCACTATCTGTTCCCCCTGCTCCAGTATCCTCTTCGGGGAGTCTCCTCCCCTCCTCAGCGCGTGCGCACTTGTTGGCCAGGGCATAAAGCTCACTGACGTCTCGGATCTTGCACATCACCATTTCCTCCCTCATCATGCGGTTACGCACGTTCTGGTGGAACGCGCTGATAACCGCGGCAGGGTGGACGTCTGGGATGTTGTGCTGGACGCGGCTGAATCTCTGGATGTACTTTCGCGGGGACTCTCCTTCCTTCTGGGCAAGTATATGAAGGTCGCTCTCCTGGCCATGAGGCTTGTGGCCACCTGTGAAGGCGCCGACAAACTGATGGCACAGGTCGGCCCAAGAAGAAATAGAGTTTTCCGGCAAGTGCATGAGCCAAGATCTGACGTTTGGCTTGAGCACTAGCGGGAAGTAGTTCGCGAGTATCTTCTCGTCTCGTCCCCCGACAGCCTGCACCGCGATGGTGTAGATGCTGAGGAACTCTGACGGATGAGTCTTGCCGTCGTACCTCTCGGGTACGTCTGGCTTGAAGTTCTTCATGCTGGGCCACTGGACCTGCCGCAGCTCACGAGTGAACGCAGGGCATCCTGCCACGTATGGCAGGTCGCCTGGTCCCCCGGGTGCGTGCACGTCAACAGGGGGGCAGCGCGCTAGTCGGATTGACGCCGCACTTCTCTCCGACGCTTGCTGCGGGTTCGAACGTCTTCTTGCCGTCGGTCGTCAAGGACTTGGCGCTGATCGCGGCGAGCCCGCAGATCCGATGATGCTGTGGAGTCGTCGTCGAGGTTGATCCGGCGGGTCGGCGATTTTGGCCTTCGGGGCGGGGAGTGCACGATGGTTGCACCCCCGGCCGTCTTGTCTCCATCAGCCCGCGCCTGGCTAACTTGCCGCGGCCGCGACGTTGTCGGCTGCTGTGGCGTGTCGTTGTTGGCGAAGGCGATGAGACTTTGGATAGTGGCCCTCCAGTCGTCGGCCTTGTCGGCCGCTGGAGGGAAGTCGAGGAGTAGCTGTGCTCGAGCTAGAGCTTCTGCTGGAGTGGCGAGGAGCGGTGGCGAGCGGTGCGAGGAGCGAGATATGCTCGGACTTCTAACAGCGTTTGAAGGAGCAACGTCTCGTCCCGGCGACCGCACCTTGCTCGTGCCAGCACGTTGGCCTTGAGCGTCCCGTGAGACGCCAGCTTGAGCTTGGCCCAGCAAGCGTATAGTACCTTGTGTACCACGTCGCTGCCGGTCCGGCGCCTCCTAAGACGGGCGCGGTGCATGCACGGACGCCGAGGTCTCGGAGTGCGCTCGGTCGTCCGTTTTGTCCTTGGATTTGGCGGCGCCGTGAGTTTCCTCGCTGACGTCCGTCCTTCCGCCGGCGTCTACCCCACCAGCCGTTGGCTCCGGCGGTGGTGGGATCGACGCAGACGGGCCTGCTGCCTCCATAGCTTCAACTCCAAGTCAGCAACGGAATCCTTGGCGACGGCGAGCTCCTTGCCCTTGTCGGAGAGGCGGACCGGCAGCTCGGAGTGGCTGTGGGCGTCCTTCTCCCTCTCCGACACAAGTGCAGCGACCTTCTCTTCGCTCGTCTTCATGTGGACCTCCAGTTGCGCCACCCTCGCCTCCAAGTCTGTCTTGGCGGTCTCAGCAGCTGCAGCGGCGTCCTTCGCTTCCTGCAGAGCTCCACCAAGAGACTGTTCGCGCGGGGCGAGCTCGTCCTCGTGGCTATCGAGGTCGACCTTCCGCTGTGTCAGTTCGCCTTCTCGCCGGGACAACTCCTCGGCGGCGAGCCGTTGCTGCTCCTCTGCTTCAGCCTTCTCCAGAATGAAGGCCTGGTGCGCCTCGGCAAGCTGCTCTCGCTCCTCCGCCAAGGATCGGAGAGCTGCTTGGTTGCTGGCGCGGAGCTCTTCGGCGCGTTTCTCCAAGTCGACGCCCGCCTTGGCGGCCAGAGCCTCTCGGGATTCCAGCTTAGCCTGCCGGGCGCGGTACAAGGACAGAAGCCTCCGCAGAAGCCGCTCCTCCTCAGGCTCGCTACTGTTGCTGGGCGCGTCGACAAACGTCAACCCGGCGGAGGCCAGGACCTCCCCGTCGAAGACCTCTCCCTCCGCGGGCGCCCTCGACGTGGACGCCCACGGGAGCTGGATGAAGACTCTGTTGCCGGCCTCCAGGTAGGCGCCTGGCTCGGCCGCGGCGGCAGCGGGATCGGCAGCCGGCGCAGCATCTGACGCTCCTGCGGCCTCAGGGACGTCAGTGCGACTGCCGGTCCCCTCCTCAGCTGCCGCGCCAGTAGCTTTGGCTGCCTCTTCGGCGGCGGGCTCATCGGCACTAGCCACCTCTTCGGTAGCGGCGGCACTGCCAGTGTTGCCGCGCGCGTCCTCCTCGACGGCGACCTCCGTCTCCATCGGCTCTGGAAATTCAGGAAATTCAGGAAAGAAGAAGAAGGAAGAAAATAACAGTCAAGCAAATATCCAAAAAGAGAAATTCAGGAAAAGAAAAGTTCAAGAGTTTGCCTGCACGGGCCTCCTCCTCGACGGGGTTCCTTGCCGGGGAGTTCTCCCTCGGCGGCGTGGTAGAAGCTCCTGCCGGCGGAGGGTCGCTAGCGCCTTCCCTTGCCGGTGTACTCGCCCTTGGCAGAGTACTCGCCCTGGGCGGAGTATCCTCCCCCGCCGGGGAGCTCCTCCTCGGCGGAGTGGTCGAGACATGCGGCTCGTCGGGAGCGTTCTCCTGGCGCTCCTGATGCTGCTGCTCTGCTGCTGCGCAAGCCAACAAACAAACGAAACGTCAACAAGAATAAGAAGCCCACGCGCGCCCGACAAGCGGAGAGTGGACAGAAGACTTACGCTGGGGGCTGCGCTGGGGGCTGCTCTGGAGAGCAGCTGCCTGGTCCGGCAAGCTTGACGCCGGCGCACCCCCTGCTGCGGCGGCGGGCTCGTCCTCAATGACGATTACTGGGACTGTGGCCCTCTTCGCCGCCCTATGGGCCAGGGTCCTGTAAGAAAAACAAGATCAGAATCAGGCAAACAAGCGCAAGACAAGAATCAATAGAAAACCAACGAGAAACAAGAACCGCGAAGACTTACTCTTCCTCCTCCTCGTCGTCAGAGCTGAGAGCCGAGAAATCAAAGTCCGGTTCGCGCGTCCCGGCGCGAGGAGCTGGGGGAGTGGGCTCCCTTGGCCGCTTGGCGGGAGCAGGGGCGGTGGCCTGAGAAGACCCCGCTCCGGTTGTCGCCGAGGCACGAGGGGCGGAAGGAGCAGTAGTATTCGGTCCGGGAAGATCCTCCTCCTGTTGCCGCTGAAGCACGAGGCACCCCTTTGGCGGCCTTGCTCGTCGCGGTGGCGCGGCTCGGGCGGCGCCGCGGCTGCTGGCCCGCCGGCCGCCCCGCCACGTCTGCGGCCTTGCGGAGGCGCCTCCTTGTTTGAGCTGGAGGGCTCGCTGGTGGCGGTGAGCTGCCCGAGGATGAAGATGAGGAGCCGAGATCCGGCGAACCGCCCGAGTCCTCGGCGGGGTCGCTTGACCCGACGCCCTGCTCGGCGGGCCCGCTCGACTCGGCGCCTTGCTCGATGGGCACGTTTGTCTCGGCGAGTCACCCGTCATGCTTTCCCGCTTTGCGAAGCTCTTCCTCCTCGGCGAGGCTTATCGCCTCCGCTGCCTCCGCCTCCTCCACAGTATATCCAAACTCACCCGCGGCCCTGGCTGCAGCTGCCTCCTCCAACCTGGTGGCAATATATGCCATCTCCTGGTCGGTGGTGTCGCGGGTAAGGCCCCTCTTCTCGTCGGTGTCGATCGGCAACTCCACCAGGTTGTCGAAGAACGTCTGCACGGCTTCGTCGGAAGGTTCCCGCCAAGTGGGGTCGATCCCATGGGAATCACACAACGGCATTGCCGCGCGGACAGCACTAAGCGCAGAGCTATTGCACAATGGAACTACGCCCGGCGGCAGCGCAAACCACTCAGGATGGGCGGAGACGTACTTGAATAGCGCTTGGAGCATTGCGTTGAGCTCCAAGACAGTGAAGTTGTAATTGAGGCCCGGGCGCAGCCTCATGATGTCTGCCGCATTCTCGAACTCCCAAGCAGCCCTTTTCCTCTCCTACAAGGGAGCGATGCGGCGCCGAAGAAAGTCTGCCCCGACGGCACCTACAGTGAGCTTGGCTTGCCGGAGACGCAGAATCCTAGTGGTGGCTATCTTCAGCTTGTCATCCTGAGGGGCCAGGTCACTCCAGTCATTGCCGCGCACTACTGCAACTTGGCGCCGGGAAGTGAACTATTGTGGGTCGTCCTCCATAATCCAACACCAGTTGGCCCTCCACTCATCCCACTTGGCGCGGAGCTCCCCCGTCAAGTAAGCCTCTTTCTTATGGAGCCTAAAGATCCAAGAGATTCCGCCGGAAAGAGGAGACCCAGACTCGACTCGAGGTATGAAATAATGGCGGAAGAGAGCTACATTGGGGTAAACTTCGACGAAATTTTCGCACAAATGTGCGAAAATGGCCATGGTCAAGATGGCGTTTGGGGTGAAATCAAGAAGATGAAACCCGTAGGTATTCATGATATCGCAGAAGAACTCCGAGAAGGGCGGGCAGAGCCCGCAATAGAAGAACAAAGCGAAAAAGGCATAGCCTCCCGGGAACATATCGCAGGCCACGGCGGGGAGTACCTTGGTGCGCGGATGCGCCTTTGTCTCCCTCGACCAGAAGAGGTAGAAGGTGTCCTTCAGCTCCTCCGTGCTGAGCCTCGGCGGGAAGACCGCCATCTTCTTCCGCATTGCTACTAGCTTCAGCGCCTTGGCGGTCTTCGCGGCCTTCGCCTTGTCGCCCTTCGGGGCCATGGCGGGGACGGTGAGGGAAGTCGACGGTGCTGGGGATGCTGGCGGCGGCGGAGGAAGGGCGGAGCGCTGCTCTCTTTCAACCTTCGAGGAGGAGGGGAGCGGCGGGGGTTTCTGGAGGATGAAGAAGCAACGGGTGAATGGAAGGAACTGCCCCTATTTCCCTTGCTTTTAAGGGGGGAGAGGGGGGCGTTCCGCATTTCCCCATTAAAGAAACAGGCCACGATCTCTCCCACGACGCCGCGATAGACGCGTGCCGTTAGGGAGGGGCGCGGTGGATACGGAGTGGGATACGGCGCGCCGTGGGCCGCGTGTGCCCGTGCACTGTTTTGGGCCTGGCCCAACAGCGCTCGGCACCGTGTGTGGCCCAGGCCCGGGGGCTCCTGTCGGTGTACTAAAGTAGGGGTACCTTAGTATCCCGAACTTGTGCATGGGAAGTAGCAGCGTCCCGTGGCAGGGCTTGTCGCGCGTCCGCCAAGGCCCACTGTGGTTCCTTTGGAGCCATTCAAGAACAAAGTATTCAAGTTAAAGAGACAAGACCCCGGCAAGAGGAGCTTGCCGGGAAGGCCACACCAGGCTCAAGACCACCTCTTTGGCACAAGACCCTGGCAAGAGGAGCTTGCCGGGAAGGCCAAACATGGCATTTCAAGAGACTTGATGCGGCGCGTCACGCGTCCCGACAAGGCCCGGAGAGCGACAAGCTCATGGGCACGGCAAGATGGCGGCCGCGGCAAGGCGCTTGCCGCGGCAGACTTCCACTAGGTACCCGCGCTCCAGCGCATCCGCCCACGCGTCGCCCTGGGGGCCTTCCAGGCGCACGTGGCGGAAGGCTGTGCAGCCTGGGGTACACGGTGGCGAGCTGCGATGACGAGGCCACCTTCGTGGCGGACGGAGGCGCCCTGACGGATGCTTTTTGCACTGTTTAGGGCGACAGCGACGGGCATTTAATGCCTTTGTCCCCTGCCGTCAGAGTTAGGTATAGAGCACTATGCATACACTGTTCGAACTACCACCACTTTTACGTTTTTACCCTCACCTGCGTTGCCACCTGTCGGTGACCCCTTTGACCTATAAAAGGAGGCCCATGCGCAACGTAGAAGGGGTTCCGATCATCGATCACTCTCACGCTCGGTATTGCTAGCGATAGGCACAGTAGTTCTTCTCGCTCCCGAGCCCAGAACGCAATACAAACCAAAGCAGGAGTAGGGTTTTACGCACCCGTGCGGCCCGAACCTGGGTAAACTGCTCGCGTGCTCGCCTCGATCCGCTCTTTGTGCATCCTCCGCCCCCTTGCCGTACCGAAAAGGGGCTCCGGTCCCATAGGTGTTCGTGGGCGATCAGTTTCCCCGACACTGCCCTGTTGCAGAGGACGGGCGTCATCATCACGAAACTTATGGACGAGAATGCCATGCTCCGCATCGAGTGCAACAGGCTGGTGGAGGAATCCATGGATGCTGCCAAGCTGTGTATTAAGGACATGAAACTGATGAAAGAGATCATCGGCCGTTGCGAGAACTAGTCCCCACGACCTGGAGTGCATAAAGAAAGTAGAGATCAGCGAGCCAGATCGTTGTATGCGTCTTCCTTCTTCTTTTGCCCTTGTGTATTTCGGGCGTAGCCGCATGTGGCTTTTCTAATTATCTTCCAAATTATGAAGACAATAATTATCCACTCTCGTCGTCCATATATATATTCATCAGTCTTGCTATAAGTCGCAGTAGATGCTATATAGGTCCGTCGGATCTTACATCAAGATCCGTGCAAAATTTTATTTTTAGATTTTCTTTTTCTCTCTTAAATCTCAGTCGAGTGAGACATTGCCAGGCCATTAAATAGAGGTTCGGGCACCATTAATTTAGACCTTGGGAGAGAGGTGGACGGCACATGGAGGTCAAAGGGCTCTCCTCCCAATAAGCACGCGTAGGGGTCTGATCGCACGCCTCCCGTACTCAAATAGCTACAATGCATGGTGCCTCCTAGGTAATAAAAAAAGGGACGTGTGGCAACACGTAAATGGTAAATAGAACGCCCACGGTTTCAATAATACTTGTGTTTCCGATTGTAACGTGGCAGCACTTGTTCCAAAATGACTTTGTTGATTGTTAATGTGTGCGTCTTCACAAATTGGACAACAAAATTACCGCAGCATGTTGGTGCCATGTCATGGCACCAAGTCAAGTTTCATGATTTTCATGTGTGTTTCGGATTTACAGGAATTAAAAAACCAAGTTTCTCAATGTTTCCAGCCGAGCCATGACGCCCAGATGTTTGAATTTTATTCCCATTTCTGGCATGGGACCTAGAAATTTACCCGAGTTCACGCATGTGATTTTTCAACCAGCTTTGGTGCACTAGAGCATGTGCTTGTATTAAAAATATGAATTATGCACACAAAGGTGACACGTTCCCTCTCAGAACAACGAGCCTTCTTGAGAGAAGCTCCGGTTTGCAAGAAACTTATAACAACACTTGTTCCTATTCTATAATTTTTTTACCACAGCATGGTAGTACCGTGACATGACACCATGCCAAGTTTCAGATTTTGAGTCGTGTTTTGGATTTACTAGAATTTTAAAAACAAGCTTCTCAATGTTCTCGGCCGAACCACGATGCCCAGATATTTGAATTTCATTCCCATTTCTTGCATGGGACCTAGAAATTCACCCGAGGACACACATGTGATTTTTCAGTCAACTTTGGTGCATAGGAGCATGTGCTTGTCGTTCAAATTTGAATTATGCACACTAAATGACCAGAAACTCAATTAATGTATAAAAAAGGCCAAACGAACCGGGAATAATTCCAAAATTTAATAGGTCACTCATATAGTTCTATGTTGCCTCTATATAGAAAATCTGGTGGGAGGCAGCGTATATTGTTTCGCACACAAAGGTATAAAGAAATAAAGAAATTAGCCCTACTTAATTCTTGGGTTCTTATTATTTATGCCACTAGTTGTGTATCACTACTCAGTTTTTCCATTAGAAGTTACAACTACTCAAGGAATGCCATTGATCCGTGAGATGCCTGCTCAAAAATGCAATTAGATATCTAAAAAATGCCATCGTTAAGTTAGATGTTTGCTCAGAAATGCGATTAGACATTGTTATTTTCACGTCAAACCCGTTGACCATGTTACATGGCAAAAATAAGCCGATTCTCACAATGATAAGTTAATGGTGTCCAGCACAACACACCCCTCAAATAAAACTAAGCACCCTGGAATTCTTTGACAAAACTAAGCACCCTAAAATTCTTTGACAACTAAACTGCTGGCTATATGATGTTTGCCATATATATATATATTGTACGTATATAATGTCAAGAAACGATTGGTAGTACTATACCAACTAAAATATGAAATGTATGAAATATAACGAGAAGAAACATAACATAGTTCTGCTGGGAGCTCAGCACAACACACCCCTCAAATAAAACTAAGCACACCGGAAATTAAACTAAGCAACTAATCTGGTAGACACTACATTAGAACCATCATGAGCAACGACACTGCCACCTTACTCGGAGTCCTCGTCCACGTCCTCGACTTCGTCCTTGTCCCTCTTCCTCTTGGGTAATACTTCTTTGCTTGAACCGCACACTTGGCTCTTGCTCTTCATCCAACCCTTGTAGATATTGAAATAAAGGTAGGCATCCATTGCAGCGTAGTGGATGTGGTCTATATCTAGTACAGTCCACTGCCATGCACGATGAAACATGTGCGGAGGTTTCTTCAGTTCACCGTACATAGGAAGAACCATGGCTCTTGCCAGCGTCAGCATTGAAGGCTGATCAAGGGAGGGCACCAGCCCTTCCTTCTGGAGGTCGAAGGGGTCGCCTACAATGAGGCCTATCCGACCCAGGATTTCCTTGTCGTTCCTAAAGTCTACAGTGACGAATTTGACCCGGCCGCCCTTGAGGAAGTTCTTAAATTCCTCGCACTCAACGTCGGCATGGCATATGTGGTAGACCAAGCTTAAGTCATGCACACAAACCTGGAGCACGGTGGGCTTCTTCTTCTCTGCCTCCTTTAGTTTCTTCTAGCTTCCCAGGACTGTGGTGTACTCAACATCTAGCCCAGCGACCCACTCATCATTTGAGTTTTCAAACATGCGTTTGAAGCGAGCAAGGCATTCTTTCACCGTTGCAGAAGAACGGGTGTAGATGACATCGAACTCATCGCCGGTGATGGTTCTAACCTTGTACTCACCGCGGATCATGGAGATTTGGGACGCCATGGATTTGGGAGGAGGGTTAGGATTAGTGGAACTGTCGTAATGTGAAAGGACGGGACGACTAGGAGCGGTTTATCAATTGTAAAAATGTTGAGTGGGGGGAGCGTGCGAATGGAAGGGTAGTGGCTTGCCTGGTGGATAAATGGATTCATGCAGAGTACTATGGGGGGCCAATTAGATGTCATGTCTACTCAACGCCCAATTAAATGGCTTTCGATGTCATGTCAAGCGTCGGGAAAATTACATGTGATACGAAGCTTTCCATTCTCCCATGATACGGGCTTCCGAGAGCCCTTGGATCTAAGATCGAACGGTTGCATGGCGTGATTCTAGACCTATGGGTGAATATCCTATCCTGGAGGGTTATTCTGTAAATTTTCAGCAACTTAGCATGCGACCGTTTGATCTCAGATCCAAGGGCTGCCAGCAGCCCGTATCATGGTCGCGCCTACCACGACCGTCACCTCGCTCGCGCAGTCGTGCCCTTGGAGATTTAACATGGTGCGTTAGGCTATCTGATGTTGGCATGTCATACATAGTCATCACTTAGTCACTCATACAACAAGGTTAACTATAAGGTTGGCTATAAGAGTATTTTTGTTTACTTCTCTCTATCTCTTTCTTCGTAGTATTTATTGCATCTGCCAAGGAGTGACCTCTTCCAATGAAATGGTACTTAGATGAGGTGCCATTAGCATTAAATGGCTTAGCAACTCAAGTCCCCAATGCATAGGTGCTTAGTTTTTTGTTGCTAAGTTTGCTTCATCTAGGTACACGCGCTTATCACCGGTTCTTCCTGGGGTCACCAAACTAGTCTCTCTCTTCTTAATTAACTTGGCACATCAGACTTTATGCCTATGTGGCAGGCTTAGCACCTGTAGGATCAAGTACAATAGTGGGCTGTAAGCCCGCTTTACATGGCATTTTTGCATATGTGGGGGAAAGAGGCAATGAAAAAGTGGAGGAGTGGGCTCTCAAGCAAGAGCCAGCCTCTACATGGTGGAGCATCAGGAGAGGAACCTGTATGGAGGTGGTCAGGAATCTGGCTTAGCAGTTAAAATTATAATGGCAAGTCAAATCACCGGGCCCCACCTATCCAGCAGTAACTCACTGTCAAATCACACGGCCCTATGTTTGCAGTAGCCTACTCCCTCATCTTCTCGCGTCTCTGTCGAACCGACTAGGCGGAACTGCACCGCCTACCGCACGGGAAAAGCCCCGCCCTCGACTTTTAAATAGTACTACAATATACTAATTTTGTTACCATGGGTTGCGCCATGGAGCAAAGCCTCAAGAAAATGGTGGTACACATGTACGGAGTATACAACACACCCATCGTGTTCGCGTCGCACCCCAGACGGTCGGTCGGTCTGGCACGCCTCTCTCCGAATGGAACGCGCATCATATTGTGTTTGCACATACATGTGGGACCACAATTGAGAACCGACCATAGGCACATTCCCCGGCCCGCAAGTTGGGTGAGTTAATAGAAGTACATACGTTGGTACCTAGACGATCCCTGCAAGACACGGAAGATCAGTTCATCCATGCATGTGACAGACTCCAGCAGACACGCCTGGATTGGCTATCGTGTACATATCGTGCAGGATGTGTTGTACAGGGATGTAGTTCTGGTGAGAAATCTAAACAAAGGTTTTGGGTCATCTCGCAAAATTAGGTGTCATGTGCTTCGGATCATTGCGAGGGTTAAACATCGACAAGTGAGTTGGGCTAGTCATTGGGGGCACATGCACGAAGACTACTCGGGTGCCATCTAGGTCAAGCCGGATATGTTAATTACGACATCTATTGACGGACCCCTTTTCTACGAGTTTATCTTTAATTTGAGCTTTGATCCTCGTCTAGTTTGTCCGTCGGGATTCATCTTGTCTCCTTTGGGCAGTGAGGTTATGCTTTCTTGTCATGTGGCATTTTTTCGTGTTATATGTCATAATCCGGTGCTTCGGATCAAAATGACGACAACTGCACCTCCGGAGGACGTGCATGAAGACTTCTCGACAGTCATTGCCGAGGTCAAGCAGGCTTCGGTTGGTAGACAAAAGAAAACTAGTACTCCATTATATAGGCAGGAGCCTCCGCGCTTGCTTGCTAGTGTTGCTCTCTTCACACTGTCTCATCCTCTCCAGATCTAAACACGACAGTGATGGCCACACACTCTCTCTCTACTCACCGCTAGTCACAGATCCAGCCGGATCCTCTCCGCCGGGGAAGGTGAGAAGGTGCAACGTTCACACGGTCGTCCTCGGCGACGGCTCTTACCCACTGCCGGCGCATCCCGATCAGCGTGCCTTGCCGTTCTCTCGCAAGCATCGCTGGCGAGGGAGGGCCTCCCGCCCCTTCTTCCTCACTGCCTTAGTGTGGGCATATCCGGTCTCCCGCCAACCACCTAGCGACATCCCGGTGACCCTCAGGTATAACTTCCTTCGAAACCGTCCTTGCTCTACTTCCCGAGCTCCTGAAGTCGCTGCATTTGTATCTTTTACTATTTCTCAGGCCCCCTCGTGTAGATAGGATCGGTCGGCTGTTCGAAAACCACCTAATTTTTTACTGTTAAGAGGTAAAACTAGTTCATGCACTCGAATCTAGTAGTACTTGGTTCAAACAAGGAAGAAAGGGGTGGGGGTGGGGGAGATTTGTTACCTGAATCTAGGACTTGGTCGAAAGAGAAAATAATGGGGGCGAAAAGTAGCAGAGACTAGCTATCCAACTAGTCTCTAGGTCTAATAGGGAAATAAAGGGAACGCACTACAAACTCAATATAAACCCGATCTATTGGTTGAAAAGGGAAAGAAAGTGGGGACTGGGGGAAAAGTCAATAGAGTAAGTTCAGCACTAGATTTGCTAGCCTCACATAGTATAAGGTGGCTATATACCGAACAAAAATGGGACCAACCCAGATATCCTCTTCTGATGTTTGTTGCCCCGAGCCACTCTTATGTAATGCCACTGGTAAAATGTAGCAGTTGCACTGTTAAAAGTAAGGACACGTTAAACCAATGTTGTTTTCAATGTAATGCCTCCAGTAATATGAATCAATGGCACTTTTTTTTCATGTCCTGCTAAATTTCGCATTAAGATAAGTTGCTTCTTTTCGTTTTTTGATGGAAATGGAACAGGGGCTGGAGCCCTTTTCTTAAAAGAAGAAGAAGAAGAAGCTGCTAGCTCTTGGGACATTGCCTCATTTTAGGTGAACTGCACCAAAAGGTCCCATGAATTGAATCATCCATGTTGGTGCCTGGTGTCATCCCTTCTATGATGGCATTGACTGCAGGTATGGTTCCGATCACGAGGTATGTTCCTTTTTGGTCTGACCATTTGCCAAAGATCATGCATGTTGATCCTGCTCTTGTGCTACTATTTTGGCACTGCCATGCTAAAGCAGTAGTGTTATTATTTTGCACCTTAATCTAGTGGCACTATTAATTTGAGGCAATGTTTTGGCACCGCTAGTGCCACTATTTGTAGCGACCACGATCCGAATGGACCGAAGTCTCTATGTTTCAGTGACATCCCTGGATCGGTATGCTGACACACACAGTACTCGAGGATTTATAACAGAGGTAAATCACATGTATTAAGTAACGTAAATACTATTACCTCAATCAATCATAGCGGAAGCAACAAAGGTTGTGGATTCCCATCAACACCAACGGCAAAGTTGAGTGTAGACAGCACAACCCTAACGTAACACTTACTCGTCGAATAATTCCTGCAACATGAGATGTTACAGCCATGTAGGTCAGTACATTGAATGTACTGGCAAATTCACACTGTAATGATATTGAATAAGTCCTACAACTACATGCATATTTGGCTGGTGGAGGCTGTAAGGTTAATGTTTTTGCGTAAAGCCAATTTTTCCCTACAACAAAGGAATAAATTTTATTTTAACTATCATGGTAGTTGAAAATCATTGAGAAGGTACCTCCAACTCAATCCCAATTAAAGGTTATCATTAACCCAACAAGTTAATTAAATAGAGTGTTGAGATCAACAAATAATCCACTTCTAGATACTCAAAGATGTCCATAACCGGGGACACGGCTACTGATGAATAGTTTGTACACTCTGCAGAGGTTTGTGCACTTCCCCCACAAGACTCGATCGCCTCCCTTTGGTTTCTCGCACTGCCTGGTGTTTGAGAAACGGATGACCGAGACACAGTCTTTCCGAAGAGGTCCCCTTAACCAGATAGATAGGCCGGTACACCTACAATCCCTCTACATCTGCTAGCCCATCATGCAAAGGTTTCCCACAACTTACTCAACTATGCCAGAGCCCATATTGGCATGTGGCTGCACATGGAAGTTTCTAGGCATGAAAATATTATATGATCCCTTTGAGCCTGGGTGGCATTCCAATAGGACAATCACACGGAACCTCAGGATTTTCTAGGACAACACTGGCATCACCAGGTGTCCGGGCAATCCACTGGTTCACTCCCAGGGTGCCCCAACCAATCCACCCAGATGTGTATTCAAGTAGCCACCTTAAGTTGAATCCTTAATTAACAACTCACATCTGTCATGGATTTCACTCAAACCCAAACCACGTCTACGAGCATAGCATGATAACCTAATCATAGCGTAGAAGTAACTCCCAAGGGTTTGAAATTAATGCAGGTAATAGGTTCTACCTCAATCTACTTCCCAGTCCCACAAGTTAAGAGATCCTACGGATGCAATGTGTTTGAGGATATAACTAATGCAATGAAAACTGGGTATTGGAAAATATGATCAAAGTGTGAACTTGCCTTGTACTGACGATGTAGATGATTCGCACTTAGAACTCGTGATAGATCTACTCGTCACACTCCGATCAATCTATCGTAAGAAAGCAATGGTACCCACACATAAGCAATCACTCAGAAGATCGGACAGAACGAATAAAACACTTCGGAAAAACTTCGAAAGCAAGCGAATGACTCTTGAAACATAAACCAATTTCTAACAGTACCAAAATTATGTGAATTTGGCCTTATCAGAAAGATTATGTCAAGAGCTTCGATTTGCAAAAAGAATCAACTAAAATGGAGTTGTATAACTCAAGTTATGATCAAACGAAGTTCAAATTCAAATCTAGTTGAATTAAAATTTTAAAACTTTCAAAAACATGTTTAAGTTGTTTTATTGGAAAGACGGCTTCGTAACGAAGACGTGGGCGTTGGTTTCGTTGGATTTGGACCAACGAGTAAAAAGTTGTGGCCTTTTAAAGTTTAGGGGCTAATCTGTAAATAAAAGATTTACATCTAAGTCCCTGGCCGAAAACTAAACAGAAAAGAAAAAGTTAAAGAGAGAACGTTCACTACTGAACCCTAAATAGCGAACGGTCTCTAAATAGATCTAACTAAAAAAACAAAACCAAAGAAAATCTAATCTACCAAAATAAACCGGACCGGGGTTTTAACGGTTTTTTTGGTTCACCGCGGTTCGAAGAAGAACCGGTGGATCGGGGCGGTTCGGGCGTGGATCGGGTTCCGGCTGCCGGAGCAACTGCGGCTCCGGCGAGGCGTCGACCAGCGGCGAACTCCGGTCGGCGAGGCGAGGGCAGGCGGTGGCTGGCGCGGAGCGGCGAGGCAGCAGCAGCAGAAGTGCGCGGCGGCGGCGGCAGAAGCAAGCAGCAGCGGCGGCGGCGGCGGCTGGCAAGTGCGGCGGCGGCGGCGAGATGCGTGCGGCGGCGTGATGCGAGGCGAGGACGAGAGGGGGTCGGCCCCTTTTATAGGAGGAGGAGTGAGAGGCTTGCGTGGGGAGAGGGCAGAGGGAAGGTGGCCGGGTGCGACACGGAAGCCGAGGTCGACCGGCGGCATCGTGCGAGATCGGGACTCCGTCCCGAGGAAGGAGACGGCGGGCGAGCTGGGCCGCGGCCTCGCTTCGGCTGGGCCGGCCCAGTCGGCGTAGAAAGGAATTTTTTTTTAAACAAACTACCAAACGAACAAAATCATAAAATCCAAATAAATAAAAATATTATATAGGCATATAATATATCAAAATTTGCAGAAAACGAAACCCTACAACCTGAACATTTTTATACTGCCAAATAAAATGCTCACAAATTCCAATAAATCAAAAGGTGCTACTGTTGCAATAAAATCCAATAAAATTCATTTTTTAAATACCAAAAAGACTTCAAATTTATTTATCTCCAATTTTCTTCTGTAGGGAATCATGTTACCCTATTTTCCTTGTAATTTATTTTTGGAGAAAAATAATTTGAATAAAAACCAAATAACTCAATATTTGAAAATTAAGTTTTAAGAAAATTTCAGAAAACTTCCAACTCAAATTTCCTATAATTTTGAAGAAGTCATTTTATCTTCTCTCGGGAAAATCATTGAGTTGCATAAAGTTTCTGAATTGAAAATATTTCGAGGATGAAATTCAAAATCCTTTCAAAGCCCTTTATCATTTAAAATAAATGGAAGAAGTCATATTATCTTCACTCTAGGGTTTTGTCTTGAAAAGAATTTGAATTCCCTCGGAGATCAAAAAGCAAAGTGAAAGTTTTGGGAAAGTCATTTTATTCCCTCTCATTTAACTTTCAAAAGTTTCAAATTTCACTCAATGTCACACAACACATCAAACAACAATCAAATCTATCTATTTATTATAACATTCCAAAATTTAGAATTTTGGGATGTTACACTATTTTTTATATATATCGAAAGAGGGGGTTCCCTCCGATTTCATTAAAGAAACCCAACCATAGAGAACCATTATCTAACAACATCTCACTGTAAACGGGCAGTTATGCAACTACTACTAGAACGAACTGAGTACTAGCAGGAGACAAGTTCGCCACATAAGCTAGGCAGGTAGGGGGATGCAGCACCAGCTCAACCAAGTTTGGATTACAACCCAAATGCTACCACAGAAACATCACGGGGAAGAGAGGGACTAAAAGAGCCAGCTTCAGCATCCCAGTCTAAGCACCCCCGGCCTTCATCCTTGTGACGCATGGAACACCTCGTTTGCCACCTTCTCGACCCTAGTGTCACTAATAAAATGAAGTAATATACAGTTAAAATAGAGCGAGTGTCCTCTCTATCATTTCATTTTCAATGTAGATAAGGAAAGTGCTTTTCTTTGTTAATGTATGTTTCATCAACTAGTCCCATTGCTAATGTTTAAGCATTTCTGCAAACTGGGGTGCTTAATTTTAGTTGATCTGCACAAAAATAGAGTTTTGAATGTCTCAAGGCCCCTCCATGTACTACCGTTGTACACTGATGTTCATCACTGGCAGAAGGTGTATCGGGGAGACTTGGGTTGATTTCCAGTATTGTCAGGGATATTACTAGCAGGTATGAACCGGCTAGTGTAAACCGGATTACTATAATATATTTCTATCATTGTAATATTTAGTAAAGGCTACGGCCCATGAGGTCTTAGGGCCCATGTATAGAGAAACCGCCTGATCATGTAACTTGAGAGATAAGGAAGAAAGAGCAGAGACCGAGGCGGACACGAGTATGAGCCGGCCTCGGGACTCTGTAAACCGGACTGGGCATCGCCTCTATATAAAGGGACGACCCGGCGACGGTTCAAGGACAAGTAAGAAGCAACCCGTCGAAACACAGGCAAGCGATTCGCTCCCTGTTCATCGACGCCCAAGCAATACCAAACCAAACTAGACGTAGGCTTTTACCTTCATCGAAGGGGCCGAACTAGTATAAACCCTCTGTGTCCTTTGTGTGCTTTTAACCCCTTCAAGCTAACCCGTGCGATGGTTCCATTATCAAGTCCGTTGAACCGGACATCTGCCGTGTTATTTCCACGACAGTTGGAGCCCACCGTGGGGGCATGCGCACGATGGTTTCGAGTTCTTGAAGGGCAGCTTTGAGGGGCTCAAGGGTTACGCGGTCGGCCGGATGACCAAGAGTCGCCGCGGCCGGATCTACATCGATGACGCGGGCTGGGGACCGGAGGCCGATTCAATCGAATACGGGTATCGGGTTCCCTTCGGCGCCATCCACGTCTTCATTGGCAAGATCGGCGAACCGGGACCTGAGCCGGACATCTTCCCCAACATCGTCGAGCCGGCTCAGCGTGCGAGATCGGCCTGGATTGAGCCCGCCATGAAGCACGTTTTCGTTGGAGCAGTTCATGGGGTCCAAGCCGAGGACGAATCAGAGTCCGGTGGCGAGACAGTTATCTATTCCGACGATGAATCTTCATCCGGAGAGACTGAGTCTTTGTATCAGTTGCGGGACGGCCGGTCTGAGGGTGAGTCCGACGGAGACAGTATTCCGGGCCCCTTTGACCCGCCAAACCGGGTGGCTGTCTTTATGGCCGGTTCACAACCTACACCGCAGTCCACGGTGATCGGGGCGACAGCAGAAGCTGGTGCAGGGGGGAGTGGCCAGGCCCTCTCGCCCGCTGACGTTCTATCCACCTTGATCGAGGAGTTTACAGCACGAGCCATGGCAGAAGTAGCTCCAGCAGACAAGGCGCAACATGATGCAGAGATCATTCAGCTAAAGGGCCGGATTGATCAAGCAAGGGAAGATCTGAAGACAGAAAAGGCTATGATAGCAATGAGGCAGGCAGAGCTGAATGATCAGGCTTTTCATCTAAGGATGGAGCAGGCCTCCGCACAGGGAGTAAGGAGTCGGAAGTACCAGTCTCGTCTACCGCCGGTTTACGAGGCGACGGATCTTTTCAGAACACCAGGAGCGAGGACCAGCAATGATCCGGCTTTAAACTGGAGGATAGCACCGACGACGGATGAGCCGGTTCAGCAGCCTACTGCGGAGCCAGATCGGCGGATCACGTCTGCACCTCCCGTTCCTACCCCTCCAGGTCATTATTCAAATCCTTTGGATAACATCGTTGCTGCTGCTGCACGCTTGGCCGCTTTACCCGTTGAGGGGACATCTCCTGTGGCATTGGAGGCACGCAGGGTCAAGGATCTACTTAATACAGCATTAACACAACAGCAAGCATATTCTTATAGCAGGGAGAGGCTCCATTCAACACCGCGTCACAGCCGGAGTTACACTAGGCATTGGGAGGTACCAGAAGTGTCTAGTAGTGAACGCAGGCAACACCGTCACATGCAGAATAATCCGGCGGGCGCAGATACACAAGCTCAGGATGCAAACCGGGTTAGATTGGTGGCCCGTGAGGAGAATCGTCAAACGACGCCGGTTCAAACAACCACAGCAGAGACAGGAGTCACAACGAGTTCCTTTGGGGTGCAGTGTCTTATCCCCACTTTACGGAGCGTGAAGCTGCCCAAGGATTTCAAAGGTCCGTGTAAGGTGCCTAATTACACAGCAAATTTGGCTCCAGAAGCTTGGGTTGAGAGTTACGAGATGGCCATGGAGATGCTGGATGTAGATGAAGCGGCTTGTGCAAAGTACTTTACTATGATGCTTGAAGGTACAGCCCGGACCTGGCTAAAGGGTTTACCCCCTAATTCCATCGGGTCATGGGGAGAGCTACGTCGCCATTTTATCAAAAAATTTAAACATACGTGCAAGCAGCCGATGTCAATAGTGGATCTAGCAGCCTGTGTGCAAGGAGAACAGGAATCTACAAGTGCATGGGTGCGGCGAGTATCAGAGATCTTGCATTCTTCGAATGGTATAAATCCCAGTACGGCAATAGTGACATTGGAAAACAATTGCCGGTTTGAGTCTCTAAAGTTAAAACTAGTACGGCTTAAACGGGATTGTAATGATATGGGAACTCTCATGAGCGCTCTGGTGAAGTACGGGGACTCCGACAACAATAAGTATCCGGAAGCAGAGGGAGACAAGGCTGGAAGGGTCAATAAGCCTGGTAAACCGGCACAGATTAATCCAGCTGGTACCAGTGTCTTAGGCAAGCGAAAGGCAGAGGGTGGCTCTGATTTCGTGGCCAATACCCAAGTTCAAGGGGGTTTTCAGCGCAATAGGGGCAAACCACCTCCACAAACCAGCGGAGGGGATGTTAGTTGGGACCAGGAGTTAGGTCAGCCTTGTCCCAAGCATAGCACAAGGGAACGACCAGCAAAACACACTATAGGAGAATGTAGGCCCTTGATGGAAGCCATAATGAGCCGCTTCAACTCTAATAACAGACCCCCCAACGACGGTTCAGGCCCGGGGTTCTACGGTCCGGGTCACCAGGGGAACGGCTCCGGATCAGGATATCGTGGCAACAACAGTGGTTATCATAACCGAGGCAATAATCAATATGGTCAAGGTGGTTATAATAACCAGGGTAATCAACCGCATGGTCAAGGTGGTTACAATAACCAAGGCAGCCAACAGTAGGGCCAAGGTAATCACAATAACCAGGGTAATCAGCAGCGTCAGCAACAGCAACAGCAATCCGGATATCAGAGTAATCCGAAGGAGTTGAGTAGTGGGCAATATCATGTGTTCACCACGAGCTTGTGTAAACGAGATCAAAAAGTTTTAAAGCGGGCAGTCCACGCGGTTGAACCGGCGACGCCGCAATTCCTGCGCTGGTCAGAGCAGCCCATTATATGGAGCAGGGAGGATCACCCGATGCGGGTGGATAATCCGGGCCACTTGGCCTTGGTGGTAGCATCACAGGTGGGTGGTTATAATTTCACTAAAGTTCTTATGGACGGCGGCAGCAGCATCAACATCTTGTATTATGAGACCTTCCGTCGAATGGGCTTGACGGATAAGAAGCTAAGGCAGTCAAACACGGTGTTCCATGGGGTGGTTCTAGGTAAGTCAGCTTACCCAGTTGGGAAAATTGACTTAGAAGTTATCTTTGGAGATGAGCATGATTCCAGGTCAGAGATGATAACTTTTGAAGTCGTCAAGATCCGGAGCCCTTATCACGCTCTGTTCGGGAGGACGGTTTATGCCAAGTTTATGGCAAGGCCGTGTTATATTTACCTACAGCTCAAGATGTCGGGTCACAAGGGCACAATCACGGTTCATGGAAGTCACAAGATTGCGTTGGAGTGTGAAGAGGGAGACGTTGCTTACGCGGAGGCAGTGTGTGCTACAGAGGAGTAGAAATTTTATAAGGATAATGTTGATCCGGCAGATATGACCCCGTTGAAGAAGGCGACTACAGAGCATGATCCGGCGTTGAAATTTAAATCAGCGGAGGAGACTAAGCAGGTTGATTTTGTGCCAGGTGATTCATCCAAGCAGATCACTATCAGCGCTAACCTTGATCCCAAATAGGAAAGCACGCTCATCGAGTTCATCCGTGAGAACCGGGATATCTTTGCATGGAAACCTTCTAACATGCCAGGTATACCGAGGGAACTCGCTGAGCACAGTCTTAACATTGATCCGAAGTTCAAACCAGTCAAGCAGTATCTGCGCCGCTTCAACGAAGAAAGGCGTAAAGCTATAGGAGAAGAGGTGGCCAGGCTTTTAGCCGCAGGGTTCATAGTTGAAGTTTTTCATCCGGAATGGTTGGCCAATCCGGTGCTGGTATTGAAGAAGAATGGAAAGTGGAGAATGTGTGTGGACTACACAGACCTCAACAAAGCTTGTCCAACTGATCCTTTTGCTCTCCCTCGTATTGATCAGATCATTGATGCTACAGCAGGATGTGAGCGGTTGAGTTTTTTGGATGCATACTCCGGATATCACCAAATCAAGATGGCAGTTAAGGACCAGGAGAAGAGAACTTTCATAACTCATTTTGGCGCCTTTTGTTATGTATCTATGCCTTTTGGGCTCAAGAGTGCCCAAGCAACTTATCAGCGTTGTGTACAAAACTGTCTTAAGGGGCAGATAGGTAGAAATGTTCATGCTTATGTGGATGATATAGTGGTGAAGTCAAGAAAAGAGGAGACGGTGATAGGAGACCTCAAGGATACTTTTGACAATCTTCGAGCCTGTAAGATTATGCTTAATCCGGAGAAGTGTGTTTTTGGTGTTCCGGCAGGCAAGCTCCTTGGGTTCTTGGTGTCAAATAGAGGAATCAAAGCTAATCCGGATAAGATCAAGGCAATCACATCTTTGACAAAATCGGCTTGCATTAATGATGTTCAGCGTATTGCTGGCCGGATCACAACATTGAGCCGGTTCATCAGCCATTTGGGGGAGAAGGCAATTCCGCTTTATCAGATGTTGAGAAAGACGGATCGATTCATATGGAGTGATGAGGCAAATACTGCGTTTGAAGATTTGAAGCGGCAGTTGGCAAGACCACCGGTCCTAGCCGCCCATGTTGATAATGAGCCTTTATTGTTATATGTTGCTGCTAATGCACGGGCAGTTAGTGTGGCAATCGTGGTTGAGCGCAAAGAGGCGGGGAAAGAGTATCCGGTTCAACGTCCGGTCTATTATATCAGTGAAGTACTCATTGAGTCTAAACAGAGGTACCCTCATTGGCAGAAACTGGTATATGGTGTGTTCATGGCAAACCGGAAGTTGAAGCATTATTTCCAAGGCCATCCGATAACTGTTGTTAGTTCAGCACCATTGAGAGATATAATCCAGAACAGGGAAGCTACGGGCAGAGTGGCGAAGTGGGCCATTGAGCTCAGCCCACACGAGTTGAAATATGTGCCACGCACCGCTATCAAATCTCAAGCGTTGGTGGATTTCATCAATGATTGGACAGAACTGCAAACACCAGAGGAGAAGCCGGATCTTACATACTGGACGATTCACTTTGATGGTTCAAGACAGTTAGAAGGCTCGGGGGCTGGAGTTGTTTTAACTTCCCCACGAGGAGACAAGTTTTGCTATGTCCTCCGTTTATTGTTTCCTTGTACTAATAATGTAGCAGAGTATGAAGCATTGCTTCATGGCTTGCGGATGGCCAAGGAGATGAACTTGAGCCGGGTTAAGTGTTTCGGTGACTCAGATTTGGTGGCACAACAAGTATCAGGCAAGTGGGATTCGAGAGATCCTCTCATGGCAGCTTACAGACGAGAAGTGGAAGCAGTTGCAGGATATTTCAAAGGGTATCAGGTGGATCACATAGACCGGCGAAAGAATGAAACGGCCGATGCTTTAAGCCGGCTGGGTTCATAGCGTAAACCGGTACCGCCGAGTACTTTTTTGGATGAGCTGCACAGTCCATCAGTTCAAGTACCGTCGGAGGAAGACTTGGCTGTTCCTGATCCGGAGGCACAGCTAGTTGCAGCGCTTCACGTTATTCCGGACTAGACGTTACCTTATTTGGCGTATCTAAACCGGGGAGAGCTACCGGACGACGAGATCGAGGCACGACAGATAGTCCGGCGCTCTAAGTCCATGACAATTGCAAACGGGGAACTTCATCATCGCAGTGTTTCTGGAGCATTTCAGCGGCGTGTATCAGCTGAGGAGGATTGTGAGATCCTTCGTGAGATTCATGAAGGGGATTGTGGTCATCATGCCGGTTCAAAATCTTTGGTGGCTAAAGCTTTTCGACATGGATTTTATTGGTTGACAGCTCATGCTGATGCGGCGGATTTAGTCTGGAAGTGTGATGCTTGTCAGAAGTTTTCACGACGTGCTCTTGTTCCAGCACAGGAGCTCCGGATGATACCAATAACGTGGCCGTTCGCGACTTGGGGGCTGGATATGGTCGGGCCCTTCAAACGATCCCAAGATCAGAAAACTCATCTACTGGTAGCTATGGACAAGTTTACAAAATGGATTGAGGCAGAGCCTGTGAGCAAGTGTGATGCGGCCAAAGCGGTCAAATTTATCAAAAAGGTAATTTTCCGGTTTGGTTTTCCACACAGCATCATCACAGACAACGACACCAATTTATCTAAGGGAGAGATGGAAGAATTTTGTCAACGGGAACATATTCGCCTAGACGTGTCTTCTGTGGCCCACCCTCAGTCCAATGGTCAAGCTGAAAGAGCAAATCAGGAGATTTTGCGAGGTATCAAGCCCCGACTTATGACTCCCTTGCAAAGAACACCAGGGTGCTGGGTTGAGGAGTTACCTTCTGTCCTTTGGAGTATCAATACTACGCCAAACCGGTCCACAAGTTATACGCCTTTCTTCATGGTATATGGTGCTGAAGCAGTCCTTCCAAGTGATATCCGTCATGATTCACCAAGGGTGACAGCCTATGTGGAAGCGGCCAACGAGCAGGCGAGACAAGACAGCTTGGACCGGTTAGATGAAGAGCGTGATATAGCAGCGGCACGGTCTGCGATTTATCAACAAGACTTGCGCAGGTATCACAGCCGCCGGATCAAGACAAGGACGTTCCAGGAGGGAGATTTGGTGCTCCGGCTCATCCAAGATCCAACAGATATGCACAAGCTATCCCCACCTTGGGAAGGGCCCTTTGTGGTCAGCAAGAATCTGCACAACGGTTCATACTACCTGGTGGACGTTCGAGAACACAAGGACTCACGAACATCGGAAGAAGAGACAAAGAGGCCATGGAACATCGCCCTCTTGCGGCCCTACTACACTTAAGCCATGAGCTTTACTGTATCCTATGTATATATTATGATTAATGAATAAACCGGCACCCTCGGTAAACCGGGGGCTCAGCCTTTTTTCCAATATAAGTATCTTATGGTGACAACCATACATTTCTTATCATATCTCATGTGTCAAACACTTCGACTAGTTTAAAATAATTGTGCAGGGCATATGTATTCTGGAGCAATAACTCACTGAAGGACTTCCTATTCAAACATATGGTCGTATTCGAACGATGGAGGCCCTCTGGATGGTGACAACCATCCAGTGATTGGCTAAAGTGTTTCCTATGGTTCTACGGAACCATGGAGGCCCTCTGGATGGTGACAACCGTCTAGTGATTGGCTAAAGTTTTTCCTATGGTTCTACGGAACCATGGAGGCCCTCTGGATGGTGACAACCATCCAGTGATTGGCTCATGTTTTTCCTATGGTTCTACGGAACCATGGAGGCCCTCTGGATGGTGAGAACCATCCAGTGATTGGCTAAAGTTCTTCCTATGGCTCTACGGGAACCATAGAGGCCCTCTGGATGGTGACAACCATCCAATGATTGGCTAATGTTTTATATGGCCGGCGGGGGGCAGGATTGTACCCGAATTCTAGCTTAACCCCCGTTGGTCATATCCGGTTCCGATGGATGGTACCCGCATCCATCGACCGGCCCTCTGGATGGTAAGCCCATTCCATTGATTGGTTGAACCTTGCTTTGTGCCTGGCAGCTCATAAAAAGCCTTGACTACATGGTTTTATTTGCAAAACTTGCATTTCTGGTGTTTATGTTTTATGGTTCCTTAATCCGGAATGGGACAACTCCAGAGTTGACCATATATCTTCAAAAGTCTGGGTCATGAATAGCAGCATGAGTTAAAAGTCTGGGTCATGAATACCAGCATGAGTTAAACCGGTGTTCATTATAATCCGGATCAGCCATCAGGCAAAAACCAAGTATATCTACAAATGTCTGGACAAAGTTCCAGCGTGATCTAAACTGGTGTCTTTTATTAAACCCGGGATTATTATTGGGTCTATCAAAGCTTCCCTCAGAAAATTTTAAAGTTCTACCGGATTAAAAGTATCAAGTGTACTGGATGGCAGGTATGAAGTTATTTTTGACGCAAACAAAACACTCGTTTGATATATATATGAGAGCAATTTAATTGGTCCAGCGGTAGAACCGCTGGGACATATTTTCAGTATTATCTATGCAGGAACAGATGATATGCATGATAGTCCATATCAGATCAAATTTAAATTGGCAACATTGGAGCATCCGGATCGAAGCAGACAATGTTTTCAGCTATCCTATTACAAGGCATAGCAAGCCTGAACGGATTAAAAGATTGTTCAGCAAATTAAGACTGCAGCTACAAAGATATACTATGAATTACGCTTCCTCCTGCTACGATGGCTGGGTATCAACTTGTTCCGGCATTTCCTCCTCTTCTTGAAGCGGCTCGAAGTCAGGGACGCACCAATCGATTTTCGTTAAGGCACGAAAGTACATCTCTTCATTGATGAGTTCAGACGGATTGATATCTGGGGCGAAGGTATGAGGGCGTACTGGTGGGATTAAATTGACGGTATCATAAATCGGCCGCTCCACCCGCTCGTTCTGTAAATCGTACCCCGGATGATACCTGGATAAATCTGATTCGGCCGCAAGTTTGCTGGCGAGAGGATGCATCTCCTTCGTCAAGGCATGGAGATCCTTTGCAGTAAAAGCTGATCCGTCCTCTTTAGTGTCGGGATACCCACTCAAGGCTTCTTCCGAATCAAAATCTGGGACCCAAGCTTTAGCTCTGGTAAGCGCCATGAGAGAACCGGCTCGAGCAGCAGATTTTTTCACTTCCTCTAAGCGCACTGGCAAGACAGACAACTTCTCTAATGTGCCTTGGATAGTGGTTGGGGCCGGTTTATTGAAAGATGTTGCACTTATGATCCTTTGAGCGCCGGAATACAGCTGCTCGACCAAAGTATAACACGCCTTGAGTTTTTTCTGTAAGTCATACCCAAGATGGGTGACATGGCGCCTTGCATATGATTATCACAGTTAAACCGGCACGGATGGAAGATTACAAGGATGAAAGCAGGAATACAGATTAAATACTTACCGAAGATAGCAGAAGTCATCAATTCTATTTGCCGCTTTAAACCGGTTAACTCTTCAGTTACCGGATTAAGGGCTTCCTCAGCGTCCTTTGCCCTTTTCTCCAGATCTTTTTTCTGAACCTCGAAGGCGGTCCGCTCTTCTTCAAAGAATTTCTTCAGCTGTTCAGCAGTCTTTAAACTCAGCGCCAAGTCTTTCTTGGCCTTAGAAGTAGCAGACTCCGTTTCAGCAAGTCTGTTCCGGAGTTCACTGATTACTTCAGCCCTCCGGTTTAAATCAGCCTGCAAGGAAAATCAAGTGGCAAGAAGCAAAAATCAGACAAGTCTCAAGCATATAACCAAGTTATCCACTTGACACTTGGGGGCTAATGGGCAATTGAAGCGTTAAACAGCAGCAATTCAAAGACAAAGTCTCAAGCACACAAACAAGTTGTCTACTTGACACTTGGGGGCTAATGGATAGTTGAAGTATTAAAAGAAAAAGTCAGGCAAGTCCCAGGCGCATAAACCGAGTTATGCCCTTGGCACTTGGGGGCTAATGTAAGATCATTTTATTAATCAGGAAGTACCGGTTCACCTCCTAAACATAGCTAAACCGAAACTTGGGGGCTGCTACGGTATAGACAAAAGTACATTGAAAGTAAAAAGGAAATGCAAAGGATTACCTCATACTTGTCCTTCATCAAGTTAATCAAGCCTGCTTCATAATCTCGACCAGTGTGAAGCCGGTTCAAGTATCCGGAATAGAGCTCCTGGGCACTCATGTCAGCAAAACTGGACAGCTCGGTACTCCATTTACCCTTCTCTTGATGCAGCTTCTCCGCTTTAGCCGTATGTTTGGCTAAACCATTGGGCTCAGCAGGAGCGGTATAAGTTGTGTGAGTTATTTCAACTTTTGGAGAAGCAGTTGTTGGTGGTGGGGTCACAATGTGAACCGGGCTAGCAGGAGCCGGACTAGTTCGAGGAGGATCGGCCCGGGCAGAACTCGCCGGTTCAGTGACGTTATCGATGTTGGGAGTTTCAAGTTCAGTAGTATGATCCATAGGAGCAGGATCTTCAAGTGGAATTGTGGGCTCGCCTTCCGGAGGGATAGTTGAATCCGGATCAACCGCCGGATCATCAACGGCAGTCTCAGCAGTTGGTTTGTTGGCTTTCGGTTTTTTGCTAGGCTTTGGCTTGCTGAAAGAAATTGGAAGAACAAGTTAGAACTGTAAAGCAAGGTGCAATCATAAACCGGATAAATTAAAAGACTTACCCTGGGACAGTTTTCAGGGGTGGGAGTTGTGTGGCAGTTGATTCGCCGGAAGTAGACAAGGGAGTATCCTGATAATCAGGGTCAGACGGTTTAAGCAGTTTGCGTATAAGCCCGGCCTTGGGATGAAGAAGAGTTGGAGAGAGTATAACCTCAGAGCGGCGCCTCCGAGCTGGACTAAGAGAAATTCCAGACGACTCAACTGCAAGACCGCTATGACGGGTAGTCCGGCGAAGGGCTTCGTGTTGCTGTTTCTTCAAAAGAAAATTGGGATCCAATTGAGCATAAGGGTGAGAAAACTGATATTTCCGGACTGTCCGACGACTTTTTTGTGGAAGTGGTTCTGAATCGGAAGAAAGGATAGGTACCTCAATTTTGGCCGGTTTATCTCCTTCAGCCAACTCCTGTGAAAAGTTACCATTAAATACAGATATGGGTAAAGTGAACAAGTCAAAGCCGGATTAACTCATACCTCAGAGTCCGGATCGTCATCCTCAGCATGAGAATCGGAGCCACCAGCCGCTTTTCTCTTCTTGGTAGCGAAGGCTTTCCGGCATGGCTGTTTTCCGGCCTTCTCCTGAGGTTTCCTCTTCCAAAAGGGATCATCAGCCTGTTCAAAAGGTGAAAGATAATTGAAAGAATAATTTAAAGGAACGGATTACAAACATATGAAAGAAAGTAAGACATACCGCATGCAGCTTGTTTTTCTTGTAATATGGGGCCAATCCGGTTTGGCCGCATTCTTCTAAGGTGATGTTAAGCATTTTCTTAGCAGACTCAGTGACTTCCGATTCAGAAAGTTTGTCCTTAGAAAAACGTTGAGGATCATCCGGTTTACCAGAATACTTATACATCAAGCTTGGGCACCGGCTCAAAGGAAGGATACTCCAAGAGAGCCAGCAGCGCATAAAATCCACTCCGGTTAAGCCATTGGCCATAAAGGCCTTTAGCCTGGCAAGTTGCGAGGTAAACCGGGGCCGCTCTGAGGAGCTGAGGCGCTGCGGCAAAGGGTGATCCTCCAGAAGACGGTGCTCGCGATAACCCGGCAATGGGTTTTCCCCCTCAGGTGAAGTGTCAATACAGTAAAACCAAGATTTATTCCAGTCCTTGGGGTGTGTGTGGAGAGCGGCATGAGGAAAGACTGCATCTTTTCTCTTCTGAATCCTGACCCCGCCCAGTTCTTGATGAGGTCCGCTGCTAAATTCAGTTCGCCGGTTTAGGTGGAAGAAGTCCTGGAACAGGTCAACTGACGCTTCTTCTTGCAAGTACACTTCTGAGAAAACTTGAAAATCGCATATATTGGAAACAGAATTGGGACCTATGTCCTGAGGATGGAGTTGGAAAGCAGCAAGTACGTCCCGGAAAAATTTTGAACCGGGAGGAGTGAAGCCCCGAGCAATATGGTCAAAGAAGACAATAATCTCCCCCTCTTTGGGAGTAGGAGGACATTCATCTCCTGGGGCCCGCCACTTTAAAACGGACTGAGGGCCTAGAGTGCCGATTGCAGCAGCATTGACTAAATCTTGTTCCGTAATAACGGAAGGAACCCAATTGCAAGAGACAAACTGTTTGGCCATGGCAACAGAAGAACAAGTGCCGAAAGAGTAAAGTGTAAACCCGGATTATTTGAGTACAATGGCATAAACCGGAAGATATATGCAAAGGTTATGCAACGGTTTAGATAAGGGACTAATGATATGGCTGCCCGGCAATAAACAGGAAGCTGTATTACTACCGGTCCATGACGACAAAAGAGAAAGAGCTAAACCGTCACGTTCGTCGTTGAATTTTTACAGCAGCATATGACTGTTTAAACCAGAGCATACTTAACAGATCTACAAAGGGGAAGAAACAAGTTTTCGTAGACAGCTAAGATAAAACAGATCTGAGCACCCAGGAAAAGGAAAAGTAAATACAAGACTATTACAGAACGGTAAGAATTTTATATAAAATAGATGAATCTAAGGGACGAGATCTAAGGCATACAGTGGCGGAACAGAAGCAAGTTTAAAGGGCAAGATTTAAAGGCTGAAATTTCTGCGAACTTGGCGCCTACGATGAACGGACGAAGCTACCACTGAGGTTTAATGGCGGAAGATGCGAGAAGGAACCCTAGAGCTATGGATCTACAGCTAAGAAGATGACATACCTGGAGCAGCAAGAAGCGGCGGCGGAGTTTTCTCTGGTCATGCTCAGGTCGATGCAGCGGCCAGCGAAGACCTGAGCTCGACGGGCGATGATGGAGTTTTGAGCTCGGGCGACGGAGGAAGGAGAACGAACGGAAGGAGATAAAGAACAGAGGCAGCGGTATTTATAGAAGGGCAGAGTTGAAACGACAGGCGCGAGATTTGAGAAGGCAGAAGATTGGATAAAGATCCTCTGTCGCCTCAATTCTCGGGATGACCTTTAAACAAATCCGATAGACAGCTGGGTGCATTAAATGCGGAAGTGATGTCACGGTCAGATTAAGCGATTTTCGAGGATGACGTCAGGGCCGGTTTACGAAAATGAGAAGACACAAGAAGGAAGATTATGCAAGACTGGGAAGATTGATGTGAACAAGTTCAAATCATTCTGGGGCCTAATGTCAGGGATATTACTAGCAGGTATGAACCGGCTAGTGTAAACCGGATTACTGTAATATATTTGTATCATTGTAATATTTAGTAAAGGCTACGGCCCATGAGGTCTTAGGGCCCATGTATAGAGTTACGGTTTGTAAAACGCCTGATCATGTAACGTGAGAGATAAGGAAGAAAGAGCAGAGACCGAGGCGGACACGAGTATGAGCCGGCCTCGGGACTCTGTAAACCGGACCGGGTGTCCCCTCTATATAAAGGGACGACCCGGCGACGGTTCAAGGACAAGTAAGAAGCAACCCGTCGAAACAGAGGCAAGCGATTCGCTCCCTGTTCACCGACGCCCAAGCAATACCAAACTAAACTAGACGTAGGCTTTTACCTTCATCGAAGGGGCCGAACTAGTATAAACCCTCTGTGTCCTTTGTGTGCTTTTAACCCCTTCAAGCTAACCCGTGCGATGGTTCCATTATCAAGTCCGTTGAACCGGACATCTGCCGTGTTATTTCCACGACAAGTATGATGTAATATTTTCTTTTGTTTATTAGTGTATGTTCCATCAACTAGTGCCACTATAATCTAATCACGTCTTTTCATTATCTGTGCAAATAGGGTCATTCGACTGCATTTTGGTAGAACTGCACAAATGTACGAATGGAACCGGCATATATGCAGAGTGCGAGGTGCCAAGTAAAAATTACTGACACCAACCCTGCTCCATCTAAGCATTGGCATCCACCACCATCAGTGGGATGTGTGGCGCTCACTATGGAGTATCGATCCCAGATGGAGCATCCACCAAAGATTGAAGGATCGAGCATCTACAGGGTGTCGTTTGTGAGGGTGTCGTGCCAGAGCGAGCCGGTGGAGTCCTACTCGACCGAACCCAACTACAAGAGGAGAAAAACAGTTGGCCCGATGATGCTTCCCCGCCATCCTCTCCCTCGCCGTTCACATCATCTCACGGGGCGGTTGTCTTCCGCCGAGGAATAGGAGGGATCCCCCCCCCCCAAGACCAACAGTCGGGTAGGTTGTGAATTGTCAGGAGGAGCTTAGGGTTGTTAGTATTTGCAGGTTGTGAATTGTGTTTTTTGTTGTGTATTTTGAGAGTACTTTCAGATATGAATGTCTTCTGAATTTCATATTCGAAGTATTGAGCATATGAAGTATTTTATGAATTCTAGAGATCTATTTTTACCACTTAAAAAATGTAATTTCATAGGAGTATAAAAGTGCAGACAATTTGATTCTCAGAGAAGAAATTGCAAGTTTCAGTTTCAGATAAGAAACTCCAAGTTCCATTTCAGATAAGAAACTACAACTTTCAGAGGCAGAGCATTTATATTAACACGGCCTTTTCAAACAGTGTTAACATCATGCTGGAAGTTTAATTCATGATCGAAACTGGAACTACTAGCTAGTTAACATCATGCTGATCAACGTTCATGCATAGCACATCTTCATATGATGCACGGTCTAAAAGATATGCTATTTTCAAAATGCCCACACAATGTCGAGTGTGCGAAAAACAGAGAAAACGAGGGATGAAGTTTTGCCAACTGTAGGACGTGGTGTGCGTAGATAACAATTGGGACCCACATGTCAATAAAGGCAGAGGTAAAAAATTTGGAGATATTTTCTCTGCACTTAAAAAATGTAGTTTCATAGGAGTATAAAAGTGCAGACAATGTGATTCTCAGAGAAGAAACTGCAAGTTTCAGCTTCGGATAAGAAACTCCAAGTTCAGTTTCAGATAAGAAACTGTAACTTTCAGAGGCAGAGCATTTCTATTAAGACGGCCTTTTCAAACAGTGTTCGCATCACGCTGGAAGTTTTATTCATGGTCGAAACTGGAACTACCAGCCAGTTAACATCATGCTGATCAACATTCATGCATAGCACATCTTCATATGATGCACAGTCAAAAAGGTATGCTATTTCAAAATGCCCACACAATGTCGAGTGTGCGAAAAACAGAGAAAACGAGGGATAAAGTTTTGGCAAGTGTAGGACGTGGTGCGCGTAGATGACAATTGGGATCCACATGTCAATAAAGGCAGAGGCAAAAAATTTGGAGATATTTTCTCTGCACAGGTGGAATCGAACCAGGGCGGAACAGCTATCGGGTAGTGTCACTCGGCCACTGGGCTAGTTTAGTTGTTTCGTTACTAATAAGGCACTTCCTCAGGTGGTCGGATCTCCTCCTGCGCCTTTATGCGCTCGCCGCGACGCCGCTGTCTGCCGTTGTGAACATGCTGAACAAATGAGAAGAATCTGGAGAGGACTGTACGTGGAGAGGCGGACAGTCGGGACCCACTAGGTCAATGGTCGTACGCAAGCAAGTGCCTCATCGAAAAAATACTTCCTCCTAATGCTATACTGACGTTGGGGCCCACGGGTTTGTCAACATAGTTACATTTTTTAGGTGCTTCAATGTAGTTACTATAGGGGATAAATTCACAATGAAGCCGGGGAGCTGGCAGGTATCATTTATTATCACTGGGGCAGCAAGTATCAGGTGGGTTTTGGGCTGCCCCGTCTAGGCTTTCTTTTTTAACATGTGCAGCCCACGACCTCGGATGGAGGTCCATAGGATGGGAGGTCCATAGGCATGTTTGTATTTTCTTGAGGGTCGTCATGTATCGACCGGCCTATGGACCTCCCATCCGAGGTTTTATTTTTCATGAAACATCGGCAACCCAATTTATGTATTTCTTTTGAAGAAAACACAAAGGTATGTTCTATTTTTCTATATAAGAATATGAACGCCTGGTCCAACTTATGTTTCCCTTCTAACTATATTATATATATTTAAATTATTTTGTATGTTATTAAATATTATTGTTATTGTCATCATATATTTAACAGATACTTACATATGTAAGAAAACAATATCCCATATCTTGTTAACTTATAAAAATAATTTCTTAACAATAAAATCCTGGATTATTTTGGCAACGAAAATCCTAGTGATTGTGTACAAAAGCTTGGTAAGATTTAAGGACCAATGTAATAATAAATCACTTATTATATATATATATATAACAAAATGCTCGGCCCCTGTTTATTTTTTGATAACATTGCTGCGCCCACCCCAACATTATAATTAGAATCAGCCCAGCAAAATCGTGTATTTCGAGAAAGTGCAAATGGCCTGTAATTTTTTAGGAAAAACATAAATGGGCCGCATGGAAGCTACATTATTTGTTAACCCAGCCCAGCTAATGGACTATAATTAAAAAAATATCAAATGGACTCTAAATTCTACAACACAAAAAAAGACTGTAAATTTTGAAAAAATGGGTTGAATACGTGCCACATTTTTGGAGGCTGAAATGTGGGCCAATAGGCCGAAGCCAATGCAAGTCGTTGTCAACTTAGTCAACAAATGATTCTGACATCGTTAGCCATTGGATTTACATCCAATGACCGGCATCCATCTTCAATCTCTCGTCTTCTTCCTCCAGCGCCATCGGGACCACCTGCTCACGCCTCATGCTGCTAGCAGCTCTGCTTAGCACGCTTCGCTATGAAGCGCTACTCCACCGTTGGCCAGGCCATCCCTCCACCCCTCCACACCTCATGTTCTTCTCCACCGATTGTCGAACCACACTGCACCAGAACCAGTTAACCCTCGTACACCTCTCCATCTGTGAGTCTACTCCCGCGTCTTCCCATCTCCGGCTCGTTGCTGTCCAGGGCCTCGCTGTCGTCCACCACCTTGGATGCGCTCGGCGTGGAGTGGTCAACATGGTCAATGAACGACACCATCGGAAGTAGACTGTGCGTGGAGAGACTGACAGTTGGGTCCACGTCCGCACGCAAGGAAATGCCTCCTTATTACGTGCAAAATAATGATTCCTCCACCTGACAACTGAGACCCATCAGAAGGGACTTTGTATTTCACGAAAAAACGTTCCCACTGCTGACAGGTTGAACCCACCAGCTATATGTTCGCACGCAAGGAAGTGCCTCCTTATTACGCACAAAAAAATGAATACTCCCCCTGCTAGTTGGGACCCACCTTGGTAGGAGGCTGACTTGTGGGCCTACTAAGTTGACGGGGACGGTGTGCTTTGTCAACTTAGTCAATATGAACGATTCTAGCTCCAGTGACCGTACGATGTCCATCCAACGGCCGTAGTGCTTCTTCAACCTATGGTCTTCTTGCTCCAACCGCCCAAAGCAGCGCCGGTCGTGCTGCATGCTCCTGCCTCCCGTGGCCGGCTGTGCTGCCGCAGAGGCCTCACCGCCCCCTACTATTCCCACCGCTGGCCAGGCCCTGTGGCGACGGCAGCCTCACACCGCAGCCGAACCAGTGAACCCTCGTACTCCTCTCCGCGCGGGCTTCCGATGCCGCGTCTTCCCCGGCTCCGTGTCGTCCCCTTCCTAGGCCTCGTCGTCGTCCACCGCCCTGGTGCTCTCGGCGCGGCGTGGTCAACGTGGTCAAGAAACGACTTCCATCGGACGTGGACTATACGTGGAGAGGCTGACAGCTGGGCCCACGACGGCAGCAAGGAAGTGCCTCCTTATTACACGGAAAATAATGATTCCTCCACCTGATAGCAGGGACCCACCGGACGGGCCACCGTATTTCGCGAAAAAATTGTTTACCCCCTGACTGCTGGGACCCACCGAACGGGCCACCATATTGCGCGAAAAAAATGTTCCCCCCGCTGTTAGCTCGGACCCACCGGAAGTGCCTCCTTATCACACACAAAAAAATGAATACTCCCCCTGCTGGTTGGAACCCACCTTGGTGTGAGGCTGACTTGTGGGCCAACTAAGTTGACAGGGACGGAATGCTTTGTCGACTTAGTCAATATGAATGATTCTAACTCCATTGACCGTACGATGTCCATCCAACGGCCGTAGTGCTTCTTCAACCTCTGGTCTTGTTGCTCCAGCCGGTCATGCTGCATGCTCCTGCCTCCCGTGGTCGGTTGTGCTGTCGCGGAAGCCTCACCGCCCCCTACTATTCCCACCACTGGCCAGGCCATCCCTCTACTCACCCACACCCCCTGTTATTCTGCAGCGACGACAGCCTCACACCACAGCGAACCAGTGAACCCTCGTACTCCTCTGCGCGTGGGCATCCACTGCCGCTTCTTCCCCGGCTCCGCGTCATCCCCTTCCTAGGCCTCACCGTCGTCCACCGCCCTGGTGCTCTCTACACGGTGTGGTCAACGTGGTCAAGGAACGGCTTCCATCGGACGTGGGCTGTACGTGGAGAGGCCGACAACTGGGTCCACGGCCGCAGCAAGGAAGTGCCTCCTTATTACGCGCAAAATAATTATTTCTCCACTTGACAGCAGGGACCCACCAGACGGGCCACCGTATTTCGCGAAAAATGTTTCCCCCTGACTACTGGGACCCACCAGCTACATCTTCACACGCAAGGAAGTGCGTTCGGGCAAAAAAAAACGATTCGCCCCCTGACTGTTGGGACCCACCAGCTACATCTTCGCACGCAAGGAAGTGCGTGACAGTCGGGACCCACCTGGTCGAAGCGTACGTAGCATTGTCATCCTGGTCGTGAACGTGTACGTACATACTGGTCGATGTAGAGGCGCGCACGTAGCATGTACACGCACGTACAGCGGCAAGTGTGCAAGAAAGAAAATACGGCCACGTACGTACATACGGGAAGGGTCTCGAACGCCTACTCGCGCATACGTGCGGCCAGGGCTCGTGTACATGGTTGGGTCGGAATGGAGAAACAGCATCGTCGTCGTGTTCATGGGGAGCCAACCGGCTGGGTCGGAATGGAATGCGTCGTCGTGTTCATCGGGAGGGCTTGGACGGAACAGCCGATGGAAATGAGGTCTGGTGTACTGCAGAACGGAGGAAACGTCCTTGTGTTTGACCGGCCACGGCCGAGACGGGATCCTGTTCATTGGGAGGGGTCTGGCGTACCGCAAAATGGAGGAAACGGACCTCCTACGGTTGAAACGGGGTTCATGTTGATCGGGAGGGGTGTGGCATACCGCAAAATGGAGGCAACGGACTTGTGTTGGAGCGCTACGGTCGAAACGGAGGTCCTGTTCATCGGGAGGGGTGTGGCGTAGCGCAAAACGGGACTCCACGGGATATTGTTCATCTCCATCGTCGACCCCCTCCAGCCTCCACGGGCTACTGTTCATCCACTGTCGACCTTCTCCTGCCTCCACCTGCGACTGTTCAGCCTCCACTGCGCGCTACTCCACCGGCTACTGTTCAACGAGCCCTCTCCACGGGCTCCTGTTCAACCATCCCTCCACGGGCTACTGTTCATCCAGCCCTCCACCATCTACTATTCATCCAGCCCTCCACGGGGTGGTCCTGTTCATCCATCGGGTTCTGTCATCCAGCCCTCCATCCTCTACTTCGGGTTCTATCATGATTTTTTTCATAGAAGTAGGACCCCACCACATCTATGATGATACTGTGTTTTTTCACAATTATTGTCATAGAAGTGTCATAAGTATGGCAGAAAAAAGTTTCGTTCGGCCCAAAAGGTCAAGGATGTGTCTTTTTTTTGTAGTGTTAACTCTTCGCTTCGAAAGTTGTCCGTGCAGCAGGCTTCTACTCCCGGTATCACTCCTTTAATGGTCGTGCTGCTTGGCTTTATTCTCGATGGGTCAATCCCCATCTTGTGGACAGTGTCCTGATATATCAGGTTGAGACTGCTTCCGCCGTCCATAAGGACTCGAGTAAGATAGTATTCATCGATTATTGGATCGAGCACTAGGGCAGCCGAACCCCCGTGACGGATACTAGTCTGGTGATCCCTGCGATCGAAAGTTATCGGACAGACCGGCCACGGGTTGAATTTGGTGGCGACAGGATTGACGACATAGACATCTCGGAGTGCGTGCTTGCGCTCCCTCTTTGGGATATGAGTGGCATATATCATGTTCACTATTTTGAACTCCGATGGAAATTTCTTCTGCCCCCCTGTATTCGGCTGGCGAGGTTCATCCTCATATTCGCTCTGAGGTCCCTTCCCCTTGTGTTCTGCATTGAGCTTGTCGGCCTGCTTGAAGACCCAACAATTACGGTTGGTACGGTTTGTAGGTTTTTCTAGGGTGCCATGGATCTGGCAGGGCCTATCTAATATTTTGTCCAGGATGGATGGACCATCTTTGTTGCCTTCGAATGGCTTCTTCCATTGACCGGATCTGGAGCCGCTGAATCCAGCGTTTACCGTTGTATCATCTGGGCTTCCAACATTATTTTGACGTTCGTTTTTGTTATATCGTGGCTTTCCATTGCCGTCCCTGACTTCAGATGTTCCAGGGTAGCTGGTACTGCTACAAGCTAACCAGTTGTCCTCGCCGCGCAAAAGCGGATCATGAGTGTAGTTAGGACTGCCATTGTCCTCGGCTTTTCCTGTCCGAGGTGTCTGGCTAGCCATTCGTCCTGGACACTGTGCTTGAAGGCCGCTAAGGCTTCGGCATCCGGACAGTCAACAATTTGGTTCTTCTTAGTGAGAAATCGGTTCCAAAGCTTACGGGATGACTCCCCGGGTTGTTGGATGATGTGACTTAGGTCGTCAGCGTCCGGGGGGGGACATAGGTCCCTTGAAAATTGGCCCACAAAGCATCCTCAAGTTCTTCCCAACTCCCAATGGAGTTCTCTGGCAGGCTGTTTAGTCAGTGCCGAGCTGGTCCTTTCAGCTTGAGGGGTAGGTATTTAATGGCATGGAGATCATCTCCACGAGCCATGTGGATGTGAAGGATGAAGTCTTCTATCGAGATGGCAGGATCCGTCCTTCCATCGTACGCCTCGATGTTCACGGGTTTAAACCCTTCTGGAAAATCATGATCCAGCACCTCATCGGTGAAGCACAGAGGGTGTGCGGCGCCTCTGTATTTGGCTATATCATGGCGCATATCCGATGGTTGTGATGTTCGGTATTGACCCCGAACTGGTATATGACCGGCGTGATTGGTTTGATAGCCGTCGTCTCGTGCGGGAGCCCAGTCCCTAGGTCCGTAGATGTGTTGGGGAACGTAGTATTCCAAAAAAAAAATCCTACGATCATGCAAGATCTATCTACTAGAAGCATAGCAATGAGTGGGGAGAGTGTGTCTACGTACCCTCGTAGACCAAAAGCGAAAGCGTCTAGTGACGCGGTTGATCTAGTCGAACATTTTTGCGATCCAACCGATCCAAGCACCGAACGTATGGCACCTCCACGTTCAGCACACGTTCAGCTCGATGACGTCCCACGAGCTCTTGATCTAGTTGAGCTTCACGGGAGAGTTTCGTCAGCACGACGGCATGGTGACGGTGATGATGAACCTACCGGCGTAGGGCTTCGCCTAAGCACTGCAATGATATGACGGTGATGATGAAGCTACCGACGTAGGGCTTCGCCTAAGCACTTGCCCGAGATTCAATCGTCGGTATCATCATACCTAGTTCAATCTCATCACTGGCAAGTCTCTTTACTCGTTCCGTAATACATCATCTCGTGACTAACTCATTAGTAATTTGCTTGCAAGGCTTATTATGATGTGTATTACCGAGAGGGCCCAGAGATACCTCTTCGACACTCGGAGTGACAAATCCTATTCTCGATCTATGCAAACACCACAAACACCTTCGGAGACACCTGCAGAGCATCTTCATAATCACCTAGTTACGTTGTGATTTTTTATAGCACACAAGGTGTTCCTCCGGTATTCGGGAGTTGCATAATCTCATAGTAATAGGAACATGTATAAGTCATGAAGAAAGCAATAGCAGTAAAACTAAACGATCAAGTTGCTAAGCTAACGGATGGGTCTTGTACATCACATCATTCTCCTAATGATGTGATCTCGTTGATCAAATGACAACTCATGTCTATGGATAGGAAATATAACCATCTTTGATCAATGAGCTAGTCTAGTAGAGGCATACTAGGGACACTCTGTTTTGTCTATGTATTCACACATGTACTAATTTTCCGGTTCATACAATTCTAGCATGAATAATAAACATTTATCATGATATAAGGAAATACAAATAACAACTTTATTATTGCCTCTAGGGCATATTTCCTTCAAGATGGACCTGGTCTTGCTAGCTTTATTGTTCAGGTCCTCACGCAAATCGTGTTTCCGGACTTGAGCCGCATCCTCCTTTCCTTTACGGGGTGCGGGTGCGGGCTTGTGTACGCCGTTGCTAGCCACTCTGTTCCGTCCGCGGGGTGGTCGGTCCGGCTTATCGGCGGTGTTATTCTTCGGCGGTATGGGCGCAGTGGCCTCGTCGTCGAATTCGGGCAACGGTTTATGCTTAGGATAGCCTTTGGTTTGGCAATTGTAGCCATGTTTTTGCTCAGCGTCTAGCACTTCGTTCCATCTATCATTGAGTGTGTCCTGTGTGGCTTGAAGCCGTCTCTGCTGCGTTTTCAGGCTCCTTGCGGTGGCAATAAGCCTCTGATGGAAGCGCTTTTGTTCTAGTGGTTCTTCTGGGACGATGTATTCGTCGTCACCCAGGCTAACATCCTCTTCGGAGACAGGTTCATAATTACTGTCTTCGGCATCACTGTCATCGGAAAGTGGTTTCGGACTATGGTTGCCGTCCTCTTGCTCGTCATGTTCCATCGATGGTTCTGTGGGGTCCTCGGCTTGCTTCGGACTGTCACCGTCGTTGGTGACAATGTTACTGTCTTTTCCTTTATGGGATTTATTTCGGCGCTTTGGGCGCCGACGTTTGGGAGGTTCTTCGATAGACTTGTCCTTTGAGGGATCGTTTTCGCCGTCGCCCTCCTTCTCCTTAGGTGTATCCACCATGTACACGTCGTATGGAGGCGTAGCTGTCCACCGCCCGGTTACGAGCCGGCTTTGATCTGGATCTGCTTCGGCTTCGAGGTCCATCCCTTCGAAGTCTTCGGAAGCGTAGTCAAGTAGATCGGTTAGATCTTCGACCGTGGCTACCAAGTGGGTGGTGGGTGGGGAGTAAAATTATACATCAGCCTCCAGTTCAAATTGGATATAATTCGACTGTGTGTCCCCAGCTAAGGAGAGGCATTTTAACGATTTTAACATGTCACCAACGGGTGAGTGTTGGAATATATCTGCAGCACGGAATTTGGCGATAGACGCCTAAATGAGCTTAAAGGGCGCAGATGCGCATGATTCGGAACCTGAGGCCGGAGACGAGTCTGTAGTTCCGATAACACAGATCCCGTTTGAGGTCGGGTCCATGTGCGGCTCCAACGCCGTTGAGTCTGCGGCTTCCGGGGCAGGGTTGGGCCTCCCGTCCTCGGGAGACGAGACATGTTCCGGATCTAGGGCCAGAATAGTTACAGGTGTTTTTCCTAATCTGATGACAGAGTTAGGTCGTGCTCATCGTGATGGCAGGGAGAGGTCGCCGTGGGCTCGAATCCGTTGAAGATCAAGTCTCCACGGATATCAGCAAAGTAGTTTAAGCTTCTGAATCTGACTTGATGGCCAGGGGCCTAGCTCTCAATCTGCTCGAGGTGGCCTTCAGCGTTGGCACGTAGCGCGAAGCCGCCGAACACGAAGAGTTGTCCGGGAGAGAAAATTCCCTCAGTGTCACCGTCGTGTTTGATGACGCAATCCATCAGTCCTTCGATCGACGACATAGTGGAACTCTCAATGAAAGCACCAATATCGGTGTCAAAACCAGCGGATCTCGGGTAGGGGGTCCCAAACTATGCGCAGTGGCGTAGCCACAGGGTGGCCAGGGTGGTCCATGGACCACCCTATGATTTGGCCCATTACCCCACTACATATTTGAAAAAAGAGCTTGGCCCAGGGCCCTAGTCCAACAAGTCACGAACAGAATCACGTCTGCATGATCAGATTTGCCTCAAAACAAAAAAACAAAATCTGCACTATCAGATAATTCGCTTCATGTCCTCAGTACAATCCTTTGAATTTTTTCTCCTCATATGCTGAACCGCTAAAAGACTCAATCTGATGCACGGCGGCACGAGATTGGCCGATCTCAAAGACTCAAAATCCCTAGCGTGTGCCAAGGTGGCGATCGGCGACCGGTGAGCTGGCGACGCGCCGCCCGTCGACGGCTATATGAAGAGGCAGGGCGGAGGTAGACTATGTGCTGGAGCCTGGAGGCGTAGCCGGCTGGCAATATATGCACAACGCCGCGCTGGTTAAGGAAGGAGCTCCACTTCTCCATTGACTTCACATCTCTTCTAATTCGAAGTATGATTTACATATCCCTTAGGTAATATAATTTCACTTATAAGGTTTGAACCAATTAAGCAGTGTGTGCAAACTTCATTTTTGGCAACTCAGAATTGACAAGTTAAGCTCAATGATTATTTTGAGTTCATTTGAGCGGACAATTTGTAAAGCGAACATATTTTTATTGTATATTTTTTGCAAAATGAATAGAACCGAAGACATTGCATCAAATACATTAAGTGATATGCTTTCTTCAGACTAATGAGGATGCTATAATCGAGACTTTCCCGGCAAATAAGGTCTGTTGTTTTATTTTGTGCAAATTTAGGAGTTAAGCCATGATTTTTCATGTGCTTTGAAAGACCCTATTAATATGTGCTTTTATCAAATCATATACTAGTATGTGGATGTTTTGTATTCATGGTATTCAAAAATGATATCCATTGGACCAGCCTGGCCCATAATCCTGGCTACGCCACTGACTATGCGTCTGAGGAATGATGGTAATAGGAGGCTGGGGACACGATGTTTACCCAAGTTCAGGTCCTCTCGATCGAGGTAATACCCTACTTCCTGCTATATTAATATGGATGAATATGATTACAGGAGTTGATCTACCTCGAGATCGTAATGGCTAAACCCTAGAGTCTAGCCTATGAGGATTTTGTGTTTCTCTATTAGCCTCTACGGACTAAACCCCCCAGTTTATATATGCACCGGAGGGGCCTTGGGTTTGTACATAACCATCTTGCAGAGGAAGGAAAGATTACACCCGAACCTAAAACCTGCCATTATACGAATACAGGAGTCCTATCCGGATACTAGAGACGATCTTCGACTATCATGTTCACGGCCCACCAGTCCGGCCCACCAAGAGTTATCTGGCCACCCGAGGACCCCCTCCATCCAGGACTCCCTTAGTGTGCATCCAACTTGCTTGCTCGCGAAGACCTAGGGCATTTGAGAAAGCCCATCGTTGGAATATACAAGCCAAGTTTTGTAATGAAAATTCTCACTAGTATATGAAAGTGACAAAACAAGAGACCCTCTATCATGAAGATCATGGTGCTACTTTGAAGCACAAGTGTGGAAAAAAGATAGTAGCATTGTCCCTTTTTCTTTTTTCTTTTTTCTTTTTCCTTTTTTTCATCTGGCCTTTCTCTTTTTTTTGCCTTCCTTTTTTTCTGGGACAATGCTCTAATAATGATGATCATCACACTTCTATTTAATTACAACTCAAAGATTACAACTCGATACTAGAACAAAATATGACTCTATATGAGTGCCTCCGGTGGTGTACCGGATGTGCAATGAATCAAGAGAGACACGTATGAAAAATTATGCATGGTGTCCTTGCCACAAATACGATGTCAACTACATGACCATGCATAGCAATATGACAATGATGAAACTTGTCATAATAAATGGAACGGTGGAAAGTTGCATGGCAATATATCTCAGAATGGATATGGAAATGCCATAATAGGAGGTATGGTGGCTATTTTGAGGAAGGTATATGGTGGGTGTATGGTACCTGCGAAATTTGCGCGGTACAAGAGAGGCTAGCAATGGTGGAAGGGTGAGAGTATGTATGATCCATGGACTCAACATTAGTCATAAAGAACTCACATCTTATTGAAAAAATCTACAAGTCATCAAAACAAAGTACTAGACGCATGCTCCTAGGGGAAGGGTTGGTAGGAGTTAATCATTGCGCGATCCCGACCTCCACACAAAGGATGACAATCAAGAAAATACCTCATGCTTCAAATTTTTCACACAACGGTTACCATGCGTGCATGCTACGGGACATGCAAACCTCAACACAAGTATTTCTCAAATTCACAACTACTCTACTTGCATGGCTCTAATATCACCATCCTCATATCTCAAAACAATCATCAAGCATCAATCTTCTCATAGCATTCAATGCACTTTATATGAAAGTTTTTTTATACCCATCTTGGATGCCTATCATATTAGGACTAATTTTATAGCCAAAGCAAATTACCACGCTGTTCTAAAGGACTCTCAAAATAATATAAGTGAAGCATGAGATATCAATAATTTCTATAAAATAAAACCACCACCATGCTCTAAAAAGATATAAGTGAAGCACTAGAGCAAAATTATCTAGCTCAAAAGATATAAGTGAAGCACATAGAGTATTATAATATATTAGGATTCATGTGTGTCTCTCCCAAAAGGTGTGTACAGCAAGGATGATTGTGGTAAACTAAAAAGCAAAGACTCATATCATACAAGACGCTCCAAGCAAAACACATATCAAGTGGTGAATAAAAATATAGTCTCAAGTAAAGTTACCGATAGACGAAGACGAAAGAGGGGATGCCTTCCCGGGGCATCCCCAAGCTTAGGCTTTTGGTTGTCCTTGAATTTTACCTTGGGGTGCCTTGGAAACCCCAAGCTTTGGCTCTTTCTACTCTTTATTCCATAGTCCATCAAATCATTACCCAAAAACTTGAAAACTTCACAACACAAAACTCAACAGAAAATCTCGTGAGCTCCGTTAGTATAAGAAAACAGACCACCACTTAAAGTTATTGTAATAAACTCATTCTTTATTTATATTGGTGTTAAATCTACTGTATTCCAACTTCTCTATGGTTCACACCCCCGATACTACTCATAGATTCATCAAAATAAGCAAACAATACACGAAAAACAGAATCTGTCAAAAATAGAACAATCTGTAGCAATCTGTGAGTTTCGAATACTTCTGTAAATCTAAAAATTCTAAAACAAAACGGTGGATGTGAGGAATTTGTCTATTAATCATCTGCAAAAATAATCAACCTAAAACGACTCTCCAGTAAAAAATGGCAACCAATGTCGAGAGCGCAAAAGTTTATGTTTTTTATACCAAGATCGCAAACACTTCACCCAAGCCTTCCCAATGGTTCTACTTGGCACAAACACTAATTAAAACACAAGACCACATATAGACAGAAGCTAGATGAATTATTTATTAATAAACAGATGTAAAAGCAAAGAAAATAAAATTGGGTTGCCTCCCAACAAGCGCTATCGTTTAATGCCCCTAGCTAGGCACAAACCAAGAATAGATCTAGGTATTCTCATCTTTGGTAAGCAATCCATAAGTGGCTCTCATAATAGATTCATAAGGTAATTTGATTTTCTTTCTAGGAAAGTGTTCCATGACTCTCCTTAACGGAAATTGGAATCTAATGTTTCCTTCTTTCATGTCAATAATTGCACCAATCGTTCTAAGGAAAGGTCTACCAAGAATAATAGGACATGCAGGATTGCAATCTATATCAAGAACGATGAAATCTACGGGCACATAATCCCTATTTTCAACAATAAGAACATCATTAATCCTTCCCATAAGTTTCTTAATTGTAGAATCCACAAGATGAAAATTTAAAGAACAATCATCAAGTTCATGGAAACCTAACACATCACACAATGTTTTTGGAATTGTGGAAACACTAGAACCCAAATAACACAAAGCATAGCATTCATGATCTTTAATCTTGATTTTAATAGTAGGTCCCCACTCATCATAAAGTTTTCTAGGGACCTAAACTTCCAATTCAAGTTTTTCTTCATAAGATTGCATTAAAGCATCAACGAAGTGTTTGGTAAAAGCTTTATTTTGACTATAAGAATGAGGAGAATTTAACACGGATTGCAACAAGGAAATACAATCTATCAAAGAGAAATTATTATATTAAATTCCTTGAAATCCAAAATAGTGGGTTCATTTCTATGTAAAGTTTTAACCTCTTCAATCCCTCTTTTAACAATTTTTGCATCAAGATCTAAAAACTCTGAACAATTGGGACGCCTTTTAACTAAAGTTGACACATCGCCAGTCCCATCTTTATCAAGATTCATATTGGAAAACAAAGATTTAATAGTAGACACGTCAATCACTTTTAGATCATCATATTTATTATCATCTAAACTTGAAGAACACGCTTTCAAAGAGCATTCTCTTTTAGCACGCATCCTAGCAGATCTTTCTTTGCACTCATCAATGGAAATTATCATGGCCTTGAGAGACTCATTGATATCATGCTTAGGTGGAATAGATCTAAGTTTCATAGAATCAACATCAAGAGAAATTCTATCCACATTCCTAGCCAACTCATCAATCTTAAGAAATTTTTCTTCAAGCAAAGCATTGAAATCTTTTTGTGAATTCATAAATTCTTTAACACTAGTCTGGGCATCTTACAAAAATTTCCATAAGAGTTGTTGTAGGAATTACCATAATTATTGGAGGAATTACTAGGGAAAGGCCTAGAATTAAAGTTTCCTCTATACGCGTTGTTACCAAAATTGTTCCTACCAACAAAATTCACATCCATAGATTCATTATTATTCTCAATCAACATGGACAAAGGCATATCATTAGGATGTGAAGAAACACTCTTATTAGCAAATAATTTCATAAGTTCATCCATCTTTCCACTCAAAACATTAATCTCTTCAATCGCATGAACTTTTTTACTAGTGGATCTTTCTGTGTGCCATTGAGATTAATTAACCATAATATTGTCTAGGAGTTTAGTAGCTTCTCCTAAAGTGATTTCCATAAAAGTGCCTCCCGCAGCCGCATTTAAAAGATTCCTAGAAGCAAAATTCACCCAGCATAATTTTTTTGTATAATCATCTATAAATTGAAACCATGTGTAGGGCAATTATGTATCATTAATTTCATCCTATACCAAGCTTGTGCAACATGCTCATCATCAAGTTGCTTAAAATTCATAATATTGTTTCTAAGAGAGATAATCTTAGCGGGAGGAAAATACTTAGAGATAAAGGCATCTTTTCACTTATTCCATGTATCAATACTATTTTTAGGCAAAGAAGAGAACCAAGTTTTAGCACGATCTCTAAGCGAAAACGGAAATAGCTTTAATTTAACAATATCATTATCCACATCCCTCTTCTTTTGCATACCGCACAAATCAACAAAGTTGTTTAGATGGGTAGCGGCATCTTCACTAGGAAGGCCAAAAAATTGATCTTTTATGACAAGATTCAACAGAGCAGCATTGAGTTCACAAGATTTAGCATTGGTAATAGGAGCAATTGGAGTGCTAATAAAATCATTGTTGTTGGTATTGGAAAATTCACACAATTTAGTATTGTCTTGGGCCATTGTGACAAACAAGCAATGCAACACACAAGCAAACAAGAAGCCGCGGAAAGAGACAAACGAAAAAATGGCGAATAAAACGGCAAAGGTGAAGTGGGGGAGAGGAAAATGAGAGGCAAATGGCAAATAATGTAATGTGAGGGATAAGAGTTTGTGATGGGTACTTGGTATGTTTTGACTTGAGAGTAGATCTCCCCGGCAACGGCGCCAGAAATTCTTCTTGGTACCTCTTGAGCATGCGTTATATTTCCCTTGAAGACGAAAGGGTGATGCAGCAAAGTAGCGTAGGTATTTCCCTCAGTTTTTGAGAACCAAGGTATCAATCCAGTAGGAGACTACACGCAAGTCCCTAATACCTGCACAAACAATTAAGAACCTTGCACCCAACGCGATAAAAGGGTTGTCAATCCCTTCATGGCCACTTGCAAAAGTGAGATTTGATAGACATAATAAGATAAATATTTTTGGTATTTTTGTTGTACAGATTGAAAAGTGAAAATTGCAAAATAAAAGAACAATAAAGATAGCTAGTAGACGGAAGATTAATATGATGGAAAATAGACCCGGGGACCATATGTTTCACTAGTGGCTTCTCTCAAGATAGCATATTTTACGGTGGGTGAACAAATTATTGTTGAGCAATTGATAGAAAAGCTCATAGTTATGAGAATATCTAGGCATGATCACGTATATAGGAATCACGTCTGTGACAAGTATACCGAAATGATTCTGCATCTACTACTATTACTCCACACATCGACCGCTATCCAACATGCATCTAAAGTATTAAGTTCATAAGAACAGAGTAACGCATTAAGCAAGATGACATAATGTAGAGGGATAAAATCATGCAATATGACATAAACCCCATCTTTTTATCCTTGATGGCAACAATAAAATATGTGCCTTGATTCCCCTGCTGTCATTGGGAAAGGACACCGCAAGATTGAACCCAAAGCTAAGCATTTCTCCCATTGCAAGAAAGATCAATCTAGTAGGCCAAACCAAACTGATAATTCAAAGAGACTTGCAAAGATATTAAATCATGCATATAAGAATTCAGAGAAGAATCGAATATTATTCATAGATAATCTTGATCATAAACCCACAATTCATCGGATCTCGACAAACACACCGCAAAAAGTATTACATCGATAGATCTCCAAGAAGATCGAGGAGAACTTTGTATTGAGATCCAAAGAGAGAGAAGAAGCCATCTAGCTAATAACTATGGACCCGGAGGTCTGTTGTAAAATACTCACACATCATCGGAGAGGCTATGGTGTTGATGTAGAAGCCCTCTATGATTGATTCCCCCTACGACGGAGCTCCGGAAAAGGCCCCAAGATGGGATCTCACAGGTACCGAAGGTTGCGGTGGTGGCAATAGGGTTTCGTGGTGCTCTTGGATGTTTTCAGGGTATATGAGTATATATAGGAGGAAGAGGTCCATCGGTGGAGGTACGTCGGTGGAGCTGTGAGGGGCCCACGAGGGTGGGGGCGCGCCTACCCCCCTGGGTGTGCCCTCCTACCTCGTGGTCGCCTCGTGGCTTCCCATATATGTACTCCAAGTCTTCTGGATTGCATTTGTTCCAAAAACGATCCTCGCGAAGGTTTCATTCCGTTTGGACTCCGTTTGATATTCCTTTTCTGCGAAACACTGAAATAGGCAAAAAATAGCAATTTGCACTGGGCCTTTGGTTGGTAGGTTAGTCCCAAAAATAATATTAAAGTGCATATTAAAGCCCATTAAACATCCAAAATAGGTAATATAATAGCATGGAACAATCAAAAATTATAGATACGTTAGAGACGTATAAAAGCCATCTCCCTTCTTCGGGCCGTGGCGGCGGAGAGGGCGATGTCCCTGGCTTTTGACGATGGTGTGGTGGCAACAGCTGCCGGCGGGCAGCGGCGGCGGAGCGTGTGGTGGGTGTTCCGCGCACACCCAACAGGGATGCCACGCGTACTACACTACACCGGGGACTGCGCCGCCACCACGGTGTAGCCTCCCAGCTGGAGCTGTCCTCTGATGACGGCGGAGTGGCTGAGCGACGACGACGGAGCGGTGCCATTGGCGATTGTGGGAGAAGCAGACGAGATAAGTTGCATGGAGGGAGGGGAAAATGTGACGCTGGACTCACCGGCCGTGAGGGTTTATATAGCAGGCCGGTAAGCATTGAGATTTTGGGGGATTTCACCGAGTCAGGCGGAAAGCTTGCGGGGGAACCTGCGAGGTTGCGCAAGAACGGGCTCACCGATGATTCATTGGCGCCACCGTTTGGCCAAAAGAACGCCCCCGCGCGCTGCGCAAGCTTGCGTTGTAAGCCATCTGCGACAACTGGGTGACAAGACGTGCGAGAGGAGGACGAAAGGACGCGTACACATATGGTTAATACAAAACAAATTGCAATTTATTTACCTACTATACCCCCGTCCTGCTTTATATGTAGGATCTAACAAATAAAATACGAACACACATCGCTCGCACAGTCCCTTGTCACGCTCTGCTCGTGCCCGTTAGCATGCTCGGCTTGTGGAAAGCTTTTCCTTACGTGTTCAACTTCTATATGCATTTGGTTAGCATTTGGTTCGTGTTATTGTAGTATATGTCATGGTGAGATTCATACCTAATTAAGTTTGAGCGCATAAACTATGCACGCATGGATGCATATATGAATCCCCGTCGTTGGCTTGATGTGTGGTGTAACATACATATGCAACATCGTCAACCTAACCCTCCAATCAGTGTTGGGATTTCTAGTTCGAAATCACGGTGCCACATCAAATTTGTTCCATTGTGACTCAAAAACACACCTCTCCATACATATGTTTGGGCCACACGCATGCAGTGGTTGTCTTCCACACCTCTCTATATATATGGTTGCTAACCGTTGAGGCAACCGCGGAGCGCTCTGCTCGCGTCCCTCCGTGCGCGCTCTGCCAGCGGTTGGGCGTGCACAAGATCATGTCGAGGGCCCCATATACATGCGGTTGCGCCACGCGTGTTGCCATGTGATGCAGTTACATGTTGCACGATGGAGTTACGCGCTGCAAATTAGAACTGCCATCAGGGTCTGCCGATATTGTTGGTCATCCAGCTTCCCCTTTAATTCCCGTGGCCATTATAACCTTAGTCTCTTCAACCTTTCGATCGCGCCCCACAAAACAACAAGCACGCCCACGATGACACATAGAGAGGGGATGTCTAGCGGCGCTCCAATGGAGTTCGGCGAGCATGAAGTGGAGACCCACGCGAGGGAGACGGATCACTCGGTGGTGTACACCATCGAACCGGTCGTGGTGGGCAACTACATCAACAGTGTTGAGCAGTTGCTTGCTCGAGACAAGTACAAGGTGGTCGGCTTCGACCTCCAGTACACCGCCAGTCGTCCCGACATAGATCAGAAGGTTGTTATCGCCTAGTTGTGCATGTGCCATCATGTCCTCATCTACCAATACTACATGACCACAGAGCCTTGCGGCCGTTTCAACAGGTTTGTCAACAGCACCGATTACAAGTTCGCCACGGTGGAAACCACCGATGATGTAAAAGCGCTCAGGGTTACGGGCTTGGCCTGCCAGAACCTTGTCAAAATCCGTGAGCACTACATGGTCTGGCAGCACGAAGAAGGACTCCCTGGTTGAACTCGCCTCGGCCATTATTGACCCCTACTACGAAAAGATGAAGCAAGTTGCCCGGAGAACAAGTCACGTATCCTGGCACAGGGCCTGGATGCGGCAACTGGATGAACCTCACCTCAGGTTCTCGGCCAAGAGCGTGTACACATGCTACGATATGCACAGGCAGGTCATTGACATGAGGAAGTGTCTTTTACCCAAATCGACTAGCCCGGATCGAGCCACAAGCAGAGCAAGCATCACAAGAAGTAGATGATGATCAGATGATTGTTTATGCTAGTTAATCATGCATGTATTATACAATTTACTTTATTGGTGTGTGGAAATGTCATGTGTGTAGTAGCCACCTATGTAATTATGCATGTAATAGTTTACTTTGGTGTGTGCAAATGCCATGGTTGTAGTAGCCACCTATGTAAGTGGATGTTTAATTTAGTTCCATGTCCTTATAAGTGTGTGTGTGTGAGTGTCTATATATATATATATATATATGTATGTATGTATGTATGTATGTATATATATATACATACATATATATATGCAATCTCATCGCACAACACACACGTCTTATTAGCAGCAACCGTCTGTGTTATTATCGGTCTTCTCACATATTTTTTATTACAGACCTGTTTGTCGCGTATCACACACATCTTGTTATATTGAACCGTTTATGTTCTCTTGTCTCAACACAAGCAGTTCATCCGAGTGAACCGCATGTCGTATATCGTACACACCTTGATCTGGCTGACCATTTCTTTTGGGTTGCCTAATCACAAACAGTTCCTCCAAGTGAACCATATGTTGTACATCGCACACGTCTTCATCTGGCAGTCCGTTTCTTTTGTTCCTCCTCATTGCAAACAGTTAATTGAACTAAACCATATGCCCATCATCGCACATGCAACCAAAATCTGAACCATGTTTGATGCATCCGTCATTGCAAACGTTTTGCACCTTTTTTGATGGGTTTTTTGCACCATCTTTTACGATTATTGCATCGCACACAGTTTCGTCGAAGGGTCTCTGATCGTAGTGTCGCGTTAGCAGCATCCTACAGTAGTGCCAGAACACCCAGGATGGGCCAGAGCAGCACCTGGGGGGTGCCCCGAGGGGGTAACAACCCACCAAGGCGTGCCTAGGCTCCCAAGCGCTCCCAGGTGGGTTGTGCCCACCTCGGTGGCCTCCCACACCCCTTCTTCGCCCTATAATTTCCCAAATATTCCGAAACCCTTCGGGGTGAACCTAGATCAGAAGTTCTGCCGCCGCTAGGCTCTGTAGTCCACGAGATTCATTCTAGAGCCCTTTTCGGCACTTCGCCGGAGGGGGAAATCATCACCGGTGGCCATCTTCATCATCCCGGCGGCCACCATGGTGAGGAGGGAGTAGTCCACCCTCGGGGCTGAGGTTTGTACCAGTAACTATGTGTTTAATCTCTCTCGCGCGCGATCTCGAGATGTGACGATCTTGATATATCATGGGCTTTGTTAACATAGATGGATCATATGATGTTTCTCCCCTATCTACTCTTGTTGTGATGAAATGAATCTTTACCCTTTGAAGTTTTGTCATGTCGGATTGAATGTTCAGATTTGAGAACACATGATGTATGTCTTGCGATATGAATACTTTAGGTGACAATGGGGTATCATATTGATTCACTTGATGTATGTTATGGCACTCAACTTGCGGATTCCCGCGGTGACATTGGGGTAATCTATGCATAGGGGTTGATGCATGCTTTTATTATCTTTTCTCTAATAGAAACTTTGGGGTCTCCTTGTAGTTCTCTGTGTGGATTGAATATTATGATCGTGAAGTTGTTTGATGCATATCATAGAATCAACTCATGGATATATACTTTTGGTGACATTGGAATATCTAGGTGACATTAGAGTTGGTTGATGTGTGTCATATGGTGTTATTTTAGTACAAACTCTAGGATAGATTGATCGGAAAGAATAGCTTTGAGGTGGTTTGCTACTTCTTGAGCTTGCGTTGTATTCCCTCGAAGAGGAAAGGGTGATGCAGCACAGTAGCGTAAGTATTTCCCTTAGTTTTTGAGAACCAAGGTATCAATCCAATAGGAGACCACGAGCGAGTCCCTCGCACCTGCACAAACAAATAAGAACCTTGCAGCCAACGCAATAAGGGGTTGTCAATCCCTTCACGGTCACTTAAGAGAGTGAGATCTGATAGATAGGATAGGATAATATTTTTGGTATAAGAACAGAAGGTAAATAAAGCAAATAAGCAACGGCAACAGAAATTGGCTAGTTGAAAGGAAAGTAATATGATGAAGATAGACCCGGGGGCCATAGGTTTCACTAGTGGCTTCTCTCATGATAGCAGAATTCTACGGTGGGTGAACAAATTACAGTCGAACAATTGATAGAAATGCGCATAGTTATGAGAATATCTAGGCATGATCATTGTACATAGGCATCACGTCCGTGACAAGTAGACCGAAACGATTCTGCATCTACTACTATTACTCCACACATCGACCGCTATCCAGCATGCATCTAGAGTATTAAGTTCATAAGAACAGAGTAACGCCTTAAGCAAGATGACATGATGTAGAGGAATAAACTCAAGCAATATGATATAAACCCCATCTTTTTATCCTCGATGACCACAATACTATACGTGCCTTGCTGCCCCTATTGTCACTGGGAAAGGACACCGCAAGATTGAACCCCAAGCCAAGCACTTCTCCTATTGCAAGAACTATAGATCTAGTAGGCCAAATCAAACCAATAATTCGAAGAGACTTGCAAGGATATTATAATTATACATAAAAGATTTCATAAAAGAATCCAATATTGTTCATAGATAATCTTGATCATAAACCGAAAATTCATCGGATCTCGACAAACACACCACAAAAAGATTACATCGAATAGATCTCCTCAAAGATCGAGGAGAACTTTGTACTGAGATCCAAAGAGAGAGAAGAAGCCATATAGCTAATAACTATGGACCCGAAGGTCTGTGGTAAACTACTCACAACTCATCGGAGGGCTATGGTGTTGATCTAGAAGCCCTCCGTGATCGATGCCCCCTCCGGCGGAGCACCAGAACAAGCCCCAAGATGGGATCTCACGAGAACAGAAGGTTACGATGGTGGAATTAGGGTTTCTTCATGCTCCTCAATGTTTTCAGGGCATATGGGTATATATAGGAGGAAAAAGTACGTCGATGGAACAACGTGGGGCCCACGAGGGTGGGGGGCACGCCTACCCCCCTGGGCGCGCCCTACCCCCTCGTGGGCACCTCGTTTCTTCTCTGACTTCTACTCCAAGTCTATCGTGAAGATATCGTTCCAAAAATAACTCTCCTGAAGGTTTCATTCCATTTGGACTCCGTTTGATATTCCTTTTCTGCGAAACACTGAAATAGGCAAAAAAAACAGCAATTTGCACTGGGCCTTGGGTTAGTAGGTTAGTCCCAAAAATAATATAAAAGTGTATAATAAAGCCCATTAAACATCCAAAACCGAATATATAATAGCATGGAACAATCAAAAATTGTAGATACGTTGGAGACATATCAAGCATCCCCAAGCTTAATTCCTGCTCGTCCTCGAGGAGGTAAATGATAAAAACAGAATTTTTGATGTGGAATGCTAACCAACATAATTCTCAATGTAATTCTCTTTGTTCTGGCATGAATGTTCATATCCGAAAGATTCAAGATAAAAGTCTATATTGACATAAGAATAATAATACTTCAAGCATACTAACAAAGCAATCATGTCTTCTCAAAGTAACATGGCCAAAGAAAGTTCATCCCTACAAAATCATATAGTTAGGCTATGCTCCATCTTCGTCACACAAAATACTCAAATCATGCACAACCTCGGTTTGAGCCAAGCACTTGTTTCATACTTTAATTTTTTCAAACTTTTTCAACTTTCACGCAATACATGAGCGTGAGCCATGGACATAGCACTATGTGGAATAGAGTGGTGGTTGTGGAGAAGACAAAGAGGAAGATGGTCTCACATCAACTAGACGTATCAATGGGCTATGGAGATGCCCATCAATAGATATCAATGTGAGTGAGTAGGGATTGCCATGCAATGGATGCACTAGATCTATAAATGTATGAAAGCTCAACAAAAGAAACTAAGTGGGTGTGCATCCAACTGCCTTGATCATGAAGGCCTGCGGCATTTGAGGAAGCGCATCGTTGGAATATACGAGCCAAGTTCTATAATGGAAATTCCCACTAGTATATGAAAGTGACAAAACAAGAGACTCTCTATCATGAAGATCATGGAGCTACTTTGAAGCACAAGTGTGGAAAAAGATAGTAGCATTGTCCCTCTTTTCTTTTTCTTTTTTTCTTTTTCTTTTATTTCTTTTCTTTTTTTGGCCTTTATTTTTTTGGCCTTTCCTTCTTTTTTTTCTTTTTTTCTTTAGGGACAATGCTCTAATAATGATGATCATCACACTTCTATTGATTTACAACTCGATATTACAACTCGATACTAGAACAAAGTATAACTCTATATGAATGCCTCCGGCGGTGTACCGGGATATGCAATGAATCAAGAGTGACATGTATGAAAAATTATGCATGGTGGCCTAGCCACAAATACGATGTTAACTACATGATCATGCATGGCAATATGACAACGATGAAGCGTGTCATAGCAAACGGGATGGTGGAAAGTTGCATGGCAATGTATCTCGGAATGGCTATGGAAATGCCATGATAGGTACGTATGGTGGCTATTTTTAGGAAGGTATATGGTGGGTGTATGATACCGGCGAGAGTTGCGCGGTACAAGAGAGTCTAGCAATGGTGGAAGGGTGAGAGTTCGTATAATCCATGGACTCAACATTAGTCATAAAGAACTCACATAATTATTGCAAAAATCTACAAGTAATCAAAACAAAGTACTACACGCATGCTCCTAGGGGGAAGGGTTCGTAGGAGTTAACCATCGCGCGATCCCGACCTCCACACAAAGGATGACACTCAATGAAATACTTCATGCTTCAAATTTGTCACACAACGGTTACCATACGTGCATGCTACGGGACTTGCAAACCTAAACACAAGTATTTCACAAATTCACAACTACTCTACTAGCATGACTCTAATATCATCATCCTCATATCTCAAAACAATCATCAAGTATCAAACTTCTCATAGTATTCAATGCACTTTATATGAAAGTTTTTTACTATACTCATCTTGGATGCCTATCATATTAGGACTAGTTTTATAACCAAAGCTCATTACCATGCTGTTCTAAAAGACTCTAAAATAGATATAAGTGAAGCATGAGAGATCAATAATTTCTACAAAATAAAACCACCACCGTGCTCTAAAATATATAAGTGAAGCACTAGAGCAAAACTATCTAGCTCAAAAGATATAAGTGAAGCACATAGAGTATTCTAATAAATTCCAATTCATATTTATCTCTCTCAAATTGTGTGTCCAGCAAGGATGATTGTGGAAAACTAAAAATCAAAGACTCAAATTATACATGACGCTCCAAGCAAAACACATATCATGTGGTGAATAAAAATATAGTCTCAAGTAAAGTTACCGATAGATGAAGACGAAAGAGGGGATGCCTTCCTGGGGCATCCCCAAGCTTAGGCTTTTGGTTGTCCATGAATTTTACCTTTGGGTGCCTTGGGAATCCCCAAGCTTAGGCTTTTTCCACTCTTTGTTCCATAGTCTATCAAATCCATACTCAAAACTTGAAAACTTCACAACACAAAACTTAGCCAAAAATCTCGTGAGCCCCGTTAGTATAAGAAAACAAACCACCACTCAAAGGTACTATAATGAAATCATTATTTGTTTATATTGGTGTTAAACCTACTGTATTCCAACTTGTCGATGATTCATCCCCCCCCCCCGATACTACTCATAGATTCATCAAAATAAGCAAACAACACACACAAAACCGAATCTGTCAAAAATAGAACAGTCTGAAGTAATTTGTAACTTTCGAATACTTCTGTAACTCTAAACAAATTGAAATAAATTGGTGGACATGAGGAATTTTTCTATTAATCATCTGCAAAAATAATCAACTAAAAATCACTCTCCGGTAAAAAATGACAGCCAATCTCGTGAGCGCTAAAGTTTCTGTTTTTTACAGCATGATCACATAAACTTCACACAAGTCTTCCCAAAGGTTCTACTTGGCACAAACACTAATTAAAACACAAAACCACATCAAAACAGAAGCTAGATGCAATATTTATTCCTAAACATAAGCAAAAACAAAGAAAATAAAATTGGGTTGCCTCCCAACAAGCGTTATCGTTTAATGCCCCTAGCTAGGCACGATACAAGAATAGATCTAGGTATTGCCATCTTTGGTAGGCAATCCATAAGTGGCTCTCATAATAGATTCATAAGGTAATTTGATTTTCTTTCTAGGAAAGTGTTCCATGCCTTTCCTTAACGGAAATTGGAATCTAATATTTCCTCCCTTCATGTCAATAATTGCACCAATCGTTCAAAGGAAAGGTCTACCAAGAATAATAGGACATGAAGGATTGCAATCTATATCAAGAACGATGAAATCTACGGGCACATAATTTCTATTGGCAACAATAAGAACATCATTAATCCTTCCCATAGGCTTCTTAATGGTAGAATCCGCAAGATGCAAATTTAAAGAGCAATCATCAAGTTCATGGAAACCTAACATATCACACAAAGTTTTTGGAACTGTGGAGACACTTGCACCCAAATCACACAAAGCAAAGCATTCATGATCTTTAATTTTAATTTTTTATAGTAGTTGTCCACTCATCATAAAGCTTTCTAGGGATAGAAACTTCTAATTCAAGTTTTTCTTCATAGGACTGCATTAAAGCATCAACTATGTGTTTGGTAAAAGCCATATTTTGACTATATGCATGCAGAGAATTTAGCACAGATTGCAACAAGGAAATACAATCTATTAAAGAGAAATTATCATAATTAAATCCTTTAAAATCCAAGATAGTGGTTTCATCGCTATGCAAAGTTTTGATCTCTTCAATCCCACTTTTAACAATTTTAGCATGAAGATCTAAAAACTCTGAATCATTGGGATGCCTTTTAACTGAGGTAAACTCATCTCCAGTCCCATCTTTATCAAGACTCATACTAGAAAATAAGGATTTATTAGGAGACACATCAATCACTTTCAGATCTTCATCTTTATTTTCATGATAACTAGAAGAACACGCTTTCATAAAGCAATCTTTTTTAGCACGCATCCTAGCGGTTCTTTCTTTGCACTCATCAATGGAAATTCTCATGGCTTTGAGAGACTCATTGATAGCATGCTTAGGTGGAATAGATCTAAGTTTCAAAGAATCAACATCAAGAGTAATTCTATCCAAGTTTCTAGCCAACTCATCAATCTTAAGCATTTTTTCTTCAAGCAAAGCATTGAAATTCTTTTGCGAATTCATAAACTCTTTAACACTAGTCTCAAATTCAGAGGGCATCTTACCAAAATTTCCGCAAGAGTTATTGTAGGAATTACCATAATTATTAGAGGAATTACTAGGAAAAGGCCTAGGATTAAAGTTTCCTCTATAAGCATTGTTACCAAAATTATTCCTACCAACAAAATTCACATCCAATGATTCATTATTATTTTCAATAAACGTGGATAAAGGCATATCATTAGGATCAGAGGAAGCACTCTTAGTAGCAAATAATTTCATAAGTTCATCCATCTTTCCACTCAAAACACTAATCTCTTCAGTAGCATGCACTTTTTTACTAGTAGATCTTTCGGGGTTCCATTGAGAGTAGTTAACCATAATATTATCTAGGATTTTGGTAGCTTCTCCTAAAGTGATATCCATAAAAGTGCCCCCGCGGCCGAATCTAAAAGATTTCTAGAAGCAAAATTCAAGCCAGCATAAAAGTTTTGTATAATCATCCATAAATTCAAACCATGTGTAGGGAAATTACACATCAATAATTTCATTCTCTCCCAAGCTTGTGCAACATGCTCATGATCTAGTTGCTTAAAATTCATAATATCGTTTCTAAGAGAGATAATCTCGCAGCCAACGCGATAAGGGGTTGTCAATCCCTTCACGGTCACTTACGAGAGTGAGATCTGATAGATAGGATAGGATAGTATTTTTGGTATTTTTGGTATAAGAACAGAAAGTAAATAAAGCAAATAAGCAATGGCAACAGAAATTGGCTAGTTGAAAGGAAAGTAATATGATGAAGATAGACCTGGGGGCATAGGTTTCACTAGTGGCTTCTCTCATGATAGCAGAATTCTACGGTGGGTGAACAAATTACTATCGAGCAATTGATAGAAAAGTGCATTGTTATGAGAATATCTAGGCATGATCATTGTATATTGGCATCACGTCCATGACAAGTAGACCTAAACGATTCTGCATCTACTACTATTACTCCACACATCGACCGCTATCCAGCATGCATCTAGAGTATTAAGTTCATAAGAACAGAGTAATGCCTTAAGCAAGATGACATGGTGTAGAGGGATAAACTCAAGCAATATGATATAAACCCCATCTTTTTATCCTCGATGGCCACAATACTATACGTCCGCTGCTTCCCCTACTGTCACTGGGAAAGGACACCGCAAGATTGAACCCAAAGCCAAGCACTTCCCCTATTGCAAGAATTATAGATCTAGTAGGCCAAACCAAACCAATAATTCAAAGAGACTTGCAAGGATATTATAATCATACATAAAAGATTTGAGAAAAGAATCCAATATTGTTCATATATAATCTTGATCATAAACCCACAATTCATCAGATCTTGACAAACACACCGCAAAAAGATTACATCGAATAGATCTCCATGAAGATCGAGGAGAACTTTGTATTGAGATCCAAAGAGAGAGAAGAAGCCATCTAGCTAATAACTATTGACCCGAAGGTCTGTGGTAAACTACTCACAACTCATCGGAGGGCTATGGTGTTGATGTAGAAGCCCTCTGTGATCGATGCCCCCTCCGGCGGAGCTCCGGAACAGGCCCCAAGATGGGATCTCACGGGAACAGAAGGTTACGGTGGTGGAATTAGGGTTTCTTCGTGCTGCTCGATGTTTTCAGGATATATGGGTATATATAGGAGGAAAAAGTACGTTGGTGGAGCAACTTGGGGCCCATGAGGGTGGGGGCGCGCCCTGCCCCCTTGTGGGCACCTCGTTTCTTCTCTGACTTGTACTCCAAGTCTCTCATGAAGATATCGTTCCAAAAATAACTCTCCCAAAGGTTTCATTCCGTTTGGACTCCGTTTGATATTCCTTTTCTGCGAAACACTAAAATAGGCAAAAAAAACAGCAATTTGCACTGGGCCTTGGGTTACTAGGTGTAAGTGCATCTAGTGCCACCCCTAGTTGGTTTTGGAGTATTGACGACAAACCTAGTTGAGGGACTAATGTGTTTGTGAGAATAGCAGGATAACACAGGTAGTAGTCCCTCATTGATTCGGTTTACCTATCGGAGATGACCCCTAAAAATGTATGAAGACATTGACGGCAATGGTGGTATATGAAGATATTCATATTGAAGACTATGACGAAAGAAGACATTGTGTGAAGACTATGGAGCGCGAAGACTTAGACGTTTCGTTGTTTCCTTTTCTTCTTTGTTGAGTCATAGGAACGATCGTACTGTTAAATGGGGTCCAAGTGAACAAAGTCAGAGTGACTGAAGTGATGCTTAAGAAAATCCTATGTCTTCGAGCGAATACAATGAGAGCAAATCTTATCCAGAGATGGATGAGTGAGTGTTACTTGTAGCCCAAGTAAAGTTGCCGCGTGTGTTTGAAATCTGACCGTTGGAACACGTGTCAGTTCCTTAGTGACCCAGAGTCATTTCGGACAAATCTGGTCGGGTTGCCTAGTGGCTATAAATAGCCCACCCCCTACACCATAAATTGGTGGCTGCTCAGAGTTAGTACACGGCTTTTGTCGTTTGAGAGCAACCCACCTCCGAAGCATTTGAGAGAGAGATCCTTGCGAGGACAAAGCCCAAACACCCAGAGCCAAAGAGTGTTAGGCATCACTGGAGTCTTTCTGTCCACGAGATCTAAAGACTTGTTACACTTGAGGACTGTGAATCCTCCAGCCGGTTAGGCGTCGCGTTCTGAGAATCCAAGAGTCATTGTGGATCGCCGGTGAACAAAGTCTGTGAAGGTTTGTAAGTCTACCTTGAAGACTTACCAGAGTGATTGGGCGAGGACTAGATGTCCTTAGCTCAAGGAGAATAAGGTGAAGACGCGGTCTTCTGAGTTAAATCTCAGCCTCCCTAACCAGACGTACAGTTGTCACAACAATTGGAACTGGTCGAACAAATAACATTCTTCCCCAAGCTACTGGTTCTATCCTTTCCTTCTCTTTACTTACTGTCTATCTTTGTGAAGTCATTGCCTCCTTGCCTTATCTGTTTGACTTCACTGAGTGACTACTTGTTGTGACTGGCTTCATACAATCTTCCATCCTGATCCATACTGCCTAGCTGCTATTAGTCTTCGTGCTTTCACTTCATTAAATACTTGACTATGGCTTGTCTAGTGTAGTCTACCTTTCGCTGCATATAAATAGGATCGGTTCTATCGTTTGTCTTAGAAACTTCCATGTTTTGAAGACTTCCCTAAAAATAGCCTATTCACCCCCCCCCTCTAGTCGATATATAGCTCTTTCAATTGGTATCAGAGCAAGGTACTCCCTTGTTCTGTGTGATTCGGTTTAACCACCTGGAGTTTTAGCTATGTCGACTGCAGGGATAATCAAAGTCTCCGCTGCGTGCCCCGTCTTCGATGGCACTGAATACCCCTACTGGAAGAACAAGATGCGCATACACCTTCAAGCCATTGATGTGGACCTCTGGTATGTCGTCAAGAACGGCGTTCCCAAGACTGGTGAAGGTGTCACCCCTGCTAATGTCAAGAAGCTCGTTCAATTGGATTCCACTGCCAAGAATATCATTTGTGGTCATCTGACCAAAGGACAGTATGGTCGTGTGAGTGCTCTGGAAACGTCGAAGCTAGTCTGGGACTGGCTCTCCAAGGTCAACGAAGGCGTCTCAACCCAGAGAGATCAAAGGATTAGTTTCCTTTGCAACCTCTTCAATCGCTTCAAGAGGCATGACAATGAGAATGTCCAGCTCACATTTGATCGCCTCACTGACATCACAAATGAGCTTCAGGCACTTGGCGCCACTGAGATCACCAAGCATGAAATCGTCAAGACACTCTTGAGATCACTTGACAGCTCATTTGACATCCTTGCCCTGATGATTCAAGAGCGCCTTGACTTTAAGACTCTCGATCCGTCTGACATACTTGAGAGGCTCAACACACATGAGTTCCAGCTATCTGAGAAACGTGACATCTATGGTCCCAACTATGGCCAAACTCGCGCTTTGAAGGCAAAGGTTGTTTCCTCATCTGAAGAAGAATCTGACTGCAGTTCTGATGATCCTGAAGACATTGGAAAGGAGCTTGCCATGCTTGTGAAGAAGTTCCAGAAATTCACTAAGAAGGCAGGCTTCAGAAAGTCTTCATGATCCAGCTCAAGAAATGATGAAGCTTCTACCCATGACTACAAGAAGAGAACATGTCACAAGTGCAAGGGACCTGGTCACAACATCTCTGAGTGTCCTCAATGGGACAATGAGAAGAAGAAGAAGAAGAGCAAGGAATATGATTCTGATGAGAAGAAAAAGAAGAAATCCTCAAAGTCTTCTTCTAAGTCTTCATCGAAGTATTCATCACACAAGAAGAATTCGTCTGGCAAGGCTCGTGCATTTGTTGGCAAGGAGATGGATTCAGAGGAGGAGTCTGCTTCAGAAGAAGCGGAGGTGGAGTCTGAGGAGGAGTCCGATTCTGGTGTTGCAAGTCTGGCTCTAGCCACAGCCTACGTTGCCAAGTACATCTTCAACACTAAAGACAATGGCTCCGTCACCAACACTGATGGTGATGATAACGACGACCCTGCTCCCACCTACTGCTTCATGGCACGTGGTGCCAAGGTAAAATCACGCGATGCTTACTTTCAAACATCCAGTGAAGATGACTCCGATTGTGAATCCAAACCTAGCTACAAAACACTTGTTAAAATTGCCACTGAACAACAGAAAGCTATGGAACATATTCAAAAACGGTTAGACAAAAGTGATGACATGTTGGACGCGGAAATGACCCGTTCTCAGTCTTTAATTGAAGACATAAAAAATCTTCATGTTAAGTACGAGGAACTCGAAAGTCGTCATGAATCGCTCTCAAAAACTCATGAAAATCTTTCCTACGATTATCTTCAATGGAAGCGAGAACTTGAGAAATTGAAAGCGGCTCATGAAGATCTTCAAAAATAAAATGACTCACTCCGCGCTCAACAGATCAGCTCCGCTCAGGAAGGATTTGAACCACCATGTCTAAAATGCATTGAGCGTGATAATGCTACATCTTTTGCTGAATGTTCTACTGCTGCTACTGTCGCAATATCTTCAACTGCTGATGTGGTAACTAACCCCTCTGCTGAGGATACCACTACTATTGCTGATGAAAATGCTAGGTTGAAGACTTTGCTTGAAACAGGGATGTACAAAAGTCTCAAAGGGCATCAGACGTTATGTGATGTCCTCAAAAAGCAGATTCTGAACCAAAACCCTAGGAAAGAGGGTGTAGGGTTCGAGAGGAAAATGAATGTTGATGGTTCATAGTGGAAGCCTGAGCAGTACCCCAAAACCACATGGGTTGCTACAAAGGAACCTTTAGTGGATCCGTCTACCTTATATGGCTTCACTTGTGCTAATGCTATTATCATTGATGAATCCTTTGATGCAAACTATAAATTGTTTAAGAATCAGAATGGTGAAGTGTTTGCCAGGTATATTGGTACTAACTGCAGGAACGGGCCACCTATGAAGAAGATCTGGGTTCCCAAAGGTTGTCTTGAGAAGCTTCCAGTAAATGTCATCATGACACCACCTGGGAAGAAGAAAAACCCCAGACCAAAGGCTTCATACGGTCCTACGGATCCATACAGACAGAGGACTCACCTGAGTCACCCTAACGCTAATGTTTTGCAGGGAAATTGTACTCAGACCCATGAATATGAGTGTGTTTCCTGGAACCGCTATATTCACAAAACAAAGAACTTTTCTGCTTATTCATTTGACTATTATTCTCCTCTTGCAAGGCTATTTGCTAGGGCTCCAAAGCCTAAATTCTCAGATGCTGCACTTAGACTCATTGCTTCTAAGCCACCCCTAAAGATGTGGGTGGTTAAGAAGAATTAAGTTTCTCTTGCAGGGAAGGGTCTCCAGCCGAAAATCAAAGGCGTCTGATGCTATTGCTGGGGACCTAAAACATCTTGTAGGGTGCAAGATCAAATGCCCAAATGGTCTTACTATGTATTTTGTTCCTGAATCACTTGCCAATCATCCTATCAGTCCCAACTTGGATCTAAGCTTTCATAATCCGCTTGCACGTCAAATGTTTATGCTTCACAATAACTCTTCGTGAAGCATATCCCCCTAACTGCACTATAGAGTATGACACCAAAGACTTCAGAATGGATTATGGACAGCGGATGCACTAATCATATGACCGGTGATCGAAGTCTTCTTATGGACTCAACCTTACGTCCATCTGAGAAGAGTCACATCACATTTGCTGATACTGGTAAAAGCAAGGTATTGGGTCTAGGTAGAGTTGCAATCTCAAAGGATCAGCACATGGCTAAAATCATGCTTGTTGAATCCCCTGGTTTCAACTTAATGTCTGTCTTAATGCTTTGTGACTTAAACATGGTTGTGATATTTGGAAAATATTGTTGCCTTGTACTAATGGAATCTGACAAGTCTCTAGTCTTTGAAGGATATAGATTTCTCTGTAGGACCACAGATGGTCGTATGTCTTCTAGCAAAAACTTCAGAGTGCTGGCTCTAGCATCGGAGGCTAGGACATGCCGGCATGAGGAACCTGCACACTCTCGCGAAGAAGAAGCACGTCGTCGGCATCGAGGGCGTCAAGTTCAAGAAAGATCATCTGTGCGGTGCCTGCGAAGCTGGGAAGATGACTAGGGCCAAGCATCCTCTAAGACAATCATGACGACATCTCAACCCTTCGAGCTGCTTCACATGGACTTATTTTGCCCTGCTGACTACTCTACGTTCACTACTACATCCTGCCTCTATGGCCTCGTCATTGTTGATGATTATTCAAGATACACATGGGTGCACATAATTCTCTACAAGACTGAAGTGTAGGATGTCTTCAAACGCTTCGCCAACCGTGCCATAAACAACTATGGCGTCAAGATCAAGCATATGAGAAGTGACAATGGCACTGAGTTCAAGAATATTGGCCTTGATCTTTATCTTGATACAATGGGAATCACTCATGAGTTCTCAGCTCCGTACACACCTCAACAGAACGGCATTGTGGAGCGCAAGAACAGAACCCTCATTGAGATGACTCGAACGATGCTCGATGAATACAAGACACCAAGAAAGTTATGGCCCGAAGCTATTGATACAGCATGACATGTCATCAACCGTGTTTATCTTCACAAGCTTCTGAAGAAAACTTCCTATGAACTCCTTACTGGCAAGAAGCCAAATGTCAGTTACTTCAGGGTATTTGGAGCTAGGTGCTGGATCAAGGATCCACATCACAAATCAAAATTTGCACCAAAAGCACATGAAGGTTTCATGCTCGGGTACGGAAAGGACTCGCACTCCTACAGAGTCTTCAACCCCTTTCTCTATAAAGTGGTTGAAACTGTGGATGTGCGGTTTGATGTAACGAATGGCTCACAAAGAGAGTTCCTGCCAAATGTGTTGGATGAAGCTCCACCCAGTGAATCTATCAAGCTAATGGGAACAGGTGAAATCATGCCTTCTAAAGCACAGCCTGACGAGGAACTCATCATTTCTGCTCCCAATCAACCTGAAGACAATGCTCAGCCTGAAGACAATCCTCATAATGATGACAATGACCAGCAAGAGCAAAATCTTCGTCCAGTTCATCCTCGTGTTGCAAATGAAGTACAAGTTGAGAAGATAATTGACAGCATCAATGCACCTGGACCACTCACTCGTTCAAGAGCAACACAGCTAGCAAATTTCTGTGGGCACTTTGCATTTGTCTCGATATCTGAACCCAAGAAAGTTGCTGAAGCCTTCATGGAACCTGAATGGATTCAAGCTATGCAAGAAGAGCTTCAACAGTTTGAGATGAACAACGTATGGGAACTTGTCAAGCGCCCTGACCCCCGCAAGCACAATGTAATAGGCACAAAATGGATATATCGCAACAAGCAAGATGAGCATGGTCAAGTTGTCAGAAACAAAGCTCGTCTCATTGCTCAAGGATACACTCAAATTGAAGGGATTGACTTCGATGAAACATTTGCTCTTGTGGCTAGGCTTGAAGCTATTCGCATACTGTTAGCCTATGCAAACCATCACAACATCCTTCTATATCAAATGGATGTGAAGAGTGCCTTTCTCAATGGCAAGATTGAAGAAGAAGTTTACGTTGCACAACCACCTGGCTTTGAAGATCCAAAACATCCTGATATGGTATACAAGCTCAACAAGGCACTGTATGGCCTCAAACAACCCCCTCGTGCTTGGTATGACAGACTCAAAGACTTCCTGGAGAGCAACGGCTTCAAACCTGGTTCCCTGGATCCCACACTCTTCACGAAGACATATGATGGTGAACTGTTTGTTTGCCAAATCTATGTGGATGACATTATCTTCGGCTGCACTAACAAGAGATACAGTGATGAGTTCGCTCACATGATGCAAGAGCAATATCAGATGTCCATGATGGGTGAGCTGAAGTTCTTCCTTGGTCTTCAAATTCGTCAGCAAAGCAACGGCATCTTCATATCTCAAGAGAAATACCTCAAAGATTGCCTGAAGAAGTTTGGAATGCAAGATTGCAAAGGTTACATGATGCCTATGCCAGCTAAACACCATCTGGGCCCCGACGACAATGGTAAAGAGTTTGATCAAAAGGTATACCACTCCATGATTGGTTCTTTACTTTATCTATGTGCATCTAGGCCAGATATTATGCTTAGTGTTTGCATGTGTGCTCGATTCCAAGTGGCACCAAAGGAATCGCATCACTTTGCAGTGAAGCGAATTCTTCGATATTTGGCTTACACCCCAACATTAGGATTACGGTATCCAAAGGGCTCAGAGTTTGATCTAGTTGGATTCTCATATGCTGATGACAAAGTTGATCGCAAGTCTACATTAGGCACATGTCACTTTCTAGGATGATCACTTGTCGGTTGGTCTTCAAAGAAGCAGAACTGTGTATCACTCTCCACTGCTGAATCTGAATACATTGCTGCTGGATCTTGCTGCGCTCAGCTTCTCTGGATGAAGTAAACTCTCAAGGACTATGGTGTCCATCTGAAGCATGTGCCACTCTATTGCTACAATGAAAGCGCCATCAAGATTGCCAACAACCCAATTCAGCACTCGAAGACAAAGCACATTGAAATTCGTCATCACTTTCTCAAAGATCATGTCATGAACGAAGATATTGATATCATACACGTCAACACTGAAGAGCAGCTGGCAGATATCGTCACAAAGCCCTTGGATGAGAAAAGGTTTTGCAAGTTGCGGTGTGAGCGAAATATCTTGGAATCCTCGAATGTTCTGTAATCAGGCACACATCCTAACACTTATACATGTTGATGACTTAGATGTGCAACACACGAAGTAAAGTATATCTTCAATCAATGAAGACTTACATTCTGAGTGTGAATACATTAACGCGGAAATTGACTTTGGAGCGCCATGATAATTGTGCGCTGTGTCTGGGTCTAATACTTCCTATACGGTGGGTAACGCCACCACCAAATCTTTGCTTGAAGTGTTTCTCTTGGCGTTACATTTGCAAAATCTTCGCATTTGATTTATCTTCATATATGTCGTCTATTTGTCAAATTGATCTTACTCAGATATATACATATATAGACTTGTGTTTTGTCCTCTACAGCATTCACTTATAGCTATGTCTTATTATTTGAATCTTTTGAACTAAGTGAATGTGATCGGACCCTAACCTCTCTATGCTTTCTACCTCAAACTCTATCTATCCAAATCATATGCATTCTGTTGGAACCGTGGAATGTCTTCTCTGCGTCCTTGTCAGCAGAAGAAACAGAGACAAACATTAAATCTTCTTTTAATGCTCAATCCTTATTGCCTGAAACCCGCAGAAGCCGGAACGACCACCCCGACAGTCCAGGCGTGCGTGGGAACATGGAACAACTCCCTATGTGTTACATGTCCGCCACGTGTCCCTCAGATGAGAACCGCCAGGGGCACCTGCGTAATTGCGATGTGCCGTCTCCCTTCCTTATAAATGCCAGTCCCATCACGGTCAAAATACTTCTACCACCTCTCCACCTCGACAAACCCTAGCGCCACCGCTAGCTCTCGACGACACCGGCGACGAAGGGCTTAGCTGCCGCGACCTCGTCGACACCGTCTTCACGCCGGCCGCGGACATCGTCTTCTCCGCCGCCGCCGTAGGTGTCCTCCGTCGCCAAGTTAGGGCACGGAAGATCGAACTGCTCGGCCTCCACTTCGTCTCCGTCTAGCAGTTCATCATGTGGTAAATTAAAACCCTCTTTTTACCGTTTTTCTTGATCCGATAGATTCATCCTTTCTACCAAAAGAAGTTTCTGCCTCCACATATTTGGATATACCATGTCTGCATCTCATACTTTGTGTAGTATATTCACATATGCTTACAACATAGTTAGATTCCTCACTTGTACCTATCCTTGGACTCGTACAAATCTGGAACCAACTCTCAACACATAAGTGAATGTCTTCGTGCTATGAGGTCAATGTCTTCTAAACTGATTTATCTTCAAAATCTTCTGAGAATGTGTATGACCTCTTCCCCTTCCCTCACATCTCTAATGCTGTCATAGGTACATGTCCGTGGGAGAATCCCTTGGTTCTCATAGTCTGCATTCATTTGCAAAATTCTTGCAGCGTCACATTAACTCTCCCGAAGCCAGTTCCTGTCTGACAAGCAGACGGAAGCCTTTGACAGTGTTGAAGCCTTTCAGTTTGAACCTCATGGCAACTGAGAAATCTCCTAAGAAGGGTGGCAGACAGTGCCGTGGAAACACCTCCAGAGATTTTCCTCCTGGCCTCTATGAGATGTACAAGACTGATCCAGAGGAGGACTATAATCAGAGAAAAAATTGAATCCAATGGATTCGAAGATATTGGGTAGAACAGTGGTACAAGTACAAGTTTGTGACCCATGAGAATGCTGAGAAGAATGCCATCAAGCGACCATGGGGAGACATTTTGTACAAAAATCTTCCACCCAAGTACAAAGTTGAAGCCATTATGCAAGGCTTCTATCCTTGCATGGTCCGAGGGCCACAACCAGCTGCCGACCCATCGTCATTGCTATGGTGTCGAGATGACAATCTGTTCAAGCGCAACATCCAGTTTGCCAAGAACTCGGCCAAGGAGAACAAGAAATCTTGGGGATTAGACTTCAACCCTGGCCCCTCTGTGCCTCGTGCCGATGGCACACGCGAAGCTGAACCAAATCTTGTTGGGCCCTTCTACAACTTAGAAGGCCTCATCACTCATATAAAGGTTCAAGGGGCGGATGTGGATCAACCTGCAGACGACGATGACTCTGATGAAGCGCCTGCACCTCCGAAGCCAAAGAAGAAGAAACCCAAGGCTTCGAAGCCTTCCACTCCACCAACAGCTTCGAGAGTGAAGCCTTTGGCCACTGCTCCTCCTACACCAAGTGTGCAGTTTGAAGATCACTCTTGCATCTCCAAGAGCAAGAAGCTAAAGAAGACGCCCATGCACACCCCCAGTTCTGCTCTAACTCCTGCTGCTGTTCTGAGGAATGAAAATGACACCATTGATCTGTCAAGTGATGAAGATCTTGGTGATGACACTCTTGAGCAACTGATAAAGAGCAAGCAAGTAGCAGAAATCTTCAATGACTTGCCTCTCTTTGACGTGGCAGTCATCAACAACTTCATTGATGAGTGGTTTGGCACCCCCAATCTCAGCTTTGATGATCTGCAACTTCCAATTGGCCTGAGCGTCTCATTCAACGGCGCCATTGCTTCTGAGCTAGCTCTACCTCAGAAAATTGTTGAGCTGAAGCACAAGATTGATTTTGAAAAAGCTCAGTTCAAGAAGCATATGGCCAAGCTCAGCGTCAAAGATATCCAGAATTTTAAAGTCTTGATGCATGAGCTCAAGGAAGCCTTTCACAAGAAGCGTGAAGAAGCTAAAGGTTCTCGTGAGCACAAAAGGTTTTGGCTGCCAAGTGTGTTCAAGCATACAATGAAGCTGAGAAGCGCAAGTCCCTTGGGTGTCCTGGCATCGACCCCAGGATTGCTGCCAAGAAGAAGAAGCCAACTGTGGCCCCAGCTGAAGCATCAAGGCAGGAAGAACCTCACATTGTCTTCCCTGCCAGCATGTGAGGCTCGAAGCCTAAGGTCCCCACAGTTGCTTCAGAACTCAAGAAGACAAGGGTCGCTGAAGCTGAAGCCCGCAAGCGCAAAACCAAGAACACCACTGATGATGCTCCACCCACCAAGAAACGCAGGACCAAGAAAGTCCAGGCTGCTCCCACAGAGCCCCTTATCGTCGAGCCAATTTCTGTTGCTCGTCCTGCATCTGCACAAAAAGAACATCGCATGATTGTTCATGAGCCTACTACCACAGAGGCTCCTGAAGCTATTCCAGATGTTGACCCCACCGCAGATGAAGACATTGGTCACCACGACAATGTTGAAGATGATGAAGTCCTTCCTCAGATTGAACACAATGTGGTATCATCACCTGTTCTCACGAATAGCGAACACATCAGCATTGGTCGTCCTTCGACGCCAATTGCTCAGGATGACTCATGGGCTGTGTAACGCCCCGGACACACCCGCCGGTGGTCATTACTCCTGGCGGGATCTAGACTGGCCCCACATATCAATACTAGTCTTTTCTGCGCACTTTGTCCTTACTCGTGCGCGCCCGGGAGCAACTTCCCCGTCGGTCACCCATCCTGAGATTACTCCAAGCTGAGCACGCTTAACTTTGGAGTTCTGTCCGAATGGGCTCCCAGAAAAGAAGGAATTCCTTATTGATATGAGTAGTCTATCATCCCTAATAAGCCAGGCCATCACATACACCCTCACTCAGAGGAACCGACGTCCTCATCGGGCCACAGGAACGTTCCCTCTTGGCATAACCGTATGTGCTTCCAGGACAGCACATGTGCCATGCCATGTGCCACGACGGGTCACAAACGTCATGCACAACATGACTGCAAACTGTCCGCAAACATCCGTGTAACCGCGAGGGTCGGCTCTGATACCAACTTGTAACGCCCCGGACACACCCGCCGGTGGTCGTTACTCCTGGCGGGATCTAGACTGGCCTCACATATCAATACTAGTCTTTTCTGCGCACTTTGTCCTCACTCGTGCGCACCCGGGAGCAACTTTCCGGTCGGTCACCCATCTTGAGATTACTCCAAGCTGAGCACGCTTAACTTTGGAGTTCTGTCCGAATGGGCTCCTAGAAAAGAAGGAATTCCTTATTGATATGAGTAGTCTATCATCCCTAATAAGCCAGGCCATCACAGGCTGATCACCCACAAGAATCCCCACGTGATAAAGACACACCAGTTACTCCCCCAACATAGGTCACCACTCCAGTGGTTGACGATGAAGACTTTGAGGCCCAACCAACTCCATCTCCACAAGTGTTGCCAGTGTTTCGCAGGCTTCGTAAAGGACCAAGGCCACAAGTAGATCTGTCAAGTGTTCCAGAAGGAGATGAGCGCCAATCGGTTTCACGCCAAGTGTTTCCTGAAGCCTCTCCTACTTTGAACATCCCTGAGTCAGAAACCAAAGCGGCTGAAGATATTCCGGCTGCATCAGCCGATGAAGAAGAAACAAGAGAAGAAGAAGCACGTGTTGCCACACCCCCTGCCAACCAAGTTGTTCTTGAGGAGAACGTGTCCGACCCTCCATCTCCTGAAGTGGAGGTTACACATTCTGAGGCAGCCATCAACACCACCACTGAAGCCAATGACGTTGTCATGGCTGAAGCTAATGTGGCACCTGAATTCAATGTGGTGCCTGAAGTGATAGCACCTAAAGCCAATGCTGCACCTGACGCAAATCAGCAGCCTGAAGTCAATGCCACTGCTCCTGTTCCGCCTCCAAGGCCACATACTATCGAGCAAGCATACAACTATGGCCAGCTCATCACTGTCAAATGGCCTCTTCTGGTTCCTCCGCCTGCTGCTGGTCCTCAATTTGATTACCACGTCGAGCACAGGCCTCGGGTTCAGAAGCCAAAGCCAATACTGCCCAGGTTTCCAGGTACTGCCACTTCGCCAGGGTCCTTCAATGCTAATGGCTTCATTGCACACAACACCTTCTTCGATAGCGCCACGAACCCCTATTCCAGACCAAGGATTTCATCAGATAGGTTCTGGAGCTATCAACAGCGCAGCTATTATTCACGTGTTCTCTATGATCAAGGGTGCATCTTCCCACATATGCATCTTGACACTGAAGCCATTGTTGGGTTGCCTTGCCTTGAAGAAGCCCTTGATTTCCTCCATGATGCTGGATTACTGAACATCGTGACTAATAAAGAGCATTGGAATGAAGAGATGCTTCTGCAATTCTATGCAACCCTCCACATTCGCGGCTACAACAGGGATCCGAAAACATGGGTCCTTGAGTGGATGACAGGAAATGTCCATCATGAAGCCAAAGCCTTTGACATCATTGAGCTAACTGGCCTGCCCACACCAGGAGAACTATATGAACCTGGTTATCAACGTCATCGCGATGCTTTGGAGAGTATCTTCCAGAAGCCAGAGCCCAACATGAGCCAAATGCTGAGCATGATGAAGCCCTTGCCACGCGATGCTGAGTACCCAAAGGAGTTCTTTGTTGAAGACCTTGAGTATCTGCCCCACACTATATATCATATCATCAGGCGAACTCTATGGCCTGTCAAAGGACACTCTTCATCATCCAAACTTGAAGGAACAATGAAGACATTGGTCTTCTATATCTTCAATGGCATCTGCTTCAACGCTTAAGACTTCTTTATCAGGCAGTTGGCTGCATCAGGCTCTAATCTCCTTGGACTTAAGTTCTATGCTCCATGGGTCATGCGCCTCATCAAGCTTCATTCTGCTGTCAACTATCAGCCTTCTGCTCGCAACCATCTCATATTCCTGCCAGAGGTTGATATGTCAGTTGAAGCCATATACCCACAGCCTGCCAAAGAGCATCTTTATCTTCACAATGTTGATCACCAAAGCTTCACTCAGCCCATTGAAGGAGTTCCAGCAGTCACTCGTGTTTATCCTCTGGCTGGACATACTCGCTTACCTCACCGTGCACAGACTGAAGCTATTGAGAGCACCATTGCCCAAAGGCCCCGGAAGCGATCTCGTGTTCTCAATGACCGAGAACTTCTCGTTGCCTTACATCAGAAACAGGATAAGCATCACTACTGGTTGAAGCGCCAGATGCAAAGCCTCTTGGTGGACGTCAATCGTATTCACAACCTTGCCACCAAGAATGCCTTTGTAGCATGAAACCTGTCGGAGGTCATGGAAGAGTTTGACATTGCTGAGTGCTGAAGCAGATCTTCAAGAAGATGGATTCACTGAAAGATTCAAGTTTGACACCACTCCCCCAAGAAATGTTGTCTTGCGTCAAACTCCGTCTCTTGAAGACTCTGATTATTCCTCCTCCGCTGCAACGGTGAATGCCAGAGTGATCGATGATCAAGATGATGCTACCTCACCACCTCCTCCTTCAGCGCGTGTCGACACTGCTCCAAGTACTTATGCACCGCCAAACACTAGCACCGACCCTGCATCTTCTCATACTCCTTCTGGGAACGAGTAGAGGCTCTGTGTCTTCAAACCTTTTTGGTCCTTACTGACAAAAGGGGGAGAAGCATATGAGTCGATAGTCTTCAAGCGGGTCCATATGGGCGGGTGCTTTATATTTTGCCTAGTGTTTACAACTCTCGCTTTTGTTACATTTGGTTCTTTGAGTTGTAACACTTGAACTTGATGGTCGTCTGCTACATTTTCTGATACTCTGTAATGCGATGATAAATTCCGCATTTAGTCATTTTGCAGACGTCCATTTCTCATTATGCATACCATTATATTCGAAATACCAATTGTGCATCATGAATTGTCTTCATAAGTTGAAGAGGATCTCCACAAGTACAACCTGCTATGTGCATTTGCATTCAAACGCAAATTACTTATATGCACATCTTCAGGGGAGCCTTTTGCTACTTATGACGACAATACCTTTATCCTTTACAATTTCACATAATTTTATCCCCGTTGAAAACTTCAAACAGTTTGTCATCAATCACCAAAAAGGGGGAGATTGTAAGTGCATCTAGTGCCACCCCTAGTTGGTTTTGGAGTATTGACAACAAACCTGGTTGACGGACTAATGTGTTTGTGAGAATTGCAGGATAACACAGGTAGTAGTCCCTCATTGATTCGGTTTACTTACCAGAGATGACCCCTAAAAATGTATGAAGACATTGACGACAATGGTGGTATATGAAGATATTCATATTGAAGACTATGACGAAAGAAGACATTGTGTGAAGACTATGGAGCGCGAAGACTTAGACATTTTGTTGTTTTCTTTTCTTCTTTGTTGAGTCATAGGAACCACCGTACTGTTAAGTGGGGTCCAAGTGAACAAAGTCAGAGTGACTGAAGTGATGCTTAACCAAATCCTATGTCTTCGAGCGAAGACAATGAGAGCAAATCTTATCCAGAGCTAGATGAGTCAGCGTTACTTGTAGCCCAAGTAAAGTTGTCGCATGTGTTTGAAATCTGGCCGTTGGAACACGTGTCAGTTCCTTAGTGACCTAGGGTCATTTCGGACAAATCTGGTCGGGTTGCCTAGTGGCTATAAATAGCCCACCCCCTACACCATAAATTGGTGGCTGCTCAGAGTTAGTACACGGCTTTTGTCGTTTGAGAGCAACCCACCTCCGAAGAATTTGAGAGAGAGATCCTTGCGAGGACAAAGCCCAAACACCCAGAGCCAAAGAGTGTTAGGCATCACTGAATTCTTTCTGTCCGCGAGATCTAAAGACTTGTTACACTTGAGGACTGTGAATTCTCTAGCCGGTTAGGCGTCGCGTTCTGAGCATCCAAGAGTCATTATGGATCGCCGGTGAACGAAGTCTGTGAAGGTTTGGAAGTCTACCTTGAAGACTTACCAGAGTGATTGGGGGAGGACTGGGTGTCCTTAGCTCAAGGGGAATAAGGTGAAGACGCGGTCTTTTGAGTTAAATCTCAGCCTCCCTAACCAGACGTATAGTTGTCACAGCAACTGGAACTGGTCGAACAAATCACTGTCTTCCCCAAGCTACTGGTTCTATCATTTCCTTCTCTTTACTTACTGTTTATCTTTGTGAAGTCATTGCCTTCTTGCCTTATCTGTTTGACTTCACTGAGTGACTACTTGTTATGACTGGCTTCACACAATCTTCCATCCTGATCCATACTGCCTAGCTGCTATTAGTCTTCATGCTTTCACTTCATTGAATACTTGACTATGGCTTGTATAGTGTAGTCTACCTTCCGCTGCATATAAATAGGATCGGTTCTATCGTTTGTCTTTGAAACTTCCATGTTTTGA
>LR738710.1:210381893-210416783 GCA_902687465.1 Secale cereale
CCCTCTTGTCGATATACAGCTCTTTCAGTAGGTTAGTCCCAAAATAATATAAAAGTGTATAATAAAGCCCATTAAACATCCAAAACAGAATATATAATAGCATGGAACAATCAAAAATTATAGATACGTTGGAGACGTATCATGGTTTCGTACCCTACAAACAATTTCTATCTTTTGTTCTCCGCTCATAGGAACTCGGGAGTGATTCTTTATTGTACTTTGAGGGATAATCATATGATCAAACTATGTTAGCATTGTTGACAGATTGCACTGGTGAAAGTATGCACCCTGCCTCATTTTCCATCATTGCAATACCGTTTGTACTCCGTTTTACTATTTACTACCTTGCTGTTTTTTTATTGTTCGCACTACAAAAACTCATTTCTACTATCCATATTACACTTGTATCGCCATCTCTTCGCCGAACTAGTTCACCTATACAATTTGCCATTGTATTGGGTGTGTTGGGGACACAAGAGACTTTTTATTATTTGGTTGCAGGGTTGTTTGAGAGAGGCCATCTTCAGCCTACACCTCCCACGGATTGATAAACATTAGGTCATCCACTTGAGGGAAATTTGTTACTGTCCTACAAAACTCTGCGCTTGGAGGCCCAACACGAGTCTACAAGAACAAGTTGTGTAGTAGACATCAGATTGCCTATGCATCTCAATAGTTGCATCCACATGAGGATAATTATCCTACACATGATCTAGATCTTACAGCCGTAGTCTGTGCACTTAAGACATGGTGACATTACCTTCTTGGTAACCGTTGCGAGATTTATACCGATCACCATAGTCTCAAGTACATCTTCACCCAAACGGATCTGAATTTGAGGCAGAGACATTGGTTAGTGTTGGTTATGGATTACGACTTAGGAATATCTTACACCGCCAAGCAAAAGAAATGTCATGGCTGATGCGCTAAGTCGTAAGTCCTATTGTAGCAATCTCATGTTGTTACAAGGTCAACCTCTTCTCCATGAGGAATTTTGTAAGCTTAACCTTCACATTGCTCCTCAAGGATTCCTTTCTACCTTGGTGGTGAAACCTACTCTTGAGGATCAGATCTTGGGATCTGCAACATTATACGGGAATCTCTCGGATCAAGAGAAACATTGCCAAGGGAGTTGTTGATTGTTTCTCTATGGATGATCGAGGTATTGTTTACTTTGGGAACCGCTTGGTGGTTCCCAAGAATTAGAATATGCAACAATTGACCCTTAAGTAGGCTCATGAATCTCCTCTCACGATTCATCCTAGTAGTACTAATATGTATCAGGACCTATGCCAAATATTCTGGTAGACAAGGACGAAGAGAGAAATCGCTGAGTTCGTTGCTAACTGTGACATTTGTCGTTGCGTTAAAGCAGAACACCATAGGCATGCTGGAACCCTTCAGCCCATAGCTATTCCTAAGTGGAAATGGGACAAAGTTGGTATGGACTTCATCATCGGCTTTCCCAGGACCAAGAAAGGGAATAATGCTATATTTGTATTCATTGATCGTCTTTCCAAAGTGGCTCATTTCCTTCCCATTCGAGAGAGTATCACTGCTAGTCAACTCACTGACTTATATATTACTTGAATAGTGTCACTTCATGGTGTTCCACTAGAGATCAATTTTGACCGTGGAAGTCTTTTCACTTCTCGATTTTAGGAGAGTTTTCAGACTGCCATGGGAACCCATCTTTCCTTCGGTGCCGATTTCCGTCCTTAGTCGAGTGGTCAGGTGGAAAGGGTCAACCAGATTCTCGAATACATGCTTAGAACTTGTGTTATCTCATTCGGTATGGATTGAGAGAAGTGTCTTCATTTCGCCGAGTTTGCTTATAACAATGGCTACCAATCCAGGCTTAAGAAAGCACCCTTCAAGATTATCTACGGACGAAGATGTAGAACACCTTTGAACTTGTCAGAAACCGGTGAAAGACAATTCTTTGGACCAGATATGATCCAAGAGGCAGAAGAGCAAGTTCACATTATTCGTGAGAATTTGAAGACAGTCGGTCTCCTCAAAAGAATCAGTATGACCGTCGTCATAAGGAAGTAACCTATGAGGTTGACGAGAAGGCTTACCTTCCGGTTACTCCTTTGAAGGGTACCCATCAATTCGGTATCGAGGGAAAATTGGCTCCTCATTACATTGGTCCTTTTTGCATTCTCGCTAAACAAGGATAAATTCCCTACCAGTTGGAACTACCCCCTCATCTTTCCCGAGTCCATGATGTCTTCCACGTCTCTCAACTCAGGCGTTGCTTCTCGGATCCCATCCGCGAAGTGGACTATGAAATGCTCGATATCCAAGATAACCTCACGTATCGATAGTTCCATGTTTGTATTCTTGATCAAGTAGAGCATGTCACTCGACGTTAGAGCATCAGGTTTCTCAAGGTTCAGTGGTCTCATCTTTCTGAGGGAGAAGCTACTTGGGAGCAAGAAGATCATCTTCGACTAGAGTACCCCCACTCTCTTTCTGCCGATACCCTGAATCTCGAGACGAGATTCTTTTGAGTGGGGTCGTTGTCACATCCCTAGTCTCGCAATGACCTAGGCTAGTTGTTCTTTCACTACATCATGTTTAAATTGCATTTAAACTTGAATTGAGGAATGATTCAAACCCTAGTATCAAATTAAATCAAACAAGTTCAAGTAAAATCTTTTTCAATGAACCCAAAATGCCATTCAAAAATGTTCATGATTTATGGCACAAGGTGAAAACCTAAACCAAAAATGGTGCACCTTTTATTAGGACATAAATGGACTTTTAATTAATCCAATATGTATTTGCATTGGGGCTATAATATCATATAAATAGTTTTACAGCTCCAAAAAAATAAACTTTGTAAGGGTCTCTGAAATAATTCAGTGAGTGCCCATAAAAAGTTTAAGAATTTGATAAAATGGTTTAGAGCTAAAACTAAGTACAAAACAAACTACAGAAAAGAAAAATAGAAAGAAATAGGGAAAATCTTACCTGGCGCCTACCTGTGCAGCCCAGCCGACCCAGCACTGTGCCGCCCGCTCGCCCACAATGCAACTCATCCCTCGCCTTGCGCCAGTCGGACGCAAAGCACGTGCCCTCAGCGCGCGGCCACACGCCCGGCCACCTCCAGGCAGCCTGCATATGCCTCGATGCCCTCAACATCGACACGCACCCCACTGGACCCTCTCACTCTCTCCCATGCTTACCGCCTCCTCTGTTCTCTCTATCTCGCACGGCCGAAAGCCGACGTCGCCGCCGCTCACACTGCGCGCACCCACAACCACCCCCATGCCTCCTAGTCGTGACCACAAGCTCCACAAACCCCTATAGCACCTCTCCACCGAAGGAAGCGAGCCCAGGTGGCCTCCGTCGTCTCCACCGTCGGCCACCGAGGACTTCACCGTCGATTCGCCATCGTCGTCGCTTCCCCGAGCTCGCTAACCATCCCGACGTGATCGCTGTGAGCCCCCGATTCAGTTCCCCCTACTACCGCACTCGATAGCACCCCTTAGTCGTGTTTGCCACCGAGCCTGGGAGCTCATCGTCGTTGTCCATGCCGCTGTCATCTTTGCAGTCGTTTAAGCTCGCGTCCGAGCACGTAGTCGTGCTCATTACACTGCTAGGAGCCTAACACAACCACCCGCTGCTCTTGCCGCATGCTACATCACCATAGTTGTCGAGCCTGTTCTCCGTCTGCCACTGCGAGCTCGCTTCCGATGAGCTCAGGCCTCCCCGCGCCCTCCTGTGGCCTCCTTTGGATCTGCGCGACCTTGGGCTACGCCTCCGTGCCCTTCCCCGCCGCTCCCGTGGCCTTCCGGCGCGTCTCCACACGTGCCCAGTGGCCACCGGCGGCCATTAGGGTCTAACCATCCTGCTAACCCACACTTACGGTCACTGATAAGTGGGCCCTGTTGCTTAATTAAGTCGGCTAACGTAATAATTAGGTTAATCAAGTTCTTTTCAATCACTGTGCAGCTAACATGTGGGTTCCGGCCATCGGGTTTGACCCTGGCTGATTGTCTTGACCTGCTGACGCCATGCTGACATAGTAAACAGTTTCTGGATTTTAAATAAATCTAAATGATTTATTTATTTCAGAAATTTGCCCAAATGTATAAAATTCATAGAAAATAAATCGTAGATCAGATTGAAGTAATTTATATATGAAAAATTACCAGAAAAAATCAATCTATCCATATGTACCATTTTCATGCATGAAAAAACAACTTATACCTATTGTATAAGTGAAAACACATAAAGGGCATTTTAAATGCTTATGTTTGGATTTGCATTTGAATCCTTGATTCAAATGAGCTTCACTTAACTTGTTGCTAGTTGCATTAGCAAAATCCATATCATCTTTGCCATGTCATGATCATGCATCATATTATTGCATTTGCTGTGTATTGATTATGTCTTCGGTACTGCCTTCTCGATAGGTTCTGCTCCTATGAGTGGCACCGAGCATCTATCTAAGGAGCAGTGCTACTGTGTTGATATCCCAGGCAAGCAAACAGCCTTGAGCATTCCAATACAATCCCAATATCTCTCTCTCTCTCTCTCTCTCTCTCTCTCTCTCTCTCTCTCTCTCTCTCTCTCTCTCTCTCTCTCGCTCTCTTTTACTCCATTTAGACAATAACGTTTCAACTGTAACTTGTTGCGGTAACTGAACCCACTTCCTCTGTGTCAGGGCCCCGATCCTAAGTCACACCGATCTAGCTTGTAACACGTCATATCACTTTGCGGCCTCATGCACGGTATCCCCACGGGTGCCACCTTACCTGGCCCAGGACCGTTTGCGCATTTTGGTACACGTATATGACAGTGTCGCTAGCATCCATATGACAGAGAACCCGGGCAGACATGGCTAGTTATAAACCAAAGGTGGAACTAAATTACATAGACAGGCATCCATGACCTAGCAACGAACGTGTCGGTCATCAACGTATAAACCCAAGTCGTAGCAAGCTACATGGACTTAAGGAACAACGCGTGACATTTCCCCTAAGGGACAGACATAGCAACGAAGAAGGACACATGCCGGCCAGCCTACGTGTTCCGAGCAGTAGCAAACTACCAAGGCTCATTGGAAGCACTAGGAGGCATTTCCCTGTAAGATAGGCTACCAAAGGAAAACAACTTGGTGTCGGATCCCACACATACCAAGCATTTCAATCATACACACAATATGCTCAATATGTGCAAATACAACATTGCATCACAACAGAACTCTATGACTCAAAGTACTTTATTTAAGAGGCTCCAAGAGCTATACATAACATATCCATACAGGTAGGGGTCACATGACCCAACACTCAAGTCATACAATCATACAAGCACAAGCGGAAGCTAACATGTCTGAGTACACACAACTTGGAAAATAAAACAGGCTTGGTGTAGCCTGACTATCTACAAGGCCCTTCACAAGCTCCAGATCTCCGTCTGGGTAACAAGCTACTCGTTGACGTCAACGTCTATGTAGAACCCATCAGAAGGGGCAGGGTTCTCCTCTGCAACAGTTATTAAGCAAACATGAGTACAAAGGTACTCAGCAAGTCTTACAATAGAACCTATCATACATGCAACATTATCAACAAGGGTAGTGGAGTTCATAGCAGCAAGCCAGCTTTGACTCTTGGCTAACCTATAATACGACTCTCAACAGATTGCAAGATAATACTACGTACACGAGTCCTCTACTCACCACAACAATACACCACCGTGGATCCTCTTCCGTCATCCTACGGAAGGGCCATCCACGGCACTCACACTTGTCTTGAGGCTAATAGTAGTATCCATCAACTTGTCTATGAACTGTAAGAGTAACCAAGCAGTCCATACCGCGAACAACGGCTATTCGAATAGATTGATAACCCTGCAGGGGTGTACTTCCTCACACATGTTTTCACCACTTAGCGTCTGCACACGACATGTGCTCGGCAGACTTCAAGCGAAAGCCGACGTGGGTGTAGACCACGACCTAACCAACCACTCAAGTCTCTCGTCTAGGTTTATCTCCTATTTGGGTTCCATCCGTGGGGAGATCCGGCCGGGGTGTCGCTCACGGCCCCAAACGATGTGTACAGGGTTCCCGAGTCACCAAACGGGCGACCGGTACACCGTGCCACGTACCTATCGCATCACAGCCCACCCCGAAGGCCAGCGCTGCGCACGACCACGGGTAAACTACAAACACCAGAAACTAGTTGCAACTCCTGGACAGAGAACATGGGCAGTCAATAAGTCGAGCGGGGTCATATTTCAGGGCCCAATGTGTGGTAGTAGCTGTAACTTGAACCACACATACAGATCTCAGGTCCTATGGACGGTTCCAATGAAACAACCCACCATGTACTCCTACATGGCCTTTCATCGATACCTTTACCAAACATGTTCCACACTTCCCTCTCTTTACCGAGTATGATCATTTCACTCTAATCCATCACCCAGATGAACCAGACCTGACACAACTCTAAGCATAGCAGGCAACATAAACAAATAGCATGATGAATCACACATCACATGGCTCAATCAACTCCTACACATGCTAGTCGGTTTCAACTATTTACTATGGAAAAGACAGGTCATGCAAGGGAATAGGGTTCAACTACCGCAGCAAGTAGCAGTTCACACGCTGTTGCCTTAATGCAGTAAAAGAGAGCAGGAGCGAGAAGATGGGTTTGTATTGGAATGATCAATGATTGCTTGCCTGACAGAGTGGTTGTCGGGTACTGCTCTTCAGTTGGATACACAGAGGTATCCTCGGGAGCAAGACCTAACACGGAGAACATCGGTGATACAATCAATAAGCAAACAAATGCAACAATATAATGCATGCTCATGATATGGCAAGATGCATGTGTTTTGGGCTAATGCATCTATAAACAGAAGGGTTTGAGCCCATTTGAATCAAAGATTCAAATTGAATCCCAAACTATTATTTATTTAAGTGCATTATCATGTTTTAATGTAAACAGCAAGGTTAACTTGCGCAAACATGCATGAAACAAGTGCCATTGGAAAGATTGGATTTTTCTGATCAATTTTCATATATAAATCTTTTCCATCTGAGCTAATGTTGAATTTATATGATTTTTTAAAGTTTAAAGCATTTTTTGGAATTTCCTGAATTGTTTTAAATCAAATAATCCCAGAAAATCATTTACTGCGTCAGCATGACATCATGCTGACGTCAGCCAGTCAACAGGGCGTCCAGGTCAAACCTGACCAGTGGGCCCCACTGGTCAGTCTCTCAGTACTAACTAAAAAGAGCTTAACACTAAACTAAAAGTTAACAGGAGTTGGGCCCCACATGTCAGTGGCTCACTAAACTAATGACAGCAATTAGTACTTAATTAAAAACCTAAACTGAAACTAGTCAACGGTCGGCCCCACATGTCAGTGACACACGGGGGGTCCATGCGTGGTCAAAACAGATCAACCCCACTGGTGACTCGCCGCCGGCGAGAGCCAGGACGGCGGCGCGGCTCGGAAACAGCGTTTCGATGACCAAATTAGCGGCGGAGGGCATCTACAGAGAGTTGGAGGAGTCGCGCATCCAACGAGACACGTCGGAGTAGCTGGGGTGGCTGGAAACGACGGCGGCGGCCGGAGCTCGGGTGCCGATGAAAACTACGACACAGGGCACCGGAGGTCCAACGGTTGGTTCCTACGGGTTCTACGAGCGCTCATGAAGACGATGGGCATGTGCACGGAGCCAATTGGGCACCGGAGCCTCGTCGACGATGAGCTTGTGCGGCGGCGTGCTACGACAAGCAAGGGGGCGGCGTCTACGGCGAGCAAACGGAGCGGGAAGGAGAGGGGTTCGACTCAGGAGCTCACAGGGAGGCGGATGAGATGCTTAGCGGGCTCGAGGAAGCGTCGAGGCGGGCGCACGGTCGCCGGCGATCTCCACGGCCGTAGGTTGAAGACGGCGATGGTGATGGTGAAGCAGGGCTTCTGGCGTCGTGTAGCTTGGTGCGGAGGACGAGGAGGACGAGGCGGAGCTTCTGGGCAAAACGGTTGGGCGAGAGAGGCACGGTGGCTACGGTGAACGGCGTCGGTGGCGACGGTGGCGCTCGTCCACGAGGCGTGGAGCGAGAGAGACGAGGCAGGAAGAGAGGGGAGCGGTCGAGGGGGGTCTCCGTGGCGACGTCCAGAGCCATCCAGGGCGTCGGAGGGAGTAGCCAGTCAGTCAGGAGGTGGCCGGCGCGTCGGTGGTGCTCGCCGCCGAGCTGCTTCGTGCGCTGGCACGGTGAAGAAGACGGGTGTGCCCCTGGTGGGCTGGGCCGTGCTGGGCCAGACTAGCAAGTGGGCCTCAGGTAAGTCTCTGCTTCCCCTTTCTTTTTTATTTAGTTTCTGTTTCATTTCTTTTGCCACTTTGTTGAATTAATAAAAATGCTAAAACATTTTTATAGCTCATAAAACTAGTCATGCCCACTATATATAATATGAACAGTATGGAACATTTTAGTTTATGATTATTTGGGCACACAAAATATTTTATAGCATTTAAATGCCCAAATGCAATTACAATATGAATTAATCCAGAGACCTTTGGATGTCCTAGAAAATTGTGCACCATTTTTGGCAGAGGTTTAAGACCAAGGCAAAGATGATGAACATTTTTGAAGGGCATTTTGGGTACATTGGAAAAGTTTTTATTAAACCCTAGTTGTTAGAAGAGGGGTGCTGGGGTTTCTGTCATTCCCATTTCAAGTTTCTGTGGAAAGTAAACATGATGCACACTCTAGCTAGTCCAAATGCAAGCACTGACTAGGGATGTGACAACTCACCCCCACTCAAAAGAATCGCGTCCCGAGATTCGGGTTCCTCTGGAAAGAGGGTGGGGTACTCAAGTCGGAGACGATCCTCCCTTTCCCAAGTAGCTTCACTCTCGGAATGATGTGACCACTGAACCTTGAGAAACTTGATATTGCGATGTCGAGTGGTACGCTCGGTTTGATCAAGAATACAAACGGGGTATTCTCGATATGTGAGATTGTCCTGGAGATCAAGCGTTTCGTGGTCCACTCCGCGGATAGGATCCGAGAAGCAACACCTGAGTTGAGATACCTGGAAGACATCATGAACTCTAGAAAGGTGCGGAGGTAGTTCCAATTGGTAGGCAACTTCTCCTCGTTTGGCAAGAATGCAAAAAGGACCGATGTAACGAGGGGCCAATTTGCCTTTGATACCGAAGCGATGGGTTCCCTTAAGAGGAGTAACCCGAAGGTAAGCCTTATCGCCAACTTCAAAAGTCACAGCCTTATGATGACTATCATATTGGCTCTTCTGGCGAGACTGGGCTGTTTTCAATTTCTCACGAACGATGCGAACTTGCTCTTCGGCTTCCTGGATCATATCCGGACCAAAGAATTGTCTTTCCCCGGTTTTTGACCAGTTAAGAGGTGTTCGACATCTTTGTCCATATAGAACTTCGAAGGGAGCCTTGCCCAAGCTGGCTTGATAACTATTGTTATAAGCGAATTCAGAAAATGGAAGACACTTATCCCAGTCCATACCGAAAGAGATAACAGAGGCTCGAAGCATATCTTCCAGAATTTGATTGACTCATTCCACTTGACCACTTGACTGAGGATGAAAGGCGGTGTTGAAAGAGAGATGAGTTCCCATAGCATTCTGGAAACTTTCCCAAAATTGTGAAGTGAAAAGACTTCCACGGTCTGAGTTAATCTCCAACGGCACACCATGAAGTGATACTATCTGAGAGATATACAAGTCTGCTAGCTGGCTAGCGGTTATACTCTCTCGAACAGGCAGGAAGTGGGCTACTTTGGAGCGGCGGTCGATAACGACGAAGATAGCATTATTCCCTTTCCTGGTCCTGGGAAACCCGGTAATGAAGTCCATACCGATCTTGTCCCATTTCCATTCAGGAATAGCTAAAGGTTGAAGGGTGCCAGCAGGCCGTTGATGCACTGCTTTGACTCGACGACAAACATCGCAGTTAGCAATGAATTGAGCGATTTCTCTCTTCATCCTAGTCCACCAGAACCTCTGGCATAGGCCCTGATACATTTTGGTACTACCGGGATGAATCGTGAGAGGAGACTCATGAGCCTCCTTAAGGATCAGCTGCCGTAGATGTTGGTTCTTGGGAACTACTAAACAGTTCTTGAAGAAGACAACACCTCGATCATCCGTAGAGAAACTTCTAGCGACTCCGCTAGCAATGCTCTCCTGGAGTCAGGATATACCCTTATCACGATTCTGGGCAGCTATGATTTGATCCATAAGGGTAGGTTTCACCACCAAGGTGGAAAGGAATCCTCGAGGAACAATGTGAAGGTTAAGCTTACGAAATTCCTCGTGGAGAAGTGGTTGCCCTTGTTGTAACATTAAGTTGTTACAATAAGACTTACGACTTAGTGCGTCAGCCATGACATTGGCCTTCCCAGGGGTGTAAGTGATTCCTAAGTTGTAATCTGTGAGCAATTCAACCCAACGTCTTTGCTTGAGATTCAGATCCGGTTGGGTGAAGATGTATTTCAGGCTTTGGTGATCAGTGAAAATTTCACAGCAATTACCAAGAAGGTAATGTCGCCATGTTTTGAGTGCGTGGACTACAGCTGCAAGCTCTAGATCATGTGTAGGATAGTTATCCTCATGTGGACGCAACTGTCGAGATGCATAAGCAATCACTTGACGATCTTGCATGAGTATGCAACCTAGTCCTTGTCGCGAGGCATCGCAGTAGATAATAAAATCCTTGGAAAAGTCTGGTGGTACCAGTACGGGTGCAGATGTCAGGCGTCTTTTTAGTTCCTGAAAGCTGGACTCGCACTGTGGGGTCCATTCAAACTTTTTATCTTTCTTGAGGAGTTCAGTTAGAGGATTAGCAACCTTGGAGAAATTCTCGACGAAGCGTCGGCAATAGCTCGCTAAGCCAAGGAAACTCCTAACTTGCTTGACCGATTCAGGGGGAGTCCAATCAAGGACGGCTTGAACTCGCTCGGGATTGATGGCAATACCCTTACCAGAGATCACATGGCCTAGATAGGTCACTTCTGGCAACCAGAATTCACACTTGGAGAATTTGGAATAAAGGCGGTGCTCTCGAAGTTTCGTCAATACCAGCCTTAGATGTTCGGCATGATCTTTCTTGTTCTTGGAGTAGATGAGTATATCATCGAGGTATACCACGGCGAATTTATCCAAATACTCCATGAATATAGAATTCATTAGTCGGGAGAAGGTGGCTGGGGCATTGGTTAACCCGAAGGACATGACGGTGTACTCGTATTGGCCATAACGAGTAACAAAGGCCGTCTTAGGAATGTCCCCATTCTTAATTTTGATTTGATGGTAACCCAACCTCAAATCCATTTTGGAAAAGACTGAGGATCCAGCAAGCTGATCATATAGATCGTTGATCCTGGGGAGCGGATACTTGTTCTTTATGGTGAACAGATTGACAGGTCGGTAATCTACAACCATCCGTTCGGTTCCATCCTTCTTCTTGACGAAGAGGACGGGACAAGCCCAAGGGGAAGAACTAGGACGGATGAAACCCTTCTTCAAGGACTCATCGAGTTGTTTCTTAAGCTCAGCTAGTTCTAGGGGTGCCATCTTACAGGGTCTCCTAGACATTGGGACAGTTCCTGGAATAAGATCTATCACGAACTCGACATCTCTGTCAGGTGAAACACTTGGCAGTTCTTTCAGAAAAACATCTGGAAAGTCACGGACTACCGGAATATCTTCGAGTTCTGGTAGAGGGCTAGCATTAAGAGAGTAGAGCTAACGCTCAGCCATTCGGGTCAAGACATTGACTGTCTTGCCGGATGGATGTGTAAGTTGAACGGTCCTAGTGTAGCAATCAATCTTGGCATAATGAGCCGTCATCCAGTCCATACCCAAGATGATGTTTATGTCCGAGGACTTGAGAGCGATTAATGATGCAAGGAAAACAAGTCTATCGACAAGAATTTCATTTCCATGGCTTACCCTAGAGGTTTGCCACTTTGAACCAGGAGTTTGAATAACCATGGAAGTGGGCATGTCACAAAAAGTCATGTTGTGCATTCGAGCATAGCTCTCAGACATGAACGAATGGGATGCTCCAGTATCGAAAAGAACAGATGCCGGATGGCAGTTAACGAGAAGTGTACCATGGACGACGTTAGGATCCTCATAAGCTTCCTCAGCGGAGACATAGTTGACATGACCACGTGCAGTGGGGATTGGCTTGACATAGTTCGCCTTGGCGGTTGGCTTACCACGGCCAACGGGCTTTCCTGGCTGGTTCTGAGGACACTCACGCATGTAGTGCCCCGGTTCTCCACACTTGAAACATGTCATAGTGCCAGTGCGTGGAGCAAAGTTGGTAGGTGGTCCTCCATAAGTCTTGGCAGGTGCATACTGCTGAGTTGGGCGAGGCGCCTCGTAGGATGGCCTCGTTGTATACTTGGGTGGCGGAGCAGTGTTAGGAACCCACACACGGCGCTTGTGAGAGCCAGAGCCGGATGAGGAACCAAAGTCACGAGGATGCTTGCGTGTGGCTTCGAAATCAGTCTGGCCTGTCTCAGCACTGATATCTTTGTTCACCAACTTCTGGAAGGAGGTGCACTCGTGCAGACGTAGATCTCGGCGGAGTTCAGGGCTGATTCCCTTGCGGAACCTCGCCTACTTCTTGGCATCGGTGGATACTTCCTCAGGTGCATAGCGTGCCAAGTTGCCAAACTCGCGACTATAGCCATCCACGGTTAACCGGCCCTGGGTGAAATTGCAGAATTCCTCCCGCTTGCGATCCATGAGACCTTCTGGAATGTGATGTTCACGAAATGCCTCACTGAACTCAGCCCAAGTAGTGATTTGGCCAGCAGGACGCATAGCCTCAAAGTTTTCCCACCATAGACTGGCAGGGCCCTCAAGATGGTAGGCGACGTAGGTAACCTTGTCAGCTTCGGCCACACGTCCAGAGTGTAGCTTGTGGGTGATACTACGTAGCCAGTCATCCACATCCAAAGGTTCAGTGGAATGATGGAACTTAGATGGGCACATCTTGATAAAGTCATTGATTGACACCACGTTATTCCTCTGACGGAACCCAGTGTTCTGCTCTATTCATTCCAGCAGACGGTTGGTCTCTCTCTTGTTCCGTTCTACATCGAGCATAACTTCAGCCAAGGAGGGTGGCTGGGGCAGATTCTCATCTCTAGCCCCACTAGCCTCACCCTGCTCCTGAGTAGCAGGAGTGCTGCGAGTGTTGACCATCCTAGGAAAACAAAACAATGGTTTAGATAAGGATGGCAAAAACTTGACATAGGAGTGCAGAATGTAATGGACGACACGAAGTGCAGAGATGTTCATCCGTACGACATGGTAATATAGAAACTTCCATATATACACCAGTGGTCATACACACCATACATAGTTTAGTACAAGCCAAGGCTAAAGTACAACTGCGGTGAAAGACCATACATCTCATCAGAGGCATTCCAAGCTCCTATACATTATTTAACTACACCTCCGGAACTCAGTACTAGCTAAGTCATATTCCAAAAGACACGCAGGACTGTGGGAATACAACTACTACGATACTACTACCGCCACGGTCTAGCTCAGACATTCCCGTAGTAATCTTCGTAAAGATTACCACCATAGCCTGGAAGTGGAACAGATGGATCTTGAAACTCTCGAGCACTCGAAGGCTGTGGACCATAGGGACATGGATGTGGCCTCGATCCCGATGCTGGTGGTAACCGACGCCCACGTGGAGGTGTAATACCCCCAACGTCACGCCAATCCATACGATCAGGCAGACGAGTCCGCACGGGGTACAAATCCCGCATATCCAGATATCCGGCATGCACAGCAGGTGCAAACCGTGTCAAAGTAGTCCAGTGGGCGGCTCAAGTGTTATACAGCTCCATCCGGAGGGCACGGACCTCACGGTCCCTATCCTCCAACATCTGGACAGTAGTCTGAAGCAGTGGCTCCTCATGAGCAGCATCAGTATACAGACCAGTGTAGTAGCCTTCCTCTCCGCGAAGTGAAGCTGGCTGGTAACAGAACTCAGTGTTCAGCAGCAGGGCATGCCTAGCCCGGAGGATGGTCATCATCGAATAAGCGGCATCCTGCACTACCATATCGATAGTAATTCCAAGTCCATAAGACCAATGGATGGGGTCATTAGCTCTGGGATATGAGGGGTATATCCGGACTGTGCAGAAATACTGACTCTGGTTGCAATCCCGGTACTGTTCCTCCACGGTGTACTCAGGATACCAGCGGTAGCCGGTCTCAGTCAACACACGGACTAGCATGGCCGTGCGACCGGGCACATTAATGCACCGAGTCAAACGAACCACTTGGTGAGGTGTGCGGCCAGACATCTGAAACACGAAATAATGCAAAGGCATTAGAATTTCTGGAAGATATCGGGCAGCATAACAACTGTAAATGCTCAAAAAAAAGATTTTGAGACATCATACAAATGATAGCATAGCCACTCAACAATATCATATCAAGGTTCCGGGTCCAACTAATCATCATACTAAAAGGGTAGAAACTGAACTGAGGCTTCAAACCAACAATCCTAAGAGTCTACGGATTAGTAACACGTGAACCTAGTAAGGATGAGAGGCCTAGTCCTAAACCCCCGTAGAAAGAATAGACTGACTCAGATCAGAAGGCATAAGGTAAAGAAGTAAAAAGAGCCTTACGTTCCCTTCCACAATCAATTCCCCTACATATAACTAAGAATTTTTCTAGACTCAACATCTACCAGTTTGGCTTGAGAAACCTACAGGCAGTCCGGCTCTGATGCCAACGCTGTCAGGACCCCGATCCTAAGTCACACCGATCTAGCTTGTAACACGTCATATCACTTTGCAGCCTCACGCACGGTATCCCCACGGGTGCCACCTTACCTGGCCCGGGACCGTTTGCGCATTTTGGCACACGTATATGACAGTGTCGCTAGCATACATATGACAGAGAACCCGGGCCGACATGGCTAGTTATAAACCAAAAGTGGCACTAAATTACAGAGACAGGCATCCATGACCCAGCAACGAACATGTCAGTCATCAATGTATGAACCCAAGTCGTAGCAAGCTACATGGACTTAAGGAACAACGCGTGACATTTCCCCTAAGGGACAGACATAGGAACGAAGAAGGACACATGCCGGCCAGCCTACGTGTTCCGAGAAGAAGCAAGCTACCAAGGCTCATTGGAAGCACTAGGAGGCATTTCCCTGTAAGATAGGCTACCAAAGGAAAACAACTAGGTGTCGGATCCCACACATACCAAGCATTTCAATCATACACACAATATGCTCAATATGTGCAAATACAACATTGCATCACAACAGAACTCTATGACTCAAAGTACTTTATTTAAGAGGCTCCAAGAGCCATACATAACATATCCATACAGGTAGGGGTCACATGACCCAACACTCAAGTCATACAGTCATACAAGCACAAGCGGAAGCTAACATGTCTGAGTACAGACAACTTGGAAAATAAAACAGGCTTGGTGTAGCCTGACTATCTACAAGGCCATTCACAAGCTCCAGATCTCCGTCTGGGTAACAAGCTACTCGTCGACGTCAACGTCTATGTAGAACCCATCAGAAGTGGCAGGGTTCTCCTCTGCAACAGTTATTAAGCAAACATGAGTACAAAGGTACTCATCAAGTCTTACAACAGAACCTATCATACATGCAACATTATCAACAAGGGTAGTGGAGTTCATAGCAGCAAGCCAGCTTTGACTCTTGGCTAACCTATACTATGACTCTCAACAGATTGCAAGATAATACTAGTACACGAGTCCTCTACTCACCACAACAATACACCACCGTGGATCCTCTTCCGTCATCCTACGAAAGGGCCATCCACGGCACTCACACTTGTCTTGAGGCTTTTAGTAGTATCCATCAACTTGTCTATGAACTGTAAGAGTAACCAAGTAGTCCGTACCGCAAACAACGGCTATTCGAATAGATTGATAACCCTGCAGGGGTGTACTTCCTCACACATGTTTTCACCACTTAGCGTCTGCACACGACATGTGCTCGGCAGACTTCAAGCGAAAGCCGACGTGGGTGTAGACCACGACCTAACCAACCACTCAAGTCTCTCGTCCAAGTTTATCGCCTATTTGGGTTCCATCCGTGGGGTGATCCGGCCGGGGTGTCGCTCACGGCCCCAAACGATGTGTACAGGGTTCCCGAGTCACCAAACGGGCGACCGGTATACTGTGCCACGTACCTGTCGCATCACAGCCCACCCCGAGGGTCAGCGCTACGCACGACCACCAGTAAACTACAAACACCAGAAACTAGTTGCAACTCCTGGATAGAGAACATGGGCAGTCAATAAGTCGAGCGGGGTCATATTTCAGGGCCCAATGTGTGGTAGTAGTTGTAACTTGAACCACACATACAGATCTCAGGTCCTATGGACGGTTCCAATGAAACAACCCACCATGTACTCCTACATGGCCTTTCATCGATACTTTTACCAAACATGTTCCACACTTCCCTCTCTTTACCGAGTATGATAATTTCACTATGATCCATCACCCAGATGAACCAGACCTGACACAACTCTAAGCATAGCAGGCAACATAAACAAATAGCATGGTTAATCACACATCACATGGCTCAGTCAACTCCTACACATGCTAGTGGGTTTCAACTATTTACTATGGCAAAGACAGGTCATGCAAGGGAATAGGGTTCAACTACCGCAGCAAGTAGCAGTTCACACGTTGTTGCCTTAATGCAGTAAAAGAGAGCAGGAGCGAGAAGATGGGTTTGTATCGGAATGATCAATGATTGCTTGCCTGACAGAGTCGTTGTCGGGTACTGCTCTTCAGTTGGATACGCAGAGGTATCCTCGGGAGCAGGACCTACCACGGAGAACACCGGTGATACAATCAATAAGCAAACAGATGCAACAATATGATGCATGTTCATGATATGGCAAGCTGCATGTGTTTTGGGCTAATGCATCTATAAACAGAAGGGTTTGAGCCCATTTGAATCAAAGATTCAAATTGAATCCCAAACTATTATTTATTTAATGATCATTATCATGTTTTAATGTAAACAGCAAGGCTAACTTGCTCAAACATGCATGAAACCAGTGCCATTGGAAAGATTGGATTTTTCTGATCAATTTTCATATATAAATCTTTTCCATCTGAGCTACTGTTGAATTTATATGATTTTTTGAAGTTTAAAGTATTTTCTGGAATTTCCTGAATTGTTTTAAATCAAATAATCCCAGAAAATCATTTACTGCATCAGCATGACATCATGCTGACGTCAGCCAGTCAACAGGGCGTCCAGGTCAAACCTGACCAGTGGGCCCCACTGGTCAGTCTCTCAGTACTAACTAAAAAGAGCTTAACACTAAACTAAAAGTTAACACAGGCTGGGCCCCACATGTCAGTGGCTCACTAAACTAATGACAGGAATTAGTACTTAATTAAAAACCTAAACTGAAACTAGTCAACAGACCGCCCCACATGTCAGTGACACGGGAGGGGTCCAGGCGTGGTCAAAACAGGTCAACCCCACCGGCGACTCGCCGCCCGCGAGAGCCAGGACAGCGGCGCGGCTCGGAAATAGCGTTCCGATGACCAAATTAGCAGCGGAGGGCATCTACAAAGAGCTGGAGGAGTCGCGCATCCAACGGGACAGGTTGGAGCAGCTGGGGTGGCCGGAAACGACGGCGGCGACCTCAACACCGGCGGCCGCAGCTCGGGTGCCGATAAAAACTGTGGCACAGGGCATCGAAGGTCCAACGGTTGGTTCCTACGGGTGCTACGAGCGCTCACGAAGACGACGGGCATGTGCATGGAGCCAATTGGGCACCGGAGCCTCGTCGACGATGATCTTGTGCGGCGGCGTGCTACGGCGAGCAAGGGGGTGGCGTCTACGGCGAGCAAACGGAGCGGGGAGGAGAGGGGTTCGACTCAGGAGCTCACAGGGAGGCGGATGAGATGCTCAGCGGGCTCGGGGAAGCGTCGAGGCGGGCGCATGGTCGCCGGTGATCTCCATGGCCGTAGGTTGAAGACGGCGACGGTGATGGTGAAGCAGGGCTTCTGGCGTCGTGTAGCTCGGTGCGGAGGACGAGGAGGACGAGGCGGAGCTTCTGGGCAAAACGGTTGGGCGAGAGAGGCACGGTGGCTACGGCGAACGGCATCGGTGGCGACGGTGGCGCTCGGCCACGAGGCGCGGAGCGAGAGAGACGAGGCAGGAAGAGAGGGGAGCGGTCGAGGGGGTCGGGGGGGTCTGCGTGGCGACGTCCAGAGCCATCCAGGGCGTCGAAGGGAGTGGCCAGGCGGGCAGGAGGTGGCCGGCGCGTCGGCGGCGCTCGCCACCGAGCTGCTTCGTGTGCTGGCACGGTGAAGAAGACGGGCGTGCCCCTAGTGGGCTGGGCCATGCTGGGCCAGACAGGTAAGTGGGCCTCAGCTAAGTCTCTGCTTCCCCTTTCTTTTTTATTTATTTTTTGTTTCATTTCTTTTGCCACTTTGTTGAATTAATAAAAATGCTAAAACATTTTTATAGCTCATAAAACTAGTCATGCCCACTATATATAATATGAACAGTATGGAACATTTTAGTTTATGATTATTTGGGCACACAAAATATTTTATAGCATTTAAATGCCCAAATGCAATTACAATATGAATTAATCCAGAGACCTTTGGATGTCCTAGAAAATTGTGCACCATTTTTGGCAGAGGTTTAAGACCAAGGCAAAGATGATGAACATTTTTTAAGGGCATTTTGGGTACATTGGAAAAGTTTTTATTAAACCCTAGTTGTTAGAAGAGGGGTGCTGGGGTTTCTGTAATTCCCATTTCAAGTTTCTGTTGAAAGTAAACATGATGCACACTCTAGCTAGTCCTAATGCAAGCACTGACTAGGGATGTGACACTCTGCATGACCTGTCCTTGCCACAGTAAATAGCAAAACCTTACTAGCATGGTTAGGAGTTGCTTGAGCCCCAGTTGTGATCTTTACCATGCTATGTCTGCTATGCTTGATATGCTTAGAGTTGTGTCAAGTCTGGTTCATCTGGTGATGGATTGGAGTGAATCGATGGTGTTCTGATGATGAGAGCTAAGTGTGTGAACACGATTTGGTAAAGGTAGCGATGAGAGGCCATGTAGGAGTACATGGTGGGTTGTCTCATTGAGGTCGTACTTAAGAACTGAGTCTAGTGTATGTTATCCAAGACAGTTACTACCACACATTGGGTTCCGGTAACTCGGCCCCTCTGAACTTATTAATTGCCTTGATCTCTGTCTAGGAGTTGCAACTAGTTTCTCGTGTTTGTAGGTCATGCTATTTGTCTACCAAGTGGCACCCAGCCAGGTGGGTTTTGGACAGACTAGGCACCGTGACACGGTGTACCAAGCGTACTTCCATCCGTCAAGGTGGGCTTGGGAACCCTCCACACATCGTTTGGGGCCGTAAAGGAAACTTCGGCTGGACTTCCCTAGCGGGTTCAGCCTTAGATAGGCGATAAACCTGGACTAGAGTCTTGTGTGGTTAGTCAGGTTGTGGCCGACACCCTCACCAGGCTTCTGCTTGAAGGTTTGCCGAGATACATGACGTGTATACGGTGGTAAGTCATGAGTGCGTGTGTGAAGAAGTACACCCTGGCATGGTAATGATATATTCAAATAGCATGTCTACGGATATGGACTACTTGGAAAACTTATATGGTCATAGACAACTTGAAGTGGATACCTTAAAATGCGCAAGATAAGCGTGAGTGCTATGGATGGCCTTCTCGTAGGGAGACGGGAGAGGATCCATAGTTGTGTATTGTTGTGGTGATTAGTGGACTCGTGTGCGCTTTCTCACCTCAAAGAAATTAATGGTAGTCGTAGAAAAGGATAGCCAACGAGTCAAACCTGGCTTGCTGCAGCTAAACCCCACAATACCCCTCCTAATACTAATGCATGTATGATAAGATCTGATGTAAGTGTTACTGAGTAACTTTGTACTCACGTTTGCTTAATTTATGTTTTGTAGAGGAGACTTCGATCTCACTAGTAGTTCTACATGGACTTTGACGAGTAGCTTGTATCCCAGCTATCATCTTGTACCCTTGGGAGGGTCTTGTAGATAGTCAGGCTTCTCGGCCTTTTTCTTTTGTAGTTGTCTATACTCAGACATGTATATGCTTCCGTTGCTTCTATGACTATGTATGTTCGATCATGTGACCCCTGTTTGTAACATCATGTTATGTTTGGCTCTTCAGAGCCTCTTAAATAAATACTTGAGTCGTAGAGTTATGTTGTGATGCCTTGTTGTATCTACACATATTGTGCATATTGTGTGTATGTTTGAAATGCATTGGTATGTGTGGGATCCGACAGATAGTTGTTTATTCTTTGTGGCCTTCTGTCAGGACCGGTTTTCCGGGATATTAATTTCCCAGTAAATGGCCCTTGTGCTCACCAGCCCCAGGATTACTGTTAGCTGATGAGACACAAACTTGATACAGAAATTCCAAGCGAAATATAAAATATGTAGTACAAGACCATTCTGGTCCATGAGTACAACAAAAGGTCTCTAGTGGTTGATGACGGAAGCGGTTTGCGATACATCAGCGTCTATGGGACTCCATTTCCCACAGGAACAGCTGACCTGGATAATTCCTATCTTCGCGCGTCTGCTATCTCCATTGCCTAGGTTCCGGGGCTGTCGTCGTTGTGCTCCTCTCCAAGCAAGAAATCTGGCCAAGACAATAGCCAGGGACAAGCCAGTGAGTACTTTGAATGTACTCGCAAACATCATGAAAACAGGTATAACATAACAGGTGATAATCATGCACTGAAATAATCCATGATCACTTAGTCAGTCCCAAAATAAAATTCATGATGCACATGAGCAGGTCATTTGTACTAAACAGGAATAAGCAATCAGCGAATGAAGATAAAATAAACCGATCGGGTGTCTGAAGTGATGCCTCGAAAGGATAATAATATAAAGCATGCCTCAGTCGGGCGTCTGAGCGACGCCACATAAAGGGCTTATAAAGAAAATAAATAACAAGTATGCCACAGTCGGGCGTCTCAGCGACACCACATAAAGGGCTTATAAGGAAAATAAATAACAAGTATGCCACAGTCGGGCGTCTCAGCGACACCACATAAAGGGCTTATAAAGAAAATAATAACCAAACATGCCACAGTCGGGCGTCTGAGCGACACCACATAAAGGGCTTATATGAGAAATATCACAGGAAATATCCGGGAGGTAGAACCATCCCAGGGATACTCAACAATTCAACAACAATATAAATGGTTAGTCCACAATAATAATAAACACAATCATCATTCGTCACACGTCATGATCAATATTTTGGTTTAGAAGTTTTCCTCCGAAGACCGACACTAAGACCGACACTTGACCCTTCCCAGACTGTAGTCCTTAACCGCGGATACGACTATTCGAATAGATATAAACTCTGCAGAGGGTGTACTCTTTACCCACGAGTAACGGATTCCTTCAGTCCACCGGGACTAATTCCGCTTACGGTCTTTGAATTGAAAACACACCCAACCAGCACACACCAGCTTAACTTACCGGTGCCTGGAATCACCCACGACACTTGTTAAGCAAAACTCTAAGTGGGGAGGCTACAACCTCGATTAGCATGGGATCAAATTTATATCGCGCGCTACTAAGGGGTGCCCCCCTCTCGGCCCCAACCGGAAACACCCATGCCCCCGGACCATGTGGCATGCCTACCGGATGCACCCGGTATCTTCCACCATGGCCTCTCTGTACGGTGTGTGCCAGGAAAGGGGTTGACAACTTACTGAACCGTACCCTGCCCGCGGCAGGGACAAGTGGTAGCACGAAAACAAGCATGGGGGTTACTGGAACAAGACTCGATCTATGGTCGACTCGGGAGGCTTATGTGTTCCCTGCATGGTTAGCACAACAGATACTTTTCACAGTTTTCCTGACAGGGTCACCACTCATCATGCCCCATCATGCCTCACGGCACATCCTCGCCACAACGAGATGTCCGTCACGTGGTTGTGTTCACCGGAACACAATCCTCCTTCGGACTCCATCCGAACTGTCACCAGGCACATGTGGCATGAGAAGTGGCTACTGTCACCAATGTCACACATATAACAGAAAAGATTTTCACCATATGATGATATGCATGAGTATGACTACCACATGAAATAACGCTACTCCATTTTAGCATATTGATGGAGTTCATATGTTCTAGCAAACAACACACAACTTATGTCATAATGGAGTTCAAGATGCTTGCCTTCAAGGTGCAGAGAGGTGAGGTGCACCCCAAAACTTTTGAAAGTTTTGATCTTCCCTCCAAATCCTATTTTTGAAAATATTCAAATTAACACATACTTTAAAAACAGTACAAAAAGTTGTCCTAATTATTTTTGAAATAAATCTTAAAATAAACTAGGTGAAATTTGAGAGAGGTAGGAAAAAGAATCAACTCATTTGGAGTTTTATTTAAAAAGATATGTCCAGTCAAAGATGTGGTCAACTCTGGTTTTAAAATAAAAACTGAAAAAGAAAACGGTTCGGTCTGGCTTACGCTTTCCTGAACGAGAAAGCGTACTTACAGAAATGCGCCTCCACTTAGGACGAGCTGGAGCGGTGCTGACTCACCGACAAGCGGGGCCCGCGCTGTCAGGTTCATCTCCCTCCTCTCGCGCGTGCTGGTACAGAGACAGGGGCGAGTTCCCGCGGCGATCCCCGGCGACACAAGTCACCAATCGACGTGCTCTTGATATGGGGATGATCGGGAGGAGGCACCGCATCCATCTGCGGTGGTTAGGAGCGCGGGGGAGCTCGGGGGTGAGAGCACCTTCCTCCATGGCGGAGGGGAAGCTTCGGGCCTCGGGGAATTCCTCCTACGGTGGTCTTAGGCGGAAAGAGGGAATGGAGACGGGTCCTCTGCATCTGAGGGACTCGGTTGGAAGGCACTAGGCAAGGGGAAGAGCAGTAGGGGGCTCCAGGTTTGACCACGACGGTGGTGGCGGAATCCTGACCGGAGGCGGGGAGGAAGACCACTACCGGCCGTTTGGTGGCTTGGAGAGGCTCTAAGGGAGAGGCGGGGCGCTGCGCCATGCTGGGGAAGCAAGGAAGAGCCCTTTTATAGGCGCGCGCTGTCGGTTCTGCGGCTTCCCGTGGATAAGCACGACGGCGGCGATGGCGGTTCGTCGCCTCTGTAGCCGGGGCGACGTGGCGGAGCTCTGGGGGCATGCCAGGAGCTAGCGGACGAGCTGCGACTGCTCCAGGGGCTAGCTGGCGCGCGTGGATGGTTTGGGCGGTGCTGGCCACGGCAGAGACGGCAGTCGGCGGTCGTGGCGGCTTGCGGGGAAGACGGGGGAAGGCTGCGGTGCTCGTGAACGAACAGGACTGGCCTTGGCGCTATGCTGCGTGCGGCAGAGGGCTGGGATAAGCTCGGGGGTTGGTGAGGCGGCTCGGGCAGGCGCGTGCAAAACGCACGCTCTGCTCGTGCCCTCGGCATGCCCACCACCCATTCGACGAAATGCCAATGCATTCTAGAAAGCTCGGGTTAGGGTAAGACTTAACAGGGTAGCTAGGTTGGTTACTATAGCTCCATTAGACATGCTGGTTTGGCACAGAAAGCAACTCCACAATGCAAACTAAAAACTATGCCAATTCTGTCCTGGCGCACAAGGTGCTCGACAGAATGCCATGGGCATCTAGGGATCTCTTCTGGTGGCCAAAAGCTCCAGGTTGGGGTCTCTTTAGGTGTAGGTGATGGTGGTAAGGTTAGTTTGGCAAAACCAGAAACTTGTTAGTGCAAGTTTTTGAGAAAACCAAATCTGGACAGAAAATGTAGGCTATTATTGCATGGACCAAAATTATACAAATGGGTCCAATATCCTGGACTTAAGGGTTTGGTAGCAAGCACTAATAGCAGGAAAGATCCCAAGTTCACTAGAGAAATCTAAAATAGGGTTGCAGTGCAAAACACCAAACTGGACCAGAATGAAAAAGAGGATGTTTTGCTCAAAATTCATAAAACACAAAGCTGGATTTTTGCATAAAAATGAGTTATATGCATCTACTGTCATCTCCAAATTTTGGTGGAATTTTTAAAGAAATATTTAAATAGGTTGCAGTGCAATGGGAGCCCTTGAAAGAATAGAAAAGCCATTTTAAAAGAATTGATGCTTGGCAAAAGTATTATAAAAATGCTTCCACTTGCATACCCAACAAAAATCAAATGTTTTAAGAAAGCATTCAAGCCCCTCAATATTATCCAAAAGTTTCAGATAAGAGGGAAAAATTTAAAAATCCAGGGAAAAGAAGCAGTTCTGAAATTAATAGAAAAGCCAGAAAATAGAAATTAAATCTTTCTGACAAAATTCTAATTAATAGAACAAGATTAAATTTTTGGGGTGTTACACCTTCCTTTTGGGGAAATGTCTCCTAGTGCTTCCACTAAGCCATCGTAGTTTGCTACTGCTCCGAAACACTTGGGTTTGCCGACATGTGTCCTTCTTTGCTCCTGTGTCTATCCCTACGGGGAAATGTCACGTGGTGTTTACTGATGTTGCTTAAAGCTACGTCGGTATTTCCCCAAAGAGGAAGGGATGATGGAGCATAGTGGCGGTAGGTATTTCCCTCAAATGTGAAACCAAGGTTATCGAACCAGTAGGAGAACCAAGCAAGACAACGTAAACAGCACATGCACACAAATAACAACTTCTCGCAACCCGGCGTGTTAAAGGGGTTGTCAATCCCTTTCGGGGTACGGCGCCTCAAGATAGGCAAAACGGACATGAGGAATTTGTAGTAGATTGATAGATAGAACGCCAAATAAAACAAATAAGAATAAATCGCAGCAAGGTATTTTTGTATTTTTGGTTTAATAGATCTGAAAATAAATGCAAGGAAAAAGTAGATCGCAAAAGCAAATACTCCCTTCGTTCCTAAATATAAGTCTTTTTAGAGATTCCACTACAAACTACATACGGATGTATATAGACATACTTTAGAGTGTAGATTCACTCATTTTACTTCGTAGTTGGCAAAACAAAACCAAAATGCCGGAGAATAAATACGAGGCTATAAGAGATCATGCATATAAGAGATCAAAGAAACTCAAAAAACTTTCATGGAAAGATAGATCTGATCATAAACTCAAAGTTCATCGGATCCCAACAAACACACCGCAAAAAGAGTTACATCATATGGATCTCCAAGAAACCATTGTATTGAGAATCAAAAGAGAGAGAGAGAGAGAGAGAGAGAGAGGAAGCCATCTAGCTACTAACTACGGACCCGTAGGTCTACAAGGAACTACTCACGTATCATCGGAGAGGCACCAATGGAAGTGGTGAACCCCTTCATGATGGTGTCTAGAATGGATCTGGTGGTTCTGGACTCTGCGGCGGCTGGATGAATATTTCGTCGACTCCCCTAGGGTTTCTAGAATATTGTGGTATTTATAGAGCAAAGAGGCGGTGCGAGAGGCCACCGAGGTGGGCACAACCCACCTGGGCGCGCCAAGGGGCCTGGCATGCCCTGGTGGGTTGTGCCCCCCTCGGGCACCCCCAAGGTGTTGCCTTGGCCCATCAGGTGTCTTCTGGGCCATAAAAATTCTCCAAAAAGTTTTGCGGTGTTTGGGCTCCGTTTGATATTGATTTCCTACGATGTAAAAAACATGCAGAAAACAGCAACTGGCACTTGGCACTATGTCAATAGGTTAGTACCAAAAAAGATATAAAATGACTATAAAATGATTGTAAAACATCCAAGAACTATAATATAATAGCATGGAACAATAAACAATTATAGATACGTTGGAGACATATCATTTACCGGAGTCCTGATAGCTTGCTACAGCCCGGTTACACTCGCTGCTGACCGATAGGTGCATTGTTGGGTCATGTATGCTTGTCCCTGTAAGTTTTTGCCACCTTGGTTTACGGCTAGTCATGTCGGCCCGGGTTCTTTTTCATATGGATGCTAGCGACATAGTCATATACGTAAGCCAAAAGGCGCAAACGGTCCCAACCAGGTAAAGGCAACAATCGTGGGTTACCGTGCGTGAGACCACAAAGTGATATGATGTGTTACATGCTAGACCGGTGTGACTTAGTATCGGGGTCCCGATAGCGTGGCCAAAAGATTATTAGAGGCATCAATGGGACGAATTGTACGACAGGCCTTTAACAGGCCCAAAGTCAGGCTGGGCTAAACTATAGTCGTTGTGATCACGGGCCGTTAATGGGCTAGATGTTGTGTCGGACATTATATGGCCCATGGGCAGCACAGGCCATTGCTAGGCCGAAAGACTCACTGGGCTGAAATGGGCACATGCCCACATTAGGCTTCTAACAGGCCGAAAACTCACTCAACCATAATGGGGCCCAAAGACTGAGCGAACAATGAACAGGCCAGTTCTGGCGGTGGGCCGTAAATGGGCTATGTTTAAGCAAGCCATTGGTGAGCCAGCCCACTAGTACCTGATTAAATTATATGGGCCTTTGACTGGGCCGGCCTTTTTAACCTAAATGGGCCTCTGTTGGGTCGTGCCACATGTCGACGTATCATAGGCGCCTCCTATCCACTAGACGATTGACGTCTGTCCCAACACGGAGCTGACACGTGGTTCCTTCAGCCAATGAGAATTTTACAAGTGGATCCAAAACCGGACCCGATAGCTTAACGGGTTATCAGATCCAAAACAGGACCCGATAGCTTAACGCCGACCCATTATGGTGGATGCCATGTGGCGGTCTGTCTTGACGAAAGCACTTCCATGATGCGCCATTTATCGTCATGGAAGTGGATCTAGATAACCCACAAGTGTAGGGCATCAGTTGTAGCCTCTTTAGATAAGTATGAGTGTTGAACCCAATGAGGAGCTAAAGGCAGAACAAATATTCCCTCAAGTTCTATCGACCACCGACACAACTCTATGCACGCTTAACTTTTACTTTACCTAGAACAAGTATGAAACTAGAAGTAGTTTGTAGTTTTTGTGGGATAGGTTTGCAAGAATATAAAGAGCACGCAAATAAAACTAGTGGCTGTTAAGATAAAGAAGCAATAAAGTTAATGATAGCGAGTGTGGAAAAGTGGTGGTAGGAGTTGTACAATTGCTCCTAAGCAATTGACTACGTTACTAGACTGATAGCAAGTTTTATGTGGGAGAGGCCACTGCTAGCATGTCATCCGTTACTTGGAATTCTATGCACTTATGATTGGAACTATTAGCAAGCATCCGCAACTACTAACGTTCATTAAGGTAAAACCCAACAATAGCATTAAGATATATTGGTCCCCCTTCAATCTCGTATGCATCAATTTCTACGCTAGGTTGAAGTTTATGTCACTCTTGCCCTCCAATATGTAGTCCTATCAACATACAACTAACCCTATGGTGTGATCCACGTGCGCGCTCATATAATGGGCACCAAAGGACATCAACATAACCACAAGCAATTTAAACCAGTCATAGCAATTCACCAATCACCCATAGGACAACGATAATCTACTCAGACATCATAGGATGGCAACACATCATTGGATAATAATATGAAGCATAAAGCACCATGTTCAAGTAGAGGGTAGAGCGGGTTGCGGGAGAGTGGACCGCAGTAGATTGATGGGGGAAGGTGATGGAGATGTTGGTGAAGATGACGGCGGTGTTGGTGTAGATCGTCGTCGCACGATGATGGCCCCGGTGGCACTCCGGTGCCACCGGAAACGACGAGGAGAGAGCCCCCCTCCTTGTTCTTCTTCCTTGACCTTCCCCCTAGGCGGGAGAAGGGATTCCCCTCTGGTCCATGGCCTCCATGGCGGCGGAGGGGTGAGAGCCCCTCCGAGATTGGATCTGTCTCTCTGTCTCTCTCTGTTTCTGCGTTCCCAGATTCTGGCCTTCCATCGTTTCTTAAATTCCCGGAAATCCGTAACTCCGATTGGGCTGATTTTTTAACACGATTTTTATCCGGATATTAGTTTTCTTGCGGTGAAAGAAGGGCATCAACCGCCTAACGGTGTGGCCACGAGGGTCCAGGGCGTGCCCCCCTGCCTCGTGGCCAACTCGGGCATCGTCTCCTGTTGGTTCCACTTCCCAAAATTCACATATATTCCAAAAAAAAAATCTTTGTCCGTTTTTATTCCATTTGGACTCCGTTTGATATGGATATTCTGCGAAACAAAAAACATGCAACAAACAGGAATTGGCACTAGGCACTGGATCAATATGTTAGTCCCAAAAAAATAGTATAAAAAATTGCCAAAAGTATATGAAAGTTGTAGAATATTGGCATGGAGCAATCAAAAATTATAGATACGATGGAGACGTATCAGCATCCCCAAGCTTAATTCCTGCTCATCCTCGAGTAGGTAAATGATAAAAAAGATAATTTTTGATGTGGAATGCTACCTAGCATAACCTTGATCATGTAATCTAATCATGGCACGAATATTAAGACACGAGTGATTCAAAGCAATAGTCTATCATTTGACATAGAAGAATTTAATACTCGGGCATCCCAACAAACAATCAAGTCTTTCAAAATATCAATGCTAAAGAACGTTATCCCTACAAAATCATATAGTCTTTTATGCTTCCCTTTTCTTAACACAAGGTACCCCTCATGCCCATCCCGGTGTCAGCCAAGCAATTGTTTTCATACTTTACTTTTTCGAACTTTTTCAACTCTTCACGCAATACATGAGCGTGAGCCATGGACATAGCACTATGGGTGGAATAGAAGGTGGTAGTAGACAAAAGTAGGGAGAAAGTCTCACATCAACTAGGCAAATCAATGGACTATGGGGATGTCCATCAGTCGATATCAATGTGAGTGAGTAGGGATTGCCATGTAACAGATGCACTAGATCTATAAGTGTATGAAAGCTCAAAAGAAAACTAGTGGGTGTGCATCAACTTGCTTGCTCATGAAGACCTACGGCATTTGAGGAAGCCTGTCGTTGGAATATACATGCCAAGTTCTATAACAAAAAATTCCCACTAGTATATGAAAGTGACAACATAGGAGACTCTCTATCATGAAGAACACGGTGCTATGATGAAGCACACGTGTGTAAAAAGATAGTAGCATTGTCCCCTTTTTTCTTTTTTTTCTTTTTTTTTACCTTTTTTTTTACCTTCCCTTTTTTTGGCCTTTCTCTTTTTATTTATTTGGCCTTTCTTTTTTTCTTTTCTTTTGGCCTTTCTTTTTTTTCAAGGGACAATGCTCTAATAATGATTTTCATCACACTTCTATTTACTTACAACTCGATATTACAAGTCGATAATAGAACAAAAATATGACTCTATATGAATGCCTCCGGCAGTGTACCGGGATATGCAATGATCTGGCGTAGCAATGACATCAAAAAACAGACAAGCCATGGAAACATCATGCTAGCTATCTTACGATCATGCAAGGCAATATGACAATGATGATGGTGTGTGTCATAATAAACGAAACGGTGGAGTTACATGGCAATATATCTCAGAATGGCTATGGAAATGCCATGATAGGTAGGTATGGTGGCTGTTTTAAGGAAGGTATATGATGGGTGTATGGTACCGGTGAAAGTTGTGTGGTACAAGAGAGGCTAGCAATGGTGGAAGAGTGAGAGTGCGTATAATCCATGGACTCAATGTTAGTCATAAAGAACTCACATACTTATTGCGAAAAATATATTAGCCCTTGAAGCAAAGATACTACGACGCATGCTCCTAGGGGGGAGGTTGGTAGGAGTTAACCATCGCGCACCCCCGACCTTCACGCAAAGATAAACAATCAAAATACAATGCGTGCCAATTTGGTTACATAGTTAGGAGACCATACGTGCATGCTTCGGGAATCACAAACCTTAACACCAATATTTTTACTAAACCATAATCATTCACTAGTACCTCCCTCATATTAGCATCTCTATATCACAAAACTATTGCAAGGAATCAAACATATCATATTTAGCGATCTAAAAGTTTATGTAGGATTTTATGACTAACCATATGAATGACCAATTCTTGTCAACTCTCTAAATAGATATAAGTGAAGCGAGAGAGTTTTAATTCCTTCTACAAAAGTTATGCCCACGCTCTAACAATTATAAGTGAAGAAAAAGAGCATTCTACAAATGGCGGTTTTCTATGTGAAGAGAAATAGGCAATCCAAACTTCAAATGATATAAGTGAAGCACATGAAGCATTCTATAAAGTCATACTCAAAAGATATAAGTCAAGTGCAAAGAGCATTCTATAAATCAACCAAGGACTATCTCATACCAGCATGGTGTATTTATTAAAAGAAAAAGAAAAAGCACACGACGCTCCAAGAGTTTACGCATATCATGTGAATGAAACGAATCCGAAAACATACCGATAGTTGTTGAAGAAAGAGGGGATGCCTTCCGGGGCATCCCCAAGTTTAGACGCTTGAGTCTCCTTGAATATTTACTTGGGGTGCCTTGGGCATCCCCAAGCTTGAGCTCTTGCCTCTCCTTATTCTCCTCACATCGAGACCTCATCGATCTTCGAACACTTCATCCACACAAAACTTCAACAGAAAACTCGGTAAGACCCGTTAGTATAATAAAGCAAATCACTACTCTAAGTGCTATTGCAAACCAATTCATATTTTGTTTCTGCATTGTAGCTACTGTAATATAACTTTTCGATGGCTTAATCCACTGATAGAAATTGATAGTTTCATCAAAACAAGCAAACTATGCATCAAAAACAGAATCTGTCTAAAACAGAACAGTCTCTAATAATCTAAACATTCACCATATTTATGATACTTAAAAAATTCTGCCAAAATTAGGAAAAATAAACAATTTGTGTAGAAATACAGTGCAAAAAGTTTCAGAACCATTTGACGCTCCAGCAAAAAATGTAAAGTCGCGCACTATAGAGAAAGTTTTTGTCCTGCACCGCACAAACCAACAAGCATTGTAAACATCCTAAAGGCAAACCTTGGCACATTATTTTTATAATACAATGGAATTGTACAAGGGGATAATTACTTTTGTTGAAAATTTTCTGTAATTATGATTCACAAAGTTTCCATGGGCATGAACAAAGTTCAAGGACGTCCCCCACTTTCACAATGCTCGTCTATATCACTTTCACTTTTCTTTTTGAAAAGTTTTAGGTTCCCCTCTTTATTTTTTTGTTTTTAAACTATATGAATGCACACAATAGAAATAAATGACTCTCTAAAACTTCTGGTATGCCTTCCTGGCAGCGCTTTCTTTATAGCCATTAAGCTAGGCATATAGTGCTCAAGTAGTGGATCCATCCGGATCCCAAGGTATATCAAAGCAAATTTTAATTAACAATGATTTGGCATTTAGTAGTGAGCACAAAGTGATATGTGTCATGAAACAACGAATTCTAACTCTCTTCCTATGCATCGGCATGTCATAAAAGAACAATTCATGCACATCAAGTAAAGGCCAATGCATAGTAGAAGAAGTTTCTTGTAATTTTATCGTGTTGGAAACATAGAGAGGTGGAGATGTAGTTCCTCTCTCATAATAATTGCAAGTAGGAGAAGCAAGCACATGCATATATTCATCAAAATCATCATGTGTAACGGAAAAAGGCAACCCGTCAATATAATCCTTAATAAGTGCAAACTTCTCCGATATAGTGTAGTTTGGAGAATTCAAAAAGATAATAGGACTATCATGTGTGGGTGCAATAGCAACTATCTCATGTTTAACATAAGGAACTATAGCAAGTTCATCTCCATAAGCATAATTCATATTGGCATCTTGGCCACAAGCATAGCAAGCATCATTAAAAAGGGATATTTCAAAAGAATCAACGGGATCATAGCAATCATCCTTCGGTAAGCACGAAGGGAAATTAAACAATGTATGAGTTGAAGAGTTACTCTCATTAGAAGGTGGGCACGGGTAGCTAATCCTCTCTTCCGCCTTTTGTTCTTCGCTCTCCTCGTCATCTTTTTCATCTAATGAGCTCACAATGCCATCAGTTTCTTCTTCCATAGTTTCCTGCAAAATATTAGTCTCTTCTTGGACAGCGGAGTCTTTCTCAATAAATGCATCAATATTGGAGTAATATTCATAATTCAAATAGAAATATTTCAATATAGCAAGATTTTCAGGCCTAGAAACATCATCATCAAAAGCATCATTCTTTTTAAACAGAGATTCAATTCCATAAGCACCCTTAAAAGCAATGAATTCTTCTATTTGTTCCACATCATAATAATCATATATACCATTAGCAGCTAGGGTTTCATTTATCATTAAATTTGCATGAAAAGGGAAGGTGTGGAGCCTTCATCCTAGAGCAACAAGTATAATCATATCTCAAGCATAGTTGCCGAGCATACCAATGCAACAAATGAATTTGATCCCATAACAGTTTCCCATTTTGTGTCAAGCGATAATCCCTAAAGTATTCACGTTGATCCAATGTTACTCCCATTACATAGTTGAATGGGGTTTTCTCAGGATTATCAAAGTAGTACATAATATCTTTCACATAATGAGCATCGAGGGTTTTAGGAGGTTCCCCATCTCCATGAGTAGCAAGTACACCTAAGTTTTTTGGTATTTCGTGTTCCATATCCATAACTAAAGATAGAGAACAACTTAGAGCAGCAAATAAAATCTACTTAGTGATAAAGCAAACAAGCACACACGAGAATATTCACCCCACGCTATTGCTCCCCGGCAACGGTGCCAGAAAAAGGTCTTGATAACCCACAAGTGTAGGGGATCAGTTGTAGCCTCTTTCGATAAGTAAGAGTGTCGAACCCAACGAGGAGCTAAAGGCAGAACAAATATTCCCTCAAGTTCTATCGACCACCGATACAACTCTACGCACGCTTGACGTTTACTTTACCTAGAACAAGTATGAAACTAGAAGTAGTTTGTAGTTTTTGTGGGATAGGTTTGCAAGAATATAAAGAGCACGCAAATAAAACTAGGGGCTGTTAAGATAAAGAAGCAATAAAGTTAATGATAGCGAGTGTGGAAAAGTTTTGGTAGGAGTTGCGTAATTGCCCCTAAGCAATTGACTACATTATTAGACTGATAGCAAGTTTTATGTAGGAGAGGCCACTGCTAGCATGTCATCCCTTACTTGGAATTCGATGCACTTATGATTGTAACTATTAGCAAGCATCCGCAACTACTAATGTTCATTAAGGTAAAACCCAACAATAGCATTAAGATATATTGGTCCCCCTTCAATCCCGTATCCATCAATTTCTATGCTAGGTTGAAGTTTCTGTCACTCTTGCCCTCCAATACGTAGTCCTATAAACATACAACTAACCCTATGGTGTGATCCATGTGCGCGCTCATATGATGGGCACCAAAGGACAGCAACATAACCACAAGCAATTTAAACCAATCATAGCAATTCGCCAATCACCGATAGGACAACGATAATCTACTCAGACATCATAGGATGGCAACACATCATTGGATAATAATATGAAGCATAAAGCACCATGTTCAAGTAGAGGGTACAGCGGGTTGCGGGAGAGTGGACTATTGTAGATAGATGGGGGAAGGTGATGGAGATGTTGGTGAAGATGACGGAGGTGTTGGTGTAGATTGCCGTCACACGATGATGGCCCCGGTGGCACTCCGGTGCCACCGGAAGTGAGGGGGAGAGAGCCCCCCTCCTTCTTCTTCTTCCTTGACCTTCTACCTAGGTGGGAGAAGGGTTTCCCCTCTGGTCCATGGCCTCCATGGCGGCGGAGGGGCGAGAGCCCCTCCGAGATTGGATCTGTCTCTCTGTCTCTCTCTGTTTCTGCGTTCCCAGATTCTGCCTTCCATCGTTTCTTAAATTCCCGGAGATCCGTAACTCTGATTGGGCTGATTTTTAAACACGATTTGTATCCGGATATTAGCTTTCTTGTGGCGTAAGAAGGGCATCAACCGTGTTACGGGGTGGCCACGAGGGCCCAGGGCGTGCCCCCTGCCTCGTGGCCCACTCGGGCATCGTCTCATGTCGGTTTCGCTTCCCAAATTTTACATATATTCCAAAAAAAAACCCCGTCCGTTTTTATTCCGTTTGGACTCCATTTGATATGGATATTTTGCGAAACAAAAAACATGCAACAAACAGGAACTGGCACTGGGCACTGGATCAATATGTTAGTCCCAAAAAAATAGTATAAAAATTTGCCAAAAGTATATGAAAGTTGTAGAATATTAGCATGGAGCAATCAAAAATTATAGATACGACGGAGACGTATCAGTGGACACTTCTATGATGATAATTTCAGTATTGTGATGGAACAATTCTACGACATCACATGTATGACTATCATAATTCTGTCATAAAATCGTCATGGATGTACAAGCATGACAGAAATCATGACCACTTTGATGTGACGCCCGGATAATTACGCTACAGTAATTCCGCGCTAATGACGCCACGTCACCACGATCACTGTTGCTAACCTCGTGTTAGTTCGAAACCGATCCAAATTAAAAATTGAGTTAAAAGAAAACAACAAAAGATTTCAAATATCAAACTAAAATGTTCAAGCTGTATCAAATAAATCGTAAGTAAATATGCTGGAGAAACCACGCCTTTTTAAAATTCTTAAATAATATGAGATGAATAAAACAACAGCAAAAACAATTATTTAAATACCTTTTGTAATTAATAAAATGTCAAACTAATTTATTGAGGACTGGACTTTTTGAGTATGGACGAAGTTGAATTACTAATTTATATAATAAGTACATATTTTACTAAAACTAAAATAATAGGATATAAAACTATAACAGAAAAAGTAAAACAGATAAAAGAAAACAAAAAACAAAAAAATATAAAAACCTAACAAAGTTAAAACTCCCCCCGGGCCCAACCGACCCCCTATAACCCCCCC
>LR738710.1:210417014-210447174 GCA_902687465.1 Secale cereale
CGGCTACGGCCGCCGTGCCATGGCCGCCGCTAGCCAGCGCGCGCCCCGGTCGGGCGACCAGGCGCCCGCGGCCCCGCTCGGGCAGCGCCCGACGCTAGCGCCCGCTTCACCCCGATAGCCCGAACAACCCGCTAAGGGCCCCTGGGCCACTGCCGGGTGGGGCCCCGTGGCCCCAGGACATTTAAAAAAAAGGAAAAGAACAAAAAATATTTTTTTAAATATATATATTAATTAATTAATTAATTAATTAATAGGTTAATTTAGTTAATTAATTATAATTAAGTTAACATAATCAATTAACTAACCTACCTAATCTGTTAGTTAAACTAATTAAATTGGTTAATTAGTTATCAGTGTATGACACGCGGGCCCCACGCGTCAGCTTGACCAGTCAACCCACTGTTGACTGCTGATGTCATGCCGATGTCAGCATGCACTATTCTGGATAATATTGATTTATTTAATAATTAATAAATTAGAAAATGTTTTAAAACTTTAAAAATTAATATAAAATAATCCGTAACTCGGATGAAAATACTTTATATATGAAAGTATTTCAGAATTTCGAGACGCATCCGAATACGCGGTCCGTTCGTCCGCCACACATCTCTATCATACCGAACGTGCAACATTCCCCCTCCGTTTCATCTGCCCGAAAACGCGAAACACCGGGAATACTTTCCCGGATGTTTTTCATCCTTGCCAGTATCACCTCCTACTGCGTTAGGTCACACGTAGCACCGCGTATTTCCATGTTATGCTTTGTGATGCTATTGTTTGCTCTGTTATTTAATTGTTTCCCCTTCGTTTCTTATTTTCGGTAGACTCCGATACTGTGATAAACCCCGAGACCATTGATGCTTCGATGTTCGACTACGGCTATGCTTCCGAAGATTCCTTTCGTCTGCCGAGCTTCCAGGCAAGCCCCCCCTTTGATCACCAGATATCGCCTATTCTTCTTTCTACTGCTTGCATTAGAGTAGTGTAGCATGTTACTGCTCGGTTACTCCTATTCTGTTGCATAGCCTGTCATTGCTGCTACAACTGTTGATACCTGTACCCGCCATCCTAATGCTTAGTATAGGATGCTAGTATTCCATCAGTGGCCCTTCATTCTTGTCCGCCTGCCATGCTATACCATCGGGCCGTGATCACTCGGGTGGTGATCACGGGTATATACTATTTACATACTTTACATACACATGATGATGATTCGGAGATGGGGGCTGAAGGGGCAGGTGGTTCCACCCAGGTAGTGGTGGGCCTGGGTTCCCGACAGCCCCCTGATGGTTACTTTGTGGCGGAGCGACAGGGTGGGTTGCGACCACCTAGGAGATAGGTGCGCCTGGCCCTGGTCGTTGTCCGCGGTTATTTCATAATAACACGTTTAACGGGATCTTGGTATTTGATCTGAGTCTGGCCATTTGGTCTATACGCACTAACCAGCTGCGTGGGAACAGTTATGGGCACTCGACGTCGTGGTATCAGCCGAAGCCTTCTTGACGTCAGCGACTTAGCGGCGCGCGCCGGATTGGACTGGAAAGCCTACTCTGGTATTAGGAGAGGCTAGGTCTGCTTACCGGCCGCCCTCGCAACGTGCAGGTGTGCATTGGGCGATGGGCCCAGACCCCTGTGTGCTTAGGACTTAGACCGACGTGCTGACCTCTCTGTTGTGCTTAGGTAGGGCTGCGATGTGTTGATCTTCCGAGATCGGGCATGACCCTGGAAAGTGTGTCCGGCCAAATGGGATCAAGCGTGCTGGGTTATGTGGTGCACCCCTGCAGGGAAGTTAATCTATTCGAATAGCCGTGTCCCTCGGTAAAAGGACGACCCGGAGTTGTACTCTGACCTCATGACAACTAGAACCGGATACTTAATAAAACACACCCTTACAAGTTCCAGATATAACTCGGTGGTTGCTCTCTCACAGGGTGATGTGCGGGAGAATCGCCGGGTTGGTTTATGCTATACTTTGTTACTTGGTGAACTTACCATCTATTCTATTCTACTGCTGCAAGACGGAGGCTACGAGAAGCGAGGATACTTGTTACTTTCCAGCTACCCTCATCTTCTGCTGCAAGATGGAGGTTACGAGAAGCGTAGTCTTTGATTGGATTAGCTATCCCCCCCCCTTTTTCTGCTTTCTGCAGTTCAGTCCACTTATATTACCCCTTTACACAGATATCATTGCATATGTAGTGTAGATCCTTGCTTGCGAGTACTTTGAATGAGTACTCACGGTTGCTTTTCTCCCCCTTTTCCCATTTTCTCCCTTCTTCTCGGATGATGCGACCAGGTGGTGGAGTCCAGGAGCCAGATGATCCCGAGGATGTTTCTACATGGAGTTCGGCTTCGAGGAGTAGTTAGGAGGTCCCAGGCAGGAGGCCTTGCCTTTTCGATCATTGATGTTTTGTGCTAGCCTTCTTAAGGCAAACTTGTTTAACTTATGTCTGTACTCAGATATTATTGCTTCCGCTGACTCTTGTGTTTTCGAGCTATGTATTCGAGCCCTCGAGGCCCCTGGCTTGTAATATAAAGCTTGTATTATTTTAATTTGTGTATAGAGTTGTGTTGTGATATCTTCCAGTGAGTCCCTGATCTTGGTCGTACACATTTGCGTGCATGATTAGTGTACGGACAAATCGGGGGCGTCACATTTGACAAACACGTATCATCACAGAAGTGTTTTTTTGTTGTGGTGGCAATGCACCATGCCATTGCTGGCATCGGAGGTTCCTAGGGAGGTGAAGTGGGGTCAATGATTTTCTCTAAACTGATTTCTCACTCTTGCTCTGAATGCTTTCATGGGAAGCCCTCTGGGTCGCTCTATTTATGATCATCTTACATAGGAGATTCGTTGCCTCTTGGAACTTCGTGTATTCCTTAGGAAAATTAGTTGTGAACAATATAGGGTTGTCGATCATTCGGTAAACTATGGTAGAGCAGGTCATCCCTCCTTATTGGGTGAGACAAAGAGCAATGCTACACCTACGGAATGAATGATACATGATTAATGTAATAGCTTAGGTGGCATTTTCTGGTTGGACAAAATTAGGGGAGGGGCAGTTGAATTTCGAGGGGGGAGGGTGAGATTTTTTTTAATTGGGGAGTGGAGAGACTAGTTAGTAAATTACATGATAAAGTCGGAAGTTTAGTGTGGGTGTAGAGTTTTGGGTGAGCCAAAACCCTCCATACATTGATAGGTTGCTAGTTGTTGACTGTAACCTATTATTTCAGGAATAAACTCGTTGACTGGTTCATCGCAAAAATCTAATAATATTTACCTAATAATAAAGAAAATTGGGTTTCTTTCGTCCGTCATGGCATTTTTCAGAAAAGTCCCTCTATTTCAGAGAATTCAACCCGCAGTTCTGTTTTAAGTTAAAACGAATCGTTTTTTTCATATTTTACACAAAAGTCCCAGTGTTTTGTTGAAATCAACCCATAGTCCGGATTTAAGTCACACCCGAACCGTTATTTTACATTTTCCGAAAACCCCGCTGATGTTTTAGGTAATTCATCCACGGATCTTATTTAAGTCAAACAGTGTTTTCTTAAATCATCCATATCTTTTAAACCGTAACTCCGATTTGAACATGTTATATATGAAATTTGATTAGAAAAAATTGTAGAATATGAATATGAGATTATTTTCACCTGTTAAGTACTTTTAAATATTGTTTTGGAATATATTTAAGTCAAACAAATGATTTTCTAAATTATTCGTATCTTTTAAACCGTAACTTCGATTTTAACATATTATATATGAAATTTTATTAGAAAAATATGTGGAGTCTAAATATGATGTTAATTTTACCTGTTAAATATTTTAAAATATCATTTTGGGAGCAAACTTATAATTTATAGCGTAAGATCTGTTTTCCTTTCGTACTGGCGGTGACCCGGATTGCAAATAAACACCCCACTATAACAATATAGAGAAAAGAAAACATCGATAACTACACATGCATACCTCTAAAAAATGTCTCACGGGAAAACAACATATTTCTCATCGCGAGAGTGAGATAAAGCGAGAGAGAGAGATAGAGAGAGAGAGAGAGGGAGGGAGGGAGAGGGAGGAGAGAAAGACATCTTCGGATTAAACATATTCAAACACGTTTTTTTGGTTTTGTGTGAACACCGAGGCCATCGCTGGCGAGGGTAAGAAGGAGGATAAGCGGCAACACAAATATGATGCCTCGCAAAAAAAGGAGATGGACCTATTGTGGTCTTGAGTGATGGTTGTTGGGTTAAGAGTGTGTGTTATGTTTTCTCTCCCGTTGCAACGCACGGGCTCTTTTGCTAGTGATAACTAAGGATGTTAGTTGGGAGGGGATGACAAGTGAACATTTTTTGTACAACTTTACCTTGTAGGAGATGACAAATCCTACCTTTTTGCCACAAAAAATATTTTCTTCCAAAAATTGGCATGCATTTCTAAAGAAACAACCAACCTCATACAATAAACTTGCCGTCTAAAATTTTCAAAAATGCCAACCCCTCCCATCGAACGTTCGACGGATATTAAGGTCCAAAAAAATGCAGTCGGTGATTGGGATTTGCTCATGCCTTCGAGCATCTACATTCGGGCTCCTCAGACACCCCTTGTACGTCTAGGAGAACGACCTAGTCAATCACCAGTCACAGAAACACGACCTAGCCGAGCTCCCCAAACTGTTCCTATACGTCCGGGCTAACCGACACCCCTCATATCCAGCACAAATCTGGGGCAAATATGAGGAGGCCGGACACACCCAGAAGCATACATCATGTTGGATTTGACGGGCATGGCCCACCACAAATTCAACCAAATCCTCGAACCTTGTCGGACGAGCCATCTTGCTCTCATCTCTTCTCCCTCGTCCTCCCCAGCCCTCCCCTAGCTCAACCACCACCACCACAAAACACATCCCCAGCCGTCTCACCATCCCAGACACTGACGCCGCTCCGGACACCGCCGCGGTACATCTTGCTATTCTCGGACAACACCTTGCCCTCTATGTGTTCGACAAATTATCCAAGAAGTTTTTGGTGTTTCTTTTGTAGGAAGATGATGGGGTCGGATGGTTCATCAGATGAGGAGTATGGAAATTCAGAGCTTGATGAGTTAACGCAAAAGGAGTTCTTTGATTCGTTTGAGTCAGACGAAGATGTTGAGATGATGATGATGATCATGAGCATCCGTGAAGAAATGAACAGGGAGGTGGAACACATTCTGAACTTCAAGGATTTGATCAAAGGGAGAGGATTTTTGAACCGGAATACGGTCACTGGAGCACGACTACTCTACAAGGACTACTTTGATACCAGACCAACATTCCCTGGTACATGGTTTCGCCGACGCTTCCGTGTGTGCAAACCCTTGCTCTTGCGCATCGTGAAGAGAGTGGAGGCACATGATTCCTACTTCAAACTCACCATGGACTGTTGTGGACAACTCTAGTTCTCTAAGCAAAAATGGTCTGGAAGGGGAGAGTACATGCATGAAGACCACTATGAGATCTGTATGCGCCATGGTGTAGGTTTTTGGAGCTGTGGCCGATGATTTCGAGAAGCCCGGAGAATAAGGCCACATCCTGGAACAAGATACAGATCAGATTATGATTTTCTGCAGATGCATCAGAATATTCTAGATGAACAGGCGCACGTGCAACTACTCAACGATCTTTTGGAGCATATGTGGATCCAAAATGGAAATCTAGGAGTTTAATGTTTGTATTGAGCAGTTCAAATACATTTTATGTTTGAACTATGTTTAAATTGTGAAACTACCATGAGCAAAAAAAAACGTGAAACTACTCAATGATCTTGTGATATTCATGTGTATAATGGAAGAGTATGGATTTCCCTGGATTTGAGAATTTAGATATGAGAAATGTGGTTGTCCGGCAATAAGATATGAGGAGTCGTTCAGCGCTGTCCTGGGTCGTCCGAAGCGAGTCTGCGGGTATAGGGGTGCGTATTTGCCAACTCAGACTGTTAGACTTCATATTGTAGCCCAACTATGTAATCCATACAGTATCGGTATAGGACTTGTACATCATCATTATATATATGTGATAGGCCACCCCATAGAGGGTTGAGCCTGTTCCCCCCAAAACCTACGTTTTACATGGTATCACGCCTAACCTAGGTCCTACACCCCTACCCCCATCGCCGCTGCACCTAAAACCCTAAACCCTAGGGCTGCGCCGCCGGCACCATGACCGCTTCCGCCTCGGGCGCTGCTAGCTCCAGATCAATCCCCGCGTCGCCTGCCATCCTCCTCAACCTCCCACCCCATCCCCTGGCTCCGTCAGTGCCCCGGTTCCTCGGCACCACAGCCGTTGGCTCCATGTTTTTGGCGCCGATCCCGCCTCCGTCGCTCGCAACCTCCAGCGCCACGGCGATGGATCTCCCCGTGGTGCCACCCGCGGCCGCAACCGCATCCTCCTCGACACTCGCCGTCTTCCCGGCGGCCTCGGCGGAGGTGCTTCCTGTGGCGCCACCCGTGGCCTCGTTCCCGGCCCCGCTAGCGGCCGCGACCCCGACCTTGCCCGCTGTAACACCCCGGTGTAATGATGCTATAGTAACCCTTGGGGTTAAGATAATCATTTTGCTAAAACAATGCTTAATCACTTTGGTCATTATCTCTTTGCAAATTTAGTCAAATTCAAACTCTAATGTTAAGTAAAATTCAAAATTTGCTCAAACATGAAAACTAAAATGTTCATCATGTGGCAAAAATTCTTTTGTTAATATTGGTGGTGGGCCAATATTTTTGCAAAATGTTTGAAGTGTCCTAAACTAATTGAAACAGAAAAAGAAATAAGAAAAAGTAAAAAGTAAAAAAGGCAAACAGTACAGAAGAAGACAACCCCGCCCCGTGCCCCACTGGGCCAAACCCACCTCCTCGGCCCATCCACCTAGCCGGCCGGCCCAGCCTGCGCACTGCCTCCCCCCTCCCTGTTCACAGGGGGGTCGTGGGCATCGTCAATGTCTGCCACGGCACCGACCGGCGCCGTGGCGGTCATCCGTCGTCGACCCACCCCCTACAAGACTGTAATGCCCAGGATGGAGTTATACCTCCTACGTGTCGAGGCACGACTTAAAGGCATAAATCCATCCTAGAATGATCTCAAGTTCGGTAATCTTTGCACAACTCATGTAAAAGAGGGGATAGTAAACTGAAAATAGTTGGCTTACACTCGCCACGTCATAGAATTACAGTACAAGTCTCAAACATCATACATTAAGAACATCACAACCCTCTAAGGGCAAAAGCCAAATGTCAAAGTACCAAACTTAGATAAATAAACCACAGGCGGATCGAATCCTAGTAAGAGACTCCACTACTGATCGTCCGGGTAGCGCACGTAGTACCGACTACGCTCCTCGTCGTACTCCCAATCCAGCTCGGTGCCATCACCTGGATAGCTCACAGCTGGGCCTGCATCTGGTGTGTGAAGTAACTGTGAGCCACAGAGGACTCAGCAATCCCGTTCCCGGGTAACAGAACTATTTAAGCCTTTAGGTGAGGGAAAAGGCTGAAGAAAAGAATAAGTGTCTGCAGCAGCAACTAGCATCTAGCTTACGTAAGTGAGAGCGAGAAGAGAAGGCCTCGGCGAGAAGTGATCACGAAGTGATCCTAGCTACAAGCTCCACAATCATAACCCCTCCGTGTTCAACTTCTGAATCCCTATTCGGAAATTGACAGTCACGGAACTCACGCTGGTAGTGTATTAGTAACATTGTGTCAAGTTATCTACAACCGGAATTAACAAGCTCCCATCTGCCACATAACCGCGGGCACGGCTTTCGAAAGTTCAAACCATGCAGGGGTGTTCCAACTTGACCCATTACAAGCCCACGATCCGCGTAGTCGCAACTCCAAAGTGGGAAGACCCGAGTATTCTCGGAATCCCGTGCTCAAGATATACCGAGCTAAGGTAAGGCTAATCCAGCAAATCCTCCCGGCGTGTCGACACCCTGATAGTAGCCGCGCGTATCTAAGTCTCAGGACACGACCGGATGGGCGAAGTTACGGGTTTTTACCAGACCTTGAGTTTCCTCGAGGTGGCCCCGCAGGCTCCCCGTTTCGGACCAACACTCATGTGGAGCACTGGCCCGGGGTTGTTGATTAAGAAAGAGGGTTAATTACTCCCTATGCAAGTTTAGTTTGTTATTAGGCAAATAGTACCAATGTTGGGACTTGCTGGAAAAGACTTAGCACTTAGCGGTTTATCGAGGGGGTCCCATACACCCCAACCGTGTTAGGAACGCATAATCAAGTAACATAAAACCGGCTTATACGGATCCTAACGGCATGAGTGGAACAAATCACCAAGCAAAAGGCTTAGCCTTCCACCCTTGCCAATATATAGATGATTTCATTTAAAGCATTTATATAGTGTGATATAACCCAACCAAACTTCAACATGAAGCAAGCATCTTCGATCTTCACCTGCAACTAGCAATGCTATAAGAAGGGCTGAGCGAAGCGTACTTAGCCAAGCAACGGTTTGCATAGGTAGGTTGGTTAAACATGGCAATTGGCTACAAGTAGGAGGCTGACAAGAAGATCATGGGCATCGAGGCAAAACTATAGATCGAGACTACTAGCAATAGGCAAAGATAGTAATGTTATCGGCGTTCGGTCATCTTGCCTGAAGAGAAGTCGTTCGGATCGTAAGAAGGGTCCTCGTGCTCAACCTCGTTGGAAACCTCGTGCTCAACTTCGTACCCGGTCTCAGCTTCCGGCTCTAAACAAAACAATCACACCAAGCACCAATCAACAAGATACGATGCGCACTCGGAAAAGATGAATGCATGATGGATGCACTAAGGATGCACACGGAGCACGTAAAACATCACTCAAGCAAATCACCTCAAAACAAGATAACAATCTGATATTATTAATCTACACAGAAAATCAATCAAGTTTGATATAAGATTCGCTGAAATCGGAGTTACGGGCTAAAAGTTATGCCCGAAACAAGATTTGAGCGAAAGCTGAAAATTACAGCAACATGGCATCTTCGGAGCTCAAAATAATTAAGCTACAGCACCCAAAAGCATGGCAAAGGACATGAACACAAACTAGACATATAGTACAGCAACTATGTCCAAGGTGCAACCCCAACGGAGTCACGGATCAATAGCAATGATCTTGGACATATTGAACTTGACAATAAAATTCTGGCAGCAGAATTTTATTGAAACTTTAGAGCAAAAGATAAACATGCTACAGCCACTTAAATGGACATGTGAGGACATGAATGGAAAGACAACAATATATACTACAAGGAACAATCAAAATCCACTCCAAAACTATCATGCTTTGTCCTAGAGCAGCACACGAACATGGCATCGGAACGTTACAGATTTCAGACTTAGTGAAAACCAACTAACTCTTAAAACAGCAATATCATCATGGCATATAAAAGAGCATGTTTAAGTCACCTCGAAACTGAACATGGCAAAGGGTAAGCACCTCATCAAAGTGCACAAGAAGGTGATCCCGAAACACACAAGCATGCATCATTGAGGTAAACACAACGATAGCAACGAGCTCAACAAGATGGCATTTCATAACAAGTGAAAACACATCACATGAACATGGCACTTTGCAACGATGATAACAAGGCAATAATAAATCTACCATGCAACCTATCACAAGCAACACGTAGTTCGTGGCAAGACGAACACGTGGACATGTCATTTGCATCATTCGGACAAACGAGCTAAAAGATATCACATGGCAAAGGTGGCATAAAAATAACACATAGCAGAAGTTTATATCATGATGCACTCTTGCAACAGCAAAACAAGCACCTAGATGACATCTAACATGCAAGACAACAACAGAGGAAACGTAGAGCACATCTCCACGAACGTCTGGACATATTACACGCGCAAAACGGAGCATCAGGCAAAAAGTTATGCATGGTCAAACATTGCATCAGAGATAAACAGATCTGGGACTTAGGAGTGGGGAGTCAACCTCAACAGATCTGATCTGAGGGAGAGAAAAAAAGACGGCGGCCCGATCCGGTGCGGAGGGAGCTGGATCCGGCCCGGAGTGGAGGAGGCCTGGGGCCTGGGCGACTCGGCCCACCTCGGCGGAGGCGGCTGGCGAGCTGGCGGCCTGGTAAGCCGGGGCGGATCGGCCCGGCGAAGAGGGGTGCGCAGCCCAGGTGGCACGGGCCCGGCGGGAGGCCGCGAGGCCGGCCTGCGCGCGGACGCGCGGAGCGAGGCGGCGGATCTGTTGGCGTGGGCCGGCCCGGTAGCTGAGGCGGACGGCGTCGATGTGGGGACCTGGAGGCGCGGAGCCCGCCTGGCTGGCGCGGCTCGGCCTGGAAGGGAGCGGGTGCGGGCCCGGCGCGGTGGGCCTCCCGGTGAAGCGGCGAAGACTCGGTGCGGAGGGAACGACGCCCAGCGAAGTGGTCCAGGCTGCCTCGAGCCTGCTCGATGCGGTCGGTCGTGGAGCCAGATCAGATCGAGGCTGGAAGCGGGCGTTGACTTCGGCAGGAACGAGGGATTCTGGTCGGGCCTGCTCGTGAGCCTGGCGGCGCGGCTTCGATGGTATGCTGGATCCCCTCGGGATCTGGTGGATTTTCAAGGGAGAGGAGGGGAAGAAGATAGAGATGCCCATATTTTAGACCTAGGGGTCTAATATATTGCAGTTTTAGGGTTAGGAGGGAATTTAGGGGCGCTAGGAGCCCTCCGATCGTGATCCGACGGATCCGATCGCGGGGGTAGATTTAAAGGGCCTAGGAGGAGATAAAAGACTGTAGTAGGGGTGTTTCCGGGACACGAAGTGAAGGCACTTTGGACCCACACGAGCAACGGATGGAAAAACTGACGGAGTCCAAACGAGATGAGATTTGAGAGGCGGGTTGCACACAACAAAACAACAACACACACAACAACCTCGCGGCACATCGGTAACGTTAAACGCCCGAACAACAAAGTAGGTCTACGGGACGTCATGGACACGTGAGGGAGCTCCGGAACGCAAAACGGACAACGGGAAGAAACGCTTGGAACCGGATGCAACCGACAACACAAATGCAATGCAATGCACATGTCTACATGATATGAATGAATGCCACACACTCACACAACAAAACGACGAAAACCCGAAAGAGAAAGAACCCGGAATGGAAATAGATGAAGCCGGAGATATATTATATACCCAAAAGGGAAAGTATTACATCCGGGGCATTACAAACTCTCCTCTACTACAAAAAGATCTCGTCCCGAGATCTAGGACTGGAAAAAGGAAGGGTACTCGGAACGAAGATGATCTTCTCGTTCCCAGGTAGCTTCTCGGTCTGTGTGATGTGACCACTTGACTTTCAGAAACTTGATGCACTTGTTGCGAGTCTTGCGTTCGGTTTCTTCGAGAATTGCAACTGGATGCTCTCGGTAGGACAGGTCTTGTTGAAGATCAATCTCCTCAAACGGAATCATGCGCTCAGGTGCCTTGAAGCATTTGCGAAGTTGAGACACATGGAAGACATCATGAACATTTGCAAAGTTTGAAGGGAGCTCAAGCTGATAGGCTAGATCGCCTCTTTTGCCAAGAATCTTGAAAGGCCCGACGTATCTAGGAGCAAGTTTTCCTTTGATACCGAATCTTTGGGTTCCTTTCATCGGAGAAACTCGGAGATAGACATGATCACCGATGTCGAAAGCCAAATCACGATGCTTTCCGTCATAGTTGCTCTTCTAACACGACTGAGCGGCCTTGAGATTCTCACGAATGACTTTGCACATTTCTTCGGCTTCTGAGATCAAGTCATTGCCAAGAAGTTGACGTTCGCCTATTTCAGACCAGTTGAGAGGGGTACGGCACTTTCTGCCATAGAGAATTTCAAATGGTGCTTTGCCTGCACTTGCTTGAAAGCAGTTGTTGTAAAAGAACTCGGCAAATGGAAGGCAGTCTTCCCATTTCATGCCAAAGGAGATGACACAGGCTCTGAGCATGTCTTCTAGAATCTGATTCACACGCTCGACTTGACCACTAGTCTGAGGGTGAAAGGCAGTGCTGAACCTGATCTTAGTGCCCATGGCGGACTGAAAGGAGTCCCAGAATCTTGATGTGAACAAGCTGCCACGGTCTGAGGATATCACTTGAGGAATGCCATGTAGGGACACAATTCTGGAAGTGTACAGCTCTGCAAGTTGAGCTGCATTGATTGATTCTTTGACTGGAAGAAAGTGAGCGACTTTGGTAAGCTTGTCAATCACCACAAAGATAGCATCATTTCCTCGCTTGGATTTAGGAAAACCAGTGACGAAGTCCATTTCAATGTGGTCGAACTTCCACTCGGGGATAGGAAGAGGTTGGAGAAGTCCGGCTGGACGTTGATGTTCTGCTTTCACTCTTCTGCACACATCACATTCATTCACGAATTGGGCAATCTCCCTTTTCATGCGTGTCCACCAGTAAGATTGCTTGAGGTCTTGATACATCATGGAACTGCCAGGATGAATGGAAAGGAGAGAATCATGAGCTTCTTCCATTATGAGCTTCCTGAGATCACCTTTGGGAACAACGAGTCTGTCCTCGAAGAACAAGGTATCTCTCTCATCAACACGGAAGCACTTGTATTTTGGAGTGCCCTTTGCAATCCCATGTTTCACTTTCTTCACCATGGTATCACTGAGCTGGGCCTCACGGACTTGATCTTCCAAGGTAGGAGCAATTTGGAGATTTGCACGAAAACCCTGCGGAACAACTTGGAGGTTGAGTTTCCTGAATGCTTCACAAAGCTCAGGCTGGTACGGCTTGATAAGAAGGCTGTTGCAATATGCCTTTCTGCTCAAAGCGTCTGCAATCACATTCGCCTTGCCTAGAGTGTATTCAATGCTAGGATTGTACTCTTGGATCATTTCAACCCAACGAGTCTGGCGGAGGTTCAGATGCGGCTGTGTGAAGATGTACTTCAAGCTCTTGTGATCAGTGAAGATGTCGACCTTTCTGCCCAACAACAGATGTCTCCACGTAATCAGAGCATGTACCACAGCTGCTAGCTCAAGATCATGTGTGGGATAGTTCTTCTCACTTGGCTTTAGCTGACGAGGAGTGTATGCCACAATTCTCTTATCTTGCATAAGCACACCACCAAGGCCTTGAAGAGAAGCATCACAGAATACTTCATAGGGCTTGGTTTCATCCGGAGGAGTCAGGACTGGAGCAGAAACAAGCTTCTCTTTGAGGGTTTTGAATGCCACTTCACACTCTGGAGACCAAAAGTATTTGACATTCTTCTGAAGCAGGTTGGAAAGAGGCTTGGCAATCTTGGAGAAGTTCTCCACAAACCTTCTGCAATAGCTGGCAAGACCCAGAAAACTGCGGAGCTGCTTGACGTTCTGAGGAGCTTCCCAGTTGACAATTGCTTCAACTTTCTCGGGATTAACCGCAATACCGTCAGCTGAGATGATGTGGCCCAGGTACAAAACCATATCGAGCCAAAACTCGCACTTTGAGAACTTGGCATAGAATTTATGCTCTCGGAGTCGATCAAGAACCAGACGCAAGTGCTTTTCGTGATCTTCTTCATTCTTGGAAAACACGAGAATATCATCCAGATACACAAGCACAAACTCGCCCGTATAGGGGTTGAAGATGTAATGCATCATCCTTGAAAAGGTAGGAGGAGCATTGGCGAGACCGAAGGACATGACGGTATACTCGTATGAACCGTAGCTCGTTCTGAAGGCCGTCTTGGGAATGTCTTCCTCGCGAATGAGAATTTGATGATAGCCCATTCGGAGGTCAAGCTTAGAGAACACTTTAGCTCCTTTGAGCTGCTCAAAGAGTTCGTTGATGTTGGGGAGCGGATATTTGTTCTTAATCGTCTTCTTGTTCAATGGCCGGTAGTCAACACAGAGATGCTCTGTGCCATCTTTCTTCTTGACAAATAAGACACCACAGCCCCACGGAGATGTACTCGGTCTGATGAGACCCATACTCTCCTGCTTATCAAGCTGCTTCTTCAATTCCTTCAATTCATCCGGAGAGAGCTTGTATGGACGCCGGCACGCAGGCTCAGTGCCCGGCTCGAGTTCAATGACAAACTCCACCTGACGGTGTGGAGTCATGCCTGGAAGTTCTTCTGGAAAGACGTCTTGATATTCGTTCACCACCGGAATTTGATTTATGGCATTAATTTCGCCCTTATCATTAAGAGAGAAAAGCCGAATAGTATTATCCCTGGAGGCGAAGATAATCACATCTTCATCAGAATGAGTCAATTTGACTTCCTTTTGAGCGCAATCAATGTGAGCATCATGCTGAGAAAGCCAATCCATTCCGAGAATGAGGTCGATGTCAGAATTATCAAGAACCACCGGTTTAGCCATAAAACGATAATCTCCCATGCGAATAGAAACATCCGGAGCATAGACAGTAGAAGACATACGTCTCCCCGGGGAAATGACTTGCAACCTCTGAGGCAAATTTGAAGTGGCAATATTGTGCTTGGATGCGAATGGTTGAGACATGAAAGAGCATGAAGCACCCGAATCAAATAACACTTTAGCAGGGATAGAGTTCACTGGAAGGTTACCCAAAATGACATCAGAAGATGCCTCCGCTTGTGCTGCATTCATCAGATTGACCCTTGCAGCCTTTGGATCATGCCTGACAATAGCTGAACTCACAGGTGGAGGAGGAGGAAGACGCTTCGGATTCGGACATCTGTTGGCATAGTGACCTTTCTGAGTGCATTTGTTGCAAGTCACTTCTGAGAGAGGACGGAAATGAGAGCCACTTGACTTGGAGCCTTGAGACTGACACTGCTTCTTCGACTGGTTGCTCGGGTTAGGTGGGTGGGAGAAACCACGACCACTAGAGTTCTTGTTGTTGGAGTTGTTGTATGAAGCTCGAATCACTGGAGGAGGAGGAAGCCAGAATTTCTGATGCTTCGAGACCATTTGAGACGATGAGGAAGAGTGAACGGCATCTCGTATTCTCTTCTTAGAAGCATCCATCTTAAGCTGAGCTGCTTCTTGTTTCAAAGCCATATTATAGAACTTGTCGAATTCATCGGGCTCGAACAAAGTGAGAGCAAGCTGAAGTTCATCTTTGAGACCTCCACGGAACTGATAGATTTTACTCTTGGCATCAGGAATGTCTTGCTTAGCATAACGAGCGAGGTTTTGGAACTTGACATTATACTGATAGACTGTCATGGAGCCCTGCTTGAGGTTGCGGAATTGCTCACGCATACCCTCGATGACACTTGTAGGAATGTGGTGCGAGCGGAAATCCTTGCAGAAATTCTCCCAAGAGATCACTTGACCTGGCCTGGAGTCTTTGTACTGCTCCACCAGTCAGCTGCTTGATCTTTCAGTTGGAAGGCTGCAAACTTCACATAGTCATCTTCTTTCACGTTACTGCACCCAAAATGCTTCTTTATGTCGGTCAACCAATCCTCAGCATCAAGAGGGTCGACACAGTAACTGAAAGCTTTAGGATTGTTAGCCAGGAACTGATTGAGAGTAGCATGGTGCTGCTGGAAGAAGTTGCCTTGATTCACTGGAACACCCTGATTAGCTTGATTAGCTTGCATCATCTGCATCATCTGCATCATCAACTGAGTGTTCTGAGCAGTAGTCTGCATAATTGCTCTCCAAGCCTCAGGCGGAGGAGGAGGAGAAGGAGGATGTTCTGGGACCTCTTCCACCTCTGGGTTAGCGTTGGGAACCTTTTTCGGAGCCATCCTGTAAGAGATGACCACGAATCAGCAATTGATTGACAAAAGGAATAAGCTGAATCAATGGAATGAATTGCAACAAGTCTTCACAATAATCATTCGAACAATAGAACGAATGAAAACATCCGAACAAGAGGAACGAATGAATTTCTCAGTTAAATGATAACATCAGTCTTCACGAGAAGCCACATATGGATCAAAAGGATAAAATAAGAAAACAATAAGGTACAGATGGAACAAACACAAGAGAGGAGTTTCGTTCTAACATCTTTGTGCTGAAAGCATATGAACGCGTTACGAAAAGGTTTTGCAATCCCCGGATCAGCATAGCCAAGGACCCTTTAAGATGCAACTCCTGATAGTAACATCGGTCATATAACCCCTTCACTCAATGTCGAACCCCGAACTCACTAACCTGCATTCGTTGGAAGAATGCCTACGATCTACTGGATAAAACCCACCTATAGTTTTCCGAAAGATTCCAGTTATGCAATCAGGTGTTGGGGATACACGGGAAGCACCGCGCAATCAACTCTAAACCTACATCCAGGTGTATCCATCCTTCAACACATAACCAGTCTTTCTCGGAAACTGTGTACCTCGGACCTTCGAAAAGCATCCACTATAACAAGCTATGGCAATACTCCCGAACTACCTCCCCAGTACTGGGTGATGTCGGGGTTATCGTGCCACTGGCCGTATAGGGGAGATTTTCGATGTCGTCCGTCTTAAGTATTTAGTACTGCCGCGATATGCTTGTTACAATGATACCCCGAAGCTCAACTCCTCGGTAACAGGAGGCATCGAGAACAATATCCTTGTCACAAGAACATCGAAACAATCCCAGAATACTCGCGGGATTCCTAAAAAAAATTGTGCAAATTTTGAAGATAGGAGAGACAAGAGTAGACGTCAGGAGTCCTCACCAGAGAGAAAGGGGATGAGAAGCAAAGAAATCCTACTCTCCGATATAATATAGGACTCAAAAAGTTTTCAGTGTGTGCCTAGACTCGACCGTCAACGATTCGATCAAACAGTGGGGGCTCCTAGGTCGGAGAAGGCTCTGAATACCAACTTGTAATGCCCAGGATGGAGTTATACCTCCTACGTGTCGAGGCACGACTTAAAGGCATAAATCCATCCTAGAATGATCTCAAGTTCGGTAATCTTTGCACAACTCATGTAAAAGAGGGGATAGTAAACTGAAAATAGTTGGCTTACACTCGCCACATCACAGAATTACAGTACAAGTCTCAAACATCATACATTAAGAACATCACAACCCTCTAAGGGCAAAAGCCAAATGTCAAAGTACCAAACTTAGATAAATAAACCACAGGCGGATCGAATCCTAGTAAGAGACTCCACTACTGATCGTCCGGGTAGCGCACGTAGTACCGACTACGCTCCTCGTCGTACTCCCAATCCAGCTCGGTGCCATCACCTGGATAGCTCACAGCTGGACCTGCATCTGGTGTGTGAAGTAACTGTGAGCCACAGAGGACTCAGCAATCCCGTTCCCGGGTAACAGAACTATTTAAGCCTTTAGGTGAGGGAAAAGGCTGAAGAAAAGAATAAGTGTCTGCAGCAGCAACTAGCATCTAGCTTACGTAAGTGAGAGCGAGAAGAGAAGGCCTCGGCGAGAAGTGATCACGAAGTGATCCTAGCTACAAGCTCCACAATCATAACCCCTCCGTGTTCAACTCCCGAATCCCTATTCGGAAATTGACAGTCACGGAACTCACGCTGGTAGTGTATTAGTAACATTGTGTCAAGTTATCTACAACCGGAATTAACAAGCTCCCATCTGCCACATAACCGCGGGCACGGCTTTCGAAAGTTCAAACCCTGCAAGGGTGTTCCAACTTGACCCATTACAAGCCCACGATCCGCGGAAGTCGCAACTCCAAAGTGGGAAGACCCGAGTATTCTCGGAATCCCGTGCTCAAGATATACCGAGCTAAGGTAAGGCTAATCCAGCAAATCCTCCCGGCGTGTCGACACCCTGATAGTAGCCGCGCGTATCTAAGTCTCAGGACACGACCGGATGGGCGAAGCTACGGGTTTTTACCAGACCTTGAGTTTCCTCGAGGTGGCCCCGCAGGCTCCCCGTTTCGGACCAACACTCATGTGGAGCACTGGCCCGGGGTTGTTGATTAAGAAAGAGGGTTAATTGAAGGAAATATGCCCTAGAGGCAATAATAAAGATGTTATTTGTATTTCCTTATATCATGATAAATGTCTTTTATTCATGCTAGAATTGTATTAACCGGAAACTTAGTACATGTGTGGATACATAGACAAAACAGTATGTCCCTAGTATGCCTCTACTAGACTAGCTCATTGATCAAAGATGGTTATGTTTCCTAGCCATAGACATGAGTTGTCATTTGATCAACGGGATCACATCATTAGGAGAATGATGTGATGGACTAGACCCATCCGTTAGCATAGCACTATGATCGTTTAGTTTAACTGCTATTGCTTTCTTCATGACTTATACATGTTCCTATGACTATGAGATTATGCAACTCCCGAATACCGTAGGAACACCTTGTGTGCTATCAAACGTCACAACGTAACTGGGTGATCATAAAGATGCTCTACAGGTGTCTCCAAAAGTATTCGTGGTGTTGGCATAGATCAAGATTGGGATTTGTCACTCCGAGTGTCGGAGAGGTATCTCTGGGCCCTCTCGGTAACACACATCACAATAAGCCTTGCAAGCAAAAGACTAATGAGTTAGTCACGAGATGATGTGTTACGGAACGAGTAAAGAGACTTGCCGGCAACGAGATTGAACTAGGTATAAAGATACCGACGATCGAATCTCGGACAAGTAACATACCGTTTGACAAAAGGAACAACGTATGTTGTTATGCGGTTCGACCGATAAAGATCTTCGTAGAATATGTAGGAGCCAATATGGGCATCCAGGTTCCGCTATTGGTTATTGACCGGAGAGATGTCTCGGTCATGTCTACATAGTTCTCGAACCCGTAGGGTCCGCACGCTTAAACGTTCGTTGACGATATAGTATTTAATGAGTTATGTATGTTGGTGACCGAATGTTATTCGGAGTCCAGGATGTGATCACGGACATGACGAGGAACTCCGAAATGGTCCGGAGATAAAGATTAATATATGAGATAATAGTGTTTGACCTCCGGAAGGGTTCCGGAATTCACCGGAAGAGGTTCCGGATGTTTCCCGAAGTGTTTGGGTACAAGAACACGTTATTTGGGCCAAAAGGGAAAGCACACAAGGTTTTTGGAAAGCGCAAAAGGAAGTTTTGCGGAGTCCAGGGGCCAGACGCCAGGGTCCCTGGCGTCTGGGTCCAGACGCCGGGAACCCTGGCGTCTGGCCCTGGAGTCCGAGAAGGACTCTTGCCTTACGGGTGAAACCGACTTTGTGAAGGCTTTTACTCCAAGTTTCGACCCCTAGGCTCAACATATAAATAGAGGGGTAGGGCTAGCACCCAAGATACATCAAGATACACCAAGCCGTGTGCCGGCTACCCCGACCCTCTAGTTTATCCTCCGTCTAGTTTCTGTAGTGCTTGGCGAAGCCCTGCAGAGATTGTTCTTCATCAACAACCGTCAACACGCCGTCGTGCTGCCGGAACTCATCTACTACTTCGCCCGTCTTGCTGGATCAAGAAGGCGAGGACGTCATCGAGCTGAACGTGTGCTGAACGCGGAGGTGCCGTACGTTCGGTACTAGATCGGGACGGATCGTGAAGGTGCACGACTACATCAACCGCGTTGATAAACGCTTCCGCTTTCGGTCTACAAGGGTACGTAGACACACTCTCCCCTCTCGTTGCTATGCATCTAGTAGATAGATCTTGCGTGATCGTAGGAAACTATTGAAAATACTACGTTCCCAAAAGTGGCATTATGAGCCAGGTCTATGCGTAGATGATATGCACGAGTAGAACACAATAAGATTGTGGACGATACTAGTCATACTGCTTACCAGCATGTCATACTTTGCTTCGGCGGTATTGTGAGATGAAGCGGCCCGGACCGACATTACGCGTACGCTTACGCGAGACTGGTTTCACCGTTACGAGCACTCGTTGCTTAAAGGTGACTGGCGGGTGTCTGTCTCTCTCACTTTAGCTGAATCAAGTGTGGCTACGCCCGGTCCTTGTGAAGGTTAAAACAGCACATACTTGACGAAACATCGTTGTGGTTTTGTATGCGTAGGTAAGAACGGTTCTTGCTAAGCCCGTAGCAGCCACGTAAAACTTGCAACAAACAAAGTAGAGGACGTCTAACTTGTTTTTGCAGGGCATGTTGTGATGTGATATGGTCAAGACATGATGAGTTATACGGTTTTGTATGAGATGATCATGTTTTGTAAAGTCATCGGCAACTGGCAGGAGCCATATGGTTGTCGCTTTATTGTATGAAATGCAATCGCCATGTAATTGCTTTAGTTTATCACTAAGCGGTAGCGATAGTCGAAGAAGCAATAGTTGGCGAGACGACAACGATGCTACGATGGAGATCAAGGTGTCAAGCCGGTGACGAAGGTGATCATGACGGTGCTTTGGAGATGGAGATCAAAAGCACAAGATGATGATGGCCATATCATGTCACATATTTTGATTGCATGTGATGTTTATCTTATTATGCTTCTTATTTTGCTTAGAACGACGGTAGCATTATAAGATGATCCCTTACTAAATTTCAAGGTATAAGTGTTCTCCCTGAGTATGCACCGTTGCGAAAGTTCGTCGTGCCGAGACACCACGTGATGATCGGGTGTGATAAGCTCTACGTTCAAATACAACGGGTGTAAGCCAGCTTTGCACACGCAGAATACTCGGGTTAAACTTGACGAGCCTAGCATATACAGATATGGCCTCGGAACACTGGAGACCGAAAGGTCGAGCGTGAATCATATAGTAGATATGATCAACATAAGATGTTCACCATTGAAAACTACTCCATCTCACGTGATGATCGGACATGGTTTAGTTGATTTGGATCACGTGATCATTTAGATGACCAGAGGGATGTCTATCTAAGTGGGAGTTCTTTAAATTAATATGATTAAATTGAACTTTAATTTATCATGAACTTAGTCCTGATAGTTTTGCATATCTGTGTCGTTGTAGATCAATGGCCCGTGCTACCGTTCCTTTGAATTTTAATGCATTCCTAGAGAAAGCTAAGTTGAAAGATGATGGTAGCAATTACACGGACTGGGTCCGTAACCTGAGGATTATCCTCATTGCTGCACAGAAGAATTATGTCCTTGAAGCACCGCTAGGTGACAAACCCCCTTCCGCTGATGCAGACGCTGTGAACGTCTGGCAGTCGCGGTCTGATGACTACACGATAGTTCAGTGTGCCATGCTTTACGGCTTAGAACCGGGACTTCAACGACGTTTTGAACGTCATGGAGCATATGAGATGTTCCAGGAGTTGAAGTTAATATTTCAAGCAAATGCCCGGATTGAGAAATATAAGATTTCCAATAAGTTCTACAGCTGCAAGATGGAGGAGAATAGTTCTATCAGTGAACACTTGCTCACAATGTATGGGCATTACAATCATATGACTCAACTTGGTTGCCAAGTTGATGAGAATAGTGTTATTAATAGAATTCTTCAATCACTACCACCAAGCTATAATGGCTTCGTGATGAACTATAATATGCAAGGGATACGAAAGACAATTCCCGAGCTCTTCGCAATGCTCACAGCTGCGGAGGTAGAAATCAAAAAGGAGCATCAAAAGTTGATGGTTAACAATACCACTAGTTTCAAGAAAAAGGGCAAGGAAGGGATTTTCAAGGAGAATAGCAAGATTGTTGCTGTTCTCGCAGAAAGCCTCAATTATGGAACCAAGCCTGAAACTAAGTGCTTCTACTGCGAGGGGTCTGGACACTGGAAGCGTAACTGCCCCAAGTATTTGGCGGATAAGAAGGATGGCAAGATGAACAAAGGTATATATGATATACATGTTATTGATGTGTACCTTACTAATGCTCGTAGTAGTACCTGGGTATTTGATACCGGTTCGGTTGCTAATATTTGTAACTCGAAACAGGGACTACGGATTAAACGAAGATTAGCTAAGGACGAGGTGACGATGCGCGTGGGAAACGGTTCCAAAGTCGATGTGATCGCCGTCGGCACACTACCTCTACATCTACCTTCGGGATTAGTTTTAGACCTAAATAATTGTTATTTGGTGCCAGCGTTGAGCATGAACATTATATCTGGATCTTGTTTATTGCGAGACGGTTATTCATTTAAATCAGAGAATAATGGTTGTTCCATTTTTATGAATAATATCTTTTATGGTCATACACCCTTAAAGAGTGGTCTATTCTTACTAGATCTTGATTGTAGTGATACACATATTCATAATATTGAAACCAAAAGATGCAAGGTTAATAATGATAGTGCAACTTATTTGTGGCACTGCCGTTTGGGTCATATTGGTGTAAAACGCATGAAGAAACTCCATAAAGATGGACTATTGGAATCACTTGATTATGAATCACTTGGTGCTTGCGAACCATGCCTCATGGGCAAGATGACTAAAACTCCGTTCTCCGGAACTATGGAGCGAGCAACAGATTTGTTGGAAATCATACATACTGATGTATGTGGACCAATGAGCGTTGATGCTCGCGGCGGGTATCGTTATTTTCTGACCTTCACTGATGATTTGAGCAGATATGGGTATATCTACTTAATGAAACACAAGTCTGAAACATTTGAAAAGTTCAAAGAATTTCAGAGTGAAGTAGAGAATCATCGTAACAAGAAAATAAAGTTCCTACGATCTGATCGTGGAGGAGAATATTTGAGTTACGAGTTTGGTCTTCATTTGAAACAATGTGGAATAGTTTCACAACTCACGCCACCTGGAACACCACAGCGTAATGGTGTGTCCGAACGTCGTAACCGTACTTTATTAGATATGGTGCGATCTATGATGTCTCTTACCGATTTACCACTATCGTTTTGGGGTTATGCTTTAGAGACAGCTGCATTCACGTTAAATAGGGCACCATCTAAATCCGTTGATACGACGCCTTATGAACTGTGGTTTGGCAAGAAACCAAAGTTGTCGTTTCTTAAAATTTGGGGCTGCGATGCTTATGTGAAAACACTTCAACCTGATAAGCTCGATCCCAAGTCGGAAAAATGTGTCTTCATAGGATACCCAAAACAAACTGTTGGGTACACCTTCTATCACAGATCCGAAGGCAAAATATTCGTTGCTAAGAACGGATCCTTTCTAGAAAAAGAGTTTCTCTCGAAAGAAGTGAGTGGGAGGAAAGTAGAACTTGATGAGGTAATTGTACCTTCTCCCATATTGGAAAGTGGTACATCACAGGAAATTGTTCCAGTGATTCCTACACCAATTAGAGAGGAAGTTGATGATAATGATCATGAAATTTCGGATCAAGTTTCTACTGAACGTCGTAGATCAACCAGAGTACGTTCCGCACCAGAGTGGTACGGCAACCCAGTTCTGGAAATCATGTTACTAGACCATGATGAACCTACGAACTATGAGGAAGCGATGATGAGCCCAGATTCCGCAAAATGGCTTGAAGCCATGAAATCTGAGATGGGATCCATGTATGAGAACAAAGTATGGACTTTGGTTGACTTGCCCGATGATCGGCAGGCCATCGAAAATAAATGGATCTTCAAGAGGAAGACCGACGCAGACGGTAATGTTACTGTTTACAAAGCTCGACTTGTTGCGAAAGGTTTTCGACAAGTTCAAGGAGTTGACTACGATGAGACTTTCTCACCTGTAGCGATGCTTAAGTCTGTCCGAATCATGTTAGCAATTGCCGCATTTTATGATTATGAAATCTGGCAAATGGATGTCAAAACTGCATTCCTAAATGGATATCTCAAAGAAGAGTTGTATATGATGCAACCAGAAGGTTTTGTCGATCCAAAAGGTGCTAACAAAGTTTGCAAACTCCAGCGATCCATCTATGGACTGGTGCAAGCATCTCGGAGTTGGAATATACGCTTTGATGAGGTGATCAAAGCATATAGTTTTATACAGACTTTTGGAGAAGCCTGTATTTACAAGAAAGTGAGTGGGAGCTCTGTAGCATTTCTAATATTATATGTAGATGACATATTGTTAATTGGAAATGATATAGAATTTCTGAACAGCATAAAAGGATACTTGAATAAAAGTTTTTCGATGAAAGACCTCGGTGAAGCTGCTTACATATTAGGCATCAAAATCTATAGAGATAGATCAAGACGCTTGATTGGACTTTCACAAAGCACATACCTTGATAAGATTTTGAAAAGGTTCAAAATGGATCAGTCAAAGAAAGGGTTCTTGCCTGTTTTACAAGGTATAAAGTTGAGTAAGACTCAATGCCCGACCACTGCAGAAGATAGAGAGAAAATGAAAGTCATTCCCTATGCCTCAGCCATAGGATCTATCATGTATGCAATGCTGTGTACCAGACCTGATGTGTGCCTTGCTAAAAGTCTAGCAGGGAGGTACCAAAGTAATCCAGGAGTGGATCACTGGACAGCGGTCAAAAACATCCTAAAGTATCTGAAAAGAACAAAGGATATGTTTCTCGTATATGGAGGTGACAAAGAGCTCGTCGTAAACGGTTACGTCGATTCTAGCTTTGACACTGATCCGGATGACTCTAAGTCACAAACCGGATATGTATTTTTATTGAACGGTGGAGCTGTCAGCTGGTGCAGTTCCAAGCAGAGCGTCGTGGCGGGATCTACGTGTGAAGCGGAATACATAGCTGCTTCAGAAGCAGCAAATGAAGGAGTCTGGATGAAGGAGTTCATATCCGATCTAGGTGTAGTACCTAGTGCATCGGGTCCAATGAAAATCTTTTGTGACAACACTGGAGCCATAGCCTTGGCGAAGGAGTCCAGGTTTCACAAGAGAACAAAGCACATCAAAAGACGCTTCAATTCCATCCGCGATCTAGTCAAGGAGGGAGACATAGAGATTTTCAAAATACATACGGATCTAAATGTTGCAGACCCGTTGACTAAGCCTCTTCCACGGGCAAAACATAATCAGCACCAAGACTCCATGGGTGTGAGGATCATCACTTTGTAATCTAGATTATTGACTCTAGTTCAAGTGGGAGACTGAAGGAAATATGCCCTAGAGGCAATAATAAAGATGTTATTTGTATTTCCTTATATCATGATAAATGTCTTTTATTCATGCTAGAATTGTATTAACCGGAAACTTAGTACATGTGTGGATACATAGACAAAACAGTATGTCCCTAGTATGCCTCTACTAGACTAGCTCATTGATCAAAGATGGTTATGTTTCCTAGCCATAGACATGAGTTGTCATTTGATCAACGGGATCACATCATTAGGAGAATGATGTGATGGACTAGACCCATCCGTTAGCATAGCACTATGATCGTTTAGTTTAACTGCTATTGCTTTCTTCATGACTTATACATGTTCCTATGACTATGAGATTATGCAACTCCCGAATACCGTAGGAACACCTTGTGTGCTATCAAACGTCACAACGTAACTGGGTGATCATAAAGATGCTCTACAGGTGTCTCCAAAAGTATTCGTGGTGTTGGCATAGATCAAGATTGGGATTTGTCACTCCGAGTGTCGGAGAGGTATCTCTGGGCCCTCTCGGTAACACACATCACAATAAGCCTTGCAAGCAAAAGACTAATGAGTTAGTCACGAGATGATGTGTTACGGAACGAGTAAAGAGACTTGCCGGCAACGAGATTGAACTAGGTATAAAGATACCGACGATCGAATCTCGGACAAGTAACATACCGTTTGACAAAAGGAACAACGTATGTTGTTATGCGGTTCGATCGATAAAGATCTTCGTAGAATATGTAGGAGCCAATATGGGCATCCAGGTTCCGCTATTGGTTATTGACCGGAGAGATGTCTCGGTCATGTCTACATAGTTCTCGAACCCGTAGGGTCCGCACGCTTAAACGTTCGTTGACGATATAGTATTTAATGAGTTATGTATGTTGGTGACCGAATGTTATTCGGAGTCCAGGATGTGATCACGGACATGACGAGGAACTCCGGAATGGTCCGGAGATAAAGATTAATATATGAGATAATAGTGTTTGACCTCCGGAAGGGTTCCGGAATTCACCGGAAGAGGTTCCGGATGTTTCCCGAAGTGTTTGGGTACAAGAACACGTTATTTGGGCCAAAAGGGAAAGCACACAAGGTTTTTGGAAAGCGCAAAAGGAAGTTTTGCGGAGTCCAGGGGCCAGACGCCAGGGTCCCTGGCGTCTGGGTCCAGACGCCGGGAACCCTGGCGTCTGGCCCTGGAGTCCGAGAAGGACTCTTGCCTTACGGGTGAAACCGACTTTGTGAAGGCTTTTACTCCAAGTTTCGACCCCTAGGCTCAACATATAAATAGAGGGGTAGGGCTAGCACCCAAGATACATCAAGATACACCAAGCCGTGTGCCGGCTACCCCGACCCTCTAGTTTATCCTCCGTCTAGTTTCTGTAGTGCTTGGCGAAGCCCTGCAGAGATTGTTCTTCATCAACAACCGTCACCACGCCGTCGTGCTGCCGGAACTCATCTACTACTTCGCCCGTCTTGCTGGATCAAGAAGGCGAGGACGTCATCGAGCTGAACGTGTGCTGAACGCGGAGGTGCCGTACGTTCGGTACTAGATCGGGACGGATCGTGAAGGTGCACGACTACATCAACCGCGTTGATAAACGCTTCCGCTTTCGGTCTACAAGGGTACGTAGACACACTCTCCCCTCTCGTTGCTATGCATCTAGTAGATAGATCTTGCGTGATCGTAGGAAACTGTTGAAAATACTACGTTCCCAACATTAATTACTCCCTATGCAAGTTTAGTTTGTTATTAGGCAAATAGTACCAATGTTGGGACTTGCTGGAAAAGACTTAGCACTTAGCGGTTTATCGAGGGGGTCCCATACACCCCAACCGTGTTAGGAACGCATAATCAAGGAACATAAAACCGGCTTATACGGATCCTAACGGCATGAGTGGAACAAATCACCAAGCAAAAGGCTTAGCCTTCCACCCTTGCCAATATATAGATGATTTCATTTAAAGCATTTATATAGTGTGATATAACCCAACCAAACTTCAACATGAAGCAAGCATCTTCGATCTTCACCTGCAACTAGCAATGCTATAAGAAGGGCTGAGCGAAGCGTACTTAGCCAAGCAACGGTTTGCATAGGTAGGTTGGTTAAACATGGCAATTGGCTACAAGTAGGAGGCTGACAAGAAGATCATGGGCATCGAGTCAAAACTATAGATCGAGACTACTAGCAATAGGCAAAGATAGTAATGTTATCGGGGTTCGGTCATCTTGCCTGAAGAGAAGTCGTTCGGATCGTAAGAAGGGTCCTCGTGCTCAACCTCGTTGGAAACCTCGTGCTCAACTTCGTACCCGGTCTCAGCTTCCGGCTCTAAACAAAACAATCACACCAAGCACCAATCAACAAGATGCGATGCGCACTCGGAAAAGATGAATGCATGATGGATGCACTAAGGATGCACACGGAGCACGTAAAACATCACTCAAGAAAATCACCTCAAAACAAGATAACAATCTGATATTATTAATCTACACAGAAAATCAATCAAGTTTGATATAAGATTCGCTGAAATCGGAGTTACGGGCTAAAAGTTATGCCCGAAACAAGATTTGAGCGAAAGCTGGAAATTACAGCAACATGGCATCTTCGGAGCTCAAAATAATTAAGCTACAGCACCCAAAAGCATGGCAAAGGACATGAACACAAACTAGACATATAGTACAGCAACTATGTCCAAGGTGCAACCCCAACGGAGTCACGGATCAATAGCAATGATCTTGGACATATTGAACTTGACAATAAAATTCTGGCAGCAGAATTTTATTGAAACTTTAGAGCAAAAGATAAACATGCTACAGCCACTTAAATGGACATGTGAGGACATGAATGGAAAGACAACAATATATACTACAAGGAACAATCAAAATCCACTCCAAAACTATCATGCTTTGTCCTAGAGCAGCACACGAACATGGCATCGAAACGTTACAGATTTCAGACTTAGTGAAAAACCACTAAGTCCTAAAACAGCAATATCATCATGGCATATAAAAGAGCATGTTTAAGTCACCTCGAAACTAAACATGGCAAAGGGTAAGCACCTCATCAAATTGCACATGAAGGTGATCCCGAAACACACAAGCATGCATCATTGAGGTAAACACAACGATAGCAACGAGCTCAACAAGATGGCATTTCATAACAAGTGAAAACACATCACATGAACATGGCACTTTGCAACGATGATAACAAGGCAATAATAAATCTACCATGCAACCTATCACAAGCAACACGTAGTTCGTGGCAAGACGAACACGTGGACATGTCATTTGCATCATTCGGACAAACGAGCTAAAAGATATCACATGGCAAAGGTGGCATAAAAATAACACATAGCAGCAGTTTATATCATGATGCACTCTTGCAACAGCAAAACAAGCACCTAGATGACATCTAACATGCAAGACAACAACAGAGGAAACGTAGAGCACATCTCCACGAACGTCTGGACATATTACACGCGCAAAACGGAGCATCAGGCAAAAAGTTATGCATGGTCAAACATTGCATCAGAGATAAACAGATCTGGGACTTAGGAGTGGGGAGTCAACCTCAACAGATCTGATCTGAGGGAAAAAAAAAGACGGCGGCACGATCCGGTGCGGAGGGAGCTGGATCCGGCCCGGAGTGGAGGAGGCCTGGGGCCTGGGCGACTCGGCCCACCTCGGCGGAGGCGGCTGGCGAGCTGGCGGCCTGGTAAGCCGGGGCGGATCGGCCCGGCGAAGAGGGGTGCGCAGCCCAGGTGGCACGGGCCCGGCGGGAGGCCGCGAGGCCGGCCTGCGCGCGGACGCGCGGAGCGAGGCGGCGGATCTGTTGGCGTGGGCCGGCCCGGTAGCTGAGGCGGACGGCGTCGATGTGGGGACCTGGAGGCGCGGAGCCCGCCTGGCTGGCGCGGCTCGGCCTGGAAGGGAGCGGGTGCGGGCCCGGCGCGGTGGGCCTCTCGGTGAAGCGGCGAAGACTCGGTGCGGAGGGAACGACGCCCAGCGAAGTGGTCCAGGCTGCCTCGAGCCTGCTCGATGCGGTCGGTCGTGGAGCCAGATCAGATCGAGGCTGGAAGCGGGCGTTGACTTCGGCAGGAACGAGGGATTCTGGTCGGGGCTGCTCGTGAGCCTGGCGGCGCGGCTTCGATGGTATGCTGGATCCCCTCGGGATCTGGTGAATTTTCAAGGGAGAGGAGGGGAAGAAGATAGAGATGCCCATATTTTAGACCTAGGGGTCTAATATATTGCAGTTTTAGGGTTAGGAGGGAATTTAGGGGCGCTAGGAGCCCTCCGATCGCGATCCGACGGATCCGATCGCGGGGATAGATTTAAAGGGCCTAGGAGGAGATAAAAGACTGCAGTAGGGGTGTTTTCGGGACACGAAGTGAAGGCACTTTGGACCCACACGAGCAACGGATGGAAAAACTGACGGAGTCCAAACGAGATGAGATTTGAGAGGCGGGTTGCACACAAAAAAACAACAACACACACAACAACCTCGCGGCACACCGGTAACGTTAAACGCCCGAACAACAAAGTAGGTCTACGGGACGTCACGGACACGTGAGGGAGCTCCGGAACGCAAAACGGACAACGGGAAGAAACGCTTGGAACCGGATGCAACCGACAACACAAATGCAATGCAATGCACATGTCTACATGATCCAACCGACAACACAAATGCAATGCAATGCACATGTCTACATGATATGAATGAATGCCACACACTCACACAACAAAACGACGAAAACCCGAAAGAGAAAGAACCCGGAATGGAAATAGATGAAGCCGGAGATATATTATATACCCAAAAGGGAAAGTATTACATCCGGGGCATTACAAAGACCCCGGAGCCCTTCCCGCTAACCCTAACCCCGCATGATCCACTTCCCCCTCTCTCACTAGATTGGATTGGGAGGGCCCGATCCCGACGACCTGGGCGTCCCCGACGCCACGTCGTCGCCTCGTCGGAGCCGCCTCGGATCGCCTGCCGCCTCTCCGTCTTCCTCCCCAAGGGCCTCCCTCGAGCCTCGACGCCCCTCTGCTCTCCAACGCCGGTGAGGGCCGCGCCCTCCCCTCTCCTTCTACCTTGCACACACGGCCGCACCCCATGGGCGCGCTCACCGCGCCCAGGCCCCGTGCTCGCCGTGCTCCGCCCGTGGCCTGCACCCACAAGCGCCCGTCGTCGTCCGTGCCCTGTGCCTGCTTCCCCATCGTCCCTGCACGACCGCCGCGTCGCCGCCGCCCTGGTCCGTCGCGCCCGCTACGGCGTCCCGCTAGCCTGCCCACGCTCCAGGCCCCAGGTCGGGCCACCGC
>LR738710.1:210456125-210503848 GCA_902687465.1 Secale cereale
CCCCCTTTCATTGATACTGATGCATATGTAGTATAGCTCCTTGCTTGCGAGTACTTTGGATGAGTACTCACGGTTGCTTTGCTCTCCCTTTTCCCCCTTCTTCTTCTTTCTGGTTGATGCAACCAGATGGTGGAGTCCAGGAGCCAGAAGCCACCTTTGACGACTGCTACTACCCCGATGGAGGCTACTACTACGTGCAGACAACTGACGACCAGAAGCGGTTAGGAGGTCCCAGGCAGGAGGCCTTGCCTTTTCAATCGTGTTGTTTTGTGTTAGCCTTCTTAAGGCAAACTTGTTTAACTTATGTATGTACTCAAATATTGTTGCTTCCGCTGACTCTTGTGTATTCGAGCTTATGTATTCGAGCCCTCGAGGCCCCTGGCTTGTAATATAAAGCTTGTATTATTTTATTTTTGTCTAGAGTTGTGTTGTGATATCTTCCAGTGAGTCCCTGACCTTGGTCGTACACGTTTGCGTGCATGATTAGTGTACGGTCAAATCGGGGGCGTCACACCTGCGTTGTCACATGCGGTGTCAGTTGCTCCCGCGGTCCCTGTTGCGGCTCCGCCGCCCACCGCCCCCGATGCTAGCTCCGGGCCGTTCCACTTCGACAACCCGATCGCCATCCGCCTCACGCCCGACAACTACTTGTTCTGGCACGCCAAGGTCTTACCGTTGCTCCGCAACCGGTCTCTCCTAGGTTTTGCTGATGGTTCGCAACCGTGTCCTCCGCATGTCATCCCTACTGTCCACGGCCCGGCCATCAACCCGGAACACCGTATGTGGGTACAGCAGGACGAGGCGATTCTTTTTGCCATCCAAGGTTCACTCGGTGATGGGGTCCCTGGCCTTTGCCTCTTCGCCGCCACATCCATGGATGCATGGACGACCCTCAAGCATGCCTTTGCTCAGGTCTCTACCTCCCGCGCGATGGCTCTTCGCAGCGAGCTCGCCAACATCAAAAAGCTAGACTCCACCGCCGCAACCTACTTCAACAAGATGAAGGTGTAGGCAAACACACTCACCTCCATCGATCGGTCGCTCAGCGATGAGGAGTTCGCTGGCTTTGTCATTAAAGGTCTTGACGCCGACTACGACAATCTCGCCGAGGCTGTCCACAACGCCAAGCCAGCAATGGCCCCGCATGAGCTCTACTCACGCCTCCTCTTCACCGAGCAACGCAATGAGTCTCGTCGCTCCTCCGCTACCATTGCGGCGCAGCCGGCGGCCTTCTGGGCCTCTCGTGGCCAGCACCCTCCCGCTCCGTCCCCTGGCAAGGCCACGCCACCCCCTGTGTCAACTCTGGGTGGGGGCCCTAACTCTCAGGTGGCGTGCCAGCTATGTGGCCGTGAACGCCATGTCGCCTCAAGGTGTCACCGCCGCTTTCAGCGGAGCTTCCTCGGAATTGGCAACGATGGCAAGGGCAATGAGCGCCAGTTTGCCATGGCGGATTTTGGTCCACCTGCCACCACCCCGGCAGCTCACCTCGCCACCGCCCCTGCTGCTCATATCGCCGCTAAGGGCAAGGACCCGCACGCCGAACAGGGGTACACGCCGTCCTATCCTATTGATCCAGTCTGGTACATGGACACCGGCGCCACGGATCACATGATGAACGAGCTCAACAAACTCTCCACCCACCAGCCCTACTACGAGCACGATCAGGTTCACACCACCAATGGTGTAGGTATGCCCATCTCTCACATTGGCCAAGCATCTCTTTTAACTAGTCATCCCTCTAGGCAGCTTCATCTTCGTAATGTTTTACGAGTTCCCTCAGTAACTCGTAATCTTCTATCTATCCCTAAGCTTACCCTTGATAATCATGTCCTATGTGAATTTCACCCTTTTAATCTTTTTGTTAAAGACCGAGCAAACCGGGACATTCTTCTTAGTGGTCGATTGAGCCAAGGCTTGTACCGTTTGGAGGATCCATCTGCCCCGTGCATCTTCAGCGGTGTTCGTGTGTCGCCTTCCCAGTGGCACTCTCGCTTTGGTCACCCCGCCACACCAATCGTTCGCCACCTACTCCAGCGCCATGAGCTACCTTTAGAGTCTAGCAATAAAGAGATGTCAGTGTGTGATGCCTGTCAACAAGGCAAAAGTCACCAACTACCTTTTGTTTCATCTACTAGATAAGTAAAGAGTCCTCTTGAGATTGTGTTTTCTGATGTGTGGGGTCCGGCACAAACATCCGTTAGTGGTCACAACTACTATGTTAGTTTTGTGGGTGCCTATAGTCGTTTCACATGGCTTTACCTTCTTAAGCGCAAGTCTGATGTGTTTGACATATTTATTCAGTTTCAATTGCATGTTGAACGTCTACTCAAGCATAAAATCATCCATGTTCAGTCTGATTGGGGGGCGAATATCGCAACCTATTCTTTAATAAGCTTGGGATCTCTCATCGCTTATCATGCCCACATACACATCAACAGAATGGTGATGTTGAGCGCAAACATTGCCACATAGTCGAAACCGGTCTCACACTTCTTGCTCATGCTTCTGTACCCTTTCGCTTCTGGAGTGATGCTTTTGCCACCGCGTGTTTTCTCATTAACAAATTACCTACGCGTGTTCTTAATATGAAAACTCCTATTGAGCTTCTCTTGGGTGAAATTCCTGACTATACCTTCTTTAAGGTGTTCGGGTGTGCCTGCTGGCCTCATCTTCGTCCTTATAATGATCGCAAGCTTGAGTTTCGCTCTAAAAAGTGAGTGTTCTTGGGGTATAGTTCTCTCCACAAAGGCTACAAGTGTCTCCATGTCCCAACAAATCGAGTTTACATATCTCGGGATGTTGTTTTCGATGAGAACATCTTCTCGTTTTCTGCCATGCCTCAATCATCTATCACAACACCGTCTATGCATTCATCACCACTTGTGCCTGGCCAATTTGAAGATGTTGCATACTCGCATGTGTTGTTACCTAATCATGGTGCAGGAACTGGACGTGGAGCTTGCCTGGAACTTCTCCCCGACGGACCTACCACGCCACCCGTGGCGCACGTCGAGCGGTCGGTGCATACGCCTGCACCGTCACCCGCCCTCGACTCCGCTATGGGAGCCCCGTCTACTACTTCGACTCCGACTGGGCCGGACCCAGTGTCGGATACTATGATGGCTGGGCCGGAGCCCGCCCCGGAGCGGCCTACGTCGCTGTCTCTTGGCATGGCGTCTCCTCCCTCGTCACCCCCGCCATCTGCGCGGGCGTCGCTGTCGCCTCCTTCGCATGGGCCTGGTGTGGCTCACACGCCACCCGGGCCACCGTCGCCCGACCTGCCGTCGCCCGGTTCGTCACCCGGATTGTCTTCGCCGGTGTCCCCTGGACCGGCACCACCTGCCCCGGTGATCGCTGCTCCGCGGCGTCCACATACACGCAGCCGCAGTGGCAGGGACGGAGCCAGGATGAATGCATGGAGGGGGCGAGTCTGCTCATGGAGGGGGCAAAGCTTTGATGTTGTAGGAAATTTTGGCTGAAATAGCTACTACCATTGAAGAAGAACAATTCATTGAGGGGGGTCTAGCCCCCCCTCGTCCCCCCTTAGATCCGTGCCTGCGCAGTGGCATCTTCCTTCCCAACATACGCAAAGATGGCACGGTCACATACCTTGCTTCTTGCATGGCTCATGCCGTGGATGATTCGACTGCCGAACCACATAGTTATCAAGCTGATATGAGTATCCCACATTGGAGGGCTACTATGAACAAGAATATCATGCTCTTATGCAAAATGAGACATGTACACTTGTTCATCCTCCGCCTCGTGTCAACATTATTGATTCGAAGTGGGTTTTCAAGGTGAAGAAACATGCAGATGGTTCCACTGAGCGCTACAAAGCGTGCCTTGTGGCTAAGGGTTTTAAACAGCGTCATGGAATAGATTACGAAGATACATTAAGCCCAGTTGTCAAGTCTACCACTATTCGGCTTCTTGTGTCTCTGGCAGTTTCTCGTGGATGGTCTCTCCGCCAGCTTGATGTGCAGAATGCTTTTCTTCATGGACTGCTTCAAGAAGAGGTTTACATGCGGCAGCCACCTGGATTTGTTGATCACACTCAGCCTCATCATCTATGTCGCCTAACGAAGGCACTATACGGATTGAAGCAGGCGCCTCGTGCCTGGCATTCTCGCCTAGCTTCAGCTCTGCGTGCTCTCATACCATGTAAAACGTAGGTTTTTGGGGGAACAGGCTCAACCCTCTATGGGGTGGCCTATCACATATATATAATGATGATGTACAAGTGTGACCATGGGGGGAACAGGCTCAACCCTCTATGGGGGGAACAGGCTCAACCCTCTATAGGTTTTATTCCTTCAACGACTAACACTTCACTGTTCTTATTTCAGCGACCGAGTGTGACCATGTACCTACTCGTCTATGTGGATGACATTGTCTTAGTCAGCACATCTCCGACGGCTGTTGATGCTTTTGTTACTGCACTTGGCCGAGACTTTGCAGTTAAGGATTTGGGACAGCTTCACTTCTTCCTGGGTATTGAAGTCACCCACCAGTCTCGCGGCAGCTTGGCTCTCACCCAGAAGAAGTACTCTCTTGATCTCTTGCTTCGTGCTGGTATGCTCAAGTGCAAGACATCTCCTACGCCCATGTCCTCCGCTGACAAACTTTCAGCTGTCGATGGTACTCTTCTATCTCCTGAGGATGCGACTGAGTACAGGAGTATTGTTGGTGGACTGCAGTATCTGACGATCACACGTCCTGATCTCTCTTATGCGGTTAACAGGGTGTGCCAGTATCTTCATGCTCCTACTGATGTGCATTGGTCTGCTGTGAAGCGCATAATGCGTTATGTGCGTCTCACTATCTCCTATGGCCTTCACCTACGCCCCAGTTCATCCAGAGTTCTTTCTGCATTCTCAGATGCTGATTGGGCTGGGTGTCGAGACGACAGGCGATCAACGGGGGGGCATGCTGTGTTCTTGGGTCCTAACTTGATCGCCTGGAGTGCATGCAAGCAAGCTACTGTTTCCCGCAGCAGCACAGAAGCCGAGTACAAGTCGGTTGCCAATGCAACTGTAGAACTCATATGGATCGAATCCTTACTTCGAGAGCTGGGAGTTCCTCAGCCACATCCTTCGGTTCTTTGCTGCGACAACATTGGTGCTACGTTTCTGTCATCAAACCCAGTGTTTCATGCACGGACTAAACACATTGAGATTGACTATCATTTTGTAAGGGAACGTGTTGCACAGAAGTTACTACAAGTCAGGTTTATCTTTTCAAAAGATCAACTTGCAGACATCTTCACCAAGCCTCTACCTTCTCCCATGTTTGAGGTCTGTAGGCGCAATCTCAACCTTCTAGATGTTTCAGGGGTAAGTTGAGATTGAGGGAGGGTGTTAGACTTCATATTGTAGCCCAACTGTGTAGTTCATACCGTATCGGTATAGGACTTGTACATCATCATTATATATATGTGATAGGCCATCCCATAGAGGGTTGAGCCTGTTCCTTCCAAAACCTACGTTTTACATAGACTGTGGGCGACGTCGCGAGACTCGTAGACGATGCCAGCATAATAAGGTTCAAAAGGGTATTCATTCTTTACATCGGTTACAACACCAGGGTACAAGTACACATCCAACAAGCATGCATTGCTCCACAATTACATACCATCATCCACGGTCTACTTCCACGGAAAAAAAAAAATCAAGTTCCACCAGCGATCTTCTTCCCCGTGGTGCACACTCCTCGGATTAGTTGCTAACTCCCAACGTGTTCCTTACTTGGGGGTGAAGGCCTGAAACGTAACACCAAAAAGGGTCATCCATCAGTACCCACAAAATCATACCATATACGTATAGTACAATGTGTAGCATATGCGTACCCGGAAGATGGTGGCGTGGCCGGGGTCGGCGAGGTGAGCGAAGAGGTTGTCGATGGGGCCGGTGCCGGTGTACTCGGCCTGGAACCACGCGCCCATGACGGCGAGCATGGCGAGGCGGCCGTTCTTGATCTCCTTGGTGCGCAGCTCCTTGAGCTTCTCAGGCGAGCCGGTGCCGTAGCCGAGCGGGTCAAACCACAGACCACCGGGGTACCTTACGTTCCCAACATGCAGATACATCACTTGATTAGCCCATCAGCACAAGGACAGACACTTCTGTACAGACATAGCTTTACGTATGTGTGTGCGTACCCGACGTCGGTGCCTGTGAGCTTGTTGTTGGGGAAGATGGGGTCGGTGTTGACGCAGCCGGGCTTGATGATGTCTGCCCACCGGCGGCCCTCGGCCCAGCCGATGAGGATGAGCTCCACGATGAAGAGGGTGGTGGTGTCGGTGAAATACTCCTGCTCCCCGGCGGTGTACCACGACGGGGTGTTGAGGATGCCGATCTTGGTCAGCAGCTCCGGGATGAAGATGCCCGCCGCCCCCAGCATCGCCCACCGGCAGTGCACCAGCTCCGCCTGCACGTTCCACCGCAAGCTCTCCGGGTCGGATCCTACACCACGAAATCGATCAAAGATTGTTCACGTCGATGTTACCAAGAACGACAACGGATCACACTAGCAGGGATGAGATGTGAGAGACTGATCAGGACTTACCAAGACCCCAGGGGTCAAAGCCGAAGTCTCCGGGAAGGCTGCATCAAGAACAACGAGATGTACGCACACTGTCAGTGTCAGTCAAGAGTCGATCGTTGCATATTTTGGCATGGGCGCGACGTGTCCGGGTACCAACCTGCCGTCGAGCCACGGCGGAGGGGTGCTCCCCGGGAACCAGATGGGCCTCTCGGGCGCCGCGGCGCGCACGGCGAACGACGCGCGCGACGCCGCCGCCTTGCCGGCGCCGAGGAAGGAGCTCCGGGCGCCGGCCAGCCCATTGCTGGGGAGCGCCGCGACGGCGGTGGCGGAGGAGGAGGAGACCAGCGCCATCGTTGCTGCACCAGTGCGCGCGCTGGCTGTGCCTGTGGCAGGGGAAGGCGCGCGCGAGCGTGGGGTGAGAGTGGAATTGAGCGTGTGGTGTGCGCGGCAGTTTATGGGGATCTTGGCGCGCGGCGCCGGGTGGCCCTGGCTTATCCGGGAGGAGATAGCGAGCGCGGCCGTGGCGTGCCACGCGGCCGGGAGAATCCGATCCCCTGGCTCCGCCGCGCCGGGGCCTTGCTGACGTGGAGGCCATCCCGGGCGCGACCTGATGAAAATCGGGGCCGAGGCTCGCGATTGGACGACGTGCTCCGCATTTGGCACGCGAGTTGCAGCCTTCAAGGTACTATCGGCGTGATGATATGTGCCTATATCCACGCAGATTTTCTGTTTAGACAATGTATGTCTCCACGGAGAAACATGGGACGTGCGGATCTTTTTAAAAAATCCGCCGGGTTGCGAGCCGTCAGATCGGCGTTACTTTGTGGCTGAGCGTTGCCCTCATTTCTGCAACAGAGCTCATGTTGCAAGTTCTCTTTCGCAACACAAGTATTGTTGCAAAAACATTTGTAACGAAGATTGTGATGCATTTTTTTGCAACATAGGTCTTGTTACAGAATTTTATTTGCAGCAAAGGCCTTGTTGCAAAACTTTTTCTTTGTGTCTCCCTTTTTTCGCAACAGAGGTGTTGTTGCGGAAAAAACTTCTGTGTTTTTATTTCGTCTCCCTTTTTTCCGCAACAGAGGTGTTGTTGCGGAAAAAAACTTCTGTAACACAGGTGATGTGGCAGAAAAATTAAAACATAGTTGGAATAGTGCGGTGCGTGAGGCACACACGAGACACGCGTCAAGCGTAGGAGGCGGCAGACGCCTCACCGGATCAGCCGGCTGTTCTGGAGCTTTTCCCGAAACATGTATCCAGAGAGAAATCATAATGATTATTTTTCCGAGGAAAGAGTGAATGTATTATACTAGCTAGCAATAGAGGTACAGTCACAATTCATGGCCTCGGCAATTTTACTGATTAACGGACGATGTTTGGTTACCGGGCTGTATTTTGGTTGTCACCCCGTAGCAATAGTATTTCGTGGCCTCCGAAAGGGAAATATAATCACTTCTCCTTCGTTCTAGAATCTTCTATATTTAACTTATATAATAATTTTGTAAAAAATACCGATCTTTTTTTAGTTTATGATTTACAATGCACAAACATCACATCACAGATGATTCTTATTTATTCTAGATTCTTCCATACTTTAGTTCCCTCAAGTTTTTTTTTTCTCCTAAAAGAATTGTGATTCACTTTTACATTATGATTTTCTTGTGTTCAAGACTATGACAACACCTTCATACATTTAATTTGTCTTTTTTTTTGCAAAATAGATTTTATTTGTTTTTGAAGATGCAATACTAGCTACTCACTACAATACGAGATACCTAAAGACAATTGTGATCTATGTATTTCACATGAGTTTTGTCTAGTATTATACCCGCAGTTTTTAAATATTTTTATAACTATAATCTGGTTTTTAAGCTCCTACATACTTTGGTATTATACCATAATACCATACTAGCTACTCATCCATGCTTTGGTTATCTATATGTTCCTACATGCAATGCATGTGTACAAGAGGGGCGTATGTGGCGACTGGCGAGACCAAAATATTTGGCATGCGGACAATGGTCTTAGAAAAGTTCAGGGCTCCCTAAAAAAAATTAGTTCCTATATGTGGGTTTTTATTATCATTATTTTTGAGAAATACCGATTACAAAACAAACACACATAGCACACACTCACACCACTACATACATGCACTTACAGTGGCGGAGGACGGAAAAAAGATAAGGCGTGACTCTGAAGCATAATTCCTTGTATGCAAACCATAGTAGTGCATACACATTTTATGTGCATAAATACTTTGATGAGATCCTAAATATATAATAACCAAAACACAATGGAAGTTTAAGGAGGACAAGAAGTCGGGAGGAGCATATTGAATTCATGCTCCAGCCAGTCGCTCCAAAAGTACTAATTGATGAAGAGCGACGGACAATATATTTCAACACTTCCCCTCACATCTAGTCTCTTTTAGTCCTTAGACGTGAGATCGATGTAGACCGCAGAATCGTTTTATTTAATACGACATTGGCAGGGTCTTGAACTCAAGACTTCTTAGCTATGATACCATATTGAATTCATGCTCTAGTCAGTTACTCCAAAAGTCGAAACTGACGGCAGGGACGGTCCTTAGATGGGGTGGGAGGGGCAGCCCCCCAAGGCCCCCAACTAGGAAGCGGCCCCTGTTTGCTTGGTTCCCATGTACACGTGCAGCTTCTCGGCTTCTACTCCTCGTCCCCCAATAGGCAACGATTCGGCCATGGCAAGGTCGACGGTGGCCCGCCAGGGTCGTCTGATCGTGATTTTTGGCTACGGGGCATGATCGGTGTACAAAGGTAATGCAATTTTTCATATCTCAGTTAACCTCCTCTTCAACCCAAATCCCCTCTTTTCATAGTCTTGATAGATCTTTTGATTCGTGAATATCATCCTGGTACATATATCTTTCTCACACTCCGATATGTTGTGTTGATTGAGATTACACAAAAGAAACTTGCAATTTTGTTCGTGACTCATAAGCAACATCAAAATCTTGCAATTTCTGTTTTTCAAGCCATCCAGGTACCCTGTTCCATGCCTTGCTTAGCCTTTTTCTTACTTAATTAGCAGTGTTCTTAATCTCTTGTAACATATGTTTTTGTGCTAATTAAGAAGATCGACATTAAATTTTCAAGATTTATCTAGGAATTAGTATCCATTTGGTATAGAGAAAGAAAAAAATATATGCATATGAGTCGACTTAGTCCTGGAAAGGAGATATTAAAAACATTTGATTTATGAAGAGATACAAGTACTTCTACTGCTCGGAATTCCGAGGAATTAGCTTTACCGTTGAAGACAACCTAATGTAAAAAACATATAGGATAATAATAATTAGACTGGGCACGACAGTGTTACTAATTCATCTAATACAGAAAATATGTAGGTGCAGATTGACCTTTGATGTGAATGTTTAAGACCTTGGTTTTATGGATACTCGTGATGACAAGGCAACATATATTATAGTGTAGTAGTTAATATTTATTTTCAATTGAAATAAAAAATGACTTTATGGCCCCTTTGAGTTGTCTTGCCCCCGGATCTGAAATCTTATGTGATAGCCTGACTTATTAGGGATGATAGACTACTCATATCAATAAGGAATACCTTCTTTTCTCGAAGCCTATTCAGACAGAACTTCAAAGTTAAGCGTGCTCAGCTTGGAGTAATTTCAGGATGGGTGACCGACCGGGAAGTTTCTCTCGGGTGCGCACGAGTGAGGACAAAGTGCGCAGAAAACACTAGTATTGATATGTGGGTCCAGTCTAGATCCCGTCAGGAGTAACGACCACCGGCGGGTGTGTCCGGGGCGTTACAAGTTGGTATCAGAGCCGACCCTCGCGGTTATACGGATGTTTGCGGACAGGTGCTCACGTTTGTGCCAAGAGGGAACGTTCCTGTGGCCCGACGAGGACGTCGGTTCCTCTGAGTGAGGGTGTATGTGATAGCCTGACTTATTAGGGATGATAGACTACTCATATCAATAAGAAATTCCTTCTTTTCCGGAAGCCCTTTCAGACAGAACTCCAAAGTCAAGCGTGCTCAGTTTAGAGTAATTTCAGGATGGGTGACCGACCGGAAAGTTGCTCTCGGGTGCGCACGAGTAAGGACAAAGTACGCAGAAAAGACTAGTATTGATATGTGGGTCCAGTCTAGATCCGCGAAGAGTAATGACCACCGGCGGGTGTGTCCGGGGCGTTACATCTTAGGAATAAATGCGAGCACCAGGACTTGAACCCTGGTGGGCTGTGATACGTCCATTTTGCATCATGCTTATAAGTTGATATTTATTGCATTATGGGTTGTTCATACATGTTTTGTCACAATACTTATGTCTTTTCCCTCTTATTTTGCAAGGTTTACATGAAGAAGGGGGAATGCCGGCAGCGGGAATTCTGGGCTTGAAAAGGAGCAAGCTCTGTAAACCTATTCTGCACAACTCCAAAAGCCCCGAAACTCCACAGAACATTTTTTCGGAAAATATAAAAAATACCTGGCAGAAGAAACCCACGAGAGGGGCCACTGGCTGGCCTCGAGGGTGGGGGCGCGCGCAACCGTTCCCAGGGCGCGCCCCCTTGCCTCGAGGGCCAGCCGGTGGGCCCCAGGTGCACATCCTATCCTATATGAAGCGTTTTGACCTGGAAAAATCAGGAGGGGGCTTTCGGGACCAGACGCCGCCGTCTCGAGGCGGAACCGAGGCGGAAACCAATCTAGGGCTCTGGCAGAGCTGTTCTGCCGGGGATACTTCCCTCCAGGAGGGGGAAATCGTCACCGCCGTCATCACCAACAACTCTCCCATCTTGGGGAGAGCTATCTTAATCAACATCTTCACCAGCACCATCTCCTCTCAAACCCTAGTTCATCTCTTGTATCCAATCTTTGTACCCAAACCTCAGATTGGTACCTGTGGGTTGCTAGTAGTGTTGATTACTCCTTATAGTTGATGCTAGTTGGTCTATTTGGTGGAAGATCATATGTTCAGATCCATTATGCATATTAATACCCCTCTGATCATGAACAATATTATGTCTTGTGAGTAGTTGCTTTTTTCCTGAGGACATAGGAGAAGTCTTGCTATTAGTAGTCATGTGAATTTGGTCTTCGTTCGATATTTTGATGAGATGTATGTTGTCTTTCCTCTAGTGGTGTCATGTGAACGTCTACTACATGACACTTCACCATTATTTGGGCCTAGAGGAAGGCATTGGGAAGTAATAAGTAGATGATGGGTTGCTAGAGTGACAGAAGTTTAAACCCTAGTTTATGTGTTGCTTCGTAAGGGGCTGATTTGGATCCATATGTTTCAGGTTATGGTTAGGTTTACCTTAATACTTCTTTTGTAGTTGCGGATGCTTGCATTAGAGGTTAATCATAAGTGGGAGGCTTGTCCAAGTAAGGGCGGCACCCAAGCACCGGTCCATCCACATACCAAATTATCAAAGTACCGAACGCGAATCAGATGATCGTGATGAAAACTAGCTTGACGATAATTCCCATATGTCCTTGGGAGCGCTTTACCTTGCATAAGAGTTTGTTCAGGCTTGTCCTTTGCTATAAAAAGGATTAGGCCACCTTGCTGCACCTATTTACTTTTACCGTTTGTCACTTGCTACCAATTATCTTATCACAAAACTATTTGTTACCTATAATTTCAGTGCTTGCAGAAAATATCTTATTGAAAACTGCCTATCATTTCCTTCTGCTCCTCGTTGGGTTCGACACTCTTACTTATCTAAAGGACTACGATAGATCCCCTACACTTGTGGGTCATCAAGACTCTTTTCTGGCGTTGTTTCCGGGGAGTGAAGCGCCTTTGGTAAGTGGAATTTGGTAAGGAAAAATTATATAGTGTGCTGAAATTTATTGTTATTTGTTACTATGGCTCAAAATCCTTTGAGGGGCTTGTTTGGGGTATCTTCACCCCGAGAAGAAGAGCAAAGAGTTGCTCCTCAACCTACTTCACCTAATGAAAATGTTTGCTTTGAGATTCCTTCGGGTATGATAGAGAAACTGCTTGAAAATCCTTATACAGGAGATGGAACACTTCACCCCGACTTACACCTAATCTATGTGGATGAAGCTTGTGGATTGTTTAAGCTTGCAGGTATGCCCGAGGATGTTATCAAGAAGAAGGTCTTCCCTTTATCTTTGAAGGGAGATGCATTGACATGGTTTTAGGCTATGCGATGATATGGGATCTTGGAACTATAATCGTCTGAAGTTGGAATTTCATCAGAAGTTCTACCCTATGCACCAGGTTCATCGTGATTGTAATTATATTTATAATTTCTGGCCTCGCAAAGGAGAAAGCATCGCTCAAGCTTGGGGGAGGCTTAAGTCAATGTTATATTCATGCCCCAATCATGAGCTCTCAAGAGAAATTATCATTCAAAAAATTTATGCTCGGCTTTCTCATAATAATTGCTCCATGCTCAATACTTCTTGTTCTGGCTCTTATATGATGAAGACTATTGACTTTAAATGGGATTTATTGGAAAGAATTAAACGCAACTCTGAAGATTGGGATCTCGACAAAGGTAAGGAGTCAGGTATGACCCCTAAGTTTGATTGTGTCAAAGCTTTTATGGATACCGATGTTTTCCGTGAGTTTAGCACTAAATATGGACTTGACTTTGAGATAGTAGCTTCTTTCTGTGAATCTTTTGCTACTCATGTTGATCTCCCCAAGGAGAAGTGGTTTAAATATCATCCCCCTATTGAAGTAAAAGTAGTTGAACCTATTAAAGTTGAAGAAAAGACTATCACTTATAATGTTGATCATGTTATTCCTACCGCTTATATCGAGAAACCACCTTTCCTTGTTAGGATAAAGGATCATGCTCAAGTTTCAACTGTAGTTCGTAAGAGTAATACTAGAACATCCACACCCTCTGAGCAAACTGAAGTTGAACCTAGTGTTACTATGGTTAAAGATCTCTTAGTAGAAGATTTAGATGGACATGTTATTTATCTCCAAGAAGAGTCTGCTAGGATAGCCAAACCCAATGCTAGGAATAAACATAAACCTATTGTAGGCTTGCCCGTTATCTCTGTCAAGATAGGAGATCATTGCTATCATGGTTTATGTGACGTAGGTGCTAGTGTGAGTATTATCCCTCTTGATTTGTATAACGAAATTATGCATGATATTGCACCTATTGAGTTAGAAGGGATTGATGTTACTATTAAGCTGGCTAATAGAGATACTATTTCACCAGTTGGGATTGTTAGAGATATTGAAGTCTTGTGTGGGAAGGTTAAATACCCTGTTGATTTTCTTGTTCTTAGTTCCCCACAAGATGCTTTCTGTCCCATTATATTTGGTAGACCCTTCTTGAATACTGTTAATGCCAAGATAGACTGTGTGAAAGACATTGTCGCGGTTGGATTAGGGGATATGTCTCATGATTTTAACTTTGCTAAATTCCGATAGACAACCCCTTGAAAAGGTACCACCTAGTAAAGATGAACTTATTGATCTTGCTTCTATTGTCGTGCCACCTAATGATCCTTTAGAACAATACTTGCTAGATCATGAAAATGATATGCATATGAATGAGAGAAGGGAGATAGATGAAATATTCCTTACACAGGGACCCGTATTGAAAAACAACTTGCCTGTTGAAATCTTAGGGGATCCTCCTCCACCCAAGGGTGATCCTGTGTTTGAACTTAAACCTTTACCTGATAATCTTAAGTATGTTTATCTTGATGAAAAGAAAATATATCATGTTATTATTAGTGCTAACCTTTCAGAGCATGAGGAAGAAAGATTATTGAAAACTCTGAAGAAGCACTGGGCTGCTATTGGATATACTCTTGATGATCTTAAGGGCATTAGTCCCACTATATGTCAACACAAGATTAAATTGGAAGAGAATGCTAAACCAGTTATTGATCATCAACGACGGTTAAATCCTAAGATGAAAGAAGTGGTAAGGAAGGAAATTTTAAAGCTTCTAGAGGCAGGTATAATCTATCCCATTGCTGATAGCCAGTGGGTAAGTCCTGTCCATTGTGTTCCTAAGAAAGGAGGTATGACTGTTGTCCCTAACGATAAAGATGAATTGATCCCGCAAAGAATAGTTACAGGTTATAGGATGGTAATTGATTTCCGTAAGTTAAATAAAGCTACTAAGAAAGATCATTACCCCTTGCCATGTATTGATCAAATGCTAGAAAGATTATCCAAACATACTCATTTCTGCTTTCTAGATGGTTATTCTGGTTTCTCTCAAATACCTGTTTCAAAGGGGGATCAAGAAAAGACCACCTTTACTTGTCCTTTCGGTACCTTTGCTTATAGACGTATGCCTTTTGGTTTATGTAATGCACCTGCTACCTTTCAAAGATGCATGATGGCTATATTCTCTGACTTTTGTGAAAAGATTGTCGAGGTATTCATGGATGATTTCTCCGTTTACGGAACTTCTTTTGATGATTGCTTAAGCAAACTTGATCGAGTTTTGCAGAGATGTGAAGACACTAACCTTGTCTTGAATTGGGAGAAGTGCCACTTTATGGTTAATGAAGGCATTGTCTTAAGCAACCTTGATCGAGTTTTGCAGAGATGTGAAGACACTAACCTTGTCTTGAATTGGGAGAAGTGCCACTTTATGGTTAATGAAGGCATTGTCTTGGGACATAAAATTTCTGAGAGAGGTATTGAAGTTGACAAAGCTAAGGTTGATGCTATTGAAAAAATGCCATGCCCTAAGGATATCAAAGGTATACGAAGTTTCCTTGGTCATGCCGGGTTTTATAGGAGGTTCATTAAGGACTTCTCCAAAATCTCCAGGCCTCTGACTAATCTTTTACAGAAAGATATTCCTTTTGTCTTTGATGATGATTGTCTAAAAGCATTTGAAATACTTAAGAAAGCATTGATCTCTGCACCTATTGTCCAGCCTCCTGACTGGAATTTACCCTTTGAGATTATGTGCGATGCTAGTGATTATGCTGTAGGAGCTGTTCTAGGGCAAAGAGTTGATAAGAAATTGAATGTTATCCAGTATGCTAGCAAAACTCTAGATAGTGCCCAAAGAAATTATGCTACCACTGAAAAGGATTTTTTAGCAGTTGTATTTGCATGTGATAAGTTTAGACCCTATATCATTGATTCTAAAGTAACTATTCACACTGATCATGCTGCTATCAAGTACCTTATGGAAAAGAAAGATGCTAAACCTAGACTTATTAGATGGGTTCTCTTGCTGCAAGAATTTGACTTGCATATTATTGATAGAAAGGGAGCTGAGAACCCCGTAGCAGATAACTTGTCTAGGTTAGAGAATATACTTGATGACCCACAACCTATTGATGATAGCTTTCCCGATGAACAACTAGCTGTCATAAATATTTCTTGTACTGCTCCATGGTATGCTGATTATGCTAATTATATTGTTGCTAAATTTATACCTCCTAGCTTCACTTATCAGCAAAAGAAAAAGTTCTTCTATGATTTGAGACATTACTTTTGGGATGACCCACATCTTTATAAAGAAGGAGTAGATGGTATTATTAGACGTTGTGTACCTGAGCATGAACAGGAACAGATCCTACACAAGTGCCACTCCGAAGCTTATGTAGGACACCATGCGGGAGACAGAACTACACACAAGGTATTGCAATCCGGTTTTTATTGGCCTACTCTCTTCAAGGATGCCCGTAAGTTTATCTTATCATGTGATGAATGTCAAAGAATCGGTAATATTAGTAGACGTCAAGAAATGCATATGAATTATTCACTCGTTATTGAACCATTTGATGTTTGGGGCTTTGATTATATGGGACCTTTCCCTTCCTCTAATGGGTACACACATATCCTAGTTGCTGTTGATTACGTTACTAAGTGGGTAGAAGCTATTCCAACTAGTAGTGATGATCATAACACCTCTATTAAGATGCTTAAAGAAGTTATATTTCCAAGGTTTTGAGTCCCTAGATATCTAATGACTGATGGTGGTTCACACTTTATTCATGGTGCTTTCCGTAAGATGCTTGCTAAGTACGATGTCAACCATAGAATTGCATCACCCTATCACCCACAGACTAGTGGTCAGGTAGAACTAAGTAATAGGGAGTTGAAATTAATCTTGCAGAAGACAGTTAATAGGTCTAGAAAGAATTAGTCCAAGAAACTAGATGATGCATTATGGGCCTATAGAACTGCATACAAAAATCATATGGGTATGTCTCCATATAAGATGGTATATGGAAAAGCTTGTCATTTGCCTCTTTAGCTAGAACATAAGGCATATTGGGCTATCAAAGAGCTCAATTATGATTTCAAACTTGCCGGTGAAAAGAGGCTATTTGATATTAGCTGTCTCGATGAATGGAGAACCCAGGCCTACGAGAACGCCAAGTTATTTAAAGAAAAAGTTAAAAGATGGCATGACAAAAGGATACAAAAGCGTGAGTTCGACGTAGGTGATTATGTTTTGCTATTCAACTCTCGTTTAAGATTTTTTGCAGGAAAACTTCTCTCCAAGTGGGAAGGACCTTACGTTATCGAAGAGGTCTATCGTTCTGGTGCCATAAAAATCAACAACTTCGAAGGCACAAATCCGAAGGTGGTGAATGGTCAAAGAATCAAACATTATATCTCAGGTAATCCTATTAATGTTGAAACTAATATTATTGAAACCATAACCCCGGAGGAATACTCTCCAGAACGATTCAGCCTCCGAAAAGGAAGAGGTACGTGCTACGGTAAGTAAACTGACTCCAAAATAGTTCTAAAGGCAATTTTTCTCCGTTTTGGAATATTTAGAAAAATAGAAAAATAAAACGCAATCCGGAGGAGACACGAGGTGGCCTCGAGGGTAGGGGGCGCGCCCCCCTTCCCAGGGCGCGCCCCCCTACCTCGAGGGCACCCCGTGTGTCCCCTGGACTCCGTTTTCTTGTGGGTTACTCCTTTTGTTCGAGAAAAATTCATTATATATACTCCCGAGGGTTTTGACCTCTGTATCACGTAGAATTCCCCTATTTTCGTTTCGAGCTGTTATCTGTTAGGGTTTGCGAAGCCAGGCATCATGTCGTCTCCCTCCTCCAACAACGAAGGCAACGATGCTTGGCTGATGAAGATAGATCTAAAGAGGAAAGGACCCGAAGAGATCCACAAGGAGAAGAAGATCAAGATGGAGGTGGAAGATCCGGCTCCGGCAGCGGGAGAAGACACCCCCAAATCCCTTCCTAATCTCTTTACCTCAACTGAGCTAGAACCTTTCAGGATGCTTGAGTTAACTCAGATTCGCAACAAGCATCTCACAAGTGAAATTCTTTTGTTGAAGGATTAGATAGCTGCTCTCAAAGGTATCATCCGCAAGCTGAAAGATCTCCTACGTTCAATATATGAGGATCCCCCGTCACTACTTGCAACTCCATCATCACCAACCCCGAATAAGAAGACATAATCATATGGGTATGGGCACTCCCCTTGGCAACTGCCAAGCTTGGGGGAGTGACCCCGGTATCGTATCACCATCACCCCTATCTTTACCGCTTTACTTAGTTCGATCCTTTTTGGTAGTATCTTGATCTATTAGAATAAAGTTAGCATGATCTAGTTGTGAGCTTTTGCTTTGTGAGCTTTATCCTTTGTAATCGAGTCCGTGAGCTATATAATAAATATTTGTCACACCCTGCATTTTGTAACATGTTATTTGTAACTTTGAAGCATGAAAATTTGGACCAGCAAAATTTTTTAGCATCATTTGGCTTTTATTTGGAATTGAGTTTTCTTCATTTGCTCTTCCATGTGCTCATTAAAGTCAACTATGATCTCTTGTAGATTTCATCTCCTTACCCAAAACTTCTGCCCAATGATCATGCCAAGTGTTATATAGCAGTATGGTATTTTCTTACAAAATTAATTTGGCCAAATAGTATTTTATAAATTTAGTTTTCCAAAAACCCCTGAATTGAGATTTGCACTGCAAGTACTTGATTTAGGGTGAGAAAATTATTTCAAAAGGTTTATTTGAGACCTAGTAGTCATAGGACTCCCAGAAACCACAAAGGTGTAATTTTAAAAGTTATTTTCCTATTTTATTTAAAAGCTTTTTCTTAAGGCCAGAAATGGTCTTTAATAGGGGAAAATTATTTAAATGTTTCAAAAATATTTGCCAAAATTCAGAGAGACTCAGAGGACATATATTGTCCATATATAAGAGTTTCCACACTTGGTCATGTTCAAAATAATGGGCTAAACCCTCTAAAACCCTTTCTGGATATTTCAAGCTTTTGAAATATTTACAAAGGAAATTTTCTCCAAAAATTCCAGGAAACTTCTATCATGTCATATATGGCATATTTGATGATCTTGCCAAGTCCCATGCCTTGGGGAGCAAGAAAACATCCTCAAACCCCTTCATAACCATTCTGTCCATATTTGAAGTTTGAGCAACTTTACATTGCCAAACTTATCCAAATGCTCTCAAACTTGGTGCACATGCTAGAATGACCTAATAAGGCATCTAGACCAAATGGCACAAGATTTGGAATAGAGCAACTTGATCAGATCACCTCAAAACCCTTTCTGTTCAAATGCAAATTTGAACAACTTTACATTACCAACTTTTTATCTGGAGCTTCAAACTTTGTGGGCATGATCAATACCCCAAATGATGATGCTACACCAAGTGGTGCATCAAGGGGAGATGATTAGCTTGACTCAATCAAGATGAAACTGTTTCTGTTGATTTCTAGGGTTCACCAAAGTTACATTGGCTAGTTTCTTCAAATGGGCCCAAATTTGGTGAAGCACCCTATTTTCTCATGTCTTTCAACCCTGTCAAGTGCCATGTCAAGTAGACTTCATTTATTTGACCAAACACAGATCAAACACCTTCTGCAGAATTTCTAAAACCCTCAACTTGATCACTTTTTCTTTTCTCCATGGCCTCAACTTCTTACCACAGGCTCATTGAGTTACCTGCTACCTCCAGTAACTCCCCCAGCACCCCAGCTCCATGAATGAAGGGTGAAACCCCTGTTTTACCTAGCTGTACAGCAGGTTTCTACCATTCCACCAACACTCTCACTCTCTCTCAGCATCTCTAGGGCATCCAAGGCCTCAGGCCATTTCTTTACTTCCCCCTGACCTTCTAGACACTGCTGGACACGCTGGTTTTGACCGGAGCGGCGAGGGCACGATGATGCCAGCCATACGCACGCTCTGGGTCACGCTACAGTGCGCCCCCGCACGGTGGCTCCAGCCAATCGCCGATCCCCGACAGCCTCGGGCCTCCCCCTCGCGCCAGTCGAGGCGCCTCGACGTCTGCGACCTCCCCGGCGCTGTCCCCCCTCCTCCTGCGCCCTCCAGTGAACGTCGTCGCACGCGCACCGGCCGCCCGCTTCGGCCATTCTTCTGCTTCACATGCGCGCGCGCCTCTGACGCTCCCCCGCTCCTCCTCTCACCTCTACTGGACGTGGAGATCGTCCAGGAACTCCACGGACTCATCCCCGTCGCCTCCCGTGCGCTGTAGCGTCGAGCCAGAGCTCGCCGGCGCACTGGACCACGGGACTCCACCGTTCCCCTATAAATAGGACCTCCCGAGCCATTCCAACAGCACCAGCAGCATCTCCTCCTCCCCAGCATCACTCCTGCATCACCAGCTCGACCCTAGAAGGTCCCAGTGCTCGGGATCGACCGGAGCTCCGCCGCGTCGGGCCGCCGGCGATCTCGTGGTACGGGCCTCCCCTGCCTCTCCTTCCACCCGTTTCGGAACCCCCTCGCCTCACTGATCATTTCCCCCATGTTTCCCCTCTCTGTGGCAGCCGGAAACAGCCGCAGCCACCACCCTCCGACGAGCTTCCGCCGTCCCACCTCGCCGCCGGTGAACCAGGACTCCCCGCCGTGCCGCACCACCACCACTGCAACCGCCACTCAACGCTGAGTCCATCCCTGCCCTCCGTTGCCGTCGCCGTGGCCGGAATCTTCGCCGGTGAGCTCGCCGCCGCCGTGGCCGTGGGGTTAGAGATGACAGGCGGGCCCCGCCTGTCATCCCCCCACCTCTCTCCCCCTCCTCTGTGTCGCTGACCCACGGGCCCCGCCCGTCAGGTTTGAAAACCTGACGTGCGCGCGCAGGCTCCCGTGCGGCCGGGCCGATCCATCTGGGCCGTGCACTGTGGCCTCCTCTGGCCCAGTGCACAGGACCCTTTTTCCTTTTTCTTTTCTGTAAATGCTTTAAACATTTCTACAGAAAAGAATATTGATCCAAATTAAATATTTCCAACTCCTAAAATCTTGTAATGTTCCAACCTATTTAATGGTACTACTTTCATTCAAATCCATGAAACTTTGCTGTACTGTTCAAATTTCAATTCAAATTTGGGCAGTAATACTCCTGTTCAAAAATCAATATATTCCATTCTGTAACTCCAAAACTCCAACTAAGATTTTTCCCCATCTTAGAAATCCCTCTAGTATTTTACAAAAATGAGTTGACATTTTTCTGAGCACTTTGATTTTTCTGTTTTGTTTGTATTCTTATTTTTCCGTTATTATTATGCGACGTATAGATCCCGTATTTGACGAAGTTGATGTGGAAGAAGAAGGAGAAGGATTTGAAGACTTTGAAGACCAAGCCAATCCAGGCAAGCAGCCCTTTGACCATGATACACTTGTTCCTCGGAACCCGTTTGTTTCCGATGCATGATATTAGGGTTACGATGGTAACCTAGATGAACCACCACATGATGCATGCTTTATTGTTGATCTTGCTATGTGCTAGATGACCTGCAAATAGATGGTCATGATGCTTATATGATGCATGTGTGATATGAACCCTCGCAGTTGAAATCTTTGCATGAACCCATCGGGTGCCCCTAATGCCCGAGGGTGATGAAGTGTTAGGTCATCACTTGAGAAAGAAGTGATGTGCCGATAGATCATGTGCATGGTGGAATGATGGATTAGATTTATGTGTGACTACCGTCCCAACCAAACATGTGCAACCACACTACCCCTTATGGGACGGGGCTTTATTGATTACTTAGGTCGATACTAGCATGGTGCCCGCATTACTAGTGACGGGAAGACTTGAGGTCTTTCCCGGGACGGGGTCGTGCTTGGATAGACGGCCATGACTGTTTTTACAGGGCACCGGACACACCGTTGGTCCCTTCGGGTACGCGTGACATTGGAATTAGGGCAAGTCCCGTGATCTATTGTTTGTACCCGAGGGCCGTGTACCAACGAGTGGACTCTATGTTAGTGTCGTCTAAGGAAAGGTAATGACCGGGTGCTTACCCCGGGTACTTGAGGTACCGCGGGTCGTGGATGACACGGAAGTTCCCTGGATCTTGTGGGTAAAGTGTACAACCTCTGCAGAGTGTAAAACTATTCGAATAGCCGTGTCCACGGTCATGGACAGTTGGGTGGTGCTACTTAAACTATGTCCAGAATTTTACTTCGTCGGTGATGTTACGTGTGTGATAAGTCAAGGATGGTGACTTGACTCGATGAGTTGAAACATATTCATGTTGATATCGGTAACCTGTCTTCGAGGTTACGCGAGATTATTGATGCATAAACTTGATGGTAGAATGTTGTTCTAGCCTTGCTAGATTGATCATTGTTATTCAAATGCACTGTTACTTTGAACCACATCATGGGTTGCTTGCGAGTACATTCAAAGTACTCATTGGCTTGCCACTGGTTATTTAATTGGCCAGGCATGGAAGAGCAGGAATATGAGGAAGAGTTCTTTGGAGACGATCATGCGAACTAGGACGCTATCCCGGTCAGAACGCCTGTAGGGTTAAGGCAGATGGCATGGGTTCTACCCGTTTATCGAAGACTTCCGCTACTTGAGTTATTTGCTATTCAGCCCGTGAGGCTCTATCTATGTAAGACTTGGCCATAATGGCCTTAATTCGTGTAAGACTATTTGTATGGATGTAAGACTCTTGTTATTTCAGCTTCTGTGTGTTCAGTGAGCATTGATCTCTGGGATCACTGTACACGTGCATTCGGTGATCTCGACTTCTAAGTCGGGGTCCCCACAGAGCTGGTATCAGAGCCATCCTGACTGTAGGAAGCCTTAGTTAGCATGGGCGTTAGTTAGTTGAGACCCCTTTTCAAAAACCTTCTAAACCTCTCTTCTTTTCTAAACCTGAGATTTCCTCAGCTTATTAACCCCTCCTATTCCACCTTTGTAGATGGCCACTGTTCCCGAAGAGCACCTGACCACTGGGTTTCCCCTACTTCTCGAGGATAGCCTCCAGGAGTGTCAGTTCCACCGAGCACCCATCCTCACCTACCTTGAGCATTGGGTGAGCGATACTGAGGTGGAGTACCATGTGGAAGTGATCGTGAAGGCAAACGATCCTCCCACAAGTTGGTTCTTCGAGGGACCCCAGATGGCAACACTACCACTCGCTGCCGAGGCTGCTGCACTGAAGGCGTTAACCCGTCTCCGCGAGCTTCTTCCGGAGATGGCAGCCAAGATGGCAACTCGCTTCATACCTTACCGGAAGGAAGGTGACGAAGAAAGCAGCGCACTAGCCCCTCCACTGAAGGAAGGACTCTCGCTTCGGTTCCAGACCTACTTCAGTCTATGTGCCGACAGCCTGGCACAAGACTTGGCCTCGGAATCAATGAAGCTTCGAGAAGAACTTTACAAGACCAAGGCACTTCTTCGTCAAGCTCAAGAAAAGGCAAACAGGATCAAGAAGGAAGGAGCACCTTCTGGACAATCCGCTATCGCATATCGAGGCGGAAGGCCCTCCGAGGATGTGTCTTCCAAGGGTGAAGAACCACCTCGGCGACGCCGGATGACAGCAAGGGAATACCGCAAGCTTTTCCCTGCACCACCGTCGAAGCACCGTCGTATCCAACTACTCCACTCCCCCCACTCCCTCAAGCGACAAGGGAGCCCGGACAGATGAAGACAAGGAGGAAGACCCAGAAGAGCCGGAATACGCGACCGAGCATTCCGCCGCTTAGGCATTATTCGCTACTCGGATATGCAGTTGTAACCCCTACGGTAGGATAGGTCGTGTAACCCCTATGCGTAGTCGAGTCCTTGTATGGTTCATATGAAACCATCTAGCGTTTGCTTTTGTTGTGTCTGGATGAAAGTCGTAATCTTCCTTCGGGAATGTGTAAACGACTACATCACCCATTTGGATTTTTAATGAATGTGTTTTGGCCTCTCGGCCCTTGCATGAATTGATTTAGTGTCACACCCACCCCCTTACTAGGCACCCATCTATCTTGCTTTCCCTCTTCTGAGTCATGAGACCTTTTACCGCTCCAACAGGATGCCTGTTGTAACTCGTACTGGTACCTCTACCCAGCAGCCCGAAGCCGGAGCATCCTCTCAGCCAGAGGCAGGCCACGACCAAACCAACGACCAAGCTCCACCACCACCTCCTCCAAGCATGGACATGGCTCAACTTCTCCAAGCTTTCCGAGAGGAACGCCAAGCCAACACTGCAGCTCTTCAGCTGATTGCTCAAGCTGTCACCAACAACCGCCAGCCAGCGGGGAATGGCAATGGACGTTCCACGTTGGCAGAGTTCAAGAAGCATGCACCACCAACCTTCATCGAGACTGCAGAACCCCTGGATGCAGATGACTGGGTCCGTTCCATTGAGGAAATCCTGGAACTAGTCGGATGCACCGAAGATCGCAAGAAGGTGGCTTATGCAGCCCACTGCCTCGGGGGAACTGCTAGAGCTTGGTGGGATGGATTCAAGGTCATGCATGCTGAACAAGACATCACTTGGGTGAACTTCAAGGCAGAATTCCGCAAGGCCCACATTCCTTCCGGAATCATGGATATCAAAAAGCGTGAGTTCCGAGCCCTGAAGCAAGGAAGTGGCACTGTCAAGGAGTACATGCATAAGTTCAGTGTTCTGTCAAGGTACGCCCCTGAAGATGTCAGCACTAATGCTGCCAAAAGGGAGCACTTCATGGAAGGCCTTAATCAGACTCTGCAATACTCGCTTGTCGCGTGCGACTGCCCATCTTTCCCTGACCTGGTGAACAAGGCACTCATGCTTGAAGACAAGCGGCGTGCTTTGGAAGACACTCGCAAGCGCAAGTTGGTCAGTAAGGGAAGTTCCAGCAACCAGAAGCCTCGTCCGTGGCAGTCAGCCCCGGCCAAGCCAACCTATCAGCAGCCAAGAGCTCCTGCACCTCGTGCCAATCCTTAGCCTCAGCAATATGCCAACCCCAGGCCAGCTTTCAACCCCAATACCAGTGGTGGCAACAAGATCAACACTCCAAACCAAGTCACTTGCTTTGGGTGTGGTCAGCCCGGACACATCTCCAGGGTGTGCCCCAACAAGAAGCCTGATGCCCCGCGCCCCAATGCGCAGAACCAGGGACAAGGCCGTGGAATGCCACCAAGTAACCCAGCTCCTCGCAATCCACCGAACTATGGGAAGGGGCGTGTGAATCACGTCACTGCTGAAGAAGCCCAGGAAGACCCGGACGTCATGCTGGGTACGTTCCTTGTCAACTCAGCACCTGCAACTGTCTTGTTTGATTCTGGAGCAATGCATTCATTTGTCACTCAAAGATTTGCATTAAAAATTGGCATGACCCCTACACCCCTGAATAACCCTATGGTGGTACAAACCCCCGGAGCCGAGATGAGAGCCAAGATAGGCTGTAAAGGAGTCAGTATTACCATTAACGGTGTAGACTTCCTAGCAGACCTTATCGTCCTGAGATCGCAAGGCTTGGATGTGATCATAGGTATGAATTGGCTCAGCAAGCACCAAGGCTTGTTAGACTGTGCCAATCGGACAGTCACTGTGACCAATGACCAAGGAGTCGAAGTCAAGTTTGCCCCCAACTCCTCTTCCGCTCAAGCCGCTAAAGTCAACTGTCTGTCTGAAGTTGGGCTAGATCAAGTACCGGTGGTATGTGAGTATCCTAATGTCTTTCCGGATGAACTACCGGGAATGCCCCCTGACCGTGACATTGAGTTCATCATCGAGCTCGTGCCCGGAGCAGGACCCATCTATAAGAAGCCTTATAGAATGGGGACGGAAGAATTAGCCGAGTTGAAGAAGCAGCTAGAAGAGCAGCTAAGGAAGGGATTTATCCGCCCGAGTGCCTCCTCTTGGGGATCTCTTGTTCTGTTTGTGGCAAAGAGGGACGGTACCATCCACTTATGCATTGACTATCGTTCCCTCAATGAAGTTACAATCAAGAACAAGTACCCACTTCCCAAGATCGAAGATCTGTTTGATCAGCTCAGCGGAGCCAAGGTATTCTCCAAGATCGACCTCAGATCTGGGTATTACCAGCTGAAGATCAGACCCCAAGATATTCCGAAGACGACATTCGTAACCAGATATGGCCTGTACGAGTGCACGGTCATGTCTTTTGGGTTAACCAATGCCCCAGCCTACTTCATGTATCTCATGAATAAAGTCTTCATGGAATATTTGGACAAGTTTGTTGTTGTCTTCATTGATGACAATCTTGTGTTCTCGAAGTCGGAGGAAGAGCATGAGCAGCATCTGAGGATGGTCCTAGACAAGCTTCATGAGCACCAACTGTATGCCAAATTCAGCAAGTGTGAGTTCTGGCTGCATAAAGTTGGATTCTTAGGTCATGTCTTGACCGAGGAAGGATTATCTGTTGATCCTGCAAAAATCGAAGCTGTGACCCAATGGCAATCTCCAACGACCGTCAAGGAAGTCAGAAGCTTCCTCGGATTAGCGGGCTATTACCGCAAGTTCGTGGAAGGATTCTCTAGCATTGCACGACCAATGACTCAGCTCCTCAAGAAGGACAAGAAGTTCGAGTGGACGCCAAAATGCGAAGAGAGCTTCCAAGAGCTCAAGAAGAGATTGACCATCGCCCCAGTTCTGGCAACACCTGATATTCACAAGGAGTTCGTGATATATTGTGATGCCTCTCGAACCGGATTGGGAAGCGTTCTGATGCAAGAAGGCCGCGTCATAGCATACCTCTCCAGGCAGCTACGACCCCATGAGGAGAACTACGCTACTCACGATCTTGAGCTAGCGGCTGTAGTTCATGCCTTGAAGACATGGCGGCATTACCTCCTAGGGAAACGGTGTGAGATTTACACAGACCACAAAAGTCTGAAGTATATTTTCACCCAAAAAGAATTGAACATGAGGCAGCGGAGATGGTTGGAACTCATCAAAGATTATGACCTCAGTGTTCAGTATCACCCTGGGAAGGCTAACGTGGTGGCCGATGCCTTAAGCAGGAAGGCTTGTTCTTTGAATGCCATTATTCAAGAAGGGCAGCCAGCCTTGTTTAAGGAGATCGAACAATTCAGTTTGGAATTGGTCACCCCTGGATTTCTGGATCATTTGGAGGTCAGACCAACCCTGATGGACGACGTCAAGAAGTCTCAAGATGGACACGCAAGAATCGAAGGTATCAAGAAGAAGATGAAGCTGGGCAAGGCCCCAGGGTTCTCCGAAGACGAGCACGGGATTGTTTGGTACAAAGGTCGTCTCTGGGTACCAAACAACACCGAGCTGAAGACGCTGATTCTGCAAGAAGCCCACGACACCCCGTATTCCATCCACCCCGGAGGAACCAAGATGTACCAAGACTTGAAGGCACGATTCTGGTGGCACGGTATGAAGAGAGAGATTGCAACCTATGTTGCGAAGTGTGATGTGTGCCAAAGGGTCAAGGCTGAATATCAGCGACCTGCTGGATTGCTTCAACCACTCAAGGTTCCTGAGTGGAAGTGGGATAAAGTCGGAATGGACTTCATCACTGGATTACCAAGGTCGAATAAAGGACATGACTCCATCTGGGTCATAGTCGACCATTTGACCAAGGTGGCCCATTTCATTCCTGTCAAGACCACTTATGATGGCAACCGGCTGGCAGCTCTCTACATCGACCGAATCGTAAGTCTTCACGGTGTTCCCAAGGAGATTGTGTCAGATCGAGGAACCCAGTTCACCTCTAGGTTCTGAAAGAAGTTCCAAGAAGCCTTGGGAACCAAGTTGTCTTTCAGCACAGCTTTCCACCCACAGACCGGAGGTCAGACTGAGCGAGTCAATCAGATTCTCGAAGACATGCTCCGAGCCTGTGTCCTGGCATATGGAGCCAAGTGGGAAGACTGTCTCCCTTTTGCCGAGTTCTCCTACAACAACAGTTACCAGTCAAGCCTTCAGATGGCACCATTTGAGGTGTTGTACGGACGCAGATGTCGCACACCCCTCAACAGGTCAGAGACTGGAGAAGGACTAGTCTTTGGACCGGATAATCTCCGCGCAGCAAAAGAGCAAGTCCAACTAGTCAGAGAGCGACTAAAGGCAGCCAAGTCAAGGCAGAAGAGTTATGCTGATACTCGACGCCGAGACATGAGTTTCCATGTTGGGGACCATGTGTACCTGCGGGTGACTCCTCTGAAGGGAACCAAGCGTTTCCATGTCAAGGGGAAGCTCGCACCAAGGTTCATTGGACCCTTTGAGATCACTGCACGACGAGGAGAAGTGGCTTATCAGTTGGAACTACCACCTGAGCTATCCGATGTGCACAATGTATTCCATGTGTCACAACTCCGGAAATGTCTCCAAGTTCCGGACAAGCCCAATCTCTACAAGGATGTGGATCACCAAGCCATTGATCTGCAGCCTGATATGACCTACCGCGAGAAACCCATTCGTATTCTGGACGAAGCAGAACGACGTACGCGAAGCCATACCATCAAGTACTTCAAGGTCCAGTGGAGCAACCACACCGAAGCAGAAGCAACCTGGGAACGAGAAGACTATCTTAGATCCGAGTTTCCCGACCTCTTTTAAGCCCTAGTTTAGGAATCTCGGGGACGAGATTCTTGTAAGGGGGGTAGGTCTGTCACACCCTGCATTTTGTAACATGTTATTTGTAACTTTGAAGCATGAAAATTTGGACCAGCAAATTTTTTTAGCATCATTTGGCTTTTATTTGGAATTGAGTTTTCTTCATTTGCTCTTTCATGTGCTCATTAAAGTCAACTACGATCTCTTGTAGATTTCATCTCCTTACCCAAAACTTCTGCCCAATGATCATGCCAAGTGTTATATAGCAGTATGGTATTTTCTTACAAAATTAATTTGGCCAAATAGTATTTTATAAATTTAGTTTTCCAAAAACCCCTGAATTGAGATTTGCACTGCAAGTACTTGATTTACGGTGAGAAAATTATTTCAAAAGGTTTATTTGAGACCTAGTAGTCATAGGACTCCCAGAAACCACAAAGGTATAATTTTAAAAGTTATTTTCCTATTTTATTTAAAAGCTTTTTCTTAAGGCCAGAAACGGTCTTTAATAGGGGAAAATTATTTAACTGTTTCAAAAATATTTGCCAAAATTCAGAGAGACTCAGAGGACATATATTGTCCATATATAAGAGTTTCAACACTTGGTCATCTTCAAAATAATGGGCTAAACCCTCTAAAACCCTTTCTGGATATTTCAAGCTTTTGAAATATTTACAAAGGAAATTTTCTCCAAAAATTCCAGGGAAATTCTATCATGTCATATATGGCATATTTGATGATCTTGCCAAGTCCCATGCCTTGGGGAGCAAGAAAACATCCTCAAACCCCTTCATAACCATTCTGTCCATATTTGAAGTTTGAGCAACTTTACATTGCCAAACTTATCCAAATGCTCTCAAACTTGGTGCACATGCTAGAATGACCTAATAAGGCATCTAGACCAAATGGCACAAGATTTGGAATAGAGCAACTTGATCAGATCACCTCAAAACCCTTTCTGTTCAAATGCAAATTTGAACAACTTTACATTACCAACTTTTTATCTGGAGCTTCAAACTTTGTGGGCATGATCAATACCCCAAATGATGATGCTACACCAAGTGGTGCATCAAGGGGAGATGATTAGCTTGACTCAATCAAGATGAAACTATTTCTGTTGATTTCTAGGGTTCACCAAAGTTACATTGGCTAGTTTCTTCAAATGGGCCCAAATTTCGTGAAGCACCCTATTTTCTCATGTCTTTCAACCCTGTCAAGTGCCATGTCAAGTGGACTTCATTTACTTGACCAAACACAGATCAAACACCTTCATGTACAGCAGGTTTCTACCATTCCACCAACACTCTCACTCTCTCTCAGGATCTCCAGGGCATCCAAGGCCTCAGGCCATTTCTTTACTTCCCCCTGACCTTCTAGACACTGCTGGACACGCTGGTTTTGACCGGAGCGGCGAGGGCACGATGATGCCAGCCATACGCACGCTCTGGGTCACGCTACAGTGCGCCCCCGCACGGTGGCTCCAGCCAATCGCCGATCCCCGACAGCCTCGGGCCTCCCCCTCGCGCCAGTCGAGGCGCCTCGACGTCCGCGACCTTCCCGGCGCTGTCGCCCCTCCTCCTGCGCCCTCCAGTGAACATCGTCGCACGCGCACCGGCCGCCCGCTTCGGCCATTCTTCTGCTTCACACGCGCGCGCGCCTCTGACGCTCCCCCGCTCCTCCTCTCACCTCTACTGGACGTGGAGATCGTCCAGGAACTCCACGGACTCATCCCCGTCGCCTCCCGTGCGCTGTAGCGTCGAGCCAGAGCTCGCCGGCGCACTGGACCACGGGACTCCGCCGTTCCCCTATAAATAGGACCTCCCGAGCCATTCCAACAGCACCAGCAGCATCTCCTCCTCCCCAGCATCACTCCTGCATCACCAGCTCGACCCCAGAAGGTCCCAATGCTCGAGATCGACCGGAGCTCCGCCGCGTCGGGCCGCCGGCGATCTCGTGGTACGGGACTCCCCTGCCTCTCCTTCCACCCGTTTCGGAACCCCCTCGCCTCACTGATCATTTCCCCCCTGTTTCCCCTCTCTGTGGCAGCCGGAAACAGCCGCAGCCACCACCCTCCGACGAGCTTCCGCCGTCCCACCTCGCCGCCGGTGAACCAGGACTCCCCGCCGTGCCGCACCACCACCACTGCAACCGCCACTCAACGCTGAGTCCATCCCTGCCCTCTTTTGCCGTCGTCGTGGCCGGAATCTTCGCCGGTGAGCTCGCCGCCGCCGTGGCCGTGGGGTTAGAGATGACAGGCGGGCCCCGCCTGTCATCCCCCCACCTCTCTCCCCCTCCTCTGTGCCGCTGACCCACAGGCCCCGCCCGTAAGGTTTGAAAACCTGACGTGCGCGCGCAGGCTCCCGTGCGGCCGGGCCGATCCATCTGGGCCGTGCACTGTGGCCTCCTCTGGCCCAGTGCACAGGACCCTTTTTCCTTTTTCTTTTCTGTAAATGCTTTAAACATTTCTACAGAAAAGAATATTGATCCAAATTAAATATTTCCAACTCCTAAAATCTTGTAATGTTCCAACCTATTTAATGGTACTACTTTCATTCAAATCCATGAAACTTTGCTGTACTGTTCAAATTTCAATTCAAATTTGGGCAGTAATACTCCTGTTCAAAAATCAATATATTCCATTCTGTAACTCCAAAACTCCAACTTATATTTTTCCCCATCTTAGAAATCCCTCTAGTATTTTACAAAATGAGTTGACATTTTTCTGAGCCCTTTGATTTTTCTGTTTTGTTTGTATTCTTATTTTTCCGTTATTATTATGCGACGTATAGATCCCGTATTTGACGAAGTTGCTGTGGAAGAAGAAGGAGAAGGATTTGAAGACTTTGAAGACCAAGCCAATCCAGGCAAGCAGCCCTTTGACCATGATACACTTGTTCCTCGGAACCCGTTTGTTTCCGATGCATGATATTAGGGTTACTATGGTAACCTAGATGAACCACCACATGATGCATGCTTTATTGTTGATCTTGCTATGTGCTAGATGACCTGCAAATAGATGGTCATGATGCTTATATGATGCATGTGTGATATGAACCCTCGCAGTTGAAATCTTTGCATGAACCCATCGGGTGCCCCTAATGCCCGAGGGTGATGAAGTGTTAGGTCATCACTTGAGAAAGAAGTGATGTGCCGGTAGATCATGTGCATGGTGGAATGATGGATTAGATTTATGTGTGACTACCGTCCCAACCAAACATGTGCAACCACACTACCCCTTATGGGACGGGGCTTTATTGATTACTTAGGTCGATACTAGCATGGTGCCCGCATTACTAGTGACGGGAAGACTTGAGGTCTTTCCCGGGACAGGGTCGTGCTTGGATAGACGGCCATGACTGTTTTTACAGGGCACCGGACACACCGTTGGTCCCTTCGGGTACGCGTGACATTGGAATTAGGGCAAGTCCCGTGATCTATTGTTTGTACCCGAGGGCCGTGTACCAACGAGTGGACTCTATGTTAGTGTCGTCTAAGGAAAGGTAATGACCGGGTGCTTACCCCGGGTACTTGAGGTACCGCGGGTCGTGGATGACACGGAAGTTCCCCGGATCTTGTGGGTAAAGTGTACAACCTCTGCAGAGTGTAAAACTATTCGAATAGCCGTGTCCACGGTCATGGACAGTTGGGTGGTGCTACTTAAACTATGTCCAGAATTTTACTTCGTCGGTGATGTTACGTGTGTGATAAGTCAAGGATGGTGACTTGACTCGATGAGTTGAAACATATTCATGTTGATATCGGTAACCTGTCTTCGAGGTTACGCGAGATTATTGATGCATAAACTTGATGGTAGAATGTTGTTCTAGCCTTGCTAGATTGATCATTGTTATTCAAATGCACTGTTACTTTGAACCACATCATGGGTTGCTTGCGAGTACATTCAAAGTACTCATTGGCTTGCCACTGGTTATTTAATTGGCCAGGCATGGAAGAGCAGGAATATGAGGAAGAGTTCTTTGGAGACGATCATGCGAACTAGGACGCTATCCTGGTCAGAATGCCTGTAGGGTTAAGGCAGATGGCATGGGTTCTACCCGTTTATCGAAGACTTCCGCTACTTGAGTTATTTGCTATTCAGCCCGTGAGGCTCTATCTATGTAAGACTTGGCCATAATGGCCTTAATTCGTGTAAGACTATTTGTATGGATGTAAGACTCTTGTTATTTCAGCTTCTGTGTGTTCAGTGAGCATTGATCTCTGGGATCACTGTACACGTGCATTCGGTGATCTCGACTTCTAAGTCGGGGTCCCCACAGAGCTGGTATCAGAGCCATCCTGACTGTAGGAAGCCTTAGTTAGCATGGGCGTTAGTTAGTTGAGACCCCTTTTCAAAAACCTTCTAAACCTCTCTTCTTTTCTAAACCTGAGATTTCCTCAGCTTATTAACCCCTCCTATTCCACCTTTGTAGATGGCCACTGTTCCCGAAGAGCACCTGACCACTGGGTTTCCCCTACTTCTCGAGGATAGCCTCCAGGAGTGTCAGTTCCACCAAGCACCCATCCTCACCTACCTTGAGCATTGGGTGAGCGATACTGAGGTGGAGTACCATGTGGAAGTGATCGTGAAGGCAAACGATCCTCCCACAAGTTGGTTCTTCGAGGGACCCCAGATGGCAACACTACCACTCGCTGCCGAGGCTGCTGCACTCAAGGCGTTAACCCGTCTCCGCGAGCTTCTTCCGGAGATGGCAGCCAAGATGGCAACTCGCTTCATACCTTACCGGAAGGAAGGTGACGAAGAAAGCAGCGCACTAGCCCCTCCACTGAAGGAAGGACTCTCGCTTCGGTTCCAGACCTACTTCAGTCTATGTGCCGACAGCCTGGCACAAGACTTGGCCTCGGAATCAATGAAGCTTCGAGAAGAACTTTACAAGACCAAGGCACTTCTTCGTGAAGCTCAAGAAAAGGCAAACAGGATCAAGAAGGAAGGAGCACCTTCTGGACAATCCGCTATCGCATATCGAGGCGGAAGGCCCTCCGAGGATGTGTCTTCCAAGGGTGAAGAACCACCTCGGCGACGCCGGATGACAGCAAGGGAATACCGCAAGCTTTTCCCTGCACCACCGTCAAAGCACCGTCGTATCCAACTCCTCCACTCCCCCACTCCCTCAAGCGACAAGGGAGCCCAGACAGATGAAGACAAGGAGGAAGACCCAGAAGAGCCGGAATACGCGACCGAGCATTCCGCCGCTTAGGCATTATTCGCTACTCGGATATGCAGTTGTAACCCCTACGGTAGGATAGGTCGTGTAACCCCTATGCGCATTCGAGTCCTTGTATGGTTCATATGAAACCATCTAGCGTTTGCTTTTGTTGTGTCTGGATGAAAGTCGTAATCTTCCTTCGGGAATGTGTAAACGACTACATCACCCATTTGGATTTTTAATGAATGTGTTTTGGCCTCTCGGCCCTTGCATGAATTGATTTAGTGTCACACCCACCCCCTTACTAGGCACCCATCTATCTTGCTTTCCCTCTTCCGAGTCATGAGACCTTTTACCGCTCCAACAGGATGCCTGTTGTAACTCGTACTGGTACCTCTACCCAGCAGCCCGAAGCCGGAGCATCCTCTCAGCCAGAGGCAGGCCACGACCAAACCAACGACCAAGCTCCACCACCACCTCCTCCAAGCATGGACATGGCTCAGCTTCTCCAAGCTTTCCGAGAGGAACGCCAAGCCAACACTGCAGCTCTTCAGCTGATTACTCAAGCTGTCACCAACAACCGCCAGCCAGCGGGGAATGGCAATGGACGTTCCACGTTGGCAGAGTTCAAGAAGCATGCACCACCAACCTTCATCGAGACTGCAGAACCCCTGGATGCAGATGACTGGGTCCGTTCCATTGAGGAAATCCTGGAACTAGTCGGATGCACCGAAGATCGCAAGAAGGTGGCTTATGCAGCCCACTGCCTCGGGGGAACTGCTAGAGCTTGGTGGGATGGATTCAAGGTCATGCATGCTGAACAAGACATCACTTGGGTGAACTTCAAGGCAGAATTCCGCAAGGCCCACATTCCTTCCGGAATCATGGATATCAAAAAGCGTGAGTTCCGAGCCCTGAAGCAAGGAAGTGGCACTGTCAAGGAGTACATGCATAAGTTCAGTGTTCTGTCAAGGTACGCCCCTGAAGATGTCAGCACCGATGCTGCCAAAAGGGAGCGCTTCATGGAAGGCCTTAATCAGACTCTGCAATACTCGCTTGTCGTGTGCGACTGCCCATCTTTCCCTGACCTGCTGAACAAGGCACTCATGCTTGAAGACAAGCGGCGTGCTTTGGAAGACACTCGCAAGCGCAAGTTGGTCAGTAAGGGAAGTTCCAGCAACCAGAAGCCTCATCCGTGGCAGTCAGCCCCGGCCAAGCCAACCTATCAGCAGCCAAGAGCTCCTGCACCTCGTGCCAATCCTCAGCCTCAGCAATATGCCAACCCCAGGCCAGCTTTCAACCCCAATACCAGTGGTGGCAACAAGATCAACACTCCAAACCAAGTCACTTGCTTTGGGTGTGGTCAGCCCGGACACATCTCCAGGGTGTGCCCCAACAAGAAGCCTGATGCCCCGCGCCCCAATGCGCAGAACCAGGGACAAGGCCGTGGAATGCCACCAAGTAACCCAGCTCCTCGCAATCCACCGAACTATGGGAAGGGGCGTGTGAATCACGTCACTGCTGAAGAAGCCCAGGAAGACCCGGACGTCATGCTGGGTACGTTCCTTGTCAACTCAGCACCTGCAACTGTCTTGTTTGATTCTGGAGCAACGCATTCATTTGTCACTCAAAGATTTGCATTAAAAATTGGCATGACCCTTACACCCCTGAATAACCCTATGGTGGTACAAACCCCCGGAGCCGAGATGAGAGCCAAGATAGGCTGTAAAGGAGTCAGTATTACCATTAACGGTGTAGACTTCCTAGCAGACCTTATCGTCCTGAGATCGCAAGGCTTGGATGTGATCCTAGGTATGAATTGGCTCAGCAAGCACCAAGGCTTGTTAGACTGTGCCAATCGGACAGTCACTGTGACCAATGACCAAGGAGTCGAAGTCAAGTTTGCCCCCAACTCCTCTTCCGCTCAAGCCGCTAAAGTCAACTGTCTGTCTGAAGTTGGGCTAGATCAAGTACCGGTGGTATGTGAGTATCCTGATGTCTTTCCGGATGAACTACCGGGAATGCCCCCTGACCGTGACATTGAGTTCATCATCGAGCTCGTGCCCGGAGCAGGACCCATCTATAAGAAGCCTTATAGAATGGGGACGGAAGAATTAGCCGAGTTGAAGAAGCAGCTAGAAGAGCAGCTAAGGAAGGGATTTATCCGCCCGAGTGCCTCCCCTTGGGGATCTCTTGTTCTGTTTGTGGCAAAGAGGGACGGTACCATCCGCTTATGCATTGACTATCGTTCCCTCAATGAAGTTACAATCAAGAACAAGTACCCACTTCCCAAGATCGAAGATCTGTTTGATCAGCTCAGCGGAGCCAAGGTATTCTCCAAGATCGACCTCAGATCTGGGTATTACCAGCTGAAGATCAGACCCCAAGATATTCCGAAGACGGCATTCGTAACCAGATATGGCCTGTACGAGTGCACAGTCATGTCTTTTGGGTTAACCAATGCCCCAGCCTACTTCATGTATCTCATGAATAAAGTCTTCATGGAATATTTGGACAAGTTTGTTGTTGTCTTCATTGATGACATTCTTGTGTTCTCGAAGTCGGAGGAAGAGCATGAGCAGCATCTGAGGATGGTCCTAGACAAGCTTCGTGAGCGCCAACTGTATGCCAAATTCAGCAAGTGTGAGTTCTGGCTGCATAAAGTTGGATTCTTAGGTCATGTCTTGACCGAGGAAGGATTATCTGTTGATCCTGCAAAAATCGAAGCTGTGACCCAATGGCAATCTCCAACGACCGTCAAGGAAGTCAGAAGCTTCCTCGGATTAGCGGGCTATTACCGCAAGTTCGTGGAAGGATTCTCTAGCATTGCACGACCAATGACTCAGCTCCTCAAGAAGGACAAGAAGTTCGAGTGGACGCCAAAATGCGAAGAGAGCTTCCAAGAGCTCAAGAAGAGATTGACCACCGCCCCAGTTCTGGCAACACCTGATATTCACAAGGAGTTCGTGATATATTGTGATGCCTCTCGAACCGGATTGGGAAGCGTTCTGATGCAAGAAGGCCGCGTCATAGCATACCTCTCCAGGCAGCTATGACCCCATGAGGAGAACTACGCTACTCACGATCTTGAGCTAGCGGCTGTAGTTCATGCCTTGAAGACATGGCGGCATTACCTCCTAGGGAAACGGTGTGAGATTTACACAGACCACAAAAGTCTGAAGTATATTTTCACCCAAAAAGAATTGAACATGAGGCAGCGGAGATGGTTGGAACTCATCAAAGATTATGACCTCAGTGTTCAGTATCACCCTGGGAAGGCTAACGTGGTGGCCGATGCCTTAAGCAGGAAGGCTTGTTCTTTGAATGCCATTATTCAAGAAGGGCAGCCAGCCTTGTTTAAGGAGATCGAACAATTCAGTTTGGAATTGGTCACCCCTGGATTTCTGGATCATTTGGAGGTCAGACCAAACCTGATGGACAACGTCAAGAAGGCTCAAGATGGACATGCAAGCATCGAAGGTATCAAGAAGAAGATGAAGCTGGGCAAGGCCCCAGGGTTCTCCGAAGACGAGCACGGGATTGTTTGGTACAAAGGTCGTCTCTGGGTACCAAACAACACCGAGCTGAAGACGCTGATTCTGCAAGAAGCCCACGACACCCCGTATTCCATCCACCCCGGAGGAACCAAGATGTACCAAGACTTGAAGGCACGATTCTGGTGGCACGGTATGAAGAGAGAGATTGCAACCTATGTTGCGAAGTGTGATGTGTGCCAAAGGGTCAAGGCTGAATATCAGCGACCTGCTGGATTGCTTCAACCACTCAAGGTTCCTGAGTGGAAGTGGGATAAAGTCGGAATGGACTTCATCACTGGATTACCAAGGTCGAATAAAGGACATGACTCCATCTGGGTCATAGTCGACCATTTGACCAAGGTGGCCCATTTCATTCCTGTCAAGACCACTTATGATGGCAACCGGCTGGCAGCTCTCTACATCGACCGAATCATAAGTCTTCACGGTGTTCCCAAGGAGATTGTGTCAGATCGAGGAACCCAGTTCACCTCTAGGTTCTGGAAGAAGTTCCAAGAAGCCTTGGGAACCAAGTTGTCTTTCAGCACAGCTTTCCACCCACAGACCGGAGGTCAGACTGAGCGAGTCAATCAGATTCTCGAAGACATGCTCCGAGCCTGTGTCCTGGCATATGGAGCCAAGTGGGAAGACTTTCTCCCTTTTGCCGAGTTCTCCTACAACAACAGTTACCAGTCAAGCCTTCAGATGGCACCATTTGAGGTGTTGTACGGACGCAGATGTCGCACACCCCTCAACTGGTCAGAGACTGGAGAAGGACTAGTCTTTGGACCGGATAATCTCCGCGCAGCAGAAGAGCAAGTCCAACTAGTCAGAGAGCGACTAAAGGCAGCCAAGTCAAGGCAGAAGAGTTATGCTGATACTCGACGCCGAGACATGAGTTTCCATGTTGGGGACCATGTGTACCTGCGGGTGACTCCTCTGAAGGGAACCAAGCGTTTCCATGTCAAGGGGAAGCTCGCACCAAGGTTCATTGGACCCTTTGAGATCACTGCACGACGAGGAGAAGTGGCTTATCAGTTGGAACTACCACCTGAGCTATCCGATGTGCACAATGTATTCCATGTGTCACAACTCCGGAAATGTCTCCAAGTTCCGGACAAGCCCAATCTCTACAAGGATGTGGATCACCAAGCCATTGATCTGCAGCCTGATCTGACCTACCGCGAGAAGCCCATTCGTATTCTGGACGAAGCAGAACGACGTACGCGAAGCCATACCATCAAGTACTTCAAGGTTCAGTGGAGCAACCACACCGAAGCAGAAGCAACCTGGGAACGAGAAGACTATCTTAGATCCGAGTTTCCCGACCTCTTTTAAGCCCTAGTTTAGGAATCTCGGGGACGAGATTCTTGAAACGGGGGTAGGTCTGTCACACCCTGCATTTTGTAACATGTTATTTGTAACTTTGAAGCATGAAAATTTGGACCAGCAATTTTTTTTAGCATCATTTGGCTTTTATTTGGAATTGAGTTTTCTTCATTTGCTCTTTCATGTGCTCATTAAAGTCAACTATTATCTCTTGTAGATTTCATCTCCTTACCCAAAACTTCTGCCCAATGATCATGCCAAGTGTTATATAGCAGTATGGTATTTTCTTACAAAATTAATTTGGCCAAATAGTATTTTATAAATTTAGTTTTCCAAAAACCCCTGAATTGAGATTTGCACTGCAAGTACTTGATTTAGGGTGAGAAAATTATTTCAAAAGGTTTATTTGAGACCTAGTAGTCATAGGACTCCCAGAAACCACAAAGGTATAATTTTAAAAGTTATTTTCCTATTTTATTTAAAAGCTTTTTCTTAAGGCCAGAAACGGTCTTTAATAGGGGAAAATTATTTAACTGTTTCACAAATATTTGCCAAAATTCAGAGAGACTCAGAGGACATATATTGTCCATATATAAGAGTTTCAACACTTGGTCATGTTCAAAATAATGGGCTAAACCCTCTAAAACCCTTTCTGGATATTTCAAGCTTTTGAAATATTTACAAAGGAAATTTTCTCCAAAAATTCCAGGGAAATTCTATCATGTCATATATGGCATATTTGATGATCTTGCCAAGTACCATGCCCTGGGGAGCAAGAAAACATCCTCAAACCCCTTCATAACCATTCTGTCCATATTTGAAGTTTGAGCAACTTTACATTGCCAAACTTATCCAAATGCTCTCAAACTTGGTGCACATGCTAGAATGACCTAATAAGGCATCTAGACCAAATGGCACAAGATTTGGAATAGAGCAACTTGATCAGATCACCTCAAAACCCTTTCTGTTCAAATGCAAATTTGAACAACTTTACATTACCAACTTTTTATCTGGAGCTTCAAACTTTGTGGGCATGATCAATACCCCAAATGATGATGCTACACCAAGTGGTGCATCAAGGGGAGATGATTAGCTTGACTCAATCAAGATGAAACTATTTCTGTTGATTTCTAGGGTTCACCAAAGTTACATTGGCTAGTTTCTTCAAATGGGCCCAAATTTGGTGAAGCACCCTATTTTATCATGTCTTTCAACCCTGTCAAGTGCCATGTCAAGTGGACTTCATTTACTTGACCAAACACAGATCAAACACCTTCATGTACAGCAGGTTTCTACCATTCCACCAACACTCTCACTCTCTCTCAGCATCTCCAGGGCATCCAAGGCCTCAGGCCATTTCTTTACTTCCCCCCTGACCTTCTAGACACTGCTGGACACGCTGGTATTGACCGGAGCGGCGAGGGCACGATGATGCCAGCCATACGCACGCTCTGGGTCACGCTACAGTGCGCCCCCGCACGGTGGCTCCAGCCAATCGCCGATCCCCGACAGCCTCGGGCCTCCCCCTCGCGCCAGTCGAGGCGCCTCGACGTCCGCGACCTCCCCGGCGCTGTCCCCCCTCCTCCTGCGCCCTCTAGTGAACGTCGTCGCACGTGCACCGGCCGCCCGCTTCGGCCATTCTTCTGCTTCACACGCGCGCGCGCCTCTGACGCTCCCCCGCTCCTCCTCTCACCTCTACTGGACGTGGAGATCGTCCAGGAACTCCACGGACTCATCCCCGTCGCCTCCCGTGCGCTGTAGCGTCGAGCCAGAGCTCGCCGGCGTACTGGACCACGGGACTCTGCCGTTCCCCTATAAATAGGACCTCCCGAGCCATTCCAACAGCACCAGCAGCATCTCCTCCTCCCCAGCATCACTCCTGCATCACCAGCTCGACCCCAGAAGGTCCCAGTGCTCGGGATCGACCGGAGCTCCGCCGCGTCGGGCCGCCGGCAATCTCGTGGTACGGGCCTCCCCTGCCTCTCCTTCCACCCGTTTCGGAACCCCCTCGCCTCACTGATCATTTCCCCCCTGTTTCCCCTCTCTGTGGCAGCCGGAAACAGCCGCAGCCACCACCCTCCGACAAGCTTCCGCCGTCCCACCTCGCCGCCGGTGAACCAGGACTCCCCGACGTGCCGCACCACCACCACTGCAACCGCCACTCAACGCTGAGTCCATCCCTGCCCTCCGTTGCCGTCGCCGTGGCCGGAATCTTCGCCGGTGAGCTCGCCGTCGCCGTGGCCGTGGGGTTAGAGATGACAGGCGGGCCCCGCCTGTCATCCCCCCACCTCTCTCCCCCTCCTCTGTGCCGCTGACCCACGGGCCCCGCCCGTCAGGTTTGAAAACCTGACGTGCGCGCGCAGGCTCCCGTGCGGCCGGGCCGATCCATCTGGGCCGTGCACTGTGGCCTCCTCTGGCCCAGTGCACAGGACCCTTTTTCCTTTTTCTTTTCTGTAAATGCTTTAAACATTTCTACAGAAAAGAATATTGATCCAAATTAAATATTTCCAACTCCTAAAATCTTGTAATGTTCCAACCTATTTAATGGTACTACTTTCATTCAAATCCATGAAACTTTGATGTACTGTTCAAATTTAAATTCAAATTTGGGCAGTAATACTCCTGTTCAAAAATCAATATATTCCATTCTGTAACTCCAAAACTCCAACTAAGATTTTTTCCCATCTTAGAAATCCCTCTAGTATTTTACAAAAATGAGTTGACATTTTTTTGAGCACTTTGATTTTTCTGTTTTGTTTGTATTCTTATTTTTCCGTTATTATTATGCGACGTATAGATCCCGTATTTGACGAAGTTTCTGTGGAAGAAGAAGGAGAAGGATTTGAAGACTTTGAAGACCAAGCCAATCCAGGCAAGCAGCCCTTTGACCATGATACACTTGTTCCTCGGAACCCGTTTGTTTCCGATGCATGATATTAGGGTTACGATGGTAACCTAGATGAACCACCACATGATGCATGCTTTATTGTTGATCTTGCTATGTGCTAGATGACCTGCAAATAGATGGTCATGATGCTTATATGATGCATGTGTGATATGAACCCTCGCAGTTGAAATCTTTGCATGAACCCATCGGGTGCCCCTAATGCCCGAGGGTGATGAAGTGTTAGGCCATCACTTGAGAAAGAAGTGATGTGCCGGTAGATCATGTGCATGGTGGAATGATGGATTAGATTTATGTGTGACTACCGTCCCAACCAAACATGTGCAACCACACTACCCCTTATGGGACGGGGCTTTATTGATTACTTAGGTCGATACTAGCATGGTGCCCGCATTACTAGTGACGGGAAGACTTGAGGTCTTTCCGGGGACGGGGTCGTGCTTGGATAGACGGCCATGACTGTTTTTACAGGGCACCGGACACACCGTTGGTCCCTTCAGGTACGCGTGACATTGGAACTAGGGCAAGTCCCGTGATCTATTGTTTGTACCCGAGGGTCGTGTACCAACGAGTGGACTCTATGTTAGTGTCGTCTAAGGAAAGGTAATGACCGGGTGCTTACCCCGGGTACTTGAGGTACCGCGGGTCGTGGATGACACGGAAGTTCCCCGGATCTTGTGGGTAAAGTGTACAACCTCTGCAGAGTGTAAAACTATTCGAATAGTCGTGTCCACGGTCATGGACAGTTGGGTGGTGCTACTTAAACTATGTCCAGAATTTTACTTCGTCGGTGATGTTACGTGTGTGATAAGTCAAGGATGGTGACTTGACTCGATGAGTTGAAACATATTCATGTTGATATCGGTAACCTGTCTTCGAGGTTACGCGAGATTATTGATGCATAAACTTGATGGTAGAATGTTGTTCTAGCCTTGCTAGATTGATCATTGTTATTCAAATGCACTGTTACTTTGAACCACATCATGGGTTGCTTGCGAGTACATTCAAAGTACTCATTGGCTTGCCACTGGTTATTTAATTGGCCAGGCATGGAAGAGCAGGAATATGAGGAAGAGTTCTTTGGAGACGATCATGCGAACTAGGACGTTATCCCAGTCGGAATGCCTGTAGGGTTAAGGCAGATGGCATGGGTTCTACCCGTTTATCGAAGACTTCCGCTACTTGAGTTATTTGCTATTCATCCCGTGAGGCTCTATCTATGTAAGACTTGGCCATAATGGCCTTAATTCGTGTAAGACTATTTGTATGGATGTAAGACTCTTGTTATTTCAGCTTCTGTGTGTTCAGTGAGCATTGATCTCTGGGATCACTGTACACGTGCATTCGGTGATCTCGACTTCTAAGTCGGGGTCCCCACAATATTAGTGTTGAGTCAAGGGCTTGATTTCCTCACTTGGGTCATGATAAAAGAAAGAAAACAAAAAGAGTATCAAAGAGATCATATCGATCTTATGGGAAGTAATGACTTCACATACAAGAGTATGATAAATAAAAGTTGTTGGGAGGTGACAAACATAGTTTTGGTCATTGTTGCAATTAATAAGAAGTAATAAAAGAAGAGAGGCTTCACATACAAATATACTATCTTGGACATATTTTATGATTGTGAGCACTCATTAAAGTATGACATGCTAAAGAGTTGATGTTGGACAAGGAAGACAACATAATGGGTTATGTCTTCTTATATCCGAAATAAAGTATATTGTCATGGATCTTCCAACATGTTGAGCTTTCCTTTCCCTCTCATGCTAGCCAAACCTCCTTGCACTAAGTAGAGATACTACTTGTGCCTTCATACATCCTTAAACCCAGTTTTGCCATGAGACTCCATCATACCTACCTATGGATCGAGAAAGATCCTTCCAAGTAAGTTGTCATGTTGTAAACTCGCCAAAATATGTATGATTTATTAGTGTGGGAGAAATTAGCTTTATACAAGCTTGTGATATGAAAGTAATAAAAGCGACGGACTGCATAATAAAGGTCCTTATCACAAGTGGCAATATAAAGTGAAGTTCTTCTATGCTAAGGCTTTGTGCATCCAACCATAAAAACACATGACAACCTATGCTTCCCTCTGCGAAGGGCCTATCTTTTATTCTTGTCTTATAAGTGTCAAGGTGAGATCCACCTTTCCTTTTTCATTCTATCCTTTGGCAAGCACACTATGATGAAAAGATCCTGACATATATACCCACTTGGATGTAAGTTTTCATGATCTATTACTGTTGACATTACCCTTGAGGTAAAAGGTTGGGAGGCAACACCACAAGCCCCTATCTTTCTCTGTGTCCGATTAAAACTCCATAAACATAAGTATTCCGTGAGTGTGAGCAATTGCGAAAGACTATATGATAGTTGAGTATGTAGGCTTGCTGAAAAGCTCTTATATTGACTCTTTCCGATGTTACGATAAATTGCAATTGCTTCAATGACCGAGACCAAAGTTTGTTAGTTTCCAATGAAGTTTATGATGCATACTTGATATTGTGGATGAATTGTTACTTTAGCATAATGATCATATGAATATATTTATATAAGTTGTTGTTATGAGAATGATCATGATGCCCTCATGTCCGTATTTTGTTTTTATGGACACCTCTATCTCTAAACATGTGGGCATATTTTTCTATACCGGCTTCCGCTTGAGGACAAGCGAGGTCTAAGCTTGGGGGAGTTGATACGTCCATTTTGCATCATGCTTATAAGTTGATATTTATTGCATTATGGGTTGTTCATACATGTTTTGTCACAATACTTATGCCTTTTCCCTCTTATTTTGCAAGGTTTACATGAAGAAGGGGGAATGCCGGCAGCTGGAATTCTGGGCTGGAAAAGGAGCAAACTCTGGAAACCTATTCTGCACAACTCCAAAAGCCCCGAAACTCCACAGAACATTTTTTCGGAAAATATAAAAAATACCTGGCGGAAGAAATCCGCGAGAGGGGCCACTGGCTGGCCTCGAGGGTGGGGGGCGCGCCCCCCTGCCTTGAGGGCCAACCGATGGGCCCCAGGTGCCCATCTTCTCCTATATGAAGTGTTTTGACCTGGAAAAAATCAGGAGGAGGCTTTCGAGACCAGACGCCGCCGTCTCGAGGCGGAAACCAATCTAGGGCTCCGGCAGAGCTGTTCTGCCAGGGATACTTCCCTCCGGGAGGGGGAAATCATCACCGCCGTCATCACCAACAACTCTCCCATCTTGGGGAGAGCTATCTTCATCAACATCTTCACCAGCACCATCTCCTCTCAAACCCTAGTTCATCTCTTGTATCCAATCTTTGTACCCAAACCTCAGATTGGTACCTGTGGGTTGCTAGTAGTGTTGATTACTCCTCGTAGTTGATGCTAGTTCGTTTATTTGGTGGAAGATCATATGTTCAGATCCATTTTGCATATTAATACCCCTCTGATCATGAACAATATTATGTCTTGTGAGTAGATGCTTTTGTTCCTGAGGACATGGGAGAAGTCCTGCTATTAGTAGTCGTGTGAATTTGGTCTTCGTTCGATATTTTGATGAGATGTATGTTGTCTTTCCTCTAGTGGTGTCATGTGAACGTCGACTACATGACACTTCACCATTATTTGGGCCTAGAGGAATGCATTGGGAAGTAATAAGTAGATGATGGGTTGCTAGAGTGACAGAAGCTTAAACCCTAGTTTATGCGTTGCTTCGTAAGGGGCTGATTTGGATCCATATGTTTCAGGCTATGGTTAGGTTTACCTTAATACTTCTTTTGTAGTTGTGGATGCTTGCATTAGAGGTTAATCGTAAGTGGGAGGCTTGTCCAAGTAAGGGCAGCACCCAAGCACCGGTCCACCCACATACCAAATTATCAAAGTATCGAACGTGAATCAGATGATCGCGATGAAAACTAGCTTGACGATAATTCCCATATGTCCTCGGGAGCGCTTTACCTTGCATAAGAGTTTGTCCAGGCTTGTCCTTTGCTATAAAAAGGATTGGGCCACCTTGTTGCACCTATTTACTTTTACCGTTTGTCACTTGCTACCAATTATCTTATAACAAAACTATCTGTTACCTATAATTTCAGTGCTTGCAAAAAATACCTTACTGAAAACTGCCTATCATTTCCTTCTGCTCCTCGTTGGGTTCAACACTCTTACTTATCGAAAGGACTACGATAGATCCCCTACACTTGTGGGTCATCAGGCTGCCGGCCTCACGCGTCGCTCCTGTTGGTCGCTGGCCTCGCACCGCTCCTTCTAGCCGCAAGGAATGCGTCCCCCGCCCCCAATGTGCGTCGCTCTGTAGCCGATTTTTCTTTCACACAAGTGTTTTCCAGTGAACCAATTTGCAATCGGGTGGTTAGAAGGATGATGGTATTCCCAGCCTACGGGGTTCAACTTGACAATGGTGTTCGCATTTTTCTGAATTTATTTTAGATCTTTCGGCGATTTTTCTGAATTTATTTTAGATCTTTCGGCGATGTGCGTTATGTGGAAGGAGACATTCATGTTGACTACAAAGACGTCTGTGGTGACTTTGTTAATGATGTATCAGCTCATTCTCTTGGATGTGCTCATAGGGGTAGGGTGTGCATGTGTGTGTTTATATGGATGAGTGTATGCGTGTATGTAAAGGTGCCTTTAGGAATGAATCTAACTTTACCTATACCTAGGGAAAAATCGCATAAAATCAAGGTAGGGGGAGTGCCCACCCTCGTCCTGACAAGAGCTCCGCCCTTGACTCAGACAATCCGTATTGAAGTCCGGTTCGAATTTGTGAAGATGGAAGATTAACGAAGTCGCCACAGACGCCTCAATATCGACATAAACTACGCCTCTCACATCGTCATCTGTATCATGTTAATGACAAGTGATTTGGGGGCTAATGGTCTTCGTGAGTTATACGGACATGTCCTCTTCCCCAAAGTAAAGAGGAAAATAAGACAGCACATGTAAAATTATATGCATCTTTTTTCATGATCGAGTCCTAGTGAAGTCATACTATTGATTTCTTCTTCACGATTGAATCCTAATTAAGCCATACTATTGACAGGATAGCTCGGTGCAGCATTATTTTTCCTTCCAAAATTCCATAAGTCTGAAACCGAGAGATCCTCTAGATTCTGTGCACATCGGCCCTACCTTTCTGTCGGTGTGGCAACGACCCTGTTCTTTTGAAAAGGGCACCTGCTCTGGTAATTGTAGACAATGTCAAATCTTGTGATACTAGATCACAAAAAGAGCAGAGCTATGTGATGTGCACACCATGTTGCATCATCAAATAGACCGCCTCACAGATTTCCCCCCCTTTCTCCTCACCTTTTCCTCCACTAACTTGCAATCTCAACATTCATCATACACCAAAAAATTGAAAAAGGCATGTGACCCAGAAAAGAAACGAAAGGGAGTGCCCACCAGCACACCCTTGCCAGCCCGGGAGAAACTGTCGGTAGAACTGAGCAACTCCTTCATGTCCATAATTCTACACAATAAAAAAATTGCAGAATATCTAGATAGACTCTCTGATGTTTCATCTGGTACATCGTTTGGGCAAGTACATAACTGATCAGATGCCATAAAACAACATCCCTGAAAATATCTGTTCTAGGTAGACGGCGGGTGGAGTTCCCTGGGAGAATTTGCACATCTTGCATCATTGCCCAAAATCTAGTTTTTGCGCAACACGTGCATTATTCCAAGAAAGATGTCCAAAGTATAGTACTAGGAAACTGTGTACCTGTGTTCATACTTCATAGTTCATACCTCCTTGAAAGGTACGCTCTTCTTGGACCCATGCTTGGCCTTGATCATTTGGTTCAAGGCCTTCACGCACCGGCGGACGATTCCCGGCGACTTCTTCCCTCCGTCGGGCCTCCTTATCACCATGGCCAATGTTGTGCCGCCAGCTGCTGCTGCTGCTGCTGCCCTATGGTCGGCAATGGCATTCTCCCCGTAGCCCAAGTCCCTGCAAGCTTTGGCTTCTCCAGTGCCAAGCTGCTTCTCCCGTATCAGCTCCAGAAGGGAAAGCCGTGGCACGTCGCCGACAGGTGGCGGCGTAATCGGCTTCTTCACGCTTAGGCGCTGCGCCAGGGTCTTCTGCTTCGTGTCCTGGCCTCCCTGCTGTGCCTTCTGTTCTTCATCTTGATGTTGCACTGATGCCTTCTCATCTTCGTCTTGATATTGCTCTGATGCCTTCTCATCTTCATCTTGGGACTGTTTACCTGTCTTCTCTTCCTCGTCTTGGCATTTCTCTGGCGGCGCTTGCTCCTCATCATGGCATTCCTCTGGTGCCTTCTCATCTTGGTATTCTTGTGCCATCTTTTGCTCTTCACCAAGATATTGCTCTGGTATGTTTTGCTCATCCTCTTCCTCCTCATCTTGGTATTGCTCTGGTATGTTTTGCTCCTCCTCCTCCTCCTCCTCCTCCTCCTTCTCCAACTCCTCATCTTGGTATTGCTCTGGTGTCTTTTGATCCTCCTCCTCCTCCTT